>CM024756.1:100472478-100585230 GCA_014218235.1 Colocasia esculenta
TTGAGAGGAAATCGTTACAGCTAATGAAGGAATCGTTATGGCTCTTCTGAGAAATGATGTAAGAAAGTACTTACCACAAATGCTTGACTTTCTCTGTGCTTAAGGCTAAATGAAGTAAGGTTAGAAAACTTTTGACAGGTTTTGTTTATCACCAAAATAAGCATGTAATTAATTTAAAAGTATATGGGGATGGACTGTTCATCAATCTCCCCCTTTTTGGTGATGACAAAACTATGATCATCATTTGAATAGAACTTAACAGTGAAGAGGAATTTAAGTACTTCAATCATGATTCAAGAATGTGTCAGACATAAGTAGGTTAAACATTCTCCCCTTTTTGTCATTAAGCAAAAAGCAATAGGAAAGAGACAAAGAAGAAGAGACAATGAAGAGAAAATGAGGAGAAAGAGCACAAGAGCACAATCCATTCATTAAGATTGAGGAGGTACAGGCAAAAAAAAAGCAGGAGAGAGAAGGGAGGCATAATGAGAAATAGCTTCCCAGGCCTGCTCTTCCTGACGCTTGAAGAATTGCCTAAAGGCACCACTCTCAATGGAGAAGGTCGGTCCCATGACTGGAGCCATTTTGGATAGATAGATGCTGCGCTGCTTGGTAAGATACAGGTCATACTCATCTGGATCCATGGAGGCGCGGATGATGAGTGTTTTACCAAAACTGGCACAGGCAAGAAATTGATCCATGGTGACAGGGTAGAAAATCTGTTTCTCCTTGAGTTCCTGGCGAAGAGCTAAAAACACCTTGTACCTTTCAGCCCAAACTTTGTAGGGATCAAGGACCAGATGGATTGAGTTCATATCCAAGAAGGTGGCAGGAGAGACAGGAGCTTTTCCTTCCCTGGCCTGAGCAGCATTCAGATGAGAAAGCTGTTGAGCTGACAGGGAGTAAAGCTTGGACCAATCGGAGGCATTCAGCCTTTCACATTCTGAGAGGAGAGGGGCAAGAACATCAGATTGGACAAACCCTCTATGATATTCCCGGAAGAGAAATCTAGGAAAACCAACTTGAAGGCCTTTCTGAATCTTGATTCTGCCCATGACTCTTGCAAAACGCTCAAAAATGGTTGAGCCAATCGAAGATTCCATGATCAAGAAATGAATCTGAGGCAGGAAAATCTCTTCAGGTAAATGAAGGGTTGCAAAGTCTACTCTGATTTCCTCAGACTGCTCAGAGTGGGTAAGGACCTTGATGGCTCTCTTGAACTGGCTAAGCTGAACTTCAGGCAATCTATTGAGATACCTGTAGTTGTTGAACATTTGGAAATGCCTGACCAGCTTGATGAGCTTCTGAATGGCAGGGGCCCAGGTGTTCTGGTGGTGAAACTGGAACCACTCAGAAAGGGTCAAGGAGTGATCCCTGGGAGGAAACCTTGCTGCCTTAGCCTGAAGAAATCGATTGTACAAGTCTTTATGAGATTTAGCCCATTGCTCCTCAGTTTTGGAGTGGGCTGAGGAGAAGATTTTGGATTTGTCTGCTTTAGATAGAGGAGTATAGGGAAGAATGACATCTAAATGGTCAGAGAGGTTAAGAAAAGGAAGATTGTGAAGAGTGGCAAAGACAACCTTCTGAAGATATTCTTTGTAGAGTGAGGGATGCTTGTGGGTTACTGTAAGAGAAAACCACAAGGGAGGGTAAAGAGGAGAGGAGGAGGAAGAAAACTTCCGCTTCTTGGAGACAGTACTGGAAGAGTCTGTCTTGGAAAGGTGTTCGCCTACCTTTAGCACAGACCTCAGGATAACCTCTTCAAACTCATCCTTAATCTTATCAAGAAAGGAAGAGTCGATTTGGACATTCTTAGGAATAATAGTGATAAAGGAGGGAGGAGCAGGGGGGTTGAGAAAGGCATCAGAATTGAGAGATCCTACTTCTGGAAATGAAGATGTACCAGAAGAGGAGGAGGCTCCAGCTGAGGATGCTGGAGGGGCCTCACATTCTTGAGAGGAAGAAAGAGGAACAGTAGAAGAAACAGGAGAGGATGTGATAGAATGAGGAGGAAAAGGTGTAGGAGAGGAAATGGGCCTGGATCTAGGCTTTTTGAAGGGAGGTGGAGCAGGTGGAGCTGTGGAGTTAGTGGGTGGAGAAGGAGGAATGGGAGTGCTGGTAGAAGTGGGAGCAATGGGTGGAAGATCTGAAACCACTTCTTCAGGCAAGGAGGGCAAGGGATCCAACACTGCCGGCCCTGGTGGCCCTGATTCCATTACAACTGGCCCTGATGGCCCTGAATCTTCAGCTGGCCCTGATGGCCCTGACTCTGCAGCTGGCCCTGATGGCCCTGATTCTTCAGCTGGGGCTACTGCTGCTGCTGCTGCTGCTGACTGCCCGGAGGGCTCAGGTACACTTGAGTGAGGCTCCTTAGCTGCTGGAGGAGCAGGAGCTTGAGCTCCAACAGCCTGAAGTAAGTCAGATAGCATATTCTTCATGGTCCCCATTTCTTGATGGAACCATGTCATGGCAGAGCGAATCTGAACCAATTCCTTTCGGGCTGAAGCTTGGCTTAGAAAGATGGAATTCACATCAGACTGAAGTGAACAAAGCAGCTCACCCTGAACATCCAACCTCTCAATCACAGGTTTTAAATTGATAACAATCTTTTGCTTGACCTGTCTTTCAAATGGTGCATCAGCTAAAAGGGGTACTCCAGGAGCTATATCTTTCTCTTTGCCCTTTGTAGCTGGAGGAGGTGGATCATTATCCTCATCAGAACTTGATGAACTGGCTGTCTCCCCTTCTCTGGCATTCAAGTTTTCAGACTCTCTTTGGTCTTCTTCCTGATCTCTGGTGGCTGGAGGTGCAACAACTGGTGTCTCTTGGGATTGCTCCCCCTCAAATGGAGCATCTTCTGCAACGGCACCAGTCTCCCCCTGACAGGGAGCATCCATTTCCATCGAATCATCCTGAGGATTTTGCTGCTCTTCTTCCACTGGACCTTCTTCAAAGATGTGGCCTGATACCACAGACTCCTCCATAACAGGCAAGATGTCTTCTGGGAGAATGTCCTCAATTCTCCTTTCAGCATGAAGCACATCTGGATCTGCTGCTGCTGGCCTGTCTTCTTCTGCCCTTACTGCTGTTGCGACTCTGATTGATTCTGGCCATAGATGGCCCTTTGCTCTGTTTCTACAAGGACTGGAACAGAACCTGATTCCAGTGGCAATTCGGGCATCACAGAATCTGCTCCAACTGGGATTGAGCAACTGAAGGCTCACCAATGAGTCCTTCACCTTCTGCAACTGAGGCCTTGAACCAGACCCCATTGACTATTGAAAAACCACTTTTCTTTAAATTTCTGGACCTGATAGCTTGGCCCATCTTCTCCACAACTGCCCCTGAGACATCTACACCGAAATGTCTGAAGATTCTGGTGAGTAAATGGGCATAGGGCAGGGACACATTCAACTTGCTTTTAGTGTCCCAAATCTGCCCTGGCAAATTTCATTCTCTCTATCATCACTGCGGCCATATTGATTTCCTATTTTTAATGGCCCAGTACATCAGGTCGGAGTCAGCCTTAGTGCAAGAGGAGAAGGTTGCACTTCGGGGAACCAAAATCTGACAAACAATGAAGTGAAGGAGGCGGTTGAAGGCACTTAACTGATTGATATCTAGCTTGCCATCCTCATCTTGAACCCAGGCCCAACAATCCCCAAACCCTTTTCTTGGGTTTCTACTGAATGAATTCCACTGAAAACGGATGTGCTTACTCCAAATAGCATCCTAAGCAATTCCTGGTCGATTCTGATAGGGTGCCCTTGACTGAAGAAACGAGGGCCCCATCTTCTTCTGTTCTTAAGCACACAAAGAACGCCTTTACCAAGTCCGGATAACTTACTTCTGAGCAAGTGGTGAGTTCTTTCCACTTCATCTGGTTGATCTTCTCAATGATGCTGCTCATTCCATTCTTCTGCAGATCTGAAACATCTACTTCCTTGTGACCACAGAGCTTTGTCTTCACAAAGGTGAAACGCTCCTTCTGCGCTGGGGTGAGGTATTCGGCGCTGTAGCCACCCACACTGCCGGCAATAGCTGGTGCGGCCATGGATTCAGATAGGAGAGGGTTTGAAGGGTTGAAGAAAAGGGTGACGAGAAGAAACCTCAAACGATTTCGCGGGAAGGAGATGGAAGCTTCAAATTTGCAGAGGATAGAGGATAGAGGCAAGAGTCGCTAGGGCATCGGCTCATGCGTCGGGACGAAAGAGGGGAAAAGGTGAAAGAGGAAGAGGAATCGTTAACGCATCGATTTAAAGAATATAAATGCTCCAAAAGGTGAGGCGTCAGAAAACGACAAATGGAGTTGACCGCCTTAAGGACTATGACGAAACGGCGGAACGCTTAAACTGAGACTTTTGAATTGATTTGCCACAAAAGGAGAGAGAGAGAACCTTCTTAAATTCTGAGAATTTTATATCAACTTTAAAAGAAGATCTTTTCACAAAATACACATGCCTAACTCCCTTCTAAGAGATGTAAATCTCTCTTCAGGTAAGGCCTTTGTGAAAATATCTGCTAGCTGATTGTGTATCAATAAACGATATTTCAATATTGCCATTTGCTACATGATCACGAATAAAATGGTATCTGACCTCAATATGTTTGGTCCTGGAGTGCTGAATTGGATTTTTGGTGAGGTTGATAGCGCTGGTGTTGTCACATAGCAGTGGAATTTTCTTGATTTGAGTCCAAAATCCTCAAGCTGTTGCTTTATCCATAAGAGTTGTGTACAGCAACTTCCAGCAGCTACGTACTCGGCTTCAGCTGTAGATAGTGCTACTGAATTTTGTTTCCTTGAGCACCATGAGATTAAACATCCTGCAAGAAATTGACAGCAACCACTGGTGCTTTTCTATCTATCTTGCATCCAGCATAGTCAGCATCAGAATATCCTACTAAATTACATCACAGGAGTTTGGATACCATAGTCCTAGATCATGAGTCCTGGCTAAGTATCTAAAAATTCTTTTACAGAAATTAAATGTGACTCTCTAGGGTCAGGCTTGATATCTAGCACACATGCATACACTAAATAAAATATCAGGTCTACTTGCGGTTAGATAAAGTAATGAACCTATCATACCTCTGTAGATCTTTGATCACCTTCTTACCATCCTTGTCACTGTCCATCCTAGTTGATGTACTCATTGGTGTTGACAGTGGCTTGGTGTTTTCAAATCCAAAATTCTTTAGCAGTTCTCTGGTGTACTTTGCTTGACAGATGTGAGTTCCTTCCTTTCCTTGTGATTTGAAGTCCAAGGAAGTAGTTGAGCTCTCCCATCATACTCATCTCAAATTCTCCTGCATTAGCTTTTCAAAATACTTGCACAAGGATTCATCAGTAGATCCAAAGATGATGTCATCCACATAAATTTGAACCAACAGTATATTTTCGACTTGTTTTTATAAAAAGAGTGCTATCTACTTGACCTCTACTGAAGCCATGTTTTAGGAGAAAAGAACTAAGTCTTTCATACCAGGCTCTAGGTGCTTGCTTTAAACCATATAAAGCCTTATGCAATTTAAAAACATGATTCGGAAAGTCTGTATCATCAAAACCCGGCGGTTGTTCCACATAAACTTCTTCTTTTATAAAACCGTTTAGAAAGGCAGATTAACATCCATTTGAAATAACTTTAAATCTAATGCAGAAGCATAAGCAAGTAAAATTCTAATAGCCTCAAGTCTAGCCACTGGTGCATAGGTTTCATCAAAATCTATGCCTTCCTCTTGACAATAGCCTTGAGCCACCAGTCTGGCCTTGTTTCTTAGAATTACACCAGATTCATCCAATTTGTTTCTGAACACCCATTTAGTGCCGATCACAGGATGGTCTGATGGTCTAGGAACAAGTGACCATACTGGTTTCTCTTGAATGATTTAATTCATCTTGCATTGCTATTATCCAAGATTCATCAGTTAAGGCTTCATTGACTGTCTTAGGCTCTAATTGTGATACAAAAGCAAGGTAATCACAAGGAATCAAGTTACCTCTTGTTCTTACCCCTACCGATGGATCACCAATGATGTTTTCAGGTGGGTGATCTTTCTTGTATCTCCATTCCTTTGGAAGAGTTTCATGAGAAATTCTTCTTGTTGCATTTCTTCCAGAGGCGGATCATCCTTGTCTTCAAGTGATGTGTCTTTCAGTTTATTGGACAGTTCATCTGCATCATCATTATCACTTTCTACTTCCTTCTCAAGGAGGGGTTAGTTTCATCAAAAATAATATGTACAGACTGTTCAATCAATAAGGTACGTTTATTAAACACTCTATAGCCTTTGGGTTTAGAGGTGTACCCCATGAAGATGCCTTCATCTGATTTGGCATCCAACTTACCAATATCCCTTTTTCCGTTGTTGTGAATAAAGCAAGGACATCCAAAGGTTCTGAAATGGCTGATTTTTGGCTTCTTCCCTTTAAACAGCTCATATGCAGTCTTCTTCAGGATTGGCCTGATCATGACTCTGTTGACAATGTAGCTGGCTGTGTTGACTGCTTCTGCCCAGAAATATCTTGGTAACTCATATTCACAAAGCATGGTTCTTGCCATATCCAAGAGAGTTCGGTTCTTCCGTTCGGCTATACCATTTTGCTGTGGTGTCCTTGGTGCTGAGAAATTGTGCTGAATTCCTTGATCATCACAGAATCTAGCAAACTTTTCATTTTGGAACTCACCACCATGATCAGATCGAATGGATACTATACTGAACTTCTGATCTTTCTGGACTTTCTTGCTGAAGCTAACAAAATTATCAAAGTATCATTTTGTGTTCTAAGAATGATACCCATGTGAATCTTGAGTAGTCATCTACTATAACAAATCCGAAATTCTTTCCTCCAAGACTGGTAGTCCTCATTGGCCCAAATAGATCCATATGTAAGCTCTAAGGGTTTTGAGGTGGTCACCACCGTCTTTGACTTGAAGGAACTCTTTGTGTGCTTTCCCTTAGCACAAGGTCTGCAAACACTTTCTAATTTACCATTGATTTTCGGTAGACCTTCCACAAGGTTCCTCTTTCTGAGCTTGCTCAAGCCATCCAAGCTGCAGTGGCCTAGCCTTCTGTGCCACAGATCAGTTGATTTGTTTTTGCTGGCTGCCAGACACACATTTTGCTCTTTGAGTTCTTCAAGGTAGAGCACGTACAGATTCTTCTCTCTATATGCTTCAAAGATGACTGCACCATCCTTTAGTATGCTGCATTTTGACTCTTGAAATTTGATTTGATGTCCTCTATCACACAGCTGACTAATACTTATGAGGTTGTGCTTTAAACCTTTGACTAACAGCACATCTTCTATGACTGTTTTTCCTTGTTGTTTACTGATCCACTGCCAACTACAGTTCCTTTTCCATTATCTCCATAAGTGACTGTTCCTTCTTCATCTTGGAGATGGGAGAAAAGCTTCAGGTTTCCTGTCATGTGCCTTGAGCACCCACTATCCAAATACCATTTGGATGCTCGAGGATTAACCTGAAATAAAGACATCAAGATTTAGGTACCCAAGTTCTTTTGGGTCCTGATGGGTCAGTATCATTGTTTTACTTTTATTATCCACTTCTTATGTCTTGTTGGACAGGTGGATTTTAAATGTCCTAGCTTGTTACAGTGACTACAACATGATGTTATTGTTACTCTTTCTATGTACTTAAAATTCGCTTATATGCTACATCTTGTTCTGGAGTGAATTTAGGAGTTGGGTATTTTTCAGGATAGATTATTTCTTCTTCATTAATTGGAGGTATGTATCCTAAACCTCGTTTATTCTTACCAGATCTTCTAGCACCTTTTAATAATAAGGAATTCTTTCCATTTGTAAACTTTTCTAAGGTGCTTGCTAGAGTATTGTTTTCTTCATTTAATTCATTTTCGTTTTTCTTAAATCATCTGAGCTTTCCTGTTTTCTAGGTCAATGATTTGTTTGTTCTTGTCTTTTAAATTTCACATAATAGTTCATTTCTTCTCTTAAGCTCCATTATTGTTTCTAGTTCTTCATTTTCAGATTTTAAATCTGAGTTGGTATTTTCGAGACAGGTGATATTTTCCTGCTTAGCTTAAGTAGTTTAGACACTTCTTTGTACTTAAATAGAGTTCATTAAATGCACTTTCCAAATTATCGGAGTCTGAGTCATTACACGAATCAAAAGAGGAATCAGAAGTTACTTATCCCGGTATTTGCCATAAGAGCCAGGTTGGCTTCTTCTTCTTCACTGCTGGAGCTTGACTCACTGTCTGAGTCGCTGCTGTTTTCCATGCAGCTGCCATGGCTTTCTTTTGTATCTTCTGAACTTCTTGGAGCTGTCCTTCTTCTTTGATCATTTTCTTTAGCATTGGACAGTCTGCCTTGATATGTCCAGGCTTCTTGCATTCATAGCAAAGTGGCTCATTTCTTCTGATCTTTTCGTCTGGTCTCTTGAGATCTTTGTTTTCTTGAAATACCTCCTACCAGACTGGAACTTCTTCTTTTGGCCAAGATTCTCTGCAATCTTCTTGACAGCATAGCTTCTTCATCATCACTGTCTTTGCTATCTTCACTGTTATCCAAGGATTCTTCGGATGAGTTCCATTAGCTTTAAGCGCATGGACTGCTTCTTTCTACTGGAAGATTCTCCTAATCTTTCCATATTTATTTCATGGGCCATGAGGGACCCGATGAGTTTTTCTACTGACATTCTCTTAAGGTCATTAGCTTCTTCGATAGCTGTGACCTTTGCCGTCCATGAAGATGGCAAGGATCTGAGAATCTTCCTTACCATATCTGCAATCTCATATGACTTTCCTAGACTGGCTAGACCATTAGTGATGTCAGTAAATCGACTAAACATTTGGGTAATAGACTCACCTGATTGCATTTGAAATCTTTCATACTGAGTGACAAGAATATCGATTCTTGTCTCCTTTACTTTGTCTGTACCTTCATACGTAATCCTTAGCTTTTCCCACATTTCCATGGAGGATTTGCATGCTGAAACTCTGTTGAACTCCTTCTTGCTTAGAGCACAACATAGAATGCTCTTAGCTTTACAGTTCAAGGAAATTTTCTTTCTATCTTCATCTGTCCATTGTGCTTTCTCATTTGTGACGACCAGATCACCTTCTTCCACTATCGACCAGATTGATAGTCGTGGCCTTGTAGAAAGTATTCCATCCTGGTCTTCCAATACGTATAATCTTCACCGTCGAACAAAGGAGGTCTGTTGACAGACTGACCTTCGAAGTGACCTTGGGCTGCCATGGATCTTTACTCTTCAGATCGTTGGATCTTGTTCTTTGTCGAAGAGACTCGCTCTGATACCACTTGTTGCCCGGTTGGCTAACCCAGAGGGGGGGTGAATGGGTCTTTAAATAAAATTATCTGATAAAAACCTGATTTCAAACAAACATAAAGAGTTCTTGGAAGAGATTAGTAATGGTTAGTAAAAGTAACAATCACACGATAAAGACAATCACACAACACACAGATTTATTCTGGTTCGGATCTCCTCTCCTTAGGAGTCCTACGTCCAGTCCCTGAGCAATCCTCAGGATTTCACTAACTAGGGTATAGTCCCCCTATGGACAAAAACAACCACCCAGCTCAGCTGATCTTCCTTCACTCCTGAAGGGAACACACCACCCTGGTACCACCAGGTCTTCCTTCACTCCCGAAGGGAAAAAACCACCCTGGACACACACCTTCACACACGAAGGGACCTGACACCACCAGGTCTTCCTTCACACACGAAGGGAAGAGTACAAGAAAAACTTGAAGGAAATGACTAGCCCCTAGATCAAGCTTTCACAAAACTCAATCTGAAGCTACAAGCACTGAGAGTCAAAGATCTACACAGTGAGGACTCTCTCAGAACTAATCTAGCTCTTCCTTGATTTTTCTTTCACAGCACGAGGAGCTAGGAGCCACAAAGAAAAAAGAGAGAATTTCTGGCTCTAGAGATCTTCTAAAACTTGAAGAGTGGCAGAGTTCAAGATCCTTTTAACGTCAACAATGCTTCCTTCCTCAATGTTTGAGTCTTCAAACTTCGTCTTGTATTTATATCTCCAATTTGAATAAGGATGAAGAGATGACCGTTGTCTCACAGCTTTGGTGTACGTTAGACTGAAGGGCTGTAGAAATTCCTGTCAGCAGTCTTTTGTTCTTGGAGCACGTAAAGTGATGGATTTTAGTTTAGTTGGCTTGCAGTTCTTTCTGTGTCAGATGTTGTAGGATAGTATTTCCTTAAGGTTCTGCAAGGTTGAGCTTTAATGGTAGACAGCTATACTATCTCCAGATGTCAATCAACGTTAGAGCAGATAGACGCAAATATGGTAGTGACAGTTTATCGTTCTAGAAGATGCATGCAGAGGATACACGAGAATAGAAGATATGTTCTGTATCCGTGCAGAGATACGTTCAGTCTTTATTAAATGCATGGCAGTCAAACAGACGTGATGCGACTTTGACTATTCAACGTATCTTAAATCAAGATGAACAATTAATTAATAAAACCATGACTTATGATAAACTGACAGAATCGTTATGATCAAGTGCTGTAGACTCGTAAGAAGTCGTTATGATAGCTTATGAAATCGTTACCACAGCTAAGTCGTTCTAATTCTGAAGAAAGCGATATGAAACACTTATCAAATCGTTATGAGATGCAAAAGTTGTAGCTTTCTAAAGAAATCGTTATGATGACTTACAGAATTGTTATGACGAGCAAGTCGTTATAACTTTCTAAAGAAATCGTTACGATGACTTACAGAATCGTTATAATGAGCAAGTCGTTATAACTTCTGAAGGAGTCGTTACGATAACTTACAGAGTCGTTATGATGAGCAAGTCGTTATAACTCTGAAGGAATCGTTACGATAACTTACAGAGTCGTTATAAGAGCAAGTCGTTATAACTTCTGAAGGAGTCGTTACGATAACTTACAGAGTCGTTATAATGAGCAAGTCGTTATAACTTCTGAAGGAGTCGTTACGATAACTTACAGAGTCGTTATAATGAGCAAGTCGTTATAACTTCTGAAGGAGTCGTTACGATAACTTACAGAGTCGTTATAATGAGCAAGTCGTTATAACTTCTGAAGGAGTCGTTACGATAACTTACAGAGTCGTTATAATGAGCAAGTCGTTATAACTTCTGAAGGAGTCGTTACGATAACTTACAGAGACGTTATAATGAGCAAGTCGTTATAACTTCTGAAGGAGTCGTTACGATAACTTACAGAGTCGTTATAATATCGACTTGTTTGACACAGCAAGGTTATTCAATCTTTCAAGTAAATCGTTGAACTTTGAGAGGAAATCGTTACAGCTAATGAAGGAATCGTTATGGCTCTCTGAGAAATGATGTAAGAAAGTACTTACCACAAATGCTTGACTTTCTCTGTGCTTAGGCTAATGAAGTAAGGTTAGAAACTTTTGACAGGTTGTTTATCACCAAAATAAGCATGTAATTAATTTAAAAGTAATGGGGATGGACTGTTCATCATGAAATTGGCCCGAAAAAAGCCTCGTGAACTCGGCCAAGTAACCTCAATAGCCCATCCTGTACCAGGTACGTAGTACGAAGCTACAAACATTGGCTTCTTCCTGCAAAAACAGACACATAGCACCATCAAACAAACCTGAATCTACACAAGTACCCACAACAAACACAACAAACACACACACACAAGATATAATATATATATATATATATTCTATATATATATATATATATATATATTTAGTACCTGTAGCATGTAGGTGGCCAGGCTAACTTGTATTTTCAGAACACCTAATGATGGAAGATCTTCCCAATTCCCTAATCCAGCTCTCTGCTAAGAGGGCTGACGATCCCCCTTAAAAGAAGGTGGAGCATCCCTTAAAACCTCTCCCTGATGGAAGGACAACCATGGCCATGCTCGAGGAAACTGGAGCGGAGCCTGAGCCTGAGACAAAAGCAACATATAGGAAACATAACAATCATACATTTAACAAATCGAGAATACTCATATTAGCAACTCAACATGAGCCTGTAGCTGAGCCTGCAGTGCCACCTACATCTGAGCCTGAGTCTGCATTGCCTGGACCGGGCCTTGCATGAACACGCCATAATCCACAGGTGGTGGTGGAGGAAGTACAGTAGGACCCTGGGGTGCTGGGGCCTACTGCTCACCCCTCTCCTCGTGCCTCTGCTCGTCATCCCGAGCCTGAGCACCACGCCTACCACGGCTCGCCATTGCCTGAAAAACAATTATATTAGTTAGAAACTAAGTTACTTAGTCCTAACCATTTTCTTAACTATCTTTCATTCATTATTATATATTTTCCACATATATATATGGACTAATTCTATAAAGACTTTACAATATTGTGAAGATGATGGTTTATTCATGTACAATCTCAACCTTCTCTCTAATACCAATCTCTCTAACGACCCCCTTTATATCGGTACGATTATACTAATCCACGTCGATACAAAGGGTGTCGTCACAGTGGGACATTTACCCAACATTACATAATAGGTTGACACATAGATGCATAACAAGGAAAGTACAACGAAAATAAAATGTAACTCTTATTCCATCATCATTCACATGATTCCATAGTCATATAGAAAAGTAAATAACAAATGTCCACATTATTACATGTCCAAATGAAATACATTGTCCATAACATTGTTTACATACTATGAAAAGAAAGTAAATATGTAGCAATCTTCCACAAGTAATTACTCCTCACTCTCGGAGTCGCTCCTCACAATGTCCTCCTCAATGCGGGGACACCTATATACCTGTACGCCAAAGCAAGTATGAGTCTTCTAAAAAAGACCCAGAAGCAACCTAAGGCACATCCTTACACATATCCCACTCACATGCTATTTTTAAACAATTAAAGAAATACATGGTACATGCTTTATGGCAATTTATAATATAATAAAAACCTACACTGTTTTCTACACATGATAAATAACTGATTCATGTTGCTAATCAAAACTCATATCAACCATGTTCTTAAAAAATTAAAGCATTAAAATAGCACAAGGTAACTAGAAATCCTAGCATGATATCTAACCATTTTCACATGCTTTTAAAACACATATACACATCTTTAGCTTGCTGTTTTAACATGGATTATCACATTCACATGGTTTCACATCCTTTCACATGCTAACACATTCACATAACACTTTCACATGTTCACATTCATCTAGGGTTTTATGATTTGTAAGGATTTTTTTCTCGTGTCCTGACCCCCCAAATTCTATTTTCTTTTGGTTTCAGTCTGCACTTTCTGCAGACAAGAAATTGACGACAACACCCTTGCTGTCAAGTTTCTGAGTTAATGCCAATCGATCATGCTGTTAACTACCCTTGACGGCAATGATCTTGCCTTTAAGTTCTTAAGTTTTCTAGAAATATGTTTTAGCATGTGTGATGCGATCTTTCAGAGATTTTCAATATATGAGTGGTTCATAGGGTTTTTGTCTTGTCATGTACATATAGTAGACTAAACTATGATGTTTTGATATGTTTATGATCATATATGCAATTTTTAGAAATTTTTGCCATGAGTAAATGAGCATGCCATATTAGGTTTAATCCAGGAAAAATCAAGTATGTTGTGTATCATTGTCTCAATATTTATCTTTGGGCTTAGGGTTCATGTGAACATATTGCTAGATAGATAAAATCATCACTTTCCTGTTATACATGTTTTAGTAAAATCATCTTGTTAATTACTTAAAATCTATTTTAAATGTCAAAAGTAAATATACTATCGCAAAAATTTTGAAAATTTGGACATCTGATATGTTCCATGTATAAGATCTGTGATTAAAATTTGAGCATGTTCTGACATCTGTAACCATTATTTCTAGTTATAAGACTTTATTAACCATGTTAAGCATGATTAGTTAAAAGTAGTATTTTTCTAATGATTAGTACTATGATTTGGATCTGTTATGCATGTTAAAATACTGTTAAACAGTAATTATTACTCTTGTAACCTGAAATATTTGTGTATCTCAAGCATGTGAATAGACCACTAATTACATGAGAATTATGTGTTAAACATATGAATAAAGTGATTAATGAGATTAAGTGGTTAATGTGCTGATATTGACACTGCTATCAAGATGACTGTGGAGTCGTACTGTAGAAAAATCCCTATGGGAAGATTCAATGTATATGTGATATCATGTGGACATCAAGATGAAATCCTAGAGGTAGACAAGTACCACTGATTAGAGTGGAGAGTGCTTCTCCCATTTCTGCGCAGTTATCAAGATACGTCATTGTATTGCCTAGGTGACGAGTATGTAATATGTGTGTGATAGTATCCTTCTTTATAATGGTTCGGACTATGTGTCACGACAAAAGATGTGTAAAGAAATGAATTAAGTGTGAATATGTAATGTGATCATGTGTAAGTGATGTGTTAATGTGCTCCAATGTGAAAGAATGTAATTAAACCATGTGATTAAGCTATGTTTATGTTAAAACAACAAGCAATAGGTGAGAATTGTGACATATGAACATATTGAATGTGTTAGGTATCGTGCCAGTATCTCTAAAAGACATGTGTATAGTTTCATGGTAAGATTACTTGGAATTATGTCACATTCATAAGTTATGTTAATCATTATATGCCATATGAAATCTATGTGTAGTTAACATGTTTAAGCTTGTTCATTTAGCACTTACTTATAGTTACATGTAGCATGTGATAATTTGCTTAATGACTTGTACTCATGTAGAATGAATGTGGTAAGTGTTTGGATGTAACCAATAGGTTGCTGGCTGAGTCTTTTGTGAAGACTCATCCTTGCTTAACTATACAGGCTAGGCAGGTCTTCTAGAGATCGAGGAGGAGATAGCAAAAAGCGACTTAGAGCGAGAGGAGTATCTGAGGCATAGAGAGCTATCCTTATAGCTTGTACCTTTCTTTTACTTTTTACGTGAGACAATGTTATTATGATATGGACTTATGGACATGATTCTTTGTAGATTTGGTATATTTATTTAGCTACTACATACACTGTGGGATGCGTGTGGTGATGATGGATTACGAGTTATTTTCATTTCCGTTGTACTTTCCCTTGTTATTTATGTACATCTCTATCTACTGTGTTGTATTGGGTATATGTCCCACTGTGATGGCACACCTTATATCGATGTGGATTGGTGTAATCATACCAGTATACAGAGGGTCGTTACAGCAATTCACCTTCGAGATATGCTGCTTAAAAGTTCTGTCTTTCCCCTCTTCTTGTACTATTATGTTTGAGACTTGTACCAGAGTTGTACATCCTACTTGTTATTTACTTTCACTTGCACGTATATTTATAATATAATAGTTGTTATTTATTTTCTTTACGTATCTTTTTACACTAATCATTCAACCCTTTCAGATCCTTGAATCTGTGGGTAGCGACATTGGGAATCTGGTTCTCTGTGGGGACGGGGGGGGGGGGGGGGGGGGTAGAGCTCTTTCCAGTTCTTGTTAGCTCTTGAAATACCCATTTTCTACACTCAAGTTCACGATTCACGTACTCCTTCTATGCTCGTTCTTAGTCTAACTTGAGCATCGGAGGGTCGACCCCAAGAACGACCATCGGGTTTAACTTTTTAGTAGGTCTTTCCATTCAACAACTTCATCTCACAACAAGACATTAGCGCCTGACCAACCAATTTCTTGAGTGCTTCTAGAGTCAAACCTTCTTGGTCTTAATTTGCCGACCCAAAGAGATCTTAGTTCCCGCACCCTCTACTATCAATAACTAAGTTATGGACAAAAAATATGCATTATCATATTAGAATAATTACCTATAATTACAAATATAGAGTGCATAAAAAGGCTTCCATGGCACATCTATGAGTATCTTTAAATTGTCAATTTTACATTAGATTTGCCTAAAGATGTTGTGGGTTGTGCATTATAATTTGAATGATCATTTTCATCATATGTCTAGCTATTGATAGTAGAAGGAAACTAACAGACTAAATCTAAAATTTCAGGTCAAACTATATAGTTTTAGAGTAAGTGGTAATTTAGTGGCACTGATGATTCACCACCTTTCTTTATTGGGGTCAATGGCCTCCTTTCACAGCAGTCTAGGGTTCAAACTTATCGCCTCACATTTATATAAAAGAAAGAATGTAACCTACGGATCTATCAAGCTTTATATATGATTGCTATTCTTAGGAGACTCATGGAATATTTATCCCACAATAGCATCTCCTAAGCTAAATAAAAAATAAAAAAACTTTCGCATAAGTTAAACAATAGTTCGGATAAGACTGAATGAGAAAAAATCTCTACTAAAAATACCCGAATTTTTTTTGGAAAAGTCTGGGATTTTACTGAACGACGACAAGACAGGGTACACTAGAGAGCAAACAAAAGACCAGAAATAACGGGAAAACTGTGCAATTGCTTCAGCAACACATCACATATGATTGATACAAGTATCACATCATTATCACCCACAGTATCCGAGACGACCTACATCTATTCTATTAATCCTACACAAGTAATTTTCTACGGCTGACGCATGCGGACAGGGGACTACACCCTCGTTTGGACACGGCGGAAGGGTAGCTTGGTCGGATGCGTCAGTAGGTCCTCGCCAACTTGTGGTCGACAACGCAGGCCACTCCACCTAGAAATGAAAGAAGCCTGGCTGATCGAAGAGCAGGAAATTGGTCGAGGCACTGAATCCACCCCTAAACTTGGACGCCGGGTCCGCGTACCCATCGCAGTCGGAGCTGCCACCCAAGTTGACGGCCGTGGCCGCTGTCAAGTTGTCGGCGGAGCCATCCGCCCAGCGGTCGCTCATCAGCATCTGAGACAGCGGCATGTACTCAGCCGCCTCCAACTCCAACAGGTGCGACAGGGAGCAGGGCCGGGGGAACCTCACCACCGGCAGCTGCGGCTTCTCTGTCTGTTCCTCCGTCTTGGCAGCCGCGGGGCTCTGACCCAACAGAGGGCTATCCTCTTCTGTCGCTCCCTCTCCCGCTCTCTTCTGGCTCTTCTTCTTCTGGTATATCCTGCAGAGCACCCAGTCATCCAACTGCGGGCACAATCAAAACACACCAACATGCACACACATCATACAGAGGAATAGACGAGATCTTTCAAGGTTAGATTCATAGCACAGCAGAGCCATCAATTAATGGACGATTACGGGATGTTAATTAGGTTATCAGCTAGCTCTGGATGTGTCTACTAACTCACCCTCATGGAGGAGGATCCGTTGGCCTGCTTGGCAGGTGGGCCGCTGGCCGGCCGGCCTGCCAGCCGGTACTCGTGCATGATCCAGTCGGTCTTGGTGCCCTTGGGCGGGCGGCCTCTGTAGAACACCAGCGCCTTCTTCACGCCCACATACTGGGACTTGCTGTAGATGGCCTTGTCTGTGCCGGTGGCCTTCCAGTACCCGGACGCCGTCGCCCTGTTTGGCCTCGCGCCGTTCGGGTACTTGCGATCTCGCGGGCTGAAGAAGTACCACTCCTCTTCCCCGAACGCCGATTTGTCTGTAGAAGTTTCAATCCACCCCCGCCCAATTACCAACAAAATAATGATCGGGCGGACAAGTAACTTGATTAGAATTTCATAAATAAATATGAAGCAGGTGTCTTTTGTTTGGACAATGGGAAGATTTCTATTAAACTACTTAAAGCAAAATTACATAGTCCAAAGGAGAAAGAAATAGGAGATAATATGCCGTAGGTATATTGTGGAAGGAGCCACAAAACATATGTAGGGGTTGCGTGATATGGTAGATTACTGACCGGGCAGCTCCCAAGGATCGAACTTGTAGATGTTGAGCTCGGGGATGATGGACACGGGACACGGCTTCGACATCGCCTGGTTGCTCAGGTAGTGAACCATGAGCTCCTCGTCAGTGGGGTGGAACCTGAACCCTGGGGGCAGCTGATCAGCACAGGACTTCATTCTGTGAACTCTAAAACCACCAACCTGACAGGCACCGGGGATGGGTTCAGTAGGTGGATGTACAATGCTTACGAGGGACCAATAATTGCCCAACTACTTGTCTTTGTGGAAACACAGAGCAAAGCAGAGGCCTTGCTAAGTTCTTATCCTTAAGGATAGAACTCTATCGGGGGATACGGTAGGTGGGCAATGAGGAAGGGGGGGGGAGTGTGTGAAGGGAGTTGGCGATAATGTGCTCTCGAAATCGAATCTAACTGTTGGCTTGAAAGGAGAGTTGTCACGGATGCCTTTCCTTTAAATACTCATAACCGCAGTCCACCTCTCGTGAGTTTGAATCCCCATCTTCATCTTAGTCTTATTATCGTAGTGATCTTTTGCCAAGACTTGCCAACTTAGGATTGGGAGAGCTGTCGATGGAGACGCTGAATAAGCCAACTTGCCATATAATATGATATTATGGATGACGAAGTTTTGATGGGAACTGCCAACATGGGATTGGAACGTCCCCGAAAGTATTAGTCACTGCAAGGCGGCCGCGCACGGACACTCCGGAGAGCTTATTCGCAGGAGACTGCTCAACAGCCGACACGTGGCCGCGGCACCTTATCCTGCCAACGTCATCAGGGACACACCTCATTGGCTGGACTCCGGCCGTGTCCCGTGCAGTACTAGCAGTAGTGGCAGTAGCAGCCAGCCATGGTGGGCTCCGCACTCCTTTTGGTGTTTTGTTCGTTAATTTCCATTCTCTTCCTTGTACCTTGACTTGTTTCATCCAGCGGAGGGGACCTGCAGCCAGGTTTCGCCATGAAATTAAACCTTTCCGTCGCCATCTCGGGTGGTCTAAGCGTGCTAACTACCACCACCGCCACAATGGATATGCTGGAAGCACCCACACCCTCTCCATCGAATTCCGGCAAAAGGAAGAAGTTACGATGGGGAAGGAATATACTGATGTGAGCGCGACGCTGAAACCTCGTGTCGTGGCCTGACGGAGCTTTCAGTACTGGAGTTTCTTCTGCGGACCCGCTGGACCCTGCAGGCGCTGACAGCACCCTTTGCGGCTGGGCCAGGGTTTAGCTAGTCCGTGGGAAGTCTACCGGGTGCAATGGATCTGTGCGCTGAGAGGTTGGAAGTGGAACCATATCAAAACCTGTTCCCACCGGTCTGCCCCCCCCCCCCCCTCACAGGTTTGCATGGTGGAGGATGCATGATAAATCTTGATCTAATCCTTCAGGGACCATCAGCGATGCAATACTTTCTTTCTACTTGGAAGGGCAAAAGGATTACTATACATAGAACGTGACCGATCGAATCTTCTAGTCTTAAACTAGACATCGGTGCAAACCGCCAAGAGGACGTAAGGATAATGCATATGTGTGTCGCATCATCAGACGAGGATGGGTACCGTCTGCATGTTGAATACCCAGTAGGGGAATAATAGAAAATGCCTGTTCTTGCTCCAAACTCCCCAGGTAGATACCGTAGAGACCTTCCCTACTTAGAATGGTGAACGATTTTCAACTATGCAGCAAGGATAAGGCTTGAGGTGTTGATCGGTGCTCACTGCTCAGTACATGTTTGTAGCGGCGTTCCAGCTTTATCGAACTGCAAAGTGCTTTCTATACCGACATCCAATTGTCTGCTCAAGTTGCAGGGCTAGCTCCTATGGATGCATGCATACACAACTAGCTTCGCTAGCTAATTCCCCAAACAGGTGGCATGAAATTCTTGGTATACCCTGCATAACGCCAAATAAGTGCCTCATGACGCAAAAGTGCATGCTAAGGCACATTGATCGATATCGTACAGATATGTTGTTGTGATTATGCACCTGATGGTGTCAGAACGATTGGTGATTAAGAAAACATCCGGGTGACAACTGGATAAGAAAGGAAGCCTTTCCGATTATTATATGTCTATTGTGGCTTGATTTACCAAGATTCATCTCTCTCACCCCTACATGAAGCCAGTTGGAGTACTTAAGCATGGGCGGCTGGAAGAGGAGATGGCGTCAGCTTATGGGGATGTCCTATATATGCATTGTTAGATACGATTCTTCCTCCTTTATATGTATATTATAGTATCGTTAATAGTGATGAATGGATAGCGAACTGTGTACCCTCTCAAAAGGAGAGTTCCAGCGTGAAGCATGTGACATAACGCTGGTTGGCATGTGTCGTAATGTAACGGGGTGCAGCTATATATATAAATATACATATTTGTCTGCATAACATATATGATCTTTGGGACAATGGCATATTCTTAGTATGTTTCAACTATCCAAAAGAACTTTGGATCATCAGATCTCAAGTTTTCAACTTTGTTATTAAATTAATTACATTAAAGACAAATTAGTTGAGCACACTAAATGAAAATCATGAGCATAAATGATTTTAGTATGAGCCGTTCAAAAAAAACTTTTTTTCCTCAAAAGGTCCTCAGGCCCTCCAACTAGGAGAGTGCACCCTCCCCCACAGGGAGAGAATGTTCTCACTCCACTAGTGAAGAAAACCTGGGCCAATTTATAAAAATAATCGAGCAGCAATCATGGGCATACCCCATTAAACTAATCTAAAATGCATAAGGCCAGATTTATCATAACCATTGGCCCATTACAAGGATGTGGTAAAGTGTGAGCCTCCCAATAAGTTACATTTCGCCTATCCTTCACAGCCGCATTAGCAAGAGCATCTGCAAGTTGATTGGTTTCCCTATACACATGCGTCAAGAAGAATTTCCCTGTATGAGGAGAGATTTAGCTTCCCTCCACCATCTGTAAGACAGCCAAGAGATCACTTTATCTTCCGGAAAGAGCTAACAAGAGTTTGAGAGTCGGAGTTGATGACCGATAGCATATAGCCTGAGGAGGCGGCCAACCTTAGTCCATCACATAAGGCACGAACTTCAGCAACCATGCTGTTTCCAAAGCCATAGAATTGTGAAAATGCCGCATGGATATTTCCCTGGGAGTCATGCATACATCCACCACCACCACAATCTCCAGGATTTCCTTTGCATGCTTCGTCAACATTGAGGCTGAAGTCATATAAGGGCGGGATCCAGTGAACCAGCTTGAGGATTTTGGTAGAGCATAGAGGGCCATAGCCAAACCCATGCAGAACTTGCTTATCATGAGGATTCAGATCAAACTTGAAGCGAATAGAGGATAGGGAATGAACAATGCTTGCTTTGATGTTATTAATAATAATCCCAGTATTGCTGTGAATAGATTCAAACCTTCTTTGGCATCTTTCTTCCAGATGTGCCAAAGCATAAGAATTAAAGTGTAGATGTAAACAAATCCAAGGGGTGACCGAGTATTGTAATCTGCATAAAACTCCTGAGGCGGCATGTGATGTGGCTATGGAGATTAACCCTTGTAATATAAGAGGACTGATCCAACGCAAAGATTTGAAGCAATATCACTATGAATAAGAGTGATCCCCGTAATACTAATGGTCTTGGCTTCGGCAACAGTTTAACGTCTCTTTTTCCCGTAATACTAATGGTCTTGGCTTAAGCTGCATGCAAACTAAAACTGTTGTTGTTCATCTTTGATAAGACCTACATCAGAAAACCACATGCTGAAACAACGTGATAGATTTCACTCACATCTTTGCATACCTTGTTTCATACGTATTACAATGATTGGTAGCTTGCTGAACACCGTTAAATTGGAATGACATGGAGAAGATGTTGCCCAGCTAGCTAGCCCAGAGGGGGGGTGAATGGGTTATTAAAATTTGATCTTTGATTAAAACCTATTCACTAAAAAGATTACACAACAACTTAACAAACGTTAGAGTTTGACGAAATAAGACAGCAAACGCACATAAGCACAACCACAAGACACAAGGGTTTTTATCCTGGTTCGGAACTCCTCTCCACAAGAGACCTACGTCCAGTCCCTGAGCAATGCCTCAGGATTTCACTAATTAAGGGTACTAACCCCCTCACGGATCCTTACACCAGCCTCAACTGGTCTTCCTTCAACTTGAAGGGAAAACAACCACCCTGGATACCACCAGGTCTTCCTTCGTCCAGAAGGGTACAAACCAAAGAAACGAAGTTTAAGAACAAGCTTCAGACACTAGCTTAACCAGCTACAAGCTGAAGCAAACAAGCCTCGAGAGAGAAAGAGAATTTGACACTGGTTTCTCTCCAAAGACTACACAGGCTCTCACAAGATTTCTTCTTTGAACACTGAGAGCTAAAGAGCTAAGAGAACAATGGAATGGTTGCTTCGCTCTTGCTTGGAACTCAGAAGACTCGAAGAATTGGTGTTGCTTTCTTTTTCAATAATGTTATCTCCTTGTTGTGTATATTTCTTCTCAGTCTTGAGTCTTGTATTTAAGCTTCTACTTGAAATTTGAACGTTAAAAGAACCGTTGTCTCTCATCCAGGTGTACGTTAGACTGGTCAGCAAGGAAGCTTCTGATCTTCAGTCTTTTATCCTTTAGTACATGCCAGAAAAATATTTTAGAATCTTGTATCTTGTGTCCAACGTTGTACAGATGAGTCTTGTCAGATATCTGCGAGCATATCAACAATAAATAGAGGACAGTTAGGACTGTCGTCGATTGTTAGTTGTAGTTGGAACAGATATTGCAATATATAGCAAAGCTCCTTTCTGTCTAAAAAAGGACGTACACAGAGTAGCATAAAAATGGAAGATATTGTCTGCATGCATGGGAGATACGATCAGAGAGCATTTAATGCGTAGCAGTCAACAGACGAGATATGACTTTGACTTTTCAACGCTATTAAAAAGCATTATATTGATACAACAAAAAATTCGATATGAACAATCCCGATGCCTTCATGACTTATGAAATCGTTATAAACACTTATCAAGTCGTTACGAGTTTCGAAGAAATCGTTACGAGAACTAAAGAAGTCGTTATGACTATCAAGTCGTTACGAGTTTCAAAGAAATCGTTACGAGAACTAAAGAAGTCGTTATGACTATCAAGTCGTTACGAGTTTCAAAGAAATCGTTACGAGAACTAAAGAAGTCGTTATGACTATCAAGTCGTTACGAGTTTCAAAGAAATCGTTACGAGAACTGAAGAAGTCGTTACGGCTCGAAAGTCGTTGCGAGTCCTAAAGAAATCGTTACGAGGACTAAAGAAATCGTTACGGCTAGAAAGTCGTTGCGAGTTCTAAAGAAATCGTTACGAGGACTAAAGAAATCGTTACGGCTAGAAAGTCGTTGCGAGTTCTAAAGAAATCGTTACAAGGACTAAAGAAATCGTTACGGCTAGAAAGTCGTTGCGAGTTCTAAAGAAATCGTTGCAGTATCGATTTGATTGAACTTTTCGGTCAGAAGGAAATCGTTATGCTTATCAATAGAAGTCTATACAAAGACTTGGACAAAGCATGAAATGAGACTTACCTGATTGACTTGAACTTTCATTTTTCTTTTATTTCCTGTTCTTAAAGCTCAAGTAATTCATTAGTACTATTTTGTTAATCATCAAAATTAATATATATAAATAACTGAATTAATTTATATGGGGAAGGTTTGGTCATCAGAAGATCCATGCGCAAGCTTGACATCTTATTACATAACAAACATCACTTGCAGCTTGTACGTTAGAGCCCAAGACTCTCGACTCAAGCAAGAACTTTACTCATTCATCTATGTGTAGTTCAAGTGATTATTCATCATAAACAAATATGTTTGAAGAATTATAATGAGTAATGGACCACGTCTTACTTGGTTGATGAACACCTATTTAAAATGGATAAGAGATGTCATTTGCCCAGAATGGCAAGAAAAGAAGAAAGGGAAGAGGAGAATGCAGAAAAATAAGATGTGAAGAGAAATTCTACTGACCAAACAATTCTTTGAGGTTTTGATAGCAGGAAAACAGAACTCAAGTTCAGTATAAGTTATTCATCTTGGGCATCCTATTGTGATAGGAATAGTAAGAACAAACAATGAAAAGCAAGATGTATTTAAACAGTATGGTCATAACATTCTCCAAATGATGCATGTGAATCTTTTGAAATGTTTGCACCTATATTGTTGTTTCAACTATACTCATGATATCATCGTCCATTAACGTCACTACGACAAAACTAGTTTATACTTGCGGAAGTAAACCATATCTATAGTTAAATTGTACCAATAGACGTATATCAATGGAAGCTCCTATGGTTTTGCAATGTATGCTATACGGCCAATACTAAAGCTTTTCATATGCTTTTCTAAGCCAAATGAATATATAGGTCTATCGTAACGATTAGGTAATCCTAACTTTATATCGATCATACTTAAGATTATAATCATACACATAACACTGATAATCCATAAGATCAAATCTACTTTTTTGGGAAAAAAAATCCCAGATAGAGGTAGAATTACGGTGGAAGCCATTAGTATAGCGGCTTCATTAATTCGTAGACGTATGTGACTACACTTACGATGAAATCTATAAGTATACAACAATGTACTTACTCCGTAGGTATATCACCTAAAGTTACGCTAGGAACTGTACCAATATCTGACTACACTTACAGTAAAATCGGTAGGCACAAAACATTTCAATGACCTACCTAGGTAGGTATACACATTATCAGCAAAGTTTACATTAGTTCTTGCCATACATCATGCATTAATTTTGGAAATTTTTCATATGTCCATACATCATGACATATCTTCATACATTACACATAAATTTTCATACATCCATACATCACAATGTATCTCCACATATCACAAGTACAAAATAACTAACTACGTGTCATATTCACATTGATTAATGTATCATATCTATAAAGTACAAAAGTATGTCCTAAAATGACCATAACACAGTCAAATATATTCCTCGTGATGGAAGCTAGGAACAAAAAAAGTATAAAGTACATTTCAGTACACCTAAATATGGAGAAGGCCACACTCAAACAAGATCAACCTGAACCTGTAAGGAAAAAGAGAAATAATGAATGTCAATAGCTAAAAGCTACAAGATTATGTAATTGAAAGTTTAAACCAGTTTGTTATATAGTCTTTAAACCAGGGTATGTAACTATCCACTACATCCCTCATAACCATTCTCTCTGCATCTTTTACACACAGAGGTGTCTCATGTAGCATCTCAGTAATTTCATTAATTAAAATTTATAGATAAATTGAAAAAATGTCAATTTAATAACTCAAAACTAGTTAAAATGGTACGCACCATTATCGCATATATATAAATTCATCTAACAAATTCATAAAAATAATAATTATACTTTAAATAATATTCTCTAATGATCCAAAATAAAATTTGGACCAATAAAATCGTTCGGGTCAAGTTTAATAATTTTTGGGACTATTTATAGTAATTAAGAAAAAGTAAAAAAACCAATTAACACATATGCATAAATGATTCTAATATTAAAATAAAATTATAGGTAGACATTAAACAATGTGTGTTGATATCCCATCATAGGAGTTGGACCAATGGACAACTTATGGTCCATGAATAAATTCAAGTAAGAAAATTCATGGAAAATCGTAGGTTTAATTAGGCTTGATTGGGAAAGACCATTAGGGCTAAAAACTAGTTTAATGGACTCCTAAAACTACCCAGTTCATGCACAACTATAATAGTAGGGTTTCCTAATAGATTTCTCACTCATATTGGGATAAGAATCCTCAAATGAAGGAAGGGATTAACCAAACTCGGAATTTCCCAATTCATAGTTACATTAGGACTCCAAACATCCCTAAATCTATCAATACTCTCCCTATGCTTCTTGGGGATGAGTTTACCATATGTTTGGGTCATGAGGAGGCTATCAAGGGCACCAGAGGAGGAGGAATTCGTCCCCAACCCTAGGCTTCATTCTCAACTCGTGCTTTGTACAACATGTACAGATTACTTCCATTAGGGGCGATCAAAGATGGGTGATCTTGGGCTCAAACTTAAAATGACATATATCATGTGAAAGCTCTTCAAGTCTACTTTCATTTGACCCTATTGTGCCCAATTTCCATAGTCTATGTTAAGAGTATTAAGTGTTTTCCCATCGTCGGTAGTTTTAGGACTTTTCTTGTTAACCTCATGATTCACGTATCCCTAGGTCAAATTAGTGGAACAAAATCCATATGGCTCTTCCTCTCTAAGTTTCCAACAAGTTTCATGTTGATCATTTCATCCAAAAATTCCTAGAACCTTATGTTCGAGCTAAAACATGAGATCGCACAACCTAGTTCACAATCTGTCTGCTTGTTTGAATTGTGACCAGTCCAGTGGTCGCGATTCAGTGCCTTAAATGGCTATGGCTGAACCCGTTGCTAATTTGACAAGTTTTTGATGATGTCCAGTTGACCAAATTTGACTTATAGGTTGGCCCTAACCCCCATACGCTTCGTTTTACGTACTATTTTGGTTTTCAGTCATTTGTGAACCGCGACAACTCAACCTGTCATGATTGTCAGTCAGAACCCCTTTATGTCCGAGAAAACCATATTTCACTGTATAAACCATAGACATCTGTGACGATTGAACCCGCCGCGATTTCTAGTGCCTAATTGTTCCTAATGAATTATTTGATTCCATATATCTTGTGATTGTTATATTCTACCTTAATGATCTAGCTTGATATTAACATGGAAGTATATCGTGTTATAAGTGTAGAAATCATGTTATTAAAATCTGGGTTGTTTCCATGTCATGCGTTCATGTTAATTGCTTTCCTCTATGTTTTAAACTGGTGGATTGTGGATCTTGTGACACATTCTACACTACACGATTGCACAATAAGTAGCCGTTTTCTTGGGGAATTGTAAGCTCTTTATTGGATATTTCGTTCTAGTAGACTAGTGACCTTTCCAACAAGACCTCCGTAAATCTCCTTACTTTGTGGATTCTCTCATGGAGACGAGTTGGTTGTACCATTGAGTTCTCAGAAGATAGAATGCACTTCCTTTATCGTCTACTTCTCGTGAGTGTGATTCTCTACACATAAAATCAATCCATTAATGTAAATATTGAACTAAGTATAAATTACACCGTTATGCTGTCAAAATTCTCTCTTGACCATTGTTATCATGAAATCATGTTCATATGACTTGTTATGCTTGAAATCATTATTGACATGACACTATTTATGTACTTCAAACCATTGTAATTCACTTGATAGTCTTGAACCTTCTTGACAATCTTGTTCAGGATACTTGCTCTTGAAACTCACTCTTGACATGATAGTCTCAGACTACTAGGGAATATTATATCTTGACATGATCATACTAATCTTTTGGAACATCCTGACGTGACATTCTTGAACTCTTGAAAGTACCCTTTGAGCTGTCATGTCTCTTACTATTTTGTACTGTTTTGAACATTGTAGCGCTATAACAGGTCTTGTGATGCTATTGGACTTGAATGCATACTACTGAAGGCACGGAGAGTGTTCAAGGGGCTGCAATCTACTTCTGGGGCAGAGAGCCACCCAAAAATACCTGTAAGGGCTAATGATGGTGTCTGCATTTGCACCGGTTCTGACTGTTCTGATTTAGCTAGACATCTGACTGTTATACTATTACTATTAGTCTGTTTATTCAGATATACTGCATTGTTACTATACTGCCATTGTTCTGATTGTTACTGAACTGCTACTGTCCTGTTAATGCTCTCCTACTGCACTGCTACTATTCAATTACTATTATTACTTGAATGAAACAAAGTACTTGTTCATCTCGTGAAAAGCACCTTATACATTGACAATCTAAATTCTACTGTCTTGACACGTTCCTATCTGCATGATATCCTGCTAACACTTTGTCATCGATTTTATCGTGCTTATGATTTAGCTTGTTACTCGTGCTTTCCTTTCTAGTTCTTAAAGTGTTAATCACTTATATCATTGTCCACACATCGAGATGTAAATCCTACTGGGCTAGTTTGCTCATACATGCTTCTTAACATTTCAGGTACTGAAGATGAGAAGTATGTTTAATGATGGGACTTGTGCGCCGAGTGTGAAATGCACTTTAAAGAGTCCTTTTTATTCTAGATAGTGAGACGTTGGTAATGTTATGACCGTTGTTTTGTTGATGTCATAGACCATGTCTAACTATGATAAATAATTTACATGAATACTTAAGTATGTCCTAACACACTTATACCCATGATTGTCATCATCACAAAGTCAAAAGGCTACATGTGTGTCGACACAGTTTACTCAGGAGGTTGACAAATGTAGCTCATCCAGTGAGCTATATGTGAAAGATAAACAAAGTGTGTCGACACATATTGAAGATCAGGTCGATGCAACTGCCTCATTAAGTGAGTGCAAAATGAAAACAAATCCAGGAGGTCGACGCATGTTACATTTGTGGTTGACACATGTGAAGCAACCAGTGAGTTATCTCTGAGGAAAAAAAAAGAGGTCGACGCAAGTTGCAATCAGGTCGACACAAGTAACCATTCTAGTGAATCTATTTCTGAAGATAAAGATAGGATGTCAACGTAAATCTGTCATGAGGCTGACACAAATGATAAGTACAGTGGGGATCAGTCCAGTAACACTGAAGTGCGTCGACCCAAAGCAAAAGATGCGTCGACACACATCATAACTTGTCCTCCAGTGAAAAGGTGCAAGTGCCAACATGTCACCTTTGGGCGCATGATCTGAGGCCCAATCATTTAAGATTCCTTGGCACACTTTACAAGGTTCTAGAAGAGAACTTTTTAGCAGCAATGTTCCCCTAACGAATTGAGGATTCTGATGTGTAAGGCCTTCGGCCTTATTGGACCCTTAATGGGCCTTCTTCTGGAACAATGTCTGTTGACGTCAAGGGATGTTGACCTCAACAGTGGGTTGACGTCAAGAGTGTTGACGTCAACAGTTGGGTTGACGGTAAGAGTGCCGCCATCGACGGGGTTTTGGCGTCAATCGATGTTGACATCTACCAAAGTTTCTAGAGTCTTCCAGTGCATAAACTTGATAGCAATCGATGTTGACGTCAAGTTCCTGTCGGTGCAAGTTGACGGAAAACATGTTGACATCAACCTGCCCGGCCTATGTTTTTAGGGGCGACCCGAGTCCCCTTCTTCCTCACTTGTCTCCCTCTCCTTCTCACCACCTTCACCCCTCTTCTTCTCCACTTCTTCCGGTGGCTGACAGGAGTTCATGGGGAGGCTGTGGTGCTCGTGGCGGCGGCGAAACGGGAGGGAAACGGGGTTTGAAGGATCATCCTCGTGGTGGAGCTCTGGGATAATCAACGAGATTTGAGCTTCTTTGGGAGTTTTATTGCGTTTTGAGGTAGGGACTCTACCCCTTGACTCCCTTGAGTTGCAGTGCCATGATTGTATGTGTGTGATTTGCATGAAATTGTGGTTTTTGGGGAGGGTTTCTCCATGTCGGGTTTTGGGATAGATTCGCCAATCCAAGCGTTGGATCGCTATTTTCCAGTTTCCTACTGGTGTTTTGAGATGAGGGAAAGCATTTCCCATCATCAATCTACGGTTTCTTGGGCTGGATCACTGGTGGGAATGACCTAGGGTCGTTTCAGCTACTGGAAGCTGAAGAACTTAACGTCAACATCGATTCACGTCAAGTTCTTCAGGGAGGAACTTGGCGGCAAGATCCCTTGCCGTCAAGATAAGGTAAATGACAATCTTGTTGCCGTCTACTTTCTGTAGACGGCAAGGGTGTTTCCGTCTACCCCAGAGTTGGGCATTGGATGTTGTCGTCAACCCCACAGGTAGGTCCCAGCAAGTTGAGCCCCTTTCTATTGTGTGAGGTGTTGACATGAGGTGTTCGCCTGCTGGCACAGTGTGCCAGACGTTCAGAGCGTCTCTGTCTATGCATGTGCTATGTTCTACCGTGCTTGTGTTGTGTTTCCCAAATGTTGAGGTGAAGGCTCTGTCTGGATAACTGGCGTAAAGCTATTCCGCTGGTGAGCCTGGACGTTGAGTGCGACTCCATCCTAGCTGGTCCTACCTTGTGTGTGTGTGTGTGTGTGGTGTGTTTGTCTGTGTGTGTTGGTTGTGCTGTTGAGCCTGCGAGGTTCTAGTTTCTTGGCGCACTCCTGCGAGGAGCTGCGTTCCACACCACCAGTTTCTTGTGTGTTATGCAGTGTTTACTTACTGTATTTTTACCTTCCGCACTACTTTTTAGTACTGTTACCAGTGGGGGTTAGTGTCCCTACTGGGTCTCTTCTTGAGACTCACTCCCTTTCTTTTCAGGTGGTTCTTCGTTGGCTCCAGGTGCTGAGGAGCCTAGTCACTCCGGTGCTGGTCTTGCTTAGCTGCTGTGAGTAGTACCTAGTTTATGTACTAGCTGTACTCGTTACTTTTTTTGGATCAGCTCTGAGTTGTACTATTTGATATATTATAGTGGAATGTTCAAAAATTTTTGTGATGTGTACATTCTCTTATATGTTTTCCTCAGATGTTCTCTCTTACCCTTCCGAGCATCGGCTCGTAGGTAGCGGGTCAGGGTTCGAGTTACTGGTTGGTAATTGGTAATTCGGATCCTAGGTCGTTACATGATGGGTCCACCTGGAGATTCCCAGACGGCGAAAAAAAAGAAAGGGGTGTAGGGAGTCTAAAAAAAGAGTAGGAGAAATAGAAAAAGAGAGAAGTAGCATAGCTACTAAACTGCTGAAAAAATGTCCTCTAAGAGGATTTCCTACTGAATAAGAAGACTGTAGCGACCATGCCAAGCCAGATGAAGCCTTAATGTTGTTATCTCTATTGAAGAGAAGATAGAGCATCAGAAGTTCAGTCTGATCTGAGGCATTCAACCTTTAGGCAGTCAACAAATGCAAAGGATGATGAATTTAAGTATGAAGATGAAGCAACCCAAGTCTCAAGTGATGAAATGAGTAGATCAAGAGATTCTACGCCAGCCAGCTATAAGAGTATTTGATGAAATCACTCTCTCTTATCAATTTCACTTGTGCAACTTTTTTCTTCCTTCAAACTTCGAAGTGTTCTGTCTGTTTGCTCCTGCTAAAGTAAGGAGGATAGTTCCTACACTTTTGAGTGTGAGGATCGTGAGAGTCTTAGAATCTTGAAGCTGTGAATCAATGATCAAGGTGTGTGGCAGTAATGATTAAGCTGTGTATCAGCAATTGTGTGAATTTGTGTATCTGTCATTGTGTGAGAGTCTCACACATTTGGATTGTTGAGTGAAGCCTCACTAGATTGTAGTGAGGGATGGATGTAGGTCTTCGTCTGGGAGCCGAACCACCTTAAAATTTTTGTGTCATTTGTGGTTTGCTATGCTTCCGTGTCTGCTTGATTTAAGTAGTTAGAATTTCAAATCTCTAAAACTTTTGATGGGGTAAATCAATTCACCCCCATCTAGATTTTTGCTTATTCAACCAACATGTAATCAATGTAATTTTATCTTTCCTTGAGAGAGAGATGAGGCTAGTAGTGGAGATGTCACGCCCCGACGTAAAATATCGGAACGTGAGGCAATTGCAAGTAAGCGAGTATAGAGCGTAGAATAACATCAAACCATTGGACAATTAAATAATATGAAATCAAATGCCTTTCATTGATAATTCAACTATTGTCTTTTACATCCACTAACATCGAGCCATAACATAGGGCCCAAATTACTCTAATATATAGAATGAAAATAAAAGAGTTAACTAGGACAACTAATATAGCACTAGAACGCCAGGTACTCGTGGATCACTCCTGATCCTCCCCATCCTCGTGAGTGTACTCATTCTCCTCAGTCTCAACTGAGAACAAAATGAACTGTAACGACCCTCCTAGTACTGGTACGATTATACCAATTCACGTCGGTATAATTAACGTCGTCACAGTGGGACATTGACCCAACAATAAACAGTAGATTGAGATATACGTGAATATTAAAGAGAACAAAGGAAATAAAAGTGTTAATCTTATTCCATCATCCACATTCTATCCACAGTCCATATAGTACAAAAGAAAAGCTAAAGTCAACAATTATCATTCCGAAATAAATTACATTGTCCAAATGAATTACAAAAGTTTATTATTTACATACTATGAAAAGGAAAATAGAATGAAGAGATCTCCACAATAAATGCTACTCCTCTTGCTCTGAGTCTCTCCTAACTATCTCCTCGGAAGAAGTGGAGACACCTGCACTTGTACGCGAAGCAAGAATGAGTCTAAATAGACCCAGCAGCATCCATGTACATCATCCTTACACACATCATATGCACATGCTAACATTCAATGGAAGTAATTAACACATATGGTATGGTCATACAATTTAAATTACTAAGCATGGAACTTATAGTATTAGAGACACATGATACATGCTTATCTTACTTACAACAATTAATTTAAAACCTAAACATGCTTTCTACACTTCTTCATTGACATGGTTAAACAATCATCCTCATTCAAATCATATTATATTGTATACAATTTAAGCATGGAACTACAAAAAAGTAAGTATCACACCTAGCATGGATCTATTTAATTCTCATGAATTTAACACAATGATACCCACATTTTACTTGTTTTTTTAACATATTATTCATATTCACAATGGTTTACACTTGTTCACATGATAACACATTCATTTTACACTTTCAACATGCTCTTTACACATTGCACATTTCACAATTCACTTACACATATCCACATTTTACGCTTAGTTGCCGTGACACATAGTCCAAACCACTACTAGAAGGACACACATATACACATACACTTATCCATCACCCAGGCAACATAGTAATGGATCTTGGTTAACTGTGCAGACCGAAGAAGCACTCTCCACCCTAACCAGTAGAACTTGTCCACCTCCAGGATTTCATCATATTGCCCCTTAGGATATCACTCACATTGAACCTTCCCGTAGGGACTTTACTACGGTACAGTTCCACAGCCCTCTATGGTAGCAGTGTCACACACGGCACATTTATCACTTTTCACATTATCACATTGTCATAGTATTTACATGCACTTAACTCACACACATGCATTTTAACACAATACATGGATTAATTTACATTATATACTTTTACTGTTTCATAATGAAATTGACTCTTAATATAGACCTAAACATGCTGCTAACAATTGAACTTCATACAATTAACATTAGCATGCTTAACACGTCATTTTGCTCATTTAACTCAGTACAGTCATGTACCAGTTTCAAGGCCTACTGACAGTCATTATACAGTCGCAACAATTATCTAAAATTTAATTCAACATGGATCTATTTAATCATAATTTATCAATGATAAATCATGCTCAATTTTGTTACATAAATTCTATAACTAGCACAGCTAACAAAAATTTGACCTAATCACATGGCAGATCTACTGAATATACTTGACCATATAAAATTTTTACAGTAGGTAATCATGTCCCAAAATCCAAAACAATATGCCACAAGGATCAAACAGCATTCTGTCAAAACCTGATGAACTTGGCGGCACAGAGGCTGCCACCAACATGAATTAACAACACAAAAGTGGCCGCCAACCATGGATCTTAACGGCATCAAATGCTGCCGTTAAGTTCTTGTCTGTGCAAACACAGACTGAACACAGAAACAATGATGAATGGGGGGTTCCAGGACACGAGGAAATTCCCTAGGACCTAGTTGACATGTATAGGGTTAATGTATAAGAATTACTTGCCTCACAAAAAATGCTAGGTGTGATTAATTTTCCGGAGAAGCTCTCCTCGGCCAAGCCAGAAGCCTTCCAATCTCCCCTCGATCCGGCTTCTGTGTTGATGGATGAAGCACGCTAGAGTCGAAGCTTTACTGATGTTCCGAGTTCCTTCCAGTCGATGAAGATCGATCGGGAATGCACCGAGTCGCCAGATCCAGAGCCTCAAAGTTCAGGGTTTGCAGACAGTTTCTCGAGTTTTTGACAAAAAACCAAAAGGACCTAACTGCGCCCTAGTCAAGGTATTTTATAGGCTAAGGGATTAGGGACGCGTTTAGAAGGGTATCTACCGTTGGAAGATGGTTTCCAAAAACTGGGGCGAAGAAATTGTGAGCGTTTCCAGATCTGAAACCGCAACAATATGGGGAGATAGACGTCCACATACCTGGCAACCTACCAGAGTTAACGTCCATCAATCTAGATGTTGACATCCCCCATCACATCCATGCATGTTACGCCAACTGTCTTTTGGCCAAAACACAGTATATCCAGAATCATATATAACTCTATATACATACATGAAATTGTGATGTATACTAAATATTATAAATACTATGTAAATACAACATATGTACATAGTAACTCATATAACATCATTTGAATACAATATGTACAGAACAATTACATATACTTATATAGATATATACACATATACACAAGGCTATATACACGACAACTAACTATCACTTGGTCAAACATCTAAATAAAAGGGCAAAATTCGAGGGCCTTGCACCCTCTCCCCCTTAAAGAATCTTCGTCCTCGAAGTTAGAATGACCTACTCAAATAATGGGGATATTTCTCTTCATAGCATCCTCAAGCTCCAAGTAGCCTCCTCTCGCAAGAAGTTGCGCCATAACACCGACACTGACGCAATGCTCTTGCTACGGAGATGCTGAACCTTCTGGTCAAGAATAGCTACTGGTTGCTCATCATACGATAGATCTGGCTAGATCTCCACTGGCTCGTGACTAATAACATGCGATGGATCTCAGACATACCTTCTGAGTATAGATACTTGGAATACAGGATGAACACTACCTAATGCCGGGGGTAAAGCTAGCTCATACGCCACGCTGCCCAAATGTCTGAGAATCTCATACGGGCCAATGACTAGGACTTAGCTTACTATGCCTGCCAAATCTGAAAACACCTCGAGTAGGCGATATTATCAAAAAGACATGTTCGCCATCTTCGAATTCCAAACCTTTCTTCTATTGTCGGCATAACTCTTCTGTCTATCTTGCGCCGCAACAAGCCTCTTCCTCATAAGCTGGATCTTATCTGAAGTCTCCTGCACTAACTCTGGACCAATCAACTGCCTATCACTAGTCTCCTCCCAACATAAAGGAGATCTACAGGGCCTTCCATACAACGCCTCAAATGGAGCCATACCAATACTCACATGAAAACTGTTGTTATATGCGAACTCCACATGAGGTATATAATGCTCCCAATCACCCTTCCAATCCAGCACACATGCTCTCAACATATCCTCGAGCATCTAGATAGTCGTCTCTGACTGTCCATCTGTCTGGGGATGGAATGCCGAACTAAGCTTCAATTCAGAACCCAATGCATCCTGAAGACCCTTCCACAACCTCGAAGTAATCTCCGATCTTGATCCAAAATGATTGACTTTGGCACACCATGCAACCTAACAATGCTACTAATATACAATCTAGCTAAACTCTCCACTAACTGCTTCTTCTTCATAGGCAAGAAATGCGCAGTCTTAGAGAACATATCTACAACTACCCAAATCGAGTCATTGCCCCTAATTGATCTGGGCAAACCCGTTACAAAATCCATAGTGATGGCCTCCCACTTCCATACAAGGATCTCCATCTTCTGCTTAAGACCAGATGGTCGCTGCCGCTTGGCCTTCACTTGCTGGCATACTAACACCTGGATACAAAATCTGCTATATCTTCTTCATGCTAGACCACCAAAATGTTCTCTTCAAATCCTGATACATCTTAGTGTTACCTAGATGAATAGAGAATTTCGACCTATGAGCTTCTGCTAATACATGCTCACGGACATCCATAATATCGGGAACACAGACTCGATGATGGAACCTAATCACAGCATCCTCATCCAGAGCAATGCTCGCCTTGCTCACTAACTCCTGGAGTCTAGGGTCGGCCTTCTGCTGCTCGATCACCTCATCCGTCACAGTGGACCAAATGGACAACTGAGCTACAAAAGTCTGACACAATAATGGCTCTAACTCAGTCATCACACAAGCAGCATCCTCTAACATTTTCCAATCCTACTGAAGTAATGACCTCTTCCTACTAAGAGCATCTGCTACAACATTCGCCTTTCCAGGATGATACTGAAGATCGAAGTCTTAGTCCTTGAGGAACTCAATCCATCTTCTCTGCCGCGGATTTAATTCCTTTTGAGAGAAGAGATACCTCAAGCTCTTATGGTCAGTGAACACCTCAAACACCCTAAAGATAGTGCCTCAAGATCTTTAGTGCATGAACCACTACCGCAGCTCCAAATCATGAGTCGGATAGTTACGCTCATGCTCCTTCATTGACGAGAAGCATATGCCACTAGCCTTCCCTGCTGCATCAACACACAGCCTAAACCAATCCGAGACTCATTCGAGTAAATTGCAAAACCTTCTTCACCACTCAGTAAAACTATACCAGTGTAGAAGTAAGCTTAGCCTTCAATATTGAAAGCTACTGTCACACTCCTCGGACCAAACAAAACTTCACACCCTCCCTGGTTAGCTTAGTCGAAGGTGCGGCGATAAATGCAAACCCCTCAATAAATTGCCGATAATAGCCTGCTAAACTAAGGAAACTACGAATCTCTGATGGAGTCCTGGGAATCTCCCAATCTAATACAGCCTGGACTTTCACTGGATCAATTGCTACACCAGCGCCGGAGATAACATGCCAAAGGAAATGAACCTCGCGCATCCAGAAATAACACTTTCTGAATTTAGCATACAACTTGTGCTCTCGGAGAACTTCAAGCACTACCCTCAAATGCTGACGGTGTGTGGCCTCATCCGAAGAATAGACAAACACATCATCAATAAACACTACGACAAAACTATCTAGATAAGGTCTAACACCCCTGTTCATGAGATCCATGAACACTGCGGGGCGTTGGTCAGACCAAATGGAAGGACTAAAAACTCATAATGTCCATAACGGGTTCTAAAGGCCATCTTGGACATATCTTCACTTCTAATCCTCAACTGATGACAGCTGGACAACAAATCAATCTTGGAAAAGATCGATGCATTCTGCAACTAGTCAAATACATCATCATTCGCGTAAGGGATACCTGTTCTTTACAGTCACCTGGTTGAGCTTTCTATAATCGATGCACGACCTTAGTGAACCATCCTTCTGCTTTACAAATAACAAAGGTGCGCCGCAAGGAGATACACTAGGGCGAATAAATCCATTGTCCAGTAAATCTTGCAACTGCGCTTCCTTAGCTCAGCTAATTCCGCAGGTGCCATCCGATATGGATCCTTTAAGATAGGAGAGGTGCCCGGAAGCAACTCTATAGTAAACTCTATCTCCTTAATCGATGGCAATCCAGACAAATCATCGGAAATACGTCTAGAAACTCCCGCACTACATCAATCTCCTCAAGGGTAGGTGACTCATCAGTCTTTCGTACTAATACCACGCTGGCAGGAAAAGCGTCACATCCCATGTTCACCATCTCATCGTCTTCATGGCGGAGATGACAACCTTCCCACTAAGTTCCTTGGCAATGGATGTGAAAACTCATTGTCACAAGGAATACATAAATGATCTTCTTCCCACGACAATCTACTAATGCATAGTGCTCCTCTAGCCAATCCAGACCAAGAATTGCATCATAGTCCTTCATCTTTAGCAAAAGAAGCACACATCTAAGACTCGATTCTCAATGCACACAGGTAATGACGGAATACACTTCCTAGTCGATACCGTCCCCATAGGTGTATGCACATACAAAGGGACCTCTAACTCCTCAGCCTTTAATCCTGACTCTACAGCTAACTGCCTAGCAAATCACTCGAAAATGAGCGAGTAAGTGGCACCCGTATCAAACAAACCCGAGCATGCACACCCATGAAAAGAACCGTACCTTCGGTGATGTGCTCTGCCTGCTCAGCGTCCTCTCACACTAAGGCAAACACCGAGCTTGGGCTCGAGCCTTCCTGGTCTTCCTATAGCTGGCGTTGCTACTGCTGCCGCTGCTGGGGCTGGTGCTGCTCGTTTGACTCCCTACTGAAGCCTGGGACAATCTTAGATCTGAGCTCGGTGCTCCCGCACTTTGGGCACTTCCCCCCATCTTCCAGCACTCATCGGTACTGCCATGTTCCCTTCCACAGTGAGGGCATTCCTTCTTGCCACTGGGCCTACTACCAGGGGACCGCTGAGAAGTTGCCTGCTGGCTGCTTGCTGCCACGAGACGCTGCGGTGACTAGTACCCTGCCTTCTTCTTGTTCTGCCGTTGGAATGGAGGCGCAGACCTCTTCTGAGACGCCTTCTTCTCTTCTAGGTACTGCTCCATCTCGCCCTCCTACCTACAGGTAGCACTAAGGGCCTCATCCAGGGTACGATGGTCAAATGCCACCAGCCTTGTCCTCAGTGATGGCTTAAGGCCCATCACAAACTTCTTTGCCTTCTTGCGCTCATCAGCCACAATGTGAGGTGCATATTTAGACAATTCTGCAAACCTGGCCTCGTACTCAAGTACGGTCATGGAGCCTTGAGTCAGAGTGAGAAACTCCTGCTCCATCTTATCTTGAATATGCTCCGGAATGAATTTGGCCCTAAAGAGCCTCACGAACTCATCCCATGCCACCTCAACAACACCATCCTCAAACCGGGTACGCAGTAATGAGGACCACCACACATCGGCTCTCTCTTACAACAAACTATCTATAAGCACTAATCCGGACAAATCTAGACTAGATACAACAACATGGATAATTAACTAACACATACTTGTAGCATATAGGTGGCCAAGCTGACCTTGTCCTCCTCGGCACACCTAATAGCTCGGAAGATCTTCTCGATCTCCCTCATCCAGCTCTCCACTAGCAATGGATCACTCTCCCTCTTAAAAGAGCGTGGAGCCATCATCTTGAATCGCTCCATGATGGAAGGACCACCATGGCCATGCTCCTGGGGAACTGGAGCTAGAGCCTGAGCCTGCTACAATAAACAACATAAACAACATATATAACGCATAAGCAATGTCACGTCCCGAGAATTACGCAGCGGATATTAATAATAACACTTCGAATAATTCGAGTCGATATCCCAAGACGTGGACAGTCGGCAAATAAGCCTCTAGCTAGCACACACTAAATGTGTATTAACACAGCAACATAATAGGGCCCAACTGATGAACACAATAAAAATTGTATTCAATCTCAACTCAACTTATAAAAATTGGAAACTAGTACAATACTGACTCAATAAAAAGGAAATACATTTACCCCTCACTTCCTACTACATGTTCTAACTCTCAAAATAAACTACGATAACTAGACTCATAATTGGAACGCTCATCACTCGGATGCATTCCCATCCTCGACTTGCTCTTCCTCTTGAACTTCGTAGTCACCTAGATTGGGAAAGGTAGGGGATTGAGCAAACTAGCCCAGTAGGATTTATATCTCAATGTGCGGGCAATGATATAAGTGATTAACATTTTAGAACTAGGCAAGTACGATGAATGATATGCAAGTACGAACAAAACTCTTTAAAACATGATATATAAAACAAGCTGGATAGAGTGAACAAGATAGAATAAGATTTTTGAACAAGATGCCAAGAAAGAACTAGCAATAGCTCACTTTGCATAAGCACGCAAGATTTCACTTGATGTCAATAGTTTTCAAGAAAACAAGATATCACTAGTTGCAATAAAATGCAGAATGACCATATCACGCAAGCAAGCAAGCAAGATTGCACAAGCACGATCAAGTAACACTAATCAGGCACGTAGACACCAATGTACACAAGAAAAGATCCATCAAGAATGTACACAGGACACGTGTATGTGGTTATGTATCAAACATTCAACAAGCAAGAAAGTACTCCCAGCGCAGATGCAACGCCAGTAATCATTATACCCCATGGTTAACAGTATATTTATGACTCTCCGTCATTGGGGCTAGACTGGAGCCCTTGGACACACGCCGTGCCCTGTCAGCATCTCATGTAAAATTTCAAATGTAGATACCCACAGTCATAAATAATGGCCAATGAGAGTTTCAATAAGTAAGCATGTGTAATGTCATGTTCATGATGATGATGAGAAGAAATAATAAATTGAACATGATTCCATGAGGACAATGGTCAAGAGATAAATTTGACATCTGAACGGTAGGATTTACAATTTAGTTCAATCTTTACATTAATGGCTTTAGTCTAGATTATAATTCATACTCACGAGAAGAAGAGAAAAGAAGTGCACGCCCTTGATGTAAAGTGTGGAGTAATGTACGTGTGTTAATTCACAATCTGTCGGTCTCAAACTCTCAGAAAAACACTTAACATGATGGCATGCAATGAACAATGCATTTAACTACATATGGGTTCACAAGATTTTAGATAAAATTATCATTTAAAGCTAACTAGAATGGTAACAAGAGTAAATCACAAGTTTCATGTATGATCATATCATTAAGAAAGCAATTAGAATAATATTCATGTAATTAAGGATTTTTCATGGGGTTAAACACTTTTAAGCCATTAAATAGACATTATGTAATGAAGAGACCCAAAATATGCAATATCTTGTAAAGGTAGTGTCGACACAGTCCATGCTGGTGTCGACACCATGCTTCAAACTCAAAGCAAAAACATGGAAAATTGGTCAGGTAGTGTCGACACAGGGTCAGGTAGTGTCGACACAGTGCATTAAAAACAAGGCAAAAAGTCAAGCAGTGTCGACACAAGAGGAGGCTGTGTCGACACTAGCTCCATTTCCCAGAACTTCCTGGGTCAAAACTGGGGGAGTGTGTCGACACAGGATGAGGCTGTGTCGACACTAGATGGCCTTCCCAGAACCCCTTCTGGGCTGTTCTGGGAGAGCAGGTCGACACGGGCACAGGCTGTGTCGACACGAGTGGCTTTCCCAGAACAAAACACATGGTCAGGTGTAACCAGAACACATGTCTCATGCAGTGATTCACTTATAACTCTTATAACTCAAAAAAATGACATTTGGACATAACGTTCAAAATGAAAGTTGAAGAGGACAACTGGTAGAAGAACTTTGATGTTGTGGGTTTGATCTAATTCGGTCTCAAATCCCAAGAAAACATATGAAGAACAGAAAATCAAGTGTAGCCCAAAATTTCAGTATCATGCAGAGACTCTCTTATCATGCTCCTAACTCTCTAACGAAGGATTTTTGGATAAAACGTCCAACATAGAAGATGATCGTGACTTCAATGGAAGAATTGTTATGAAGAAAGTTTAGTCAAATTCTGTCTTGAATCGTGTTCACAATATGACGAACGAGAAAAGCCCTAACTGTGCAAGACTTCGGGAAAATCACCAATACATCATGATACTCCATGAAAATTGGGCAAATCAAGTGCAAATGATCCTAGACTCAAAGAACTACATGATGGCATTAATTTTCTTTAAGCTTGGCCCGAGAACACCTACCTTTGGTTGACTTCAAGACGATGGTCTGTGCAGGTCACAGCAGACGAAACAGGGGAAGAAGAACAACTTGGTGTGGATGTTCTCCTGCTTCCCAGCCACCAAGAACTCCTCCACACGACCCTAGCAAGTTCTAAATTCGTTCCTAGGGTTTGAGTGAAGAGTATTTAGTAACCATGATGTTTAGGAGTCATATTATAACTAGGAAAGGAGGTTTCAGGATTGGCATGTTTGTTTCCTATTTTTGATGATTTCCTCCTCCCTTTTGTGTGTGAGGCATTAGGAAACCTCCCCTCATAGTTAGGCATGAATTTGGGTTGCCATGAATGCATGATTGCATCCCAATTAAACTCAAATTGCCTCTTTCTAATTTCAGCCTATTTAGAGTTACGAATTTCTATGTATTTCTTGCTTCATTTGATTTTTGGGCCATATGTGGTCCATTGGCCCACTTATGATATTGGTCATTATTATATATGGTTAGAAGCATTTCTAACATTTTTTTAATTTATGATTGCGTCGTATTTCCGTGTTAACGATTTTCCGACTCATCCAAGTACGTGTGATAATGTTTTTTGACTTATTCATGAATTACGATAATAAGTCGCGAAACACTTTAAACTTGGCTAATGTGATTTTTCCTTGGCACAAATTTCTTTGTGAAACATTTAGTAATAATATTTAGGGTTGATTTATAATTTTTACGGAATTTTCTGATGTGTTTTAGCACACACCATAATGGTACGTATGTTTTAAATACTCCGATATAATGGAAATTATTTATTTCCATTTATTTGAATTTTTATGTAATTAAAATTTCCGGGGTGCTACACCCTCCCCCACTTAAGAGAATTTGGTCCCCAAATTCATAAGTCATTAGTTGGCTTTTGGATGGTTATGATCCTTGAGGTCGTTTCAGATTTAATTCTGCCAACTTGTTTCAGCATCATGGATGCTAGTCCAACATCTACACCTATGGCCACCGTATTATTGATTTGGTTCCTTCCACACCTGTTTTATTTCACAGTTGACATAACTCCATCTTAATCCTCCGGATGAACTATGGTATAATTACTAGATTATTCCTAATCTCTCCTTAATGATCTCCCCCACTTAGAAATGTACTAATAAGAAAAACATCATAAGATCAGTCTAGGCGTTTAACAATCATACCTCCTTCCGAAGCTCCACTTGCGTCATTGCATTCACCCGTCCCTGACGCTTTACCACTTCTTGGTTCCTTCCAGCTTGGTCTTTTAGCATGGGACAGTTCGGTATACGATGTTCATGACTCCCACATCGCAAGCAAGCCCCGGCCTTCTTCCAGCACTTGTCCGCATGGTGCCCAGGCTTGTTGCAAAATTTACAATACTCCACCGTCATTGCTTCTTCTACTTTGATCTTTTTCTCCATGCCATAGTCCTTCCCAGTGGTTGGCCTTTTGTTGTTGTTATTGTTATTATTGGGGAAAGTTCCAATTGTATCATCTGCTCCCCTTTTTATAAAGGTCGGCCTTGAGATGTCCTTCCCCCTCATGCCTTCCACCTTAGCCATAGTGTCTTCTACCAGCTGAGCTCTTTGGACCATCTCAGTGTAAGTTTGAATATTGTGTGGTCCGAGCCTTTCCAATGAACATGGGCCTGAGTCCATCCATGAAACGGTTAGCCTTTAGCCTTTCAGTTCCTACCAAATGTGGGGCATACACAGCAAGTCGTGTGAACTGAGCCTCATACTCAGCCACAGACATTCCTTTCTGTTTTAGTGCGGCAAACTCCGCTGCCTTCTTCTCCTTGACTCTCTCAGAGAAATATTTTCCTCGGAATATCTCCAGGAATCCGGCCCACTCCAATTCAGCTATATTAGGCAGATGGGCCGAAGTGACCTTCCACCAAGCTCGGGCATCCTTGGTAAATTGAAAAGTGGCTAGTACCACTTTCTCCCTATTGTGCATTGCATTACTGGAAGATCCTTTCTATTTCTTCCTGCCAATTCTCTGCTTCGTCTGGTCAGGGGATCCAGAGAAACGAGGGGGTTTAAACTCCTAAAATTCTGGTGCAGATCACCGGCTCCATTCCTTGCAGCTCCAGCCTGATTTCCAGCCTGAACTACATTTTGTAATGCCTGGGTCAGTCCAGCCACGGTTTCCTGCATAACATGCCACTGATTACGAGCCATTACAGTTGAGTGAGAGTGTTATGAGGGTTCCTGAGAAAAGGATGGAAACTAATTAATGTCTCTAGATACATTATAAGAGTCAATGGGTAGGAGTGTTTGATTCTTTCTAACATATTCCCAGTCTCTACCCATTCTCGCCAGGTAATATATTAAATTTTCATGACCTAGGTTCCATAGGTATCTCCTATTCCTGAGACATATCCTATTTGGTATTCCTAGGCTCTGATACCACTAAACGGTCACGTCCCGAGAATTACGCAGCGGATATTAATAATAAAACTTCGAATAATTCGAGTCGATATCCCGAGACGTGGACAGTCGGCAAATAAGCCTCTAGCTAGCACGCACTAAATGTGTATTAACACAGCAACATAATAGGGCCCAACTGATGAACACAATAAAAATTGTATTCAATCTCAACTCAACTTATAAACATTGGAAACTAGTACAATACTGACTCAATAAAAAGGAAATACATTTACCCCTCACTTCCTACTACATGTTCTAACTCTCAAAATAAACTACGATAACTAGACTCATAATTGGAACGCTCATCACTCGGATGCATTCCCATCCTCGACTTGCTCTTCCTCTTGAACTTCGTAGTCACCTAGATTGGGAAAAGGTAGGGGATTGAGCAAACTAGCCCATTAGGATTTATATCTCAATGTGCGGGCAATGATATAAGTGATTAACATTTTAGAACTAGGCAAGTACGATGAATGATATGCAAGTACGAACAAAACTCTTTAAAACATGATATATAAAACAAGCTGGATAGAGTTAACAAGATAGAATAAGATTTTTGAACAAGATGCCTAGAAAGAACTAGCAATAGCTCACTTTGCACAAGCACGCAAGATTTCACTTGATGTCAATAGTTTTCAAGAAAACAAGATATCACTAGTTGCAATAAAATGCAGAATGGCCATATCACGCAAGCAAGCAAGCAAGATTGCACAAGCACGATCAAGTAACACTAATCAGGCACGTAGACACCAATGTACACCAAGAAAAGATCCATCAAGAATGTACACCAGGACACGTGTATGTGGTTATGTATCAAACATTCAACAAGCAAGAAAGTACTCCCAGCGCAGATGCAACGCCAGTAATCATTATACCCCATGGTTAACAGTATATTTATGACTCTCCGTCATTGGGGCTAGACTGGAGCCCTTGGACACACGCCGTGCCCTGTCAGCCATCTCATGTAAAATTTCAAATGTAGATACCCACAGTCATAAATAATGGCCAATGAGAGTTTCAATAAGTAAGCATGTGTAATGTCATGTTCAATGATGATGAGAAGAAATAAATAAATTGAACATGATTCCATGAGGACAATGGTCAAGAGATAAATTTGACAGCTGAACGGTAGGATTTACAATTTAGTTCAATCTTTACATTAATGGCTTTAGTCTAGATTATAATTCATACTCACGAGAACAAGAAGAGAAAAGAAGTGCACGCCTTAATGTAAAGTGTGGAGTAATGTACGTGTGTTAATTCACAATCCGTCGGTCTTAAACTCTCAGAAAAACACTTAACATGATGGCATGCAATGAACAATGCATTTAACTACATATGGGTTCACAAGATTTTAGATAAAATTTATCATTTAAAGCTAACTAGAATGGTAACAAGAGTAAATCACAAGTTTCATGTATGATCATATCATTAAGAAAGCAATTAGAATAATATTCATGTAATTAAGGATTTTTCAATGGGTTAAACACTTTTAAGCCATTAAATAGACATTATGTAATGAACAGACCCAAAATATGCAATATCTTGTAAAGGTAGTGTCGACACAGTCCATGCTGGTGTCGACACCATGCTTCAAACTCAAAGCAAAAACATGGAAAATTGGTCAGGTAGTGTCGACACAGGGTCAGGTAGTGTCGACACAGTGCATTAAAAACAAGGCAAAAATCAAGCAGTGTCGACACAAGAGGAGGCTGTGTCGACATTGCTCCATTTCCCAGAACTTCTGGGTCAAAACTGGGGGAGTGTGTCAACACAGGATGAGGCTGTGTCGACACTAGATGGCCTTCCAGAACCCCTTCTGTGCTGTTCTGGGACAGCAGGTCGGCACGGGCACAGGCTGTGTCGACACGAGTGGCTTTCCCAGAACAAAACACATGGTCAGGTGTAACCGAACACATGTCTCATGCAGCGATTCACTTCTAACTCTTATAACTCTCTAAAGAATGACATTTGGACAAAACGTTCAACATGAAAGTTGAAGAGGACAACTAGTAGAAGAACTTTGATGTTGAGGTTTGATCTAATTCGGTCTCAAATCCCTAGAAAACATATGAAGAACAGAAAATCAAGTGTAGCCCAAAATTTCAGTATCATGCAGAGTCTCTCTTATCATGCTCCTAACTATCTAACGAAGGATTTTTGGACAAAACGTCCAACATAGAAGATGATCGTGACTTCAATTGGAAGAATTTTTATGAAGCAATTTTAGTCAAATTCGGTCTTGAATCGTGTGCACAATATGACGAACGAGAAATGCCCTAACTGTGCAAGACTTCGGGAAAATCACCAATACATGATGAATACTCCATGAAAATTTGGCAATCAAGTGCAAATGATCTAGACTCAAAGAAATACATGATGGCATTAATGTTCTTTAATCTTGGCCCGAGAACACCTACCTTTGGTCGACTTCAAGACGATGGTCTGTGCAGGTCACAGCAGACAAAACAGGGGAAGAAGAACAACTTGGTGTGGATGTTCTCCTGCTTCCCAGCCACCAAGAACTCCTCCACACGACCCTAGCAAGTTCTAAATTCGTTCCTAGGTTTGGGTGAAGAGTATTTAAGTAACCATGATGTTTAGGAGTCCTATATAACTAGGAAAGGAGGGTTTCAGGATTGGCATGTTTGGTTTCCTATTTTTGATGATTTCCTCCTCCCTTTGAGTGTGTGAGGCATTAGGAAACCTCCCCTCATAGTTAGGCACGAATTTGGGTTGCCATGAATGCATGATTGCATCCCAATTAAACTCAAATTGCCTCTTTCTAATTTCAGCCTATTTAGAGTTACGAATTTCTATGTATTTTCTTGCTTCATTTGATTTTTGGGCCATATGTGGTCCATTGGCCCACTTATGATATTGGGTCATTATTATATATTGTTAGAAGCATTTCTAACATTTTTATTTAATTTATGATTGCATCGTATTTCCGTGTTAACAGTTTTTCGACTCATCCAAGTACGTGTGATAATGATTTTTCGACTTATTAATAAATTACGATAATAAGTCGCGAAACACTTTAAACTTGGCTAATGTGATTTTTCCTTGGCACAAATTTCTTTGTGAAACATTTAGTAATAATATTTAGGGTTGATTTATAATTTTTACAGAATTTTCTGATGTGTTTTAGCACACACCATAATGGTACGTATGTTTTAAATACTCCGATATATTGGAAATTATTTATTTCCATTTATTTGAATTTTTATGTAATTAAAATTTCCGGGGTGCTACAAGCAACATAAAAATCATACATTTTAATGAAAGCAGACTACTTCTATCTAACATTTCTAACCTGAGCCCCTAGCTGAGCATGGAGTGCGGCCTGGATATGCGCCTGCGTCTGCATAGCCTGCACCAGGCCTTGCATGAACACTCCATAATCTACTGGTGGTGGTGGAGGGAGTACAGTAGGACCCTGAGGTGCTGGGGCCTATTGCTCAACCCTCTCCTCTCGCCTCTACTCATCCTCATGAGTAGGTGCACCACGTCTACCACGAGATGCCATAGCCTGTAAAACAATTAGTCACTATTAGAAACTAAGTTAGTTAATTCCTAACCATTTTCTTATCTATCTTGCTTTCATTATTAATCATTTTCTACACATGTGGACAATTCTATAAAGACTTAGCATATTATGAAGATGATGACATATATTCATGTATAATCTCAACCTTCGCCCTGATACCAATCTCTGTAACGACCCTCCTTATACCAGTATGATTATACGCCGGTATAATGAACGCCGTCACAGTGGGACATTGACACAACACTAAACAGTAGATTGAGATATATGTGAATATTAAAGAGAATAGCGGAAATAAAAGTGTTAATCTTATTCCATCATTCACATTCTATCCACAGTCCATATAGTATAAAAGAAAAGCTAAAGTCCACAATTATCATTCTGAAATAAATTACATTGTCCAAATGAATTACAAAACTTTATTCTTTACATACTATGAAAAGGAAAATACAATGAAGAGATCTCCACAATAAATGCTACTCCTCTCTCTCGGAGTCGCTCCTAACTATCTCCTTACAAGAAGTGGACACACCTGCACCTGTACGCCGAAGCAAGAATGAGTCTAAATAGACCCAGCAAGCAATCCATGTACATCATCCTTACACACATCATATGCACATGCTAACATTCAATGGAAGTAATTAACACATATGGTATGGTTCATACAATTTAAATTACTAAGCATGGAACTTATAGCATTAGAGACACATGATACATGCTTATCTTCCTTACAACAATTAATTATAAAACCTATAACATGCTTTCTAGACTTTTTCATTGACATGCTTAAACAATTCAATCCTCATTCAAATCATATATAGTGTATACAATTTAAGCATGGAACTACACATAAAGTAAGCATCACACTTAGCATGGATTCTATTTAAATTCTCATGAATTTAACAAAATGATACACACATTTTACTTGCTGTTTTAACATAAATTAATCATATTCACAATGGTTTACACTTGTCCACATGATAACACATTCATTTTACACATTCACATGCTCATTTACACATTGCACATTTCACAATTCACCTACACATATCCACATTTTACACTTAGTTGCCGTGACACATAGTCCAAACCACCGCTAGAAGGGCACACATATACACATACACTTATCCATCACCTAGGCAACACAGTAATGGATCTTGGTAACTGCGCAGAACCGGGAGAAGCACTCTCCACCCTAACTAGTGGAACTTGTCCACCGCCAGGATTTCATCCTAATTGCCCTTAGGATATCACTTTCATTGAACCTTCTCGTAGGGACTTTACTACGGTACAGTTCCACAGCCCTCTATGGTAGCAGTGTCACAAACAGCACAATTTATACACTTTTCACATTATCACATTGTCATAGTATTTACATACACTTAACTCACACACATGCATTTTAATAGATATACATGGATTAATTTACATGGTATACCTTTACTGTTTCACAATGAAATTGACTCTTAACATAGACCTAAACATGCTGCTAACAATTGAACTTCATACAATTAACATTAGCATGCTTAACACGTCATTTTTGCTCATTTAACTCATCATAGTACCTACTGTTATCAAAATGCAACGAAATTGTAATCACAGGTTCCCAACAGTAACCTTATTACGTGCTCAATTTCTCATATTTTTCAGTTCTGTAAAACAATTTTAAGAATTAAAACATGGTTCAATCACATTTACTACTAAATTCCACTACACATGGCCCACAGTAGTACAGTCATGTATATTAGTTTCAAAACCTGCTGACAGTCATTAAACAGTCACAGTAATTTTCTAAAATTTTAATTCTACATGGATCTATTTAAATAGAATTTATCAATGCTAAATCATGCTCAATATTTTGTTACAGAAATTCTAATAACTAGCACAGTTAACAAAATTTTGACATAATCACATGGCATGATCTACTGAATATACATGACCATATAAAATTCTTACAGCAGGTAATCATGTCCAAAAATCTTGAAAATATGCCACAAGGATCAAACAAGCATTCTATCAAAACCTGATGAACTTGGCGGCAAAGAGGCTGCCGCCAACATGAATTAACACCACAAGAAGTGGCCGCCAACCATGGATCTTAACGCCATCAGATGCTTCTATTAAGTTCCTATCTATGCAAACACATACTGAACGCAGAAACAATGACGAATGGGGGGTTCCAGGACACGAGGAAAATTCCCAAAAATTCCCTAGGACCTACCTGACATGTATAGGGTAATGTATAAGAATAACTTGCCTCACAAAATGCTAGATGTGATTAATTTGTCGGAGAAGCTCTCCTCGGCCAAGCCAAGAAGCCTTCCAATCTCCCCTCGATCCGGCTTCTGTGTTGATGAATGAAGCACGCCAGAGTTGGGGAAGCTTTACTGATGTTCCAAGTTCCTTCCAGACGATGAAGATCGCTCGGGAACGCACCGAGTCGCCAGATCCAGAGCCTCAAAGTTCATGGTTCGCACACAGTTTCTAGGGTTTTTGACAAAAAACCAAAAGGACCTAACTGCACCCTAGTCAAGGTATTTTATAGGCTAAAGGGCTTAGGGACGCATTTAGAAGGGTATCTAACCGTTGGAAGACGATTTCCAAAAATTGGGTTGAAGAAATGGCGAGCATTTTTTGGATCTGAAACCACAACAAATCTAGGAGATAGACGTCCACATACCTGGCCGCCTACCTGGAGTTAACGTCCATCGATCTTGATGCTGACATCCCCATGCATGTCCATGCATGTTGACGCCAACTGGTCTTTTGGCCAGAACACAGAAATATCTGAATCATATATATACACTATATACATACATGAAATTGTGATGTATACTTAAATATTTAAATACTATGTAAATACAACAATATGTACATAGTAAACTCATGTAACATCATTTGAATACAATATGTACAGAACATTACATATACTTATATAGATACATACACATATACACAAGGCTATATACACGACAACTAACCATCACTTGGTCAAACATCTAAATAAAAGGGAAAAATTCGAGGGCCTTACATGAACAAATAACGTAGGGTGAGCGACAATGCCAAGTAGGATTTATATCTCATGGTGCGGGCAACTTTACATGATTAATGTATTAAAGAGTAGAGTCACTAAATGATAGAGCGAGAGAGTCAAGTAATGTAAGAGATGGCACAATAGCATGGATCAAAATAGCACAAGTTTTCAATAAAGCACAGAGAGCAGGATGGCCATAGCATAAATAGCACAATGTTTCGTAATAGCACAACGACTCGAATATAGTATAACACTTTGATTGTCATTTAGATAGTGAAGATAGATAGCACTTGAGTGTAATGCCAAACACTCTGGTCAGTTAACTCCCGTGGGCACTAGCACTTTTGGGCGCACTTCCCAAGACCAGACCGGGTCCTTTGTATTGCCAAGCATAGTCATATTCTTTATCTTTAGACAATCATTCAAATGGCCATAGAGAGTACAAAGAATAAATGAGAGTACTGATGAATAGACGAGAAAGCAGAGAGAATATGAATAGATGAGCGAGTAGAGTATAGATGAGACATATAGGTTATTGCACATAAAGTGACAGTTAAACATGCGATAGTAACAGTTGCACAACACACATGATTGGTGTTGGCAGTCAAGTAGAATTCACTAACCTTCCACTGGCCATGGACAGGTCCAGAGGTTCGGTGTGATCTCAAGATAAGAGAGAACTTCTAAGGTTGTTTGGATCATGTTGATCCCTAAGGGTGTTATAGGTGTTAGGGTACAACCAGCTCAGTCTCCATGAGGGAATCCACAGAGTACAGAGTCTTACAGAGGTCTTAACAGAATGTCCCTAGTCCGTCAAAATGAAATGTCCGACAGAGAGGTTCCAACTTGTTAGAGAGTATTGTGTAAAGAAAACGAGTTGCTTGACATTCTAGAAGAATTCTATAACAGTGGAGCGGCAGTAACGGTATTCCAAACAACATGAGAAAATGAAGACAATGCCATTATTATCATGGGTTGATAATTTGTAATTATTGAAGTAAATTACAAGATATATTATTCATGTATTTTCTGCATGGTCTCATAGCAAAGATAAACATTTGGTGTGTGCATGTGAAAGAAATCATGAGAATATATGATGGTTGTGCACATTGACTTTTAATTAAAGAAACATGTGAAATATATCAATAGTTCATTAGCATGGTTGTTTACCATTCGTTACACAGCATTACAAAGCATATCATGATTACTAAAGTCTAAATAATCAATTAAATAGAACTTAAAAGTTGCTAGAAACACATAGTAGAATCGCGACGGGTCTAATGGTCACGTTTAACAACATCGATTCTAGACAGAGACACGACGACTTGACTGACGTGTTTAGGGTAACTAGACAGAGCGAATCGATTGGTGACACAAAAACGCAATGTGCAGGTCCGACGTGTTCAAGGTAATCGATACAAAATCACGACAGCAAGGTCCGACACATTCATGCAAAACCCTAATTTTCTAAATAATACAGATTCCCAAAAGCGGGAAACAACTTATGAATGCAACGACCGTGGTGGTCGCAGTTAAGACATGAACTCACAGCAAGAGGGTGCACAGTTTGATGCAATGGTATTTGTCAGAAACAAACTAAAATGTGACGACATGGGTGGTCTCCTTTAAGGTAATTGCGGTGGTCTTACCTGTCGCAATACCAGTCGAAGAAACGCGACATATGTGTCAGTCGCGATTCAACATTCAAACTGAGAACAAGAAAACATGCAGCGATCTTACATGCATGGCATATAACTCAAAATCTAGGGCTTTTGGGACAAAGTGGTGAACATGGAACTTGTAGGGAATGATGAATAGAAGGGAACGATGCCTTTGGACCTAATCAATTTGGTCTCGGTAGGCATGTATAATCGGATGAACACAAATAGCCCTAGACTTGCATGATCATGGGAAAACACTTAAATCTCAAAGCATGCTTGATGGAAATTAGGCAAATCAAGTGCAAAGCAAACTAGACATGATGTTCTACAAGATGCTATGAGTTTTTTTCATCTTTAGCCCGAGAATACCTACCTTTGAATGAATCTATGAGAAGCTAACGCACAGGTCAATGTAGTGCAGGTTTGGAGAAGATGTAGTGTTCTTGGCCGATCTCCTCCTCTCCTGGAGCACTAGCTCAGCTCCTCACGACCCCAGCATGATAGTGAACCTTCCTTTCTAATCCTATGATGATTATTTATATGTTTAGTGTTCATTTGAAGTCCTAATGAGACTAGGAAGGGTGGGGTGCGGTTCTCGCTGGTTCCCTTCCATGTTTTGGAGATTTCTCCTCCCAATTAGAGTAGGAATACCATTAGAATGTTCTTACTATGGTTGGTCACGAGTTTGCTTGCCATTCATGGAAAATTGCCATTGTTTGAACCCTAATTTGCCCTTTCCTATTTTCTGTATAATTATGGCTACGAATTTTTTGGGGTATTTCTCTTATCTTATAATCCAACTCCAATCTTGGCCCAATAACTTTTACGTGAGCTATTATAACAAGCCCATTACTTCTTGTTGTTTATTGGATTTTAATTTATTCATTTTATTTTGATATTTATATTTATTTATTTATTTAAAAATATCATCTTGCTACATCCTCCCCCTCTTAAAAGAATTTGGTCCCCATATTCATATGACCATAATGGAGAGAATGTCTTACCGAAAATGTCGGGGTAGTTTTGCCTGATGATTCCTTCAGGTTCCCATGTGGCTTCTTCCACTCCACAGTTATTCTAGAGAACTTTAACCACATGAATAGGGTGGTTCTTAAGTTGTTGCACCGTTCGCTCTACTATCTTGATTGGCTTTTCCTCATAAGTCATATCCTTGTTCAACACCAAATTCTCATGGAGAATGATGTGGGTAGGATCGTACACATATTTTCTGAGCATAGAGACATGGAACACATTGTGTAAGAATGCTAAGTTTGGAGGCAATGCCATCCGATATGAAACTTCGCCAACCCTTTCGAGCACTTCGAAAGGACCGATGAATCTAGGACTTAGCTTTCCTTTAACACCAAACCTTTGAATTCCATGGATAGGAGATACCTTCAAAATTACATGATCACCTACTTGAAATTCTAGATCTCTCCTCCTCTTGTTAGCATAGCTATTTTGTCTGGACTGAGCTATCTTGTGCCGATCCCGAATCACCTGTATATCCCTGGTTGTATTTTGTACCATGTCTGGACCTAACCATTGTTGTTCCCCAACATCATTCTAGCATGCAGGGGATCTACAATTTCTACCATAGAGTGCTTCGAATGGTGCCATTTTAATACTCGCCGAGTAACTGTTGTTATAGGCGAACTCAATCATGGGTACATTCTCATTCCAGTTGCCTTGGAAGTCTATAGTGCAAGCTCCTAACATGTCTTCTACAATCTGATTGGTTCTCTCAGTCTACTGGTCAGTCTGTGGGTGAAATGCAGTACTAAAATTGAGCTTAGTACCAAGTGCAGTCTGTAGTCCCTTCTAGAAATGAGAAGTGAATCTAGGATCTCGATCCGAGACGATAGATGATGGAACTCCATGTAGTCTCACGATCTCTTTGATGTAAAGAGCGGCTAACATGTCCACCGACCACTTACTTTTTATACATAGGAAGTGTGCGGACTAGTTTAGTCGGTCGATAATAACCCATATGGCGTCGAGTCCACCATGAGTGTTAGGCAAACCCATGATGAAATCCATGCCAATACTTTCCCATTTCAACTCTGGAATGTCTAATGGTCTGAGTACGCCAGTAGGGCACCTATGTTCTTCCTTTACCTATTGGCAAGTGAGGTAATGAGCAGCATGCTCGACCACTTCTCTCTTCATGTTCGGCCACCAAAATGTTCTTTTCATGTCCTGATACATTTTTGTACCTCTAGGATGAATAGTATACTTAGTTTGATGAGCTTCATCCATCAACTTCCTCTTCAGTTGTTCATTGTCCGAGACACATGTTCTTCCTTGGAATACAAGCCTTCCATCCGTGGTCATAACAAAGTCCGGTGTAGCAGCCTAGATTTTTTCAAAAAATAAAAATTTAATAATAATAAAATAAAAGCAATTAGAAAATCAAATAAAAGAAGAATTAAATAAAACCATTAAATATAAAGAAGTAATGGACTTTGTTAAATGGACCCATTAGAAATCAGTGGCCAAAATAGGAATTTTTAAAAGGGATAATAGAAAAATACCCTAAATTCATAACATAATTATTACTTAAATAGAAAAGAGGTATTTAATGCATTAAATAGCTAATTTGAGTTAGATTTGGATCCTAACCCTACCCAATTAGATGGCCACGAAATTACCTCTCTCCTAACCCAATTGGGAGGTTACAAGCATGGAAGGGTGGAATAAATAGGGAATCTCGAAATCTAATAGGAGTTAGAGTCCTATTAGGAAATAGAAACCAAAGAGACATAAATACTCTCCTACTCCCCCATGGCCGCCCTAGCTCGTTGCCAAGGGTTTCAGGACGTGGAGAGGAGGCCAAGGAAGAAGAGAATTCATGGGGAGAAGAACTTCTCAAAGCTCTCAACCCCGTTCTTCAAGTTCTAGCCCTAGAAGAGGAAAACGATCAAGGTAGGCATACCCACGAGCCAAATTAATGAAATTTTGGCTGTAGGTTGTTCCAAGCATCATGAACAAAACCCCTTTTATTTCATAATTTTTCGTTCACTCAATCTTTTGTTCTTAATTTTCAAAGTTCTGTGAACTTCATGACCCCGAACCCTCTTCTAAATTCTTGATCTTCATTTACGCTCAACCCCATGCCATGAAATTTTTTTTGGGGATAAAGATGCATGTTAGGCGCCTTTTGCCCTTAAAAGCCCTAAATTTCATCCACCATGTCTTGCGAATTATTGATACATCTCAACTGTTCACAGTATTCTATTCTCCTTATATGACTTGATTAAAGCCTATCAGTACCATGTTTGTTTCCAAATTCCTAATTACTGTAAGTACCCATGTAATTCTAGATCAATTTTCAACTAGTTTCAGGATTTTTCATCGACTACATGATTAGTTATGATTTTTTGAATGACCCTTTGTCAAAATAGGGTAAGTTTGGTCCGCAATCCAAGGCATGTCTTTTCCCTATCGGACTCAGGCGTAGGACCTGAGAACGCGACGGCTCGATAGGCCGCGTTCTCATGGCTATTGCGACAGCATCTCCCGTCACGATCTAATCGTGACAGGGTACCCCGTCGCGGTCTGCCTGCCCGATCTGACGAGCCCGTCGCGACCCTCAAGCGACCCCGTCGCGATCTGCCTACCTAAACTGACAAAGCCGTCACGTTCTGTATAAGACTCTGTCGTGATCTCTTCTGACCCTATCACGACCCTTACAAGGGTCCGTCGCGATCTCAGGTTTTGTATGAAACCCATAATTGGTGATATTCTAACTATCCACAGTGCCTATACTTCCTGTTAACAGTAACCAACACAGTAAATAAAACTGATATAAGTCATCATGGTTTAATTGCTTAAAAGATATACACTTGATCATGTCATATCTATGATTTTTTGTCACATGTGCTCACACTTTGAACCATCTAAATATGGCTTAACTTGGAGTGAAATTATCTTATAATACATTTGGTAAATTATGAAATCAGGTAATTGCATTGCACTATTTTAAATATACTTGTCTACGTTTTCTCGCGATGATTTGGGAATACCGTTACTGACGGTCCATTGTTCTAGAATTTCTCTAGAACGTCGGGCACTTGTTTCTATATTTACACTTTCTCTTGACTTGGACGAACTCTCTGCTGGATATTCGTTCTGCGGACTAGTGAATCCTTGTTCAAGGCCTCCGTAAGTCTCCTCAATCCATGGATTCCCACATGGTCGATGAGCTGGTTGTACCCTAACACCTATTACACCTTTAGGGATCAATATGGTCCAAACGGCTATTAGAAGTTCGCTCTTATCTAGAAACATGCTGGACCTCTGACATGTGCTTAACATGGCTAGTGGAAGGGTTGTGAGTTCCACCTAACTACCAACACCAAGTGCGCGTGTTGTGCAACTGTTACTATCGCCTGTTTACTCGACATATTACGTGAAATGTCCACTAGCTCTCATCTATACTCTACTCGCTCATCCATTCACATTCACTCTACTATCTCGTCTATTCATCAAGTACTCTCATCTATTTCTTGGTACTCTCTATTGGACATTGACTGATTGTCTAAAGATAAACAATATAACTAATGTGTGGCAATATATAAAGGGCCCGATCTGGTCCTGGGATGTGCGTCCGAAAGTGCTAGTGCCCATGGGAGTTAAATGATCAGAGTGTTTGGCATTACACTCGAGTTCTATCTATCTCAACTATCTAAATGACAATCAAAAGTGCTATGTTCTCTCGTTGTCTATTGACAAAAGTGCTATACTATACCCGTTGTGCTATTGCTATACTTTGTGCTATTTGTGCTATACTCGACACTTGTGCTATACTTAGAAAGCTTGTGCTATATCCATCATGCGCAATCCTGCTATCTTATACTGACTCCTTTCGCTCTATCATTAGTTACTCTGCCTTTTAATACATTAATCATTTAAAGCCTACTTGACTATTGAGATTTAAGTCCTACTGGGCGTTATCGCTCACCCCTACGTTATTTGTCGTTGTGTTCTCAGATGAGATCGAGGATGACACATACACTCAGAGGACGGGAAAGACCATGAGTGAAGTCATGAGTACCCTAGTGTCTTAGTATTATGATTAGAGTGTTAGTTTAGTCTTTACTTTTATTTCAATGTAATTGGGCCGTATAGAATGGCTATGATGTTAGAGGTTGTAATAGACACTTGGAAAGTTATTAATGAGAAGAATTTGCTTTAGTATTTATCTTTGTTCAATGGTTTGATGTCTAGTACTTGCTCTGTACTCGTTTACTTGCAACTGGCTCACGTTCCGATATTCCGCATCGGGGCGTGACAGTTTTGTGGTATCATAGGCTAGGTTATTCTTATGTATAGGATGATCTAGGTTAACCTGCCTCGACTAGAGTCAATTATCCTACCTATGTGAGTTGTGGTTAGAGCCAGGGTAAATAGCTAAAAATGAACTCACACATGCACAAATTAAATTGCACATCAATATCATGACATAAGTTACTTTATAGGAACTAAGCAATCAAGATGACTGCTGAATGTGGCTCAATGAGGGGCATGCAACATACCATTCAAGAACTGACCCGCGCAATCATGCAAGCTACCCAAGGAGGTGGTAATCGTGGTGGTGCAGGCGACCTGCATCGTAACTCAGGAGTCTGAACCCACCTAGGTTCAGTGGATTCACGGATCCGGATGAAGCATAATAATGGCTAAAGGAAACAGAAAGGATCTTCCATGTTATGCAATGTGCAGCGGGGGATAAGCTGCTACTAGCCACATTCCAACTAGAAAAGGATGTCAGCGCTCGGTGGGAGTCTGTTGAAGTGACCAAAGCTAATTGTCAGTTCACCTGGACCGAGTTCAAAGAAGCTTTTAATTCCAAATACTTCTCGGAGCGTGTCAAAGAATGGAAGGCTGCAGAATTCACTGCTCTGAAACATCGGAGCTTGATTGTGGCCAAATACAAAGCCCAGTTTTCAAGACTGGCACGCTATGCTGCACACCTGGTGAATACGAAAAGAATGAAGGCTAAGCGCTTTCTCAACTGCCTTAAGCCTCAATACGTTACTCAATTGGGCCCTCTCGACATCCAGACCTACGCCGAGATGGTGAAGAAAGCCCAACTACTAGAAGATGCTACAGACTCACTGACCATATCAAAGGGAAGTTCGTGAAGAAGGAATGACCTAAGGGCAATCATCTACTAAACCAAACAATGGCAAGAAGCATCCCTTCAACATCACAGAGGGGCCCATCCAAGAAAGGAAACCTAAAGCTATTGTCCCCAACACTCCAACAAAAAGTAACTACAAGCACTGTGACAAGCCAGGTCACACCGCTGACGAGTGCTAGAGGAAAGCCGGCACATGTTTGCGCTGTGGAAGCCGTGAGCACCGCATTCCCGAGTGCCCGCTATTGAAAGAACATGAGAGGCGCCCTAATGCGGCTAAGAAACAGGGCCGACTACAAGCCCTGCACAATGAAGAGCCCACTGAGGAAGGTGGCATGGTAGAAGGTACCCTACAAGTTTTCTCCTTATTAGCTTTTGTTTTATTTGATACTGAAGCAACTCATTCATTTATAACTCAAAACTTTACTGATACCCTGACTGCAAAACATATATCCATAGGTTGTGAGTTCTCTGTCACACGCCAATAGGAGAAAAGGAGAAATTGAACAAATACTTTCCCTCTACCGATGTAATGATCGGAGACCATAACCTAAAAGCCAACCTGGTGGTATGCCCATGGAAGGCTATGATTTAATTTGGGAGCCGACTGATTATCCACTTATTGGGGCAAGTGTCGATTGTAAGAAGGGAGGTGACATTTAGTTACTTTCCTAAATTGGCATTCTCTGGGATAGACATAGAGATGGATGTCTCTAATCTCCGCCATAAAGCCCAAAACATGAAAGGAAAGGTTGTTTGCTTTCCTTGCGGCGTAGTAATTGAAAAGAAGGTTCTAAGATAGTGAAGAATCCACATAGTCCAGGATATCCCCAAGTGTTTCTGAAGATTGGCCAGGGATTATCCCAGAATGAGATGCCAACCTCGCCATATGAGTTGAAACCTGGAGCTGCCCTGGTATCACGACATTGTACCGGATGTGTAAGACCCTCGAATTTCCGTCGTACTTTTTCGTATTTACATGTGTATGATTGTGCTTGTGTATTTATGTACGTATTTACGTAGGTATCAAAGTAGTATAATTACGTGTACATGTGTTTATATTAAATGTAAATATTGCATGTATTGCATTGTGATAGTGTGAATGTAATACCATGTACATATGCATATATAGAAGATAGTATGCATGGTTTTCTGCATAAGTAGGGTTCTGGCCGAAGGCCATTGGCGTCAAGCCCAGGCCGTTGATCAGTGTCAGCGTCCAGACATGGACGCAACACTAACTCCGGCGTCCAGCGATCTGGACGCCAACCTCTCTGACCTGCATGCGCAGCAGAGCTGCTATCTTCTGAAGCAAGGCATGGCAACCATTGGGGGATGTTCCCCCAACGGCTCTGAACATGTCTAATCGGTATGGGGAGTGGGTGAGGGGCTCTTCTTAGGGTCCAACCCGAAATTGGCTCCTCCCACTTCTCCCTTCACCTTGTGAGAGGAGGAAAAGAAGAGAGAAAACCCTAGAGAGCATTCTGTGAGAAAACTCAGAGTTTGGAGGCTTTAATCCGGCTTCCTGGAGCTTGATCCGGCCGACTTCCCCGACAAGGAGGTAGCTGATATGAAGGGCAAGGCCTCCCCGGTCTTGTTTTGCTGAGGAGATCATCCAGGAGCTCGGAGGAAGGCGTTTGTGGAGGTGCTTCTGCAACTTCTTGGGACTGCCCAAGGAGAGCTTCTCCAACCATCTTGATCCCTTTAGGAGTTTTTCTAAAGGCAAGTAACCTGTCATTGATGTCCCCGTATGAGTCTAGGATGTTTCTATTATTTTTATGGAATTTATCTCGAGTCCTAGACCCTCCATTTCACCCAAGTTTTGGAGCTCGGGTCTGTGTTTCCTGCACAGACCTGAGTAGACGGCAGGGTCCCTGGACGCCCAGTTCTTCCTTGGCGTCCATCGATCATGCCGCCGACTCTAAGTCAGCGGCCAGAGACCGCCGCCTAGTTCTTCAGGACAGAACAGTGAGCTGTTCTGTCCCTCTATACACTAATTTCGGTAGGTGTTATGCGATTAGGATATATGGTATATCTTATACTCTAAATATATGGTGTGCCGTGGTTGTGAATGAATGTGGTTGATGGTGAATGTGGGTATTGATGTCTTCATACTTGTGAGCATAATTTGTGGCAACTTTGCAAATCCATGTTCCATGATTAGGATTAGTTAAATGACTTGTTTTCAGTCTATTCATGAAGAATTGTGGGGCATGTATGTGTGTTCTGAAATGTTGGAAATTATGCATGCTTGTGAAATTGCTAATAAGTTTGATACGGTAATATGAAAGCATGAAAGAAATGGTTGTGGTAACGGATTTATAGATGCATGAATTAGGATGAGGTTGTATTCTGAAATCATGCATTTGTGTTTTCTGTGCAAAACAGTAAGTGAATGAATCTCAAATGTTTTAGACCCATGTTAGCTTAAATTGTGAATAATATGCTAATTAGGTGTTTGATTTTCTGTAAATCCTATTTAGCTCAGAAAAATCTGAAAAATTGAGGGTATGATCATTAGCCCGAAAACAGCATGTGGTTAAATTTTCAGATCAATTGGACCCGTAAAAGAAAATTATGTTTTCATGTGAAATGTGAACAATTCGTATATATGATCGAAATGTGATTAGATTTTGTTTAAACCAGCATGATTGGTGTGTTACCATGTATGAATTTTGAAAACTCTGTAGTACCATGTTAGTAAAAACAGAGGTGTTCATGTGAGTGAGGAAGTGAATGTGATGGGAAGTGTAAAGTGTAAAACCATGTGTAAAACGTTAAATGTGTAAAAGTGTAAATTGTGCCAATGTGATACTGCTTCCGAGAAGGCAGTGGAGCTGTATCAGGGAAAAGTCCCCCTGAGAAAGTTCATTGTGTTAAGTGACCCTAAGGGCATTAGGGGGAAATCCTGGAGGTGGACAAGTACCACTGGTTAGGGTGGAGACTTGTTCTCCCGGTCTGCGCAGTCCAAGAGTCACCATTGCATTGCCTAGATGGTGTCTATGTGTTATGTGATGTGAATGTGTCCTTCTTTGGTGGTTTGGACTATGTGTCACGGCACTAAAATATGTGTAAAGTGTAATGTGTAAAGTGTATGTGACCATGTGTAAATGTGTAAGTGACATGTGAATGTGTATGTGTAAAGTGTAACCACGTGAAAAGAGGAAATGTGAAAAAGGAAAATGTGAGAATCTAGATGTGCAAGTGTATTGAAACCATGTGAGGCTAAATCTGAAAAGTATGAATTCAGCAAATGTATGTTATTATTCTCATGTTTATGCGTGCCAAGTGTTTAGAATCCATGGCTAGGAGCAATTAATGAGTATGTGTGCAAAGTGGCATGATGGATTGTTCATATGTTATGTTCTAAGCCACATTGTAGCTTTCATGTGTAGGTTATAGTCTTTGAACCATGTGAAATCAGCAACCTAAAGCATGTGAAAAAGTTATGTAGGCACTTAAGAACATGTGGAATCCATGCTAATTATGTTCCCCGTTCATGTATGTAAATTGTCCATGTTGATGACTCTCATGTTTGGTTCTTTATAAGGTTAAAATTTATAAGAGAATGGATTAGAGACCATGTGATAGGTGAATTTATGTTTTTAAATCTGAAAGCATGCGTTATGTATAAAATGTAGAACCTTCATGATAGGTTGAAAACTTAAATGGACTAGCATGCTATGTGTTGCTAATTGTATGTGCTTGTAGAAACCACTAGGACTTGTACGTGTATATCATGTATAGTGTTACTTGCTGAGTCTTTAAGACTCACTCTTGCTTCGGCGTACAGGTTAGACGGTGACGAGACCTTCGTGGAGGAGACAGTGGAGACAGACTCCGAGCGCGCGGAGTTTAGCTTGTGAGTCGTGCACCCCTTTTTGTGTAGTCTTCATAGTATGTACTTGGAACATTGTATTAGAGTTATATGGAAGAATGTATTATGTGGACATTTTGTATTTAAATTCAGCAGTAATTTATGAGAACTTTAGTTCCCTTTTTGCAAATTGTAAACTGCGTGTATGTCTAATGTGGATGATGAATGAATGGAGATAGTTCTCTTTTACTTCCGCTACTCTGTTATATATATTCGCGTGTATCTCAGCTGTTGTATCGTTGGGTAAATGTCCCACTGTGACTGGCAGCACTCGCTATATCGACGTGGGTCGGTATGACCGTACCGGTGTAACGAGGGCCGTCACAGAGATTGGTATCAGAGCGACCAGTTGAGATTACACATGAATATAACTAAGTCATCATCCCCATTGCATGCTAAGTATGTCCACATGTGTAGAAACCATTAATAAGAAGTGAAAATAGATAAGAAAATGGTTAGAGAACTTAGTAACCTAGCTCTAATGGTGGCTGAAATTTTATGACAGCCATGGCTTCCCGTGGACGACGTGGAGGTGCGCCAGCTCGCGACGACGAGCAGAGGCATGATGATCAGGCGGAGCAACAGGCCCCAGCACCGCGAGGCCCTGTGCTTCCCCCACCGCCGCCAGTGGATTATGGAGTGTTCATGCAAGGTCTGGTGCAAGCCATGCAGACCCAGGCACACACTCAGGCAGCACTTCAGGCCCAGTTGGAGGCCCAGGTAAATTAATAAAACAACTAAGTAGTCTGTTATTTGAGTTGTATGATGTTGTGTTTATTGTATATTGCTTGTTGTTGATGTAGCAGGCTCAGGCCCCAGCTCAGGACCATGGTGGACCTTCCATCATGGAGCGATTCAAGAGGATGACCCCACCCTCTTTTAAGGGGGAGAGTGATCCGCTTTTGGCAGAAAGCTGGATGAGGGAGACCGAGAAAATCTTCCGAGCTATCAGGTGTCCCGACGAGGACAAGGTGACCTTAGCCACCTACATGCTACAGGTATGCTTTAGTTATGATTGTATGTTGATTGTTAAAGTTAGAATTTGTTAGTTGGTGCTTATGAAGGTGTGTTGCAGGAGAGAGCGGATGTATGGTGGTCCTCCCTACTGCGTACGCGCTTTGAGGACGGAGCAGTAGTCGTGGCGTGGGACGCGTTCGTGAGGCTCTTCCGAGCCAAGTTCGTCCCCGAGCACATCCAGGACAAGATGGAGCAAGAGTTCCTTTCCCTAACGCAAGGATCAATGACCGTCCTGGAATACGAGGCAAGATTTTCTGAACTCTCTAAATATGCACCGCACATAGTAGAGGATGAGCGCAGGAAGACCAAGAAGTTCGTGATGGGTCTCAAACCATCACTGAGGACGAGGCTCGTGGCGTTCGACCACCGCACGCTAGACGAGGCCCTCAGCGCAGCCTGCAGACAGGAAGAGAAATGGAGCAGTATCTGGAGGAGAAGAAGGCGTCACAGAAGAGGCCGGCAGCGACATTCCAGCGGCAAGATAAGAAGAAGACGGTGTACCAGACACCGCAGAAACAAGTGGCAGTCAGCAACTATCAGGTACCCTCTGTACGTTCCCCGGTGCGAAGAAGGAGTGTCCCCATTGTGGGAAGACCCATGGAGGTTGGAGTGTAGTTTGGTAGTAGCGGGTAGATGCCTAAAGTGTGGGAGCAGCGACCACAAGATCAAGGATTGCCCAAGGCTTCAGCAGGGAGCGCAGCGTGGAGCGCCAGTACCAGCAGTAGCGGCAGCCGCGCCAGCTACAGGACGACCAGGAAGGCCTCGAGCCCCAGCTCGAGTGTTTGCGTTAGCTCGTGAGGACGCCGAGCAGGCGGAGCATGTCACCGAAGGTACAGTCTTACTTTTCGGTGTGCACGCTCGGGTTTTGTTTGATACGGGTGCTACTCACTCGTTCATTTCCGAGCGGTTCGCTAGGCAGTTAGCCCTAGAGTCAGGCATAGAGTCTGAGGAGTTAGAGGTTCCCTTGTCTGTGCACACCCCTGCGGGTACGGTATCGACTAGGAAGTGCATTCCGTCGTTACCTGTGTGCATTGAGGATAGATTCCTAGATGGGTGTTTCTTCTTGCTAAAGATGAAGGACTATGATTGTATCTTGGTCTGGATTGGCTAGAGGAGCACTATGCGTTAGTGGATTGTCGTAGGAAGAAGATTGTTTTCCGCATTCCTGGTGAGGATGAGTTCTCTCATCCCTTGCCAAAGAACTTAGCGGGAAAGTTAGTTATCTCTGCCATGAAGGCGATGCGCATGGTGAACAAGGGTTGTGACGCATTTCTTGCCAGCGTTATGCTAGTACCCGATGCTGGTTCGTCACTGACTCTTGCAGAGATCGATGTGGTGCAGGACTTTCCAGATGTCTTTCCCGATGACTTGTCTGGATTGCCACCGGATAGGGAGATAGAGTTCACTGTAGAGTTGCTTCCAGGCACCTCTCCTATCTCGAAGGCCCCATATCGGATGGCCCCTGCAGAATTAGCCGAGTTGAGGAAGCAATTGCAAGAATTGCTTGATAAGGGATTTATTCGCCCTAGCGTTTCCCCTTGGGGAGCACCTGTATTGTTCGTCAAGAAGAAAGACGGGTCACTTCGGTTGTGCATTGATTATAGGAAGCTAAACCAGGTGACTGTGAAGAACAGGTATCCCTTACCTCGGATTGATGATCTGTTTGACCAGTTGCGAGAGGCATCAGTCTTTTCCAAGATTGACTTGCGATCTGGTTATCATCAGTTGAGGATTAGGAGTGAGGATGTGTCCAAGACGGCATTTAGAACCCGTTATGGACATTATGAGTTTTTGGTTCTTCCCTTCGGATTGACCAACGCCCCTGCAGCGTTCATGGATCTCATGAACGGGTGTTTAGTCCGTATCTAGATAGCTTTGTTGTTGTGTTTATTGATGACGTGTTGGTCTATTCTCCGGATGAGGCCACACATCGTCAGCATTTGAGGTTAGTGTAGAGGTTCTCCGTGAGCACAAGCTGTATGCGAAGTTCAGCAAGTGCGAGTTCTGGTTGCGCGAGGTTCATTTCTCGGGCATGTTATCTCCGGCGCTGGTGTAGCTGTTGATCCAGCAAAGGTCCAGGCAGTTATGGATTGGGATGTTCCCAGGACCCCTTCGGAGATTCGTAGTTTCCTTGGGTTAGCTGGTTATTATCGGCGATTCATTGAGGGTTTCTCATCCATCGCCGCCCCTATGACAAAGCTGACCAGAAAGGGTGAGAAGTTTGTATGGTCTGAGGCATGTGAGCGCAGCTTTCAGCTATTGAAGGCTAAGCTTACTTCTGCTCCGGTATTGGTATTGCCTAGTGGTCTAGAGGGCTTTGCCATTTATACGGATGCATCTCGGATTGGTTTAGGCTGTGTGCTCATGCAGCAAGAGAGGGTAGTGGCTTATGCTTCTCGTCAGTTGAAGGAGCATGAGAGGAACTATCCGACTCATGATTTGGAGCTAGCAGCTGTGGTTCATGCACTAAAGATCTGGAGGCACTATCTTTATGGTGTCAGATTTGAGTGTTTACCGACCACAAGAGCTTGAAGTATCTTTTCTCCCAAAAGGAATTAAACCTGAGGCAGAGAAGATGGATTGAGTTCTTGAAGGACTATGACTTCGACCTTCAGTATCATCCTGGAAAGGCGAACGTCGTAGCGGATGCTCTTAGTAGGAAGAGGTCTTCGCTCCAGCAGGATTGGAAGATGTTGGAGGATGCAGCGTGCTCTATGACCGAGTTAGAGCCATCGTTGTGTCAGGCTTTTGTAGCTCAGCTATCCCTTAGATCCTCAGTCTTGGATGAGGTGATTGAGCAGCAGAAAGCCGATCCTAGATTGTTAGAGTTAGTGGGTAAGGCGGGCATTGCTCGTGATGAGGACGGTGTGATTAGATTTCAGCACCGTGTTTGTGTCCCCGATGTAGTAGATGTCCGTGAGCATGTGTTAGCGGAGGCTCATAGATCGCGATTTTCTATTCATCCGGGTAACACTAAGATGTATCAAGACCTGAAGAGATCATTTTGGTGGTCCGGCATGAAGAAGGATGTTGCGGATTATGTGTCTAGATGTCTAGTATGTCAGCAGGTGAAAGCCGAGCGGCAGCGACCATCCGGCCTTATGCAGAGGATGGATATCCCCGTATGGAAGTGGGAAGCTGTCACTATGGATTTCGTATCGGGTTTGCCTCGATCTAGAAGAGGCAATGACTCGATTTGGGTAGTTGTAGATAGATTCTCGAAGACTGCTCATTTCTTGCCTATGAAGAAGAAGCAGTCAGTAGAGAGCTTAGCTAGATTGTATGTTAGCGGTATCGTTAGATTGCATGGTGTGCCGAAGTCGATCATTTCGGATCGAGATCCGAGATTACTTCGAGATTGTGGAAGGGTCTTCAGGATGCGTTAGGTTCGGAGCTTAAGCTCAGTTCGGCGTTTCATCCCCAGACGATGGACAGTCCGAGAGGACTATCCAGACGCTCGAGGATATGTTGAGAGCGTGTGTTCTGGATTGGAAGGATGATTGGGAGCGTCATTTACCTCTTGTGGAGTTCGCATACAACAACAGCTTTCATGCTAGTATTGGAATGGCTCCATTCGAGGCGTTGTATGGTAGGCCCTGCAGATCTCCTTTATGTTGGGAGGAGACTGGTGATAGGCAGTTGATCGGACCGGAGTTGGTTCAGGAAACTTCGGATAAGATTCAGCTTATCAGGAAAAGGCTTGTTGCGGCACAGGATAGGCAGAAGAGTTATGCCGACAACAGGAGAAAGGATTTGGAGTTCGAGGTTGGCGATCATGTCTTCTTGAAGATATCGCCTACTCGTGGAGTTGTCAGATTTGGCAGGCATAGCAAGCTAAGCCCTAGGTTCATTGGCCCATATGAGATTCTCAGACGTTTGGGCAACGTGGCGTACGAGCTAGCTTTACCCCCAGCTTTGGCTAGCGTTCACCCGGTATTCCACGTATCTATGCTCAGGAAGTATGTCCGAGATCCGTCTCATGTGATTAGTCATGAGCCAGTGGAGATCCAGCCAGATCTTTCGTATGTCGAGCACCAGTAGCCATTCTTGACCGGAAGGTGCAGCATCTCCGGAACAAGAGTATTGCGTCGGTGAAAGTTCTATGGCGGAACTTTCACGTGAGGAGGCTACGTGGGAGCTTGAGGATGCGATGAAGAAGAAGTATCCCTTTGTTTGAGTAGTGTCGTTCTAACTTCGAGGACGAAGTTTCTTTAAGGGGGAGAGGGTGTAAGACCCTCGAATTTCCGTCGTATTTTCGTATTTACGTGTATGATTGTGCTTGTGTATTTATGTACGTATTTACGTAGGTATCAAAGTAGTATAATTACGTGTACATGTGTTTATATTAAACGTAAAATGTATGTATTGCATGTGATAGTGTGAATGTATATACCATGTACATATGCATGTATATAGAAGCTTAGTATGCATGGTTTTCTGCATAATTAGGGTTCTGCCGAAGGCACTTGGCGTCAAGCCCAGGCCGTTGAGCCAGTGTCAGCGTCCAGACATGGACGCCAACACTAACTCCGGCGTCCAGCGATCTGGACGCCAACCTCTCTGACCTGCATGCGCAGCAGAGCTGCTATCTTCTGAAGCAAGGCATGGCAACCAGGGGATGTCCCCCAACGGCTCTGAACTGTCTAATCGTCAGCTGGTGATGTGGGGAGTGGTGAGGGCTCTTCTTAGGGTCCAACCCGAAATTGGCTCTCCCACTTCTCCCTTCACCTTGTGAGAGGGAAAAGAAGAGAGAAAACCCTAGAGAGCATTCTGTGAGAAAACTCAGAGTTTGGAGGCTTTAATCCGGCTTCCTGGAGCTTGATCCGGCCGACTTCCCCGACAAGGAGGTAGCTGATATGAAGGGCAAGGCCTCCCCGGTCTTGTTTTGCTGAGGAGATCATCCAGGAGCTCGGAGGAAGGTGTTTGTGGAGGTGCTTCTGCAACTTCTTGGGACTGCCCAAGGAGAGCTTCTCCAACCATCTTGATCCCTTTAGGAGTTTTTCTAAAGGCAAGTAACCTGTCATTGATGTCCCCGTATGAGTCTAGGATGTTTCTATTATTTTTATGGAATTTATCTCGAGTCCTAGACCCTCCATTTCACCCCAGTTTTGGAGCTCGGGTCTGTGTTTCCTGCACAGACCTGAGTAGACGGCAGGGTCCCTGGACCCCAGTTCTTCCTTGGCGTCCATCGATCATGCCGCCGACTCTAAGTCAGCGGCCAGAGACCGCCGCCTAGTTCTTCAGGACAGAACAGTGAGCTGTTCTGTCCCTCTTATACACTAATTTCGGTAGGTTTATGCGATTAGGATATATGGTATATCTTATACTCTAATATATGTGTGCCGTGGTTGTGAATGAATGTGTGTGATGGTGTATGTGGGGTATTGATGTCTTCATACTTGTGAGCATAATTTGTAGGCAACTTTGCAAATCCATGTTCCATGATTAGGATTAGTTAAATGACTTGTTTTCAGTCTATTCATGAAGATTGTGGGGCATGTATGTGTGTTCTGAAATGTTGGAATTATGCATGCTTGTGAATTGCTAATAAGTTTGATACGGTAATATGAAAGCATGAAAGAAATGGTTGTGGTAACGATTTTATAGATGCATGAATTAGGATGAGGTTGTATTCTGAAATCATGCATTTGTGTTTTTCTGCGCAAAACAGTAAGTGAATGAATCTCAAATGTTTTAGACCCATGTTAGCTTAAATTGTGAATAATATGCTAATTAGGTGTTTGATTTTCTGTAAATCCTATTTAGCTCAGAAAAAATCTGAAAAATTGAGGGTATGATCATTAGCCCGAAAACAGCATGTGGTTAAATTTTCAGATCAATTGGACCCGTAAATAAGAAATTATGTATTTTCATGTGAAATGTGAACAATTCGTATATATGATCGAAATGTGATTAGATTTTGTTTAAACCCAGCATGATTGGTGTGTTTACCATGTATTGAATTTTGAAAACTCTGTAGTACCATGTTAGTAAAAACAGAGGTGTTCATGTGAGTGAGGAAGTGAATGTGATGGGAAGTGTAAAGTGTAAAACCATGTGTAAAACGTTAAATGTGTAAAAGTGTAAATTGTGCCAATGTGATACTGCTTCCGAGAAGGCAGTGGAGCTGTATCAGGGAAAAGTCCCCCTGAGAAAGTTCATTGTGTTAAGTGACCCTAAGGGCATTAGGGGGAAATCCTGGAGGTGGACAAGTACCACTGTTAGGGTGGAGACTTGTTCTCCCGTCTGCGCAGTCCAAGAGTCACCATTGCATTGCCTAGATGGTGTCTATGTGTTATGTGATGTGAATGTGTCCTTCTTTGGTGGTTTGGACTATGTGTCACGGCACTAAAATATGTGTAAAGTGTAATGTGTAAAGTGTATGTGACCATGTGTAAATGTGTAAGTGACATGTGAATGTGTATGTGTAAAGTGTAACCACGTGAAAAGAGGAAATTGTGAAAAAGGAAAAATGTGAGAATCTAGATGTGCAAGGTGCTATTGAAACCATGTGAGGCTAAATCTGAAACCGTATGAATTCAGCAAATGTATGTTATTATTCTCATGTTTATGCGTGCCAAGTGTTTAGAACCCATGACTAGGAGCAATTATTGAGTATGTGTGCAAAGTGGCATGATGGATTGTTCATATGTTATGTTCTAAGCCACATTGTAGCTTTCATGTGTAGGTTATAGTCTTTGAAGAACCCTGTGAAATCAGCAACCTAAGCATGTGAAAAGTTATGTAGGCACTTAGAACATGTGGAATCCATGCTAATTATGTTCCCCGTTCATGTATGTAAATGTCCATGTTGATGACTCTCTGTTTGGTTCTTATAAGGTTAAAATTTATAAGAGAATGGATTAGAGACCATGTGATAGGTGAATGTTATGTTTTTAAATCTGAAGGCATGCGTTATGTATAAAATTGTAGAACCTTCATGATAGGTTGAAAAACTTAAATGGACTAGCATGCTATGTGTTGCTAATTGTATGTGCTGTAGAACCACTAGGACTTGTACGTGTATATCATGTATAGTGTTACTTGCTGAGTCTTTAAGACTCACTCTTGCTTCGGCGTACAGGTTTAGACGGTGACGAGACCTTCGTGGAGGAGACAGTGGAGACAGACTCCGAGCGCGGAGTTTAGCTTGTGGAGTCGTGCACCCCTTTTTGTGTAGTCTTCATAGTATGTACTTGGAACATTGTATTAGAGTTATATGGGAATTGTATTATGTGGACATTTTGTATTTAAATTCAGCAGTTTAATTTATGAGAACTTTAGTTCCCTTTTTGCAAATTGTAAAACTGCGTGTATGTCTAATGTGGATGATGAATGAATGGAGATAGTTCTCTTTTACTTCCGCTACTCTGTTATTTATATTCGCGTGTATCTCAGCTGTATGTATCGTTGGGTATATGTCCCACTGTGACTGGCAGCACTCGCTATATCGACGTGGGTCGGTATGACCGTACCGGTGTAACGAGGGCCGTCACAGGATGTCACCTGCCGAGCTAAAGGAATTGAAGATGCAACTGATGGAGATATTAGAGAAGGGTTCATTAGACCGAGTACTTCCCCATGGGGCGCACCTATTGTATCGTCAAGAAGAAAGATGGATTGATGATGCTATGCATCGACTATCATCAACTCAATCAGCTGACCATCAAGAACAAATACCCATGCCCAGGGTCGATGAACTATTCGACCAAATATCTAGATCTCAATATTTCTCCAAGATCGATCTTCGATCTGGCTATCACCAAATGAGGATCAAGGATGACGATATCTTCAAAACGGCATCCGGAGCAGGTATGGACACTATGAATTCGTCGTTATGCCTTTTGGTCTAACCAATGCTCCTGCATCCTTCATGCAACTCATAAACAACATATATCTGCCATACCTTGACAAGTTCGTGGTCGTCTTCATCGACGACATCCTCATTTATTCAAAGACCAAGGAAGAGCATGAAGACACCTAAAGATTGCACTGCAAGTCTTGCGAGACAACAAACTGTATGCAAAGCTGAGCAATTGTGAATTCGGGCCGAAGAAGTGTCCTTCTTGGGCCATGTCATCTCAAAGGACAACATCTCAGTTGATCCCTCCAAGCCGAAGCTATACTTAATTGGGAGAGACCAACCAATGTCACAGAAATTAGAAGCTTTTTAGGACTGGCTGTGTAAGGCCCTCGCATTTGTTGCATTATTTGTATTGCATGTGAATGCTTCATGGGTGTGTATGTATGTATGCAAATGTCTACGTATGTACTAGTTAGTATAATATTGCATACATGTGTATAAGTTAGATGTAAATAGTTTATGAATGGTATGATGATATATGTACATAATTGTGACATATGGAACATATATAGGTGTAAGATGTCCATGGTTTCTGCATATTTTGAGTTCTGGCCGGAGGCCAGATTGGCGTCAATATCAATGGACGTTTGAGTTGTGTCGGCGTCAACCATATGGACGCCAACACTAAATCCAGCGTCCAGCGATGTGGACGTTAACTTCTCTGACCTGCATGCGTTGCAGAGCCCAGAATTCCGGGAACAAGCTACCCCAACCATTGGGGAGCTGTCCAACGGTCTAAAAGCCCTCTTGTCCGACCTGCGTGAGAGGAGAGCTTCCCTCCTCTATATACAAGCCCTTCTTGCAACCCTCAGCCCTCTCTTGGCTCTTTGCAAAGAGAAGAAGACAAACCCTAGTTTCTGTGAGAAGGACCTGACTTTGCAAGCCTAGATCCGGGAATTTGGAGCTTCATCCGGCCATCTACAATGACTGGGAGATAGCTGGAGCATCAGGGAAGGCTTCCCCGATCTCGCTTTGGTGTCTATCAGTCAAGAACCCGGAGGAAGGCGTCTTTGGAGGCTTCTTGGGACTGCCCAAGGAGAGCTTCACCGCCATTTTAGATCCTTTGGAGATTTTTGAAAGGCAAGTAACTTACCCCTATCGTCCATGTAGATGTCAAGTAGGGTTTTACCATTTTTATGCATTTTTCCTCATGTCCTAGATCCCCCAATTCACCTTATTTTTGGAGCTCGGGTTTGTATTTTGCACAGACCTGAACTTGACGGCAACATCTGCTGCCGTCAAGATCCTCCTTAACGTCTAGCGATTATGTCGTTAACCTTCATTAACGGTCATTGCTTGCCGTTAAGTCCTACAAGACAGAACAGTGAACTGTTCTGCCTTCTATATGATTAATTTCGACGTGGTTTTGCGATGAGGATATAATGTAACTCTTATATGCTATGTATACTAGCTAATGTGATGAATGAAAGAATGAATGTACATTTATTTTGTGGGTGGTTGAGTTTATTCGTCTATCTAATGTGTATGCGAAAAGAATGGCAATGTATATTCACCATGATCCTAATGACCCGTGGCAAAATTTTGTTGCCCAAATTTTGTTAGACCATGTATGTATGATCCTGTATGTGCTCTGAGTTTCTGACATTTTTTCCCATGCTTGTATGGTTATTAAATTTCTGTTTTGGGAAATAGAAATCATGCGTAGGTCATGTTAAATTTCCAGTAAATTGCATGTTGCTCAGTAAATTCGAAAATAAATTATGTGACCCTACGCATGCTAGGGTGCAGACAGTGAGCTGTTAAATTTGTGATTATGTTCAACTCCATGTTAATTTGCATTATGAATAGTAATGTGAAATTGATGTTAAATTTTCTGTGACTTCATTTTGAGTCAGAAAAATTTGAAAATGTTATGTGGAATCATAAACCTGAGATCAGCATGCGGTTAAATTTTCAAGTCATTTGGACAACTATATAGTTAAATATGAATTTTTCCATGCGAGAAATGTGAAAAATACATGCTAATGTGGGAATAATGTGACATGTGTGTGTGATCTGATTTATGCAAATTTCTGAACATGTAATCCCTGTTAACTGCAGAATCATGTTAGGAAAACAGAGTCCTTGTGTAAGTGAGAAAATGAATGAGAGGCAAGTGACATGTATAAAGATATGTGTTAAAAATCGGTAAATGTGTAAATTGTGCCAAGTGTGACACTGCTTCCATAGAGGGCAGTGGAACCGTATCAGGGAAAAGTCCCCCTGAGAAGGTTCAATGTGTTGTGATCCTAAGGGCAATAGGATGAAATCCTGGAGGTGGACAAGTACCACTAGTTAGGGTGGAGACTTGTTCTCCCGGTCTGCGCAGTCCAAGAGTCGTCACTGTATTGCCTAGGTGACGTCTATGTGTATGTGATGTGATGTGTCCTTCTCTGGTGGTTTGGACTATGTGTCACGGCACTAAATGTGAATGTGAAAATGTGTATGTGTTCATGTGTAAGAAAATGTGAATGTGAACGATGTGTAAATGTGCATATGGAAAGTGTAAGTTATGTGAATGAGAAATTGTGTAAATATGTGAAACCAAAAACGTGAGGATTGTGAACTTGTGATCCATGTTGTAGAAATCTGAAATCCTGTTAAAACAGTAAACGAAATGTACTTATAATCATGATTTACATGTGCAAATTGCCTAGAATCCATATTAGGAATGATTCTTAGTGATGTGTAAGTAATCCCATGCTTGTTGGCCCTCATGATGTGACTAAAAATTGATTAAGTAGCTCTCATGTGTTGAGTTATGCTTTCTAATCTATGTAAAACCAACAAGCTTAAAGAAGATGAAATGGTCATGAGCATGTATAGGAATGTATAAGAATTCATGCTAAGTGTGTTCTTTTCACATAGGCATTGAAATCATGCTAGAATTGCTTTCATGTTCTAGTTTAATTGAAAGTAGAACCTTCTGTGTGGTGTGATTAGAGAACATGTGATAGGAATTTTAATTTAAGAAATCTGAAAGCATGAATCATGTGTTCATTAGTAGAATCACCATGATAGGTTGTGAATTTCAATGACAAGCATGCTACATGATTGTGTCTTGTAAATGCATATGTAAAACCTGCTATGGCATGTACATGTATGGTATGTGTAGAGTTATTTGCTGAGTCTTTTAGACTCATTACTTGCTTCGGCATACAGGCGTAGTTGGTGACGACACACTTGCAGAGGAGGCAGTGGAGACCGACTCGAGCGTGGAGATTAGATCGTTGGCGTACTTTGCGATATTTTGACTTCATAGTATGTAATTGCAACATTGTACTAGCATTATCATGGAAGGAAATGTTTAAGTGTGGACAATTATGTATTTGATTTTCAGCAATTTAATTATGTGGACTTTTAGTTCTTTAATGTTATTGCCATCATGTATGTTAAATGTGGATGATGAATGAAATGATGACAGTGGTTCTTTTACTTCTGCTACGATATTCTTATATTCACGTGTATCTCAACTGTATGTTATCGTTTGGGTAAATGTCCCACTGTGGCAACGTTTACTATATCGACGTGGGTTGGTATAACCGTACCGATATAATGAGGGTCGCCACAGAGATTGGTATCAGAGACGACCGGTTGAGATTGCACATGGATATAACAAGTCATCATCCTCATTACATGCTAATTCTACATATAAATGTCCACTGTGTAGAATGGACTAATAATGAATGAAAAATAGGTAAGAAAATGGTTAGGAAGTAAATTAAAGTAGCTCTAATGGTGGCTGAAATTCATTACAGCCATGGCTTCGAGAGGTAGGCGTGGCGGAGCGCCAGCCCGTGAGGATGAGCCGAGACGTGATGAGCGGGTGGAGCAGCAGGCCCCGGCACCGCAAGGTCCTATACTTCCCCCATCGCCGCCTGCGGATTATGGAGTCTTCATGCAAGGTCTGGTGCAAGCCATGCAGACGCAGGCTCATACTCAGGCAGCCCTCCAGGCACAGTTGGAGGCTCAGGTTAGACTAATAAAATGATTAATAGTATGTTTTATTTAATTATGCAATATTGTGTTGATTGTGAATTGCTTGTTGTGTACTGTAGCAGGCTCAAGTACTAGCTCAGGACCATGGTGGACCTTCTACCATGGAAAGGTTCAAGAGGATGCTGCCACCCTCTTTAAGGGGGAGAGCGATCCGTTGTTGGCAGAAAGCTGGATGAGGGAGATAGAAAAGATCTTCCGAGCCATCAGGTGCGCAGATGAGGATAAGGTCAAATTAGCCACCTACATGCTACAGGTATGTGTTAATTTTGTATGATTGTATGTTTTGTTTAGTTAGAACTGTTAGTTGGAGCTTATGAAGGAGTATTGCAGGAAAGAGCTGTTGTATGGTGGTCTTCACTACTGCGTACGCAGTTTGAGGAAGACGCAGTAGAGGTTGCTTGGGACGAGTTCGTGAGGCTCTTTCGGGCTAAGTTCGTCCCTGAGCATGCTCAAGACAAGATGGAGCAAGAATTTCTATCTTTGACGCAAGGCTCCATGACCGTGCTGGAATATGAGGCAAGATTCTCTGAACTCTCTAAGTATGCACCTCATATCGTGGCAGACGAGCGCAGGAAGACAAAGAAGTTCGTGATGGGACTCAAGCCATCACTGCGGACGAGACTTGTGGCGTTCGATCACCGCACGTTGGACGAGGCCTCAGCGCTGCTTGTAGGCAGGAGGGAGAGATGGAGAAATACCTGGAAGAAAAGAAAGCTTTGCGGAAGAGGCCAACAGCGACATTCCAACGGCAAGACAAAAAGAAAGCAACGTACCGACACAACAGCGATCAGTGGCAGTCGGTAGTTCTCAGGTACCTTTTGTACGTTCCCCTGGTGTGAAGAAACAGTGTCCCCACTGTGGGAAGACACATGGTGGTACCAAATGTTGGATGATTACGGGAAAGTGCTTGAAGTGCGGAAGCAGCGACCACAAGATCAAGGATTGCCCAAGACTTCAGCAGGGAGTCCAGCGCAGAGCGCCAGCCCCAGCGATAGCAGCAGCAGCGCCAGCTACAGGAAGACCAGGAAGGCCTCGAGCCCCAGCTCGAGTGTTTGCTTTAGCTCGCGAGGACGCCGAGCAGGCGGAGCATGTCACCGAAGGTACAGTTTTACTTCTCGGTGTGCACGCTCGGGTTTTGTTTGATATGGGTGCTACTCACTCGTTCATTTCCGAGCGGTTCGCTAGGCAGTTAGCCCTAGAGTCAGGCGTAGAGTCTGAGGATTTAGAGGTCCCTCTGTCTGTGCACACCCCTGCGGGTACGGTATCGACTAGGAAGTGCATTCCGTCGTTACCTGTGTGCATTGAGGATAGAATCCTAGATGGGTGTTTCTTCTTGCTAAAGATGAAGGACTATGATGCTATTCTTGGTCTGGATTGGCTAGAGGAGCACTATGCATTAGTGGATTTCGTCGGAAGAGGATTGTTTTCCGCATTCCTGGTGAGGATGAGTTCTCTCACCCCTGCCAAGGAACTTGGCGGGAAAGATGGTCATCTCTGCCATGAAGGCGATGCGCATGGTAAACAAGGGTTGTGACGCTTTTCTTGCCAGCATGGTATTAGTACCAGAGGCTGAAGAGTCACCTACTCTTGCAGAGATTGAGGTAGTGCAGGATTTTCCAGACGTCTTTCCTGATGATTTGTCTGGTTTGCCACCGGATAGAGAGATAGAGTTTACCATAGAGTTGCTTCCGGGCACCTCTCCTATCTCGAAGGCTTCATATCGGATGGTTCCTGTGGAGTTAGCCGAGTTGAGGAGGCAGTTGCAGGAGTTGCTTGATAAGGGATTTATTCGCCCGAGTGTTTCCCCTTGGGGCGCACCTGTATTATTCATCAAGAAGAAAGACGGGTCACTTAGGTTATGCATTGACTACAGAAAGCTGAACCAAGTGACTGTAAAGAACAGGTATCCCTTGCCTCGTATTGATGATTTGTGTTGACCAGTTGCGAGATGCATTAGTCTTTTCTAAGATTGATCTGCGATCTGGCTATCATCAGTTGAGGATTAGGAGTGAGGATGTGTCCAGACGGCATTCCGATCCCGTTATGGACATTATGAGTTTTTGGTCCTTCCTTTCGGATTGACCAATGCCTCTGCAGCATTCATGGACCTCATGAATAGGGTGTTTAGGCCTTATCTAGATAGCTTTGTCGTAGTGTTATTGATGATGTGTTGGTCTACTCTCGGACGAGGCCACACACCGTCAGCATTTGAGGGTAGTTTTAGAGGTTCTTCGTGAGCACAAGCTGTATGCTAAGTTCAGCAAGTGCGATTTTTGGTTGCGCGAGGTTCATTTCCTCGGGCATGTTATCTCCGGTGCTGGTGTAGCAGTTGATCCAGCAAAGGTTCAGGCAGTTATGGATTGGGAGATTCCCCAGACTCCTTCGGAGATTCGTAGTTTTCTGGGTTTGGCTGTTACTATTGGCGATTTATTGAGGGATTTTCGTCCATCGCCGCCCCTTTGACTCAGCTTACCAGAAAGGGGGTGAAGTTTGTTTGGTCCGAGAAGTGTGAGAGTAGTTTTCAATTGTTGAAGACTAAGTTCACGTCAGCCCCGGTGTTTGTCTTACCGAGCGGTGTAGAGGGTTTTGCTATCTACACGGATGCGTCTCAGATGGTCTAGGCTGTGTACTCATGCAGCAAGAAAGGGTAGTGGCCTATGCTTCTCGTCAGCTGAAGGAACATGAGCGTAACTATCCGACTCATGATCTGGAGCTTGCAGCAGTGGTTCATGCACTAAAGATCTGGAGGCACTATCTTTATGGTGTCAGATTTGAGGTGTTTAACGACCACAAGAGCTTAAAGTATCTTTTCTCCCAAAAGGAATTAAACCTGAGGCAGAGGAGATGGATTGAATTCTTGAAGGACTATGACTTCGACCTTCAGTATCACCCTGGAAAGGTGAATGTTGTAGCAGATGCTCTGAGTAGAAGGAGGCCATCGCTCCAGCAGGACTGGAAGATGTTGGAGGATGCGGCTTGCGCGTTGACTGAGTTAGAGCCATTGCTATGCCAGGCTTTTGTAGCTCAGTTATCCCTTAGGTCCTCGATTTTGGATGAAGTGATCGAGCAACAGGAAGCCGACCCTAGACTCTTAGGGTTAGTGGGCAAGTCAGGCATTGCTCGTGATGAGGACAGTGTGATTAGATTCCATCACCGTGTTTGTGTCCCTGATTTGGTAGATGTTCGTGAGCATGTGTTAGCGGAGGCTCATAGATCGCGATTCTCTATTCATCCGGGTAACACTAAGATGTACCAGGATTTGAAGAGATCATTTTGGTGGTCTGGTATGAAGAAGGATGTAGCGGATTATGTGTCTAGGTGTTTGGTGTGTCAGCAAGTGAAAGCTGAGCGATAGCGACCATCCGGCCTTATGCAGAAGATGGAAATTCCAGTGTGGAAGTGGGAAGCTATCACTATGGACTTTTTTTCGGGTTTGCCTCGATCTAGAAGGGGCAATGACTCGATTTGGGTAGTTGTAGATAGATTCTCGAAGACTGCTCATTTCTTGCCTATGAAGAAGAAGCAGTCAGTAGAGAGTTTAGCTAGATTGTATGTTAGTAGTGTCATTAGATTGCATGGTGTGCCGAAGTCGATCATTTCGGATCGAGATCCGAGATTCACTTCGAGGCTGTGGAAGGGTCATCAGGATGCTTTAGGTTCGGAGCTGAAGCTCAGTTCGGCGTTTCATCCCCAGACTGATGGACAGTCCGAGAGGACTATCCAGACGCTCGAGGATATGTTGAGGGCGTGTGTTCTGGATTGGAAGGATGATTGGGAGCGTCATTTACCTCTTGTGGAGTTCGCATACAACAACAGCTTTCATGCGAGTATTGGTATGGCTCCATTCGAGGCATTGTATGGTAGGCCCTGCAGATCTCCTTTATGTTGGGAGGAGACTGGTGATAGGCAGTTGATCGGACTAGAGTTAGTTCAGGAAACTTCGGATAAGATCCAGCTTATCAGAAAGAGGCTTGTTGCGGCACAGGATAGGCAGAAGAGTTATGCCGACAACAGGAGAAAGGATTTGGAGTTCGAGGTTGGCGATTATGTCTTCTTGAAGATATCGCCTACTCGAGGAGTCATCAGATTTGGCAGGCATAGTAAGTTGAGCCCTAGGTTCATTGGCCCATATGAGATTCTCAGACGTTTGGGCAGCGTGGCCTATGAGCTAGCCTTACCCCCAGCGTTGGCTAGTGTTCATCCCTTTTTCCACGTTTCGATGCTCAGGAAGTATGTCCGAGATCCGTCTCAGGTGATTAGTCATGAGCCAGTGGAGATTCAGCCAGATCTTTCGTATGTCGAGCAACCAGTAGCTATTCTTGACCGGAAGGTTCAGCATCTCCGGAACAAGAGTATTGCGTCGGTGAAAGTTCTCTGGCGGAACTTCTCACGAGAGGAGGCTACTTGGGAGCTTGAGGATGCGATGAAGAAGAAGTATCCCCTTTTGTTTGAGTAGTGTCGTTCTAACTTTGAGGACGAAGTTCTTTTAAGGGGGAGAGGGTGTAAGGCCCTCGCATTTGTTGCATTATTTGTATTGTATGTGAATGCTTCATGGGTGTGTATGTATGTATGCAAATGTCTACGTATGTACTAGTTAGTATACTATCCATGCATCTGTATAAGTTAGATGTAAATAGTGTATGAATGGTATGATGATAATATGTACACATGGTACATATATAGGTGTAAGTTGTGCATGGTTTCTGCATATTTTGAGTTCTGGCCGGAGGCCAGATTGGCATCAATATCAATGGACGTTTGAGTTGTGTCGGCGTCAACCATATGGACGCCAACACTAAATCCACTGTCCAGCGATGTGGACATTAACTTCTCTGACCTGCATGCGTTGCAGAGCCCAGAATTCTGGGAACAAGCTACCCCAACCATTGGGGAGCTGTCTCCAACGGTCTAAAAGCCCTCTTGTCCGACCTGCGTGAGAGGAGAGCTTCCCCTCCTCTATATACAAGCCCTTCTTGCAACCCTCAGCCCTCTCTTGGCTCTTTGCAAAGAGAAGAAGACAAACCCTAGTTTCTGTGAGAAGGACCTGACTTTGCAAGCCTAGATTCGGGAATTTGGAGCTTCATCCGGCCATCTACAATGACTGGGAGATAGCTGGAGCATCAGGGAAGGCTTCCCCGATCTCGCTTTGGTGTCTACATCAGTCAAGAACCCGGAGGAAGGCGTCTTTGGAGGCTTCTTGGGACTGCCCAAGGAGAGCTTCACCGCCATTTTAGATCCCTTTGGAGATTTTTGAAAGGCAAGTAACTTACCCCTATCGTCCATGTAGATGTCAAGTAGGGTTTTGCCATTTTTATGCATTTTTCCTCGTGTCCTAGATCCCCCAATTCACCTTATTTTTAGAGCTCGGGTCTGTATTTTGCACAGATCTGAACTTGACGGCAACATCTGGTGCCGTCAAGATCCTCCTTAACGTCTAGCGATTATGCCGTTAACATTCATTAATGGTCATTGCTTGCCGTTAAGTCCTACAAGACAGAACAGAGAACTGTTCTGCCCTTCTATATGATTAATTTCAACGTGGTTTGCGATGAGGATATGATGTAACTCTTATATGCTATGTATACTAGCTAATGTGATGAATGAAAGAATGAATGTACATTTATTTTGTGGGTGGTTGAGTTTATTCGTCTATCTAATGTGTATGCGAAAAGAATGGCAATGTATATTCACCATGATCCTAATGACCCGTGGCAAAATTTTGTTGCCCAAATTTTGCTAGACCATGTATGTATGATCCTGTCTGTGCTCTGAGTTTCTGACATTTTTCCCCATGCTTGTATGGTTATTTAAATTTCTGTTTTGGGAAATAGAAATCATGCGTAGGTCATGTTAAATTCTAGTAAATTGCGTGTGCTCAGTAAATTCAGAAATAAATTCTGTGACCCTGCGCATTCTAGGGTGCAGACAGTGAGCTGTTAAATTTGTGATTATGTTCAACTCCATGTTAATTTGCATTATGAATAGTAATGTGAAATTGATGTTAAATTTTCTGTGACTTCATTTTGAGTCAGAAAAATCTGAAACTTTTCATGTGGAATCATAAACCTGAGATCAGCATGCGGTTAAATTTGCAAGTCGTTTAGACAACTATATAGTGAAATATGAATTTTTCCATGCGAGAAATGTGAAAAATACATGCTAATGTGGGAATAATGTGACATGTGTGTGTGATCTGATTTATGCAATTTCTAAACATGTAATCCCTGTTAACTGTAGAATCATGTTAGGAAAACAGAGCCCTTGTGTAAGTGAGAAAATGAATGAGAGGCAAGTGACATGTATAAAGATATGTGTTAAAAATCGGTAAATGTGTAAATTGTGCCAAGTGTGACACTGCTTCCATAGAGGGCAGTGGAACCGTATCAGGAAAAGTCCCCCTGAGAAGGTTCAATGTGTTGTGATCCTAAGGGCATTATGATGAAATCCTGGAGGTGGACAAGTACCACTGGTTAGGGTGGATATTTGTTCTCCCGGTCTGCACAGTCCATGAGTCGTCACTGTATGCCTAGGTGACGTCTATGTGTATGTGATGTCATGTGTCCTTCTCTGGTGGTTTGGACTATGTGTCACGGCACTAAATGTGAATGTGAAAATGTGTGTGTGTTCATGTGTAAGAAAATGTGAATGTGAACGATGTGTAAATGTGCATATGTAAAGTGTAAGTTATGTGAATGAGAAATTGTGTAAATATGTGAAACCAAAAACGTGAGGATTGTGAACTTGTGATCCATGTTGTAGAAATCTGAAATCCTGTTAAAACAGCAAACGAAATGTACTTATAATCATGCTTTACATGTGCAAATTGCCTAGAATCCATGTTAGGAATGATTCTTAGTGATGTGTAAGTAATCGCATGCTTGTTGGCCCTCATGATGTGACTAAAAATTTATTAAGTAGCTCTCATGTGTTGGGTTATGCTTTCTAATCTATGTAAAACCAGCAAGCTTAAAGAAGATGAAATGGTCATGAGCATGTATAGGAATGTATAAGAATTCATGCTAAGTGTGTTCTTTTCACATAGGCATTGAAATCATGCTAGAATTGCTTTCATGTTCTAGTTTAATTGAAAGTAGAACCTTCTAGGTGTTGGAGTGATTAGAGAACATGTGATAGGAATTTTAATTTAAGAAATCTGAAAGCATGAATCATGTGTTTCATTAGTAGAATCACCATGATAGGTTGTGAATTTCAATGACAAGCATGCTACATGATTGTGTCTTGTAAATGCGTATGTAAAACCTGCTATGGCATGTACATGTATGGTATGTGTAGAGTTATTTGCTGAGTCTTTTAGACTCATTACTTGCTTCGGCGTACAGGCGTAGTTGGCGACGACACACTTGCGGAGGAGGCAGTGGAGACCGACTCCGAGCGTGGAGATTAGATTGTTGGCGTACTTTGCGATATTTTGACTTCATAGTATGTAATTGCAACATTGTACTAGCATTATCATGGAAGGAAATGTTTAAGTGTGGACAATTATATATTTGATTTTCAGCAATTTAATTATGTGGACTTTTAGTTCTTTAATGTTATTGCCATCATGTATGTTAAATGTGGATGATGAATGAAACCAAGATAGTGGTTCTTTTACTTCCGCCACTCTGTTCTTATATTCACGTGTATCTCAACTGTATGTTATCGTTTGGGTAAATGTCCCACTGTGGCAACGTTTACTATATCGATGTGGGTTGGTATAACCGTACCGATATAATGAGGGTCGCCACAGGCTGGCTACTACAGGCGGTTCATTAAGGACTCTCCAAGATCGTCGTTCCTCTCACACGACTAACATGAAAGGAGAATCCATACTCCTGGAGTAATGAGTGTGAGAATGGTTTCCAAACTCTTAAACATTGTCTTATCTCAACACCTGTTCTCGCTCTGCCAATAGAGGGAGAAGGTTTCTCTGTCTACACCGATGCCTCAGGGATTGGGCTAGGTTGTGTATTGATGCAAAAGGTGAAGGTTATTGCTTATTCTTCAAGACAACTGAAGACACATGAAGTCAACTACACTGTGCATGATCTAGAGTTGGCTGCCGTGGTCTTCGCCTTGAAGATCTGGAGACATTACTTGTATGGTGAGAAATTCACTGTCTACTCAGACCATAAAAGCCTGAAGTACTTATTCTCCCAGAACGAACTCAACATGGGACAGAGAAGATGGCTAGAATATCAGAAGGATTTTGACTTCAACATCCAATACCATCCAGGCAAGGGTAATGCCGTGGCTGATGCTCTTAGTAGGAGGCCAATGACATCTGTTTCAAGTCTAGTCCTTGGCGAGATGCAACTACTAGAACAATTCACAAGGTTAGACTTAACTATTGAACATAGAGATGATGGAGTCTTGATTGTCAATATCAAGATTCAATCTGACTTACTGGAAGAGATTAAAACCCAACAAGTAATGATCCATTCTTAGTTCGCATCAAGGAAACCTTAACTGAAAGACCGGACTTTGCTATGACTGAGGATGGAAGACTGGTGTTCCAAGGGAGGACATACGTCCCCGATAATGAAGAACTGAAGAGGAAGCTAATGGATGAAGCTCACAAGACAAAGTACACCATCCACTCGGGAGGTACCAAAATGTATCAAGACATGAAAGGAACATTTTGGTGGCCGAACATGAAGAGAGAGGTAGCTGAACATGCCGCACACTGCCTTACTTGCCAATAAGTAAAAGCGGATCACTTGCACCCTACTGGTGTACTCAGACTGCTAGATATTCTGGAATGGAAATGGGAAAGTATTGGCATTGACTTCATCATGGGTTTACCCAAGACTCATGGTGGACTCGACGCCATATGGGTCATTGTCGACCGACTAATGAAATCTACCCACTTCCTAGCCATAAGGAGTAAGTGGTCGGTAGAAGTACTAGCTGCCTTATATGTCAAAGAGATTGTAAGACTACATGGAGTTCCATCATCCATAGTCTCGGATGGAGATCCGAGATTACATCTTATTTTGGAAAGGACTGTAAGGTGCACTGGGTTCTAAACTCAACTTTAGTACCGCCTTCCACCCACAAACAGATGGGCAAACTGAAAGAACCAACCAAATAGTGGAAGACATGTTGAGAGTGTGCACTATAGACTTCCAAGGATATTGGAACGAGCACCTAACCCTTATTGAGTTCGCTTATAACAACAGTTACTAGGCGAGTATTAAGATGGCACCGTTTGAAGCACTCTACGGAAGAAATTGTAGATCTCCTACATGCTGGAATGAGGTGGGAGAACAGCAATGGCTAGGCCGAGACATGGTGCAAAATACAACCCGGACATTCAAGTGATTAGAGACCGACTTAAGACTGCTCAGTCCAGACAAAAGAGCTATGCCGACAAAAGAAGGCGGGACTTAGAATTCCAGTCGGTGATCATGTATTCTTAAAGGTGTCACCTACTCGTGGCATCCATAGATTTGGTGTGAAAGGAAAGCTCAGTCCTAGATTTATCGGTCCTTTTGAGGTACTCGAAAGGATTGGTGAGGTTGCATACTGATTGGCGTTGCCACCGGATCTGGCATGTGTACACAATGTGTTCCTTGTCTCCATGCCTAGGAAATATGTATATGATCCCACACACATCATTCGTCATGAGAAGTTGGTGTTGAACAGAGGCACGACATAAGAAGAAAAGCCAGTCAAGATATTAGAATGGAAGGTGCAACAACTCAGGAACCATCCCATTCATGTGGTTAAAGTCTTATGGAATAACCGCGGAGTGGAAGAAGCCACATGGGAACCAGAAGGAACCATCAGACGAAACTACCCCGATCTTTTGGTAAGACATTCCCTCCATTATGATCATATGAATTTGGGGACCAAATTTTTTTTAAGAAGGCGAGGATGTAGCAACCTGGATTTTTCAAAAAGTAAAAATTTAATAATAATAAAAAAAGCAATTAGAAAATCAAATAAAAGAAGAATTAAATAAAACCCATTAAATGAAAAGAAGCAATGGGCTTTGTTAAATGGACCCATTAGAAATTAGTGGGTCAAAATAGGAATTTTTAAAAGTGGAATAATAGAAAAATACCCTAAATTCGTAACTTAATTATTACTTAAAAAGAAAAGAGATATTTAATACATTAAATAACTAATTTGAGTTAAATTTGGATTCATAACCCTACGCAATTAGATTGGCCACGAAATTACCTCTCTCCTAACCCAATTGGGAGGTTACAAGCATGGAAGGGTGGAATTATATAGGGAATCACGGAATTTAATAGGAGTTAGAGTCGTATTAGGAAATAGAAACCAAAGAGACATAAATACTCTCCTAATCCCCCATGGCCGGCCCTAGCTCATTGCCAAGGGTTTCAGGACGTGGAGAGGAGGCCAAGGAAGAAGAGAATTCATGGGGAGAAGAACTTCTCAAAGCTCTCAACCCCGTCCTTCAAGTTCTAGCCCTAGAAGAGGAAAATGATAAAAGGTAGGCATTCTCATGAACCAAACTAATGAAATTTCGGCTGTAGGTTGTTCCAAGCATCAGGAACAAAACCCTTTTGTTTCATAATTTTTCGTTCACTCAATCTTTTGTTTTTAATTTTCAATGTTCTGTGAACTTCATGACCCCGAACCCTCTTCTAAATTCTTGATCTTCATGTATGCTCAACCCCATGCCATGAAATTTTTGTTGGGGATACTGATGCATGTTAGGCGTCTTTTGCCCCTAAAAGCCCTAAATTCATCCACCATGTTTTGCAAATTTATTCTTGCATCTCAACTGTTCACAGTATTCTATTCTCCATGTTTGACTTGATTAAAGATTGTCGATACCATGTTTGTTTTCAAATTCCTAATTACTGTAATTACCCATGTAAGTCTAGATCAATTTTCAATTGGTTTTAGGATTTTTCATCGACTACATGATAGTTATGATTTTCTAAACGACCCTGTGTTAAAATAGGGTAAGTTGGTCCGCAATCCAAGGCATGTCTTTCCTTGTCGGACCCAGGCGCAGGGCATGAGAACACGACGGACCGATAGGCCGTGTTCTCAGGGCTATCGTGGAAGCATCTCCCGTCACGATCTGATCGCGATAGGGTACCCCGTCGTAGTTTGCCTGCCTGATCTGACGAGCCCGTCGCGACCCTCAAGCGACCCCGTCGCGATCTGCCTCCCCGAACTGACAAGGCCGTCGCGTTCTGTACAAGACCCCGTCGCGATCTCTTCTGACCCTGTCATGACCCTTGTAAGGGTCCGTCGCGATCTTAGGTTTTTGTATGAAAACCCATAATTGGTGATATTCTAACTATCCACAGTGCCTATACTTCCTGTTAATAGTAACCAACAAAGTAAATAAAACTGATATAAGTCATCATGGTTTAATTGCTTAAAAGACATACACTTGATCATGTCATATCTATGATTTCTTATCACATGTGCTCGCACTTTGAACGATCCAAATATGGCTTAACTTGTAGTGAAATTATCTTATAATACATTTGGTAAATTATGAAATCATGTAATTACATTGCACTATTTTAAATATACTTGTCTACGTTTTCTCGCGATGATTTGGGAATACCGTTACCGATGCTCCACTGTTCTAGAATTCCTCTACAACGTCGAGCACTTGTTTCTATATTTACACTTTCTCTTGACTTGGACAAACTCTCCATCGGATATTCCTTCTGCCAGACTAGTGAATCCTTGTTCAAGGCCTCCATATGTCTCCTCTGTCCATGGATTACCACATGGTTGACGAGCTGGTTGTACCCTAACACCTATTACACCCTTTAGGGATCAATATGGTCCAAATGGCTATTAGAAGTTCGCTCTTATCTAGAAACACGCCAGACCTCTGGAACTGTGCTTAACATGGCTAGTGGAAGGGTCGTGAATTCCACCTGACTGCCAACACCAAGTGCGCGTGTTGTGCAACTGTTACTATCGCCTGTTTACTCGACATATTACGTGCAATGTCCACTAGCTCTCATCTATACTCTACTCGCTCATCGATTAACGTTCACTCTACTATCTCGTCTATTCATCTAGTACTCTCATCTATTTCTTGGTACTCTCTATTGGCCATTGACTGATTGTCTGAAGATAAACAATATAACCAATGCCTGGCAATATATAGGGGCCGATCTGGTCTTGGAATGTGCACCTGAAAGTGCTAGTGCCCATGGGAGTTAAATGATCAGAGTGTTTGGCATTACACTCTAGTGCTATCTATCTCGACTATCTAAATGACAATCAAAAGTGTTATGTTCTCTCATTGTCTATTGACAAAAGTGCTATACTATACCGTTGTGCTATTACTATACTTTGTGCTATTTGTGCTATACTCGACACTTATGCTATACTTAGAAAGATTGTGCTATTTCCATCAAGCGCTATCCTGCTATCTTTTACTTGACTCTCTCGCTCTATCATTAGTTACTCTGCCTTTTAATACGTTAATCATTTAAAGCCTGCTTGACTATTGTGATTTAAGTCCTACTGGACGTTATCGCTCACCCTGCGTTATTTGTCGTTGTGTTCTCAGGTGAGACCGAGGATGACTGTAGCAACCTGAATTTTTGAGAAAAATAAAAATTTAAATAATAAATTAAAAACTCAACTAAAGGGATATTCAATGAAAAGAGTATTAAATAAAACCATTAAATGGAAAAGAGTAATGGGCTTTGCTTAATGGATCCTCTAGAACTTATGGGTCAAAATATGAATTTACAGATAGGAAATAAAAAGAAAATACCCTAAATTCGGTGTCTTAATATCTCCTAAATAGAAAAGGATTCTTTTTAAGCATTAAAAGAGGCAATAAGAGTTGGAATTGGATTCATAAACCTACCCCATATAGTATAGCACGAATTTAGATCTCATCCTAACCTAAATAGAGGTTGGAAAGCAAGAAAGGAAGGTTGGAGTTAGGAAATCTCGTAATTAAGAGGAATTTGAGTAGTAGTAGGAATAGGAACTTGTATTTATATAAATACATCCCTTAAACCCTCTTGGCTGACCGTAGCTCGTTGCCAAAGGTTGTTGGACGTGGAGAAGAGGCCAAGGAGGAGAGGATCTCATGGGGAGAAAGAGTTCTTGGAGCTTCTTCCTCGTTGTTGGAGATTTTAACCCTAGAAGACAAATCAAATCAAAGGTAGGCATTCTCACGAGCAAAATTAAATTAAACTCGTCTGTAAGTAGTTCCAATCACTAGGAACAAAAGCCCTCTTGATTCCCTCTTTTTCATCGAGCCAATCTTTTGTTCTTGATTTTAGAAGATCTGCAAACATGATAATCGCGAGACATCATGTTTAATTCAAATCTCTATTTATACTTGATCCCATGCTACGAAATTTTTATTGTAGATACTTCATGTTGTTAGGGATCTTTTGCCTCTGAAAGCCCTAATTTTTGTTGAGCATGTTGCTCGAATTAAATCAATCTTGCTCTCTGTATCATGTTCTATGTTACTCGTTATTGTTCATGCTCAAACCTTGTTCAAACCATGCTCTCTCTCTCTAATTCCTATTTAGTGGAAGTACTCTGGCATGTCTAGTTTCATTTGCCACTGGTTTCATGATTTTTCATCGTGTATACAATTAGTTATGATTTTATGAACGACCCTGTATCAAAATCTGATATTTCTGGACTGCAATCCAAGACAGAGCAGAACTCTGTCAGACTCAGTCCACGGACCTGAGAACGTGACAGCCCGACAGGTTGCATTCTCAAGCCCGTCACGACACCTCTTCTTGTCGCATTCTGAATGCGATAGTACCCTACGTCGCATTCTGGTCTTCTATCCTGGCAGTCCTGTTGCGACCCTTTTTAGGCCTTGTCGCAATCTGCCCTGACCCTGTCGCTACCCTTACTGGCCTACGTTGCGTTCACAGGATTTTGCATGAAAACCCATAAAATTTGTTACTCTCAGTAAAAACACCTGTTTTAAAAGGAGCTATATTGAATGCTTTAAAATACATATTTACGACTCTTTTCTGTCTATGATTTCTCTTACACATGCACACACATGAACCATCCATATATGGATGAAATCTGGCATAAAATATCTCATAATATATCTGGTAATTTATTGCGATAAAGTATATTAATTGCCCTATTTTAAGGACTTGTATTCGTTTCTTGCGTTGTTTATATACCGATATCGACGCTCGACTGTTCTAGAATTCCTCTTGAACGTCGAGCACTTGTTTCTATATACACACTTCTTGACTTGGACGAACTCTCCGTCGGATACTCCTTCTGCTGGACTAGTGAGTCTTGTTCAAGGCCTCCGTAAGTCTCCCCTGATCATGGATTCCCACATGGTCGACGAGCCGGTTGTACCCTAACACCCATTACACCTTTAGGGATCGATATGATCCAAACGGCTATTAGAAGTCCGCTCTTACCTTGAATCACACCGGACCTCTGGACCTGTGCTTAACATGGCCAGTGGTAGGGTCGTGAGTTCGACCAGACTGCCAACACCATGTGCGCTTGTTGTGCAACTGTTACTATCGCCTGTTTACTCGGAGAGTTACGTGCATTGTCCCTTAGCCCTCATCTATACTCTACTCACTCATCTATTCACGTTCACTCTACTATCTGTCTATTCATCTAGTACTCTCATCTATTTCTTGGTACTCTATTTGGCCATTAAATTGATTGTCTACGATAAAAACATGGCTATGCTAGGCAACATTATAAGGGCCCGGTCTGGTCCTTGGGAGGAGCACCTGAAAGGCTATAACTCGCGGGGGTCTAATGATCTGGGTGATGGCATACACCTAATGCATGAACACGCAAGATTCGATCTATGGCAATCAATTAATCAAACAGTCAATTATTGGGTTTACTTGAATCTCGTGGTTGAAAGAATATCGACCAACACTTGCTATCGTGACTTGTGCACTGAAGTGCAACTTTACTTGTTATCTTGTTATACGGCCAATCCGATATCAAAACTTGTCATGCTATACTCTCGTGCATTGTGCTATTATCCCTCGTTATCGTGTACCAATACTTTCTATATGTTTCTCGTTATTCTCTCTACTTATCCTACTTTATTAGACATTAATCACTTAAAGCATGCTTGATCCTAAGATTTAAGTCCTACTGGGTGTTATCGCTCACCCTGCGTTATTTGTCGTTGTGTTCTCAGGTGAGACTGAGGATGAACCATACACTCAAGAGGACGGGAACAACCTGGAGTGATGTCTTGAGTACCCTAGCGTCCTATTACTATTTAGCGTTGTCGTAGTTAGGTTTGAAGTTTAGTCTTTTGCTTTCTTTCAATGTAATTGGGCCCTATAGATGGCTCTGATATTAGTGGTTGTAACTAGGCATTGGAATGTATTAATGAAATGAATTTGCTTTAGTATTATTCATTGTGCAATGGTTTGATGTCTAGCGCTTGCTCTATACCCGTTCACTTGCAACTGCCTCACGTTCTGATATTCCGCGTCGGGGCGTGACAGTTTGTGACGACCCAACCAGCAAACTGACCCAACAACTGTGCTAGTTGGTAGACTTCCCAAGAAGGTCACCCATCCTGGCACTACTCGCAACTAAGCACACTTAACTTTAGAGTTCTTTTCCTACTCAAGCTCTGAAAATGACTAGTCCGAGTTGTGGTAGTTTGTTGATTAAGTCTACTTAACATATTCTTATATAGGGTGTTACAATCTACCCCTCTTATAAACGACGTTCTCGTCGCTATCACATATAGCACACAATCAAATCCCAGGCAGGCAAGATTCTAGAGGTGGCCCCCACAGGCTCAAGAGGGTGGCTCCCACTATGTAGCACTTTGCGCCATTATGGCCTCAAGAGGTGGCTCCCATAGCGTAGCACTTGCCCTGTGTGGCACTTAGTTCCTGCACTTATGCTGAGCAAGGCTCTGATACCATTGTGACAACCCAACTAGCAAACTGGCCCAACAACTGTGCTAGTTGTAGACTTCCCAAGAAGGTCACCCATCCTGGGACTACTCCAAACTAAGCACGCTTAACTTCAGAGTTCTTTCCTACTCGAGCTCTGAAAATGACTAGTCGAGTTTTGGTAGTTTGTTGATTAAGTCTATTAACATATTTTATATGGGGTGTTACAATGACACATACACTCAAGAGGATGGGAACGACCATGTGTGAAGTCATGAGTACCTATTTTATTCGATGTAATTGGGCCCTAGGAATGGCTCTGAGTTAGAGGTTGTAACTAGACAATTGGAATGTTATTAATGAGAAGAATTTGCTTTAGTATTTATCTTTGTTCAATGGTTTGATGTCTAGCACTTGCTCTGTACCCGTTTACTTGCAACTGCCTCATGTTCCGATATTCTGCGTCGGGGCGTGACATCCGGTCTTTTAGCTAATGTTTCCTTGACACGAACCAAGAATGGATCGATGTCCTGTTGTGCTTTGATCTCTGCCAGCATGTCAGATTGAATCTTGATATTGGAGACCAAGGCTCGATCGTCCCTATGTTAAATATTCAAGTCTAACCTTGCGAATTGTTCTAGTAGTTGCATTTTGCCCAGAATTGACTAGATAAAGATGCCATTGGCTTTCTCCTAAGAGCATCAGCCACGACATTTCCCTTGCATGGATGGTATTGGATGTTGAAGTCGAAGTCCTTTAAGTATTGTAGCCACCTCCCTCTGCCTCATGTTAATTCTTTCAGAGAGAATAAATCTTCAAGCTTTATGTGCGAATAGACGGTAAATTTCTCCACCATATAAGTATGTCTCAAGATTTTTAAGGCGAAGACCCCAAACAGCCAACTCTAAATATGCACAGGGTAGTGACTCATGAGTTCAGCTGTTATGAAGAGGTAGGCAATGACTTTCTCCTTTTGCATCAGTACACAGCCTAGCCCAATTCCTAAGCACATCGGTATAGACTGAAGACCTTCTCCCGCTATGGAAGGTGAGAACAGGGGATGAGTCAGACATGTTGGGTTGAGTGTATTTCATAACATTTCCCTCCTATTTTGATGATGACAAGAGGTATTTTTTTAAAGCATTTAAACGAAACATGTCATAAATATGTTACCTGAAATCATGTTCAAAAAGGCATGTTTTTAATCCACATTTATCATTTATATTCTTGATAAATCATTTAACTAATGATATATGTGTTGTATATTTCAGGAACAAACCTGTGTGTAAAAGTGTGTCGACACACCCTCATGGTGTCGACACAAGGTCTCAGGTCCGAAGGCAGAAAACACATCTGTGCTGATTGTGTGTCGACACAGGCCAGTGAGTGTGTCGACCACTGGACTTCCCACCGAAGGCCAGTTCTCAGGTTTAATCAGGGTGTCGACACCAATTGGATTGTGTGTCGACACAGGATGGCTTTCCAGAAGATCAAGCTTCAGTTTGCAATCAGGTGTCGACACCACCTGAAGAGTGTGTCGACACCATGGGTTTTCCAGAGACCATATTTCAGGCTTTGATCAGTGTGTCGACTACCACCAGGGCAGGTCGACACACTCCAAGAAGATTCCAACTTACCTTGCTGAATGCCACGTGTCTTCTAGGGCGATCAGGAATCAACCTGGGATCGCGTGCCCTTGTACCCAAAAGGGTATACTTGGAATCTTTTGTGTATAAAAGCCCCGTTTATGGCCAATCATCAGATAGAGCCGACCCAACAAACTCTTGTGCCTCCTGAAAAGTTCCTGGCGCCACAAGAGCTCGTGTCTCCCTCCTCTGCCTTCCTGGAGGTTCCAGAAGACCTCGTCTCACCAATTCAAGGTGTGAGAATTGGGGTTTGATCTTTGAAGAAGCTCTGAAGCATCCCAAGGAAGCAGATCAAGTAGAAGCCATCGTTGGAGAAGAATTCAAGGAAGATCCAACCTCCCAGATTGCAGAGCATCGCCTTGGACTTCAAGTTTGCAAGCTTCTTCCCAATCCAAGCTTCTACAAGGGAGTACACTTGAAGAACGAAGTCATTCAATACATTTTACTGTACTTCTGTTCTTCTGAGATATCTCTTGAGATTATGCAAGTGCTTCTGCATAATTCTCATTAGTGTTCTCAAATTTCGACTAGATCTGTTGCTAGAAGATCTATGTCTTGAGTTGGTGTCTAGCAAGTAATTGTGTGAGCCTTGTGCTCAGGTTGTTGTGAGCCGTTGTGCTCAGTTTTGAGTTGTCGAACTCAAGTGTGGGTTGAGCAGTCTTGCTCAGTTGTTCTAGAGTAGTTGCTCTAGAAGTGGTGTGAGTTGTAAGCTCTCCAGTGTTGGAGTTGTCAGGCTCCAGTGGGTGTGTTACCCAGTTGTGTTTAGTGAATCCTCACGGGTTGTGAGGGGTGGATGTAGGAATCACTTGGGTGATTTCCGAACCACCTAAAAAATCCTGGTGCACTTGTCTATTTGTGGTTTGATTAATTCATCCGCTAGATGCTTGCATAGGATCGGTTTTACTCACTTAAACAACTTATTTCACATCTATTTTTACCAACTCACTCTAATCTTATCAGATCTGTGACTTTTCACTGATAAAATTGCCTCTGATTCTAAAGTGTTTTAAAATTGTTTAAGCTTCCGCAAAAGTGGCTTAGATCTATTCATCCCCCCCTTCTAGATCTTTTCCACACATTCACCTCGATCCTTCAATTGGTATCAGAGCGGGTTTACATCGATCTGATTTGATCTGAGCAGTTTTTGTTTCTGAGTGTGTGGGTGTTTGAGTGTTTGCTGCTTAGTTCTTTCTCTGTGCAATTTCTTTAGAGTCATGGATTCAAAGGTTTCATAGCTGAGGGCCATTCCATAAATAGGCCACCATTCTTTAATGGAACGGACTATTCTTATTGGAAGAATAGAATGCAAGTATTTCTGAGGGCCCAGAACTATGAGATCTGGAAAGTAGTTGAGGTGGGTCCCTATGAGAACCAGGGAGAAGAAGATACCTGGACAAGGGAACAGATAAGGAAAGCCACATTGAATTATAGTGCCATGAACATGATTCAATGTGCTGTCCATCCCAAGGAGTATTCGAGAATCTCTATGTGCAAATCTGCCAAAGAGATGTGGGATAAACTCGAATTACTCTATGAGGGAACATCTCAGGTCAAGGAGACCAAGGCAATATTTTAGTTTCAGAATATGAACTTTTTTGATGAAGTCTAACGAAAATATTTCTGAAATGTTTGCCAGGTTCATGGTGATAGTCAATGGACTGAAGGCCTTGGGTAAGGAATACACTGATGCAGACTTGGTAAGAAAAATCTTGCGTTCACTTTCTTCAGTTTGGCATACTAGGCACTGTCATTGAAGATTCAAAAGATTTGTCCAAAATCTTTGGATGAATTGATTGGATCCTTAATGACATATGAAATCAACTTAAAAAGAAATGAAGAACACATAATTAAGACCAAGCCTATGGCACTTAAGGCCTCTTCAAGCAATAAAGATAAAAGTCAGGAAAAGACAAGCTCTGAAGAGTCTGAGTCAAATGAGGATGAGATTGCCCTCATGACCAGACAATTCAGGAAATTCTTGAAATATAGAAAAGGGAAAATGGCTGGGAAAAAGAAATTTTCCTCAGGTAAGAAAAACACTTCCTCTTCTAATTTCAACAAGAATCACAAAACTGACGAAAATATTGTCTGTTACAGGTGCAACAAACCAGGACACATGAAGGGAGAGTGTCCTGAGAACAAGAAGGATAAGCACAAGAAATTCCAGAAGTACAAGAAGCCAAAGGCCATGGTGGCCACTTGGTCTGACGAAGACTCAAGTGAGGAAGAAGAAGAGAAGAAATCCTCAAGCTCTGAAAGTGAGGAGGTTTGCTTCATGGCCAACAGCACAGATGAAAAGGTAAATACTTCCTTTGAAGACTATACTGTTGAAGATTGGCAGGATGTGTATGCAGAACTGGTTGAAAGATATTCTGAAATGAGAAAAGAAAACAAACACATCAAAAAGAAAATTGAAAATCTTTACCATAACCAATCTTCAAACAATAGAACTTGTGAACTGGAAACTGAAGTAACAGAATTGCTTGAAGAAAAAGAAAATCTCCTGAACCTAATTGATGATCTAAAGCTTGCCTCTCAAAAGGCCTCCCAAGAATTCAAAAACTTAACAGAAAAGCTGGAAATTGAAAAACAAGAAAAACAACAGAAAATTGAAGAAATTATAACTCTTAAAAACCAGCTAAAGGAAAGGGAGGAGGTTATCCAAACCTTCACAAAGGCCAAGATAACCTAGAGGCATTGCTAGGATCCAACATGACAACCACATCTCATGGATTAGGATTCAACAAAAAGAAACCAACAAAAGATAAATCTGGTGAGAAAAAGGGAAAAGCACCATTGATTAAATTTGTCAAGGGTCCTAATCTGGAAACACAGAAATTCAACAAACAGCAAACAAAACCTTAAACAAAACACCAAACAAAGCAAAACTCAAAAACAAAAGAAGACTATCAGGTCGACACAGTCCCCTGACAGGTCGACACCAGTCCACAAGAAGAAGACTTCTGTGGCTGTGTGTCGACACCAGTTCAGGAGAGGTCGACCTGCTCAACACCAAAAATCACAAACAACTCAACCAAAAATTCAAATAAAAATCTGAAAAATAAGAAAAAGGTAAAAGAAATGATTCATAAAAAACCTTGGACCTCCAAGACAACAGTTCAAGATAATTGGACCAATCCTTGGAGCCAATGGTATGAAAATCCCTGTTGGTATCATCCTCAATTCTATTATCCAAATTTCTTGATGTACCAACAAAACCATGGATTCCACCTCCTAATCTCAACTCCATTTTCAAATGAAAAACTCCCCTCCTCCCAAAAACAAAGATCTTGGTGCTTTCATTCCTAAAAGAAAGAACAAAAGAAAAAGGCTGAAAACACCAAAGTAACAAAACAAAAGTCAAAAACAAATCAAATTGGGTGAGAAAGGATTTGATATCTGTGCTCAATCATACTGATGGTCCCAACTCTGTTTGGGTACCAAAATCTTCTCTCCATTGATCTTTTTGCAGGAAAGTCGTGCACCAAATCCAATGTATGGTTCCTTGACAGTGGGTGTTCACGACATATGACTGGAGATAGAGCAAAATTTTCCTGTCTGATTGAAAAGGAGGGAGGGTCAGTTACTTTTGGAGGTAAAAATAAAGGAAAGATCTTAGGATCTGGAAAGGTTGGTCAAACTTCTTCAAACTCAGTAGATAATGTTTATTAGTTGATGGTCTTGATTATAATTTGCTCAGTATCAGCCAACTATGTGACAAAGGTCACAAAGTTGTGTTTGAATCTGATTTTTGTAAGATAATTGATTCATCAACTGATAAAATCAAATTCTTTGGAAAAAGAAAAACAATGTCTACATGATCAACCTTAATAAAAACTTTTCTGAAAATCTTTGTTTTGTTGCAAATAAAGATGAAATTGCATGGACTTGGCACAAAAGACTTGGCCATGCAAGTTTCAGAACTTTGAATAAATTGTTAAGATTGAAACTGGTTAAGGGTCTTCCTGAATCTTTTTCTAATGTTGAAGGTCAAGTTTGTGGGATCTGTGCTAAAGGAAAACAAACTAGGAAATCTTTTAAAACCTTCAATGAGGTACTCACATCTAGGCCACTAGAACTTCTTCACATGGACCTTTTTGGACCAACAAGAGTTCTAAGCTTAAGTGGCAAGAGATATGGGTTTGTAATCATTGATGACTTTACTAGATTTACCTGGGTTATTTTTCTATCCCACAAAAGTGATACATGCCTTGAATTCAGGAATTTCTGTACCACAATCTTAACAACTTATTCACATAAAATCAAAAATATTTTAACTGATCATGGGGTGAATTTGATAACACATCCTTTTCTGATCTATGTGCTGAATTTCAAATATTTCACAAGTTTTCTTCACCTAGAACTCCAGAACAAAATGGAGTTGTGGAAAGAAAGAATAGAACTCTTGTGGAAATGGCTAGATCCATGCTCTTAGGAAGTAATCTGCCCAAATCCTTCTGGGCTGAAGCTGTTAACACAGCCAATCACATCCTAAATAGAGCTTTGATCAGACCAAAGATCAGAAAACCCCCTATGAATTGTTGAAAAAAAAAAGCCAACTGTTTCATACTTTAAAACTTTGGGTGCAAATGTTTTGTACACAATAATAACAAAGAAAACCTTGACAAGTTTGATGCTAAAAGTCAGGAAGCTATCTTCCTTGGCTACTCTGAAGTGTCAAGGGCTTTCAAAGTGTACATTCTAAAAACCAAAACTGTTGAAGAATCTCCACATGTCATTTTTGATGAAAATTCCTTTTCAACTAATGATTTTAAATCTTGCAGGGAAAGACAAGACAATGAAGAGGATGACCTCATTGTGGATTCTTCACCAACCGTTGAGGAGATAGACAACATTGAAGAGAACCTGAACAACAACTCACCATCTTCAAGTGGTTCAGGTAACATTGCTCCTGAAGTGGGCACCTCTCAACAGGTAATTTCTGAACCTCGATTCTGAGAGATCACCCATTAGACAGTGTAGTTGGCAATTTAAATGATAGAGTTAGGACCAGATCTTCCTTTTACAAAATGTTGAAGAAGACCCACTAGCTCTAATTTCCCAAATTGAACCCAAGTCAATTGATGAAGCCTTATTCAGTTCTGATTGGATTAATGCTATGCATGATGAACTTCATCAATTTGAAAGAAATCAAGTATGGGAATTAGTACCTAGACCTAGTGACCAGACAGTGATTGGCACTAGATGGGTTTTCAGAAATAAAATGAATGAAACTGGTCAAGTAATAAGAAACAAAGCTAGGCTAGTTGCAAAGGGGTATAACCAAGAGTTTGGTATTGACTTTGAAGAATCATATGCCCCTGTAGCTAGACTAGAAGCTGTAAGAATTTTCCTTGCCTTTGCATCCTCCATGAAATTCAAAGTCTTTCAAATGGATGTCAAAAGCGCATTCTTAAATGGATACATAAAGGAAAATGTTTTTGTTGAACAACCTCCTGGATTGAAAATGAAAAATATCCTAACCATGTTTTCAAGCTTAATAAGGCACTCTATGGTCTTAAGCAAGCTCCAAGAGCTTGGTATGACCGTTTGAGTACCTTTTTGCTTGAAAAAGGATATTCTAGAGGTAATGTTGATCAGACATTGTTCACAAAAACAGTAAAAAATCAAATAATTGTTGTCCAAATTTATGTTGATGACATAAATTTGGATCAACCAATAAAGGCCTTTGCACAGAATTTTCAAATCAAATGAAGAATGAATTTGAAATGAGCTTAATGGGAGATTTAACATTCTTTTTGGGATTGCAGGTGAACCAAACAATGAAGGAATCTTCATCAGTCAAACCAAATACGTCAAGGAGCTATAAAGAGGTTTGACTTTCAGAACCTTAAGCACTCAAGCACACCAATTGCAATTAATGCTAAACTAGAAGAAGATTCATCTGGTAAGTCAGTAGATCCAAAGACCTACAGAGGTATGATTGGCTCTCTGCTCTATCTTACAACTTCTAGACCTGATATTCAGTTTTGTGTGTGTTTATGTGCTAGATTCCAATCTAATCCTAAAGAAAGTCACATGCTTGCTGTTAAACGAATTTTCAAATATCTTGTTGGAACATGTGACTTAGGTATTTGGTATCCTGCTGGTTGCAAGTTAGATCTGTTTGCCTATTGTGATGCTGATTATGCTGGGTGCAAATTAGATAGAAAAAGCACAAGTGGCTTGTGTCTATTTCTAGGTGGGTGCCTTATCTCTTGGGCTTCTAAGAAGCAACATTCAGTTGCTCTGTCAACTGCAGAGGGAGTATGTTGCTGCTGGTAGATGTGGAACTCAGATTCTCTGGGTGAAACATCAACTTCTTGATTACAACCAAGATTTAGGGTGTGTACCCATCCTATGTGATAACACTAGTGCCATAAATTTATCTAAAAACCCCATTCAGCACTCCAGAACAAAACACATTGAAATTAGGCATCATTTCTTGAGAGATGAGGTTGCAAAGAAATCATTTGAACTCCACTTCATTGAAACTGATAAACAAATTGCAGACATATTCACTAAACCCTTCCTGAAAACAGATTTTCATCTTTAAGGAGAGAACTTGGTCTTTGTAATGTCCACCTTCTTGATCTCTCTTAAGGTTTGGGTTGAGTGCTATGCATTGTCTAAGGGGGAGTTCTTTGCATTTCATAACTCTTTGCTTCCTTGAATTACATTGTTCATATCTCTCTCTCTTTCAAGTCTAATTCCTTTTTTACAATAAATTCTCCAACTCTTATTGTGTTGACTTCTTGGTATATCAAATGGTGTTTGGAGAAGGACAAGTTAGGCTTGTCTGGAAACCATTCATTATGCGTGAGTATATAACTCCGCCAAGTACTAAGAAGTTGATATGCAATAGTTGAGGGGGAGCTTTTATTGTTCAAAGAGAATACTCTTTCTGATTTCAAAAACTTGCTAGTTTTCACTTCCATTTCTTTTTGGTAATGAATTCTTCAACTCTTATTGTATTGAAATTTCTTGGTATATCAAATGGTGTTTGGAGAAGGACAAGTCAGGCTTGTCTGGAAACCTTTCACTATGCGTGAGTACATAACTCTGCCAAGTACTAAGAAATGAATATGCAATTGTTGAGGGGGAGTCTTTGTTGTCCAAGAAGAAAATATCCTGATTTCAAAACATGCATATCTTTATTTTGATGAAAAATGGTTGAAATCATCATCTCAGGGGGAGCTAGAAAATTCACAAGTCATCACTTTGCAAAATTTACAACTTTTCTAGCATTTCATCAATTCCTTGCATGATGTCCTCATTCTAAAGTCTAGAGTCTCAAAATGAACCTTTGAGTGATCTATTATTTTTTTACTAATCAACTTTCAACTATATGTCTCAACCTACAGAAATTCAGATTTCTTCCTAGACTAAACAACCTTGTGCCTTGAACTTAAAACATTTTCTTGTTTGCAACTGATGAATGGATGTATTTGATTTCTATCTCACAAATTCTCCAAAATCATTAAGAATCCAACAGAGCAATGGCACTTGTGCTAAACTGCACACCTTCACAATGAATGAAGTGCCATGCATGTCATGAGGCACTATTGCTAACTCTGTTCAAAGGGGAACAAAATAAACATAAATTCAAAACAAAAGCAAATGTGCTATGATTTTTTTTATGATGACTGAGTAACTGGAAATATTGGCGTTTACAAAACGTATATTTTCATGTCAAAAGGTCATCATTTACCCCTTTGAGACTTGATAATGACTAAATCTTAAGTATCCAGGGACTATGGTGTGTAAAAAGCACTAGTACTTGAGTGAAAGAGATTTATATCATTTGATAGTTTGCTAAAAGAACAAAAAATGTGAGTATTATTGGAGATTTGTCTAGAAAGACTCACTTCATCCCTCATCAAGTTGTTCTTTGAGATTGTGTTTTATTTTCAACACAATAGTATTTGGTCTAGATGATATTTTATTTCTTCAAAGTTGAGAAATATGGTAGCTTATAGTTGATTGTTAGATATTATATATCCCTCAAACTTTTCTTGTTGATTCAAGTCTTGGAATGATAATATCCTGTTAGAAATGTGTGAAAAAACCTGAATTGTGATGAATTTTTGCAAAATATAACAAATGAATTTTTAAGCCTCTTAAAAATCCTTGAAATGATAATTCCTCTCATTATTTATCATTCTAAAGATGTCCCAAATTTCTCCAAAATTTCCTCTCAAAAAAAAAAATTCAAATTTTCTTCTAAGGCCGTGTCGACACACAGTGTGTATCGTGTCGACACACTTTCGGTAAGGTCGACACAACCTTCCTCCTGTGTCGACACTACCCCTTGCCAGATTTCTTTTCAACCGTTAGGGTTCACCTTAAACCCTTGTTGTTCCTGCGGGGCAGTGTACCACTGCACCTCTTTTGGGCGTCAGGTCGACCCGACGGCCTCATTCCCATTGTTTTCCGGCAAGAAATCCTCCCAAATTCTCTCTCAATCGCATCAATCCTTCATCATCTCTCCAATCTTCCATCCATTCCGAATTCCACTCCTCTTGCACCATGGTCAGGAAGTTGGGTCCCCGCCGTGGCGCAAGGTCAAGGGCCTCTTCAAGGCCAATTCCGGCAGAGGTTGCCGTTGAACAATTGGAAAGAAGAACCAAGAGAAGAAACGATCCTGCCGAGCAACCAGGATCTTCTTCTGCACCTCAGAGGGCAGCCAAGAGAGGTAGAACCTCCACTTCAGGCAGAGGTAGTCATACTCCAAACCCTAGACAAGAAATTCCGGGTTCCCCTTCTGAAGACCCTGCGGAATCCTCCTCTTCCTCTGAATCTTCTGAGTCTCAAGAAGAAGAAATTTCCTCCGAGTCTCATAGTGCCGCCAAACTTATCTTGAAGCCCAGAATTCTAGATTTGACAGATGTTGAGCTAGCAAACACTTTTCCAGAGATTCAGACACTGTTCTCCTTTCAGTCTTGGTTGATTTTTCATATCAGATTTTCCAATCTTTTATCCAAGACTAGTTCAAGAATTTTACAAGAATCTGAAATGCACAAAATTTGGGTACCAATCTTTGGTCAAGGGAGTAGAAATAAATTTACCAACAAAATTAGCTGCTACCCTATTTCATGCTCCAGATGAGGGTGCCAGTTGCAACAAGTTTGACTTCAACCTTCATGAAGCCTACACACTCTTGACTGGCCTACCTTCTGATCCATCTGATCCCAAACAAACACATGTCACAAATTCAATACCAACACCTTTTCCCCAGTGTTGAGGATCATCCACCACATGTTGACCACCATAATTACACCCCCAGGTGGGAAGGGACAGATTAACAGAAATTCAAAGGTTTGTACTCTTTTGCATGAAAAAGGATATAAAGGTGAACCTCCATCACATTATGTATCAGATAATGTCAGAGACCATCAGGAAAGATCTCAAGAGATCACTTCCATATGCTGCTCACCTCACCCCAGTGTTTGAGCACTTTGGTGTGCCATTGGAGGGTGAGAAATTCCAGACAATTCCCAAATCAAATATCTATTGCTTCAAGAACATTAAGAAGTTCATGGGATTTAGAACTGGAGGGCAACCAAATTAGGAGAGGTCCAGTCCTTTTTGAGGCACCTGAAATCCAAGGAGACCAGCATCAGGTTCAGGAGGCTCAGCCTCAAGATCAGGAGGGTCAGCCTCAAAATCATGAGGGCAGCCTCAAAATCATGAGGGCCAGCCAAGTTCAAGAGGATCAAGTTCAACTGCCAGAGGAACAGCCTCTAATGGATGAGGACCCCTCATATCACTCCTGACGGTGGCATTCAGCTTGAAACCCCTATTCCACCTCAAGCTGATCCTTCCTCTTCCATTCCACATATTCTGAACCTCCACATTTCTCCTCTACATTCCAATCATCCACTTCTTCTGGTGGGTCCTCAATTCCACCAGAATTGTTCTCTTTCCTCAATGCTAAATTTGATACATTGAACTCCACTATTCAAACCATGTCAGACAAATTTGAGTTGAGAGTTCAAAGACTAGAGAACACAGTGTCAGCTAAGTTTATTGAGCAGAAGGAAGCCTCAGATTATGCAGCTCAGAGATTTAACAGACATATAGGCACTCTGGGAGATGCCTATATTGAGCTGAAAGAGCACCAAGAAAAGCTGGAAGTAGTACTTCAGGGAATTTTGGCAAATTCCCAAGCAGATGTCTTCAACACTACAGAGACTTTCTCAGCTTAATATAACCAGGTGTGCTTTTGCTCATCTAGCTGATGATTTGGAAAGCATGAGACACTTTAATGAACACATTGGTCAAGAGATCTCAGCCATGAAGAAGGAAGTAAAGATAATTTCAAGGCCTAGTTGGTCAGATGGATCTTCATCAAGCTCTCAACCTGTCTCAGATGATTTGAAAAGAATTCAAAGCACCTTGATGGAGAATTCTGATAGAATGGAGCATTATCTTCACACTAGGCTGACAACTATCCATGAACATATGAAGTCAAGCATGACTTCAATGGACAAAAGATTGTCAGACATTGAGCTTCTTCTTGCTCCAATTCCTCCTCCTCCTCCTCCATCTTCTACCTAATGTATATTTGTTTTGATGATGTCAAAGGGGGAGAAGAATGAATGAATTGAATGTAATATTTTGATGTAATGGTCTTTTGAATGAAATGAAATGTTTGCTTGGCTTCAATGAAAAGTATTGTGATTGTGAATGCAAATCTTTGTCTTTGTGTTTGAATACTTGTCAAGTTGCTTGACTTGTGTGCACAAAAGTTCTCATTTCAAGTAACATTGTATCTCACAAACACATCATCAATTGTTACTGAAGAATATCAAAAGGTCCTTGACAAGTATGAACAAAAGAAAAAAAAAATTTAAACAATCAAAAATGCTTAAAATCACACTTCATCAAAACCACATTGAAATATGGATTTAATGTTGCCATCATCAAAAAGGGGGAGATTGTTGGGTTGAGTGTATATTTCATAACATTTCCCTCCTATTTTGATGATGACAAGAGGTATTTTTTTTAAAGCAATTTAAACGAAACATGTCATAAATATGTTACCTGAAATCATGTTCAAAAAGGCATGTTTTTAATCCACATTTATCATTTATATTCTTGATAAATCATTTAACTAATGATATATGTTGTATATTTCAGGAACAAACCTGTGTGTAAAAGTGTGTCGACACACCCTCATGGTGTCGACACAAGGTCTCAGGTCCGAAGGCAGAAAACACATCTGTGCTGATTGTGTGTCGACACAGGCCAGTGAGTGTGTCGACACACTGGACTTCCCACGAAGGCAGTTCTCAGGTTTAATCAGGGTGTCGACACCAATGGATTGTGTGTCGACACAGGATGGGCTTTCCAGAAGATCAAGCCTTCAGTTTGCAATCAGTGTGTCGACACCACCTGAAGAGTGTGTCGACACCATGGGTTTTCAGAGACCATATTTCAGGCTTTGATCAGTGTGTCGACACTACACCAGGGCAGGTCGACACACTCCAAGAAGATTCCAACTTACCTTTGCTGAATGCCACGTGTCTTCCTAGGGCGATCAGGAATCAACCTGGGATCGCGTGCCCTTGTACCCAAAAGGGTATACTTGGAATCTTTTGTGTATAAAAGCCCCGTTTATGGCCAATCATCAGATAGAGCCGACCCAACAAACTCTTGTGCCTCCTGAAAAGTTCCTGGCGGCCACAAGAGCTCGTGTCTCCCTCCTCTGCCTTCCTGGAGGTTCCAGAAGACCTCGTCTCACCAATTCAAGGTGTGAGAATTGGGGTTTGATCTTTGAAGAAGCCTCTGAAGCATCCCAAGGAAGCAGATCAAGTAGAAGCCATCGTTGGAGAAGAATTCAAGGAAGATCCAACCTCCCAGATTGCAGAGCATCGCCTTGGACTTCAAGTTTGCAAGCTTCTTCCCAATCCAAGCTTCTACAAGGGAGTACACTTGAAGAACGAAGTCATTCAATACATTTTACTGTACTTCTGTTCTTCTGAGATATCTCTTGAGATTATGCAAGTGCTTCTGCATAATTCTCATTAGTGTTCTCAAATTTCGACTAGATCTGTTGCTAGAAGATCTATGTCTTGAGTTGGTGTCTAGCAAGTAATTGTGTGAGCCTTGTGCTCAGGTTGTTGTGAGCCGTTGTGCTCAGTTTTGAGTTGTCGAACTCAAGTGTGGGTTGAGCAGTCTTGCTCAGTTGTTCTAGAGTAGTCTTGCTCTAGAAGTGGTGTGAGTTGTAAGCTCTCCAGTGTTGGAGTTGTCAGGCTCCAGTGGGTGTGTTACCCAGTTGTGTTTAGTGAATCCTCACGGGTTGTGAGGGGTGGATGTAGGAATCACTTGGGTGATTTCCGAACCACCTAAAAAATCCTGGTGCACTTGTCTATTTGTGGTTTGATTAATTCATCCGCTAGATGCTTGCATAGGATCGGTTTTACTCACTTAAACAACTTATTTCACATCTATTTTTACCAACTCACTCTAATCTTATCAGATCTGTGACTTTTCACTGATAAAATTGCCTCTGATTCTAAAGTGTTTTTTAAATTGTTTAAGCTTCCGCAAAAGTGGCTTAGATCTATTCATCCCCCCCCCTTCTAGATCTTTTCCACACATTCACCTCGATCCTTCAAGACATCTTTCATGTTTGGAAAACTTTTTCACAGTCTTTACTCCAAAAGTAGGGATTCTCCTTCTGTTGTGTAGACGAGTGGGCGGAAACGGAAATCTTGGAGAAGTCCTTGATGAACCGCCTGTAATAGTTAGCAGTCCTACAGAAGCTTCTAAATTTAGTGAATGAGTTGGTCTCTCCATTCTAAGCACAACTTCAACTTTGGAGGGATCAACATAGAGCCGTCTTCGGAGATGACATGCCAATAAGAAGGACACTTCTTCAAGCTAGAACTCACACTTGCCCTCAGATTGGATAGTTGGTTGTCTCGTATGACTTGCCGAGCTATCTTAAGGAGTTCTTTCATGTCTTCTTGGTCTTTGAGTACATATGATGTCATCACTGAAGGCAACCACAACTTATCAAGATATGGTCGGTCTATGTTGGTCATGAGTGCATTAAAGGCTGCAGAGTATTGGTTAGACCAAAAGGCATAACAAGATTTATAGTGTCCATACCTACTCCTGAAAGCCGTTTTGAGAGTCGTCGTCCTTGATCCTCATTTGATGGTACAGATGGAGGTCAAGTTGGGAAGTATTGAGCTCTAGATATTCTGGTCGAAGAGTTTATCAAATCAGAGGCAATGGATACTTGTTCTGGTGGCAGTTGATAAAGTTGTTAGTAGTCGATACACAGCCTCATAGATCCATCTTTCTTTTTAACAAACAACACCGGTGCTCCCCATGGGGAAGTACTTGGTCGAATGAACCCCTTTTCTATCAATTCTATCAGTTGTGCCTTTAGTTCATTCAACTCGGCTTGTGACATTCTGTACGATTGATGGGATACCAGTGCAGCTCTAGGAATTAAGTCAGTAGAGAAGTTTACATCACGCTCTGGGTGAATTCCTGGTAGCTCTTCGGGGAACGCATCAGGGTAGTCCTAGACTATGTGTATGTCTTCTATCTTAGACTCCTTCTTCCCAACTACTACGGCCGCAAGGAAAGCAAAGCAACCTTTCCTTATCATGCTGTGGGCCTGTATGGCGGAGACTAGAGACATTGTCTCATATGTCAATCCCAGTGAATGCTAACTTTGGGAGCTCACTAAATGTAACTTCCCTTTCATGCAGTTGACACTTGCCCCATAGGGGACATCCAATTGGCTCCAAGAATCACATCATAGCCTTCCATGGACATGGACAACAGTGGCTTTTAGGTTTTGTTCTCCGATCATTACATCGGCAGATGGGAAAAATTTGTTCAATTTTCCTTTCTCTCCCAGTGGTGTTGTGAAAGAGAATTTACACCCCATGGATATAGGTTTAACATTCAGAGTATCAGTAAAGTTTTGAGATATGAATGAATGGGTAGCGCCAGTATCAAATAACACAAATGCTAAAAAAGAGAGAACTTGTAGTGTACCTTCAACCACGCCACCTTCCTCAGTGGTTTCTTCATCTCTCAGGGCTCGTAGTCTTCCTTGTTTCTTGGGCACGTTAGTGCGCCTATCATGCTCTTTCAATAGCAGGCACTAGGGGATATGGTGCTCCTAGCTACCACAGTGCAGACATACGCCAACCTTTCTCCAGCACTCATTAGCTATGTGACCTAGTTTGCCACAATGTTTGCAGTTGCGTTTTGCCGGAGTAGTGGGGACAATTGCCCTCGGCTTCTTTTCTTGACTTGATCCTTCCGTGATGTTGAAAGGACGCTTCTTGCCGATGACCGGCTTAGCAGATGAAAGGCCAGGTGCCAGCTCCTTCTTCACAAACTTCCCCTTGATACGATCAGTGAAGTCCATAGCATCTTCTAATAGTTGGGCCTTTTTAACCATCTCAGCATAGGTTTGGATGTCGAGAGGGACCAATTGAGTAATATATTGCAGCTTAAGGTCGTTGAGGAAATGTTTAGCCTTCATCCTCTATGTATTCAGTAGGTGCTGAGCATAGCGTGCCAATTTAGAAAATTGGGCTTCGTAGTTAGCTACAGAGAGACTCCTCTGTTTAAGAGCAGCGAACTCTATAGCCTTTCTCTCTTACACACGTTCTGAGAAGTACTTAGAGTTGAAAGCTTCCTTAAATTCATTCCAGGTGAATTAACCATTCGCCCTAGTTGCTTCAACTGACTCCAACCAAGAGTGGGCGTCCTTTTCCAGCTGAAAAGTGGCTAACAGCTGCTTATCCCTCGCTGCACATTGCATAACTCGAAAAATCCTTTCTGTTTCTTTGAGCCAGTGCTCGGCTTCATCTGGATCTGTTGAACAACTGAATCTCGGTGGATTCAAGCTCCTAAAGTTACGATGTAGATCACCTGCACCGTGGTTTCCTCCTCTCTGAGTAGTTGCAGGAGGGCGCGGGTAAATTCCTGAATGGTCTGTTGCATGCCCCTCATCTAAGCACGTTCATAGTCATCTTAACTTTCTTAAGTTCCTAGAAAAGGAATTATTGTTAATACATTGATATGGAGTTTAATTTGTGCATGTGTGAATATCTTTTAGATCTTAACCTTGGTTCTACCCAAATCTCACATAGGTATGATAGTTGACTTAGACACGTGTCATGGCAGTCCGTCCTAGAACATCATAGACTTAAATATCCTAGTCAGGATATCCTAGGCTCTAATACCACAAAACTATCATGCCCTAATGCGGAATATCAAAATGTGAGGCAGTTGCAAGTAAGCGAGTACAGAGCGTAGAATAACATCAAACCATTGGACAATTAAATAAAACGAAATCAAATGCCTTTCATTGATAATTCAAGTATTGTCTATTACATCCACTAATATTGAGCCATAACATAGGGCCCAAATGACTCTAATACATAGAATGAAAATAAAAGACTAAACTAGGACAACTAAGATAGCACTAGAATGCCAGGTACTCGTGGATCACTCTTGGTCCTCCCCATCCTCGTGAGTGTACTCATTCTCCTCAGTCTCACCTGAGAACAAAATAAACAAATAACGTAGGGTGAGCAATAATGCCCAGTAGGATTTATATCTCATGGTGCATGCAACTTTACATGATTAATGTATTAAAGAGTAGAGTCACTAAATGATAGAGCGAGAGAGTCAAGCAATGTATGAGATGGCATAATAGCATGGATCAAAATAGCATAAGCATTCAATATAGCACAGAGAGCAGGTTGGCCATAGACAAATAGACAATGTTTCATAATAGCACAACGAGTCAAATATAGTATAGCACTTTGATTGTCATTAGATAGTCAAGATAGATAGCACTTGAGTGTAATGCCAAACACTCTGGTCAATTAAACACCGTGGGCACTAGCACTTTGGGCGCACCTCCCAGGACCAGACCGGGCCCTTTATATTGCCAAGCATTAGTCATATTATTTATCTTTAGACTCAGTCAAATGGCTAATAGAGAATACCAAGATTAGATGAGAGTACTTGATGAATAGACGAGAAAGCAGAGAGAATGTGAATAGATGAGCGAGTAGAGTATAGATGAGAACTATAGGTTATTGCACATAAAGCGACGGTTAAACAGGCGATAGTAACTATTGCACAACGCACATTATTGGTGTGGCAGAGGTAGAATTCACTAACCTTCCACTGGCCATGGACAGATCTAGAGGTCCGATGTGATCTCAAGATAAGAGAGAACTTCTAGGCTATTTGGATCATGTTGATCCCTAAGGTGTTATGAGGTTTAGGGTACAACCAGCTCAATCACTAAGAGGGAATCCACAGAGTACAAGTCTACGGAGAGGTCTTAACAAAGGTCCCTAGTCCACCAGAACGGAATGTCTGACAGAGAGGTTCCAACTTGTCAAGAGATCAGTGTGTAAATAAAACGAGTAGCTTGACGTTCTAGAGGAATTCTAGAACAGTGGAGCGGCGGTAACGATATTCCAAACAACATGAGAAAATGAAGACAATGCCATTATTATCATAGGTTGAAAATATGTAATTATTGATGTAAATTATAGATATATTATTCATGTATTTTATGCATGGTCTCATGGAAAAGATAAACATTTGGTGTGTGCATGTGAAAGAAATCATGAGAACATATGATGGTCGTGCACATTGACTTTTAATTAAAGAAACATGTGAAATATATCAATAGTTCATTAGCATAGTTGTTTACTATTCGTTACAACAATTTATAGAGCATATATGATTACAAAAGTCTAAATAATTAGATTAAATGGAACTTAAAAGTTGCTGGAAACACACAGTAGAATCGCGACGGGTCTAATGGTCGCATTTAACAACATCGATTTTGGACAAAGATGCGACGACTTGACTGACGTGTTTAGGGTAACTAGATAGAACGAATCGATTGGTGCCTTAGAAACGCAATGTGCTGGTCCGACGCGTTCAGAGCAATCGATATAGAATCACGACAGAAAGGTCCGATGCATTCATGCAAAACCCTAATTTTTGAAATAACACAGATTCCCGAAAGTGGGAAACAACTTAAGAACGCGATGACCGTGGTGGTCGCGGTTCAGACATGAACTGACAGCAAGAGGGCACACAGTTTGATGCAACAATATTTGTTAGAAACAAACTAAAATGCGAGGACATGGGTGGTCGCCTTTAAGGTAATCATGACAGTCTTACCTATCGCGATACCAGTCGAAGAAATGCGACGTATGTGTCAGTCGCGATTCAACATTCAAACCGAGAACAGGAAAACATGCATGGCTTATGACTCAAAATCTAGGGCTTTTGGGACAAAGTGCTGAACATGGAACTTATAGGGAATGATGAATAGAAGGGAACTATGTCCCGAATCAATTTGGTCTTAGTAGGCATGTATAACATGATGAACACAAATAGCCCTAGACTTGCATGATGATGGGAAAACGCTTAAATCTCAAAGCATGCTTGATGGAAATTAGGCAAATCAAGTGCAAAGCAAACTAGACATGATGTTCTACACGATGGTATGAGTTTTGTTCATCTTTAGCCCGAGAATACCTACCTTTGAACGGATCTAAGAGAAGCTAATGCACAGGTCGATGCAGTGCAGGTTTGGAGAAGATGCAATGTTCTTGGCCGATCTCCTCCTCTCCTGGTGCCCTAGCTCAGCTCCTCACGACCCCAGCACGATGGTGAATCTTCCTCTCTAGTCATATGGTGATTTTATATATTTAGGGCTATTTTGAAGTCCTAATGAGACTAGGAGGGTTGGGGTGCGTTCTGGCTGGTTCCCTTCCATGTTTTTGATATTTCTCCTCCTAATAGAGTAGAAATACCATTAGAATGTTTACTATGGTTGGTCAAGTTTGGTTGCCATTCATGGCAAATTGCCATTGTTTGAAACCCTAATTTGCCCTTTCCTATTTTCTATAGAATTATGGCTATGAATTTCCTGGGGTATTTCTCTTATCTCATAATCCAACTTCAATCTTGGCCCAATAACCTTTAGGTGAGCTATTATAACAAGCCCATTACTTCTTATTGTTTATTGGGTTTTAATTAATTCATTTTCTTTAGATATTTCTATTTATTTATTTACTTAAAAATATCGGTTGCTACAAGAGAGTTGTCCTAATTTTGACATTTGAAGATTATAATGTTCACTTATGATGAATAAAGGAGTTTTGATTATTGAATTATGGGCCCTATTGATAATAGCCATTTGTCTAATCTGAAAACTTGCTTGTCCGTCACGTTCCGAATTAAATTCGTCTGCTAAAATCAGGGGTGTGACAGTAGTGGTATCAGAGGCTAGGCTTTCCTAAAGTCCTAGGATACATTAGAGGCTAAGTTGTGACCCTGAGCTATAGGATCTTGGTCGTGAGGATCTAGGATTCATACGGTTGTGTCACTAATAAGCTACGCATCTGGTGATATTGGGGCCATGCTAGGAGCTTAGCTATATGTATAAACACCCAAAGTTTAAAAGGAAATTGATTAATTGTTATTACTCACAAGAGACTAGAGGAGATGGCTAGTGAGCGTGCACAAATGCGCGAATTGCGAAGGACCGTACAGGCTCAAGCCCTCAATAATATGGTTCAAGCAGGAGAAAGAAATGGAGTAGGAGACTTATATGGGAACTTTCAACGAATGAATCCCCCAAGGTTTAATGAAACCTCAGATCCTGATGAAACTGAAAATTGGGTGAAGGCTATATGGAACGAATCTTTAGAGTTATGCAATGTTCAAAGCAGGAGAAGTCATTCTGGAAAACTTCCAGTTGGACCATAATGCTAGAGCATGGTGGGAAGCTGCCAGTCGACACTTACGCAACATAGACATGGGGTGGGATGAATTTTTAGAACTCTTCAACACCAAATATAACGACTCGACCTCTCGGACCGCCGCTAGGGACCCCGAAGGTCGCGCCGCCACCCACGGATTCGAAGACTCGAAAGGGTTAGAATTTAGTCCAGTGAGATAAGCAATGAATTCAAATAACTATAACAAGAAAGTTCATACATTAATATAGAATATGCACAATATGTCCCAAATAAAAGCACAGGTACAGAAAGAAAAGTGCAGTCATTAAAAGGCATACACGAGGACTTGCAAAAAGGAAACTCTCAACTCACACTAATACAAGAGCTCTCACGCTCACAAACTCAAATTGCTAGCAACGCACGACATAACAACCGCCACCTCAACCGTCCAGCAACAAACTCCGACGACAGCGAGTCCCTACTTGAAGAAAGTAGGGGGGTGAGCCTCGCGAACAAGGCCCAGTAGGGATAACCAGTCCTTTACCAGCCAGAGCAGTAGGGACTCCAAAGAATGCGGAAGCAACTACACTAGAAAGTAATAACTAAAGAAAACTACTAAACTAGTGACTACTGACAAAGGAAAGCAGAGTAGCGCCATGACCAACAACTAGGGTCGGGACACACACGACTCCCACAGAACCAGCGGAGTCGGACACAATGCGGAAGCAACCCTCGACACACACATGACGAGACAAAGAGCTCATGGAATACCGGAGCAACCACGTGAGATCAGAGTCTCACCACACGAGCACAGCCATCCCAGACCTCCACGAGATCAGAAAGGCACACAGATAGGTTCCACCATGAATGGCACCGAGCAACCACGTGAGAAGGATGTCTCACCACAATCACGGCCACCTCAGATCACCACAAGGTCGAGCGCCCACAAGCAAAAGCACTCCGGACACATCACGAGGTCTGGCAACCACACATGTTGGTGCCACCATGGATGGGCACCAAGCAACGAACTATAGAACAATGGTCAGGGCCCACACAAGGCACACAGATAGAACACGCAACACGAAAGCGACCAAAAGCACAGGCCAACAAGGCCAGACCAACGATGCCCATGGAAACTAGACACGACTAGGCTATAACCATCGTGCAAGCTAAGGCAATGGATCACACTTATAAACACGATAGGGAAACAATGTCACGAGAACAACAACCAAGCCACCGCCACTGGCAGCAACGAGGAGGACACACTGGCCACTCCCTTTGCTCGCCAGCTGGCTCCCACCTACAACCTCCCCGGAGGAGTGAGGCAAGTGAGCCACCTCAAGAACATAGAACCACACATGAACAACTGCAACCCGACTGAGCTGCGGCCCCACGCCTGACCCCTCCACATGGCTCTGGAACAAACGTAGAGCGAGGTAGTGAAAAACTGGATTAACTAGACTGTGCTGAAAGAGTAGTACTCCAAAAACCTCGGCGTCTCACCTCAGTCAAGAGAGCTCTACAAACAACTCGTTGATGTTGTCCCTTACCATTTTCCCCTTAGCTCCAGAGTCTGTAATTCGAGCACTCCTTCCGCCAGAGAACTCCCTCAACGAACACACGGGGACAAGGGGTCAAGTAACGATAAGAACCTCTAAACGAACAAGCCCTCAAGTGC
>CM024756.1:100585330-100896609 GCA_014218235.1 Colocasia esculenta
GACTAATTATGGTAATTATTGATAATGAAGGTGCGTTGACACCTGTGGTGCACTAAGTGCACATGGTTTCCGAATTTAGCATACAAGGTATGCAGTGAGTTACTTACTTTCACGACTGCGCGTTGTGCACGCGAGTCCAGTTGGGTTCACGTGTAGTGAACCATTGTTACTTGAGGTTTTACGTTTGATTTCACGTGGTTTGTGTGTGACGTGCACATGCGAGTAGTACGACGCCTACCGTGGCTACCTCTCCAGTTGGGTGCCCTAAGTTCTTTGTGAGCCAGGCTGTTAGCTCGGGGCTTTGTCCCGGTACTTGTGTTGTACCGTCGAGGTCTGTGTCGTCTGACTTGGACACCCTCACTCCTATGCTTGAGTTGTACGTCCGGCTGAGGGAAAGACGACAGTGGGACAGTGACACTTGTGTTTATTTTTAGTCATTTGTAGCGCGCTCGTAGTTGGGGGTACGACACCAGTAGACGTACTGACCCCAGCTAGTCCTTTTCCCGTGCCTCACTCTAGAGAGTTCCCGGGCCAGGATCTCCAGAGGTGCCGGCATGGGCCTCTGACCGTGTGGTCCGCAGGTGGTGGTGTTTAGTTTGGTCTCCACAGTTGTTTGACCTTTTCACGTGGAGCGGCAGCTGGACCTTTTCGTCCGTGGCTGCGAGACTGAGAGGTAGACCTGTGTTAGCTTGTCCGAGTCAGTTTCTGGTGTCGCGAACCGTTCAGTGTGCTCGTGTTTTGGCTGTCTCTACTTTAGCTTGTACACCTGTACTGGTTGCCATTTAATTATTACAGTTGTTTTTCGTAGTCGGCAGACGTGAGTACTTTTACAGCTTTTATATCCTGCTTAGCTGTTATATGAATTGTTGGTATTGTTACTACTTTCGTACTTGTGGTTTGGTTTTGCTCGGTGTTGGGGAGTTCCCTACTGAGCCAGTGACTAGCGAGGCTCACCCCTACCCCCACAGGTGAAGCGAGGAGGACGTTTCTCGACCGTCGTCCAGTTCAGAGCCGCGTCGTAGCGGTGCAGGGTCGGTACCTCCAGCTGTGTAGTAGCAGCTCCAGCAGTGTAGTGTTGTGTACTGTAGTTAGTTGTTTATTTTCTTCAGTTGTACCTCGGGGTATGCCCCAGACTCTTGTACTTCTTTTCAGTTTTGTGGAAATTTGGCTATGTAAATTGTGAAATATTTATAAAATGTGGTGTGTTCCATTGTGTTTACACGAACTGTGGTTTGGTATCCCTGCGATGCTTCGGCCCGTCGCGGAGGCGGACTCGGATCAAGTACATTATCGATTTAACGGGCTTGGCCGAGGCGTTCCGTCACAACAACTGTCTGCAAATGAACTCCTGCAACAACGAGTCCCTATCTGAAAGAGTAGGGGGGTGAGCCTCGCGAACAAGGCTCAATAGGGATAACCAGTCCCTTACCAGCCAGAGCAGCAAGAACACCAAGAAAGTGGAAGCAAACTACTCTAGAAAGCAGTAAAGCAAAAAACACCTACTGCAGAGTACTACAAAGCAGTGAAAAGGAGTAATTCCATGACTCACAACTAGTGTTGGGCCAGACACGACTCTCGCAGAACCAACGGAGTCAAACACAATGCGAAGCAACCTCGGCATGCACCCGCCGAGACAAAGAAGCTCACGGAACACCAGAGCCACCACATGAGACCAGAGTCTCACGACACAGCACCAACATCCCCCTCCACGAGGTCGGGAAGGAACACAGGTGTCAACATGAGAGACACCAAGCAACCACGTGAGAAGGAACATCTCACTATAGCCACAGCCACCTCGAACCTCCACAAGGTTGAGGGCCCACAAACAGAACCATCCTGGACCTCAGACACACCACGAGGTCAGGAATGACACACTCCAGTGCCCCGACGGACGGCACCAAGGAACGAGTTATAGAAACAGCAGTCGGGTGTCTTCACATGGCACCCCGAGAGAACTCGTAAAGCAGAAACCAATAAACACGACCCACAAGGCCAAACCAGAACGCGGCAGATTGCCTCTCTGCGTTTAGTGACCGAAGGTGACACCTTCGTAGCTGTGTCCTAGCAGTGGTACTAGGAGGATCGCATCTGTTTAATAATCGATTGTCTAACTGCCAATCAATTATTAGAAGAGTGATGGTTTCCATTCTGACTGGTGGTGTTCTAGTTTCTCGGGCCATGCCGTGTGTGCCGACGTTGGCCGATGGCCCTTCTGGGGGTTTCCGGAAGGGGGTGCCGTACGTGCCTGTGCCTGCTGGGCTTGTCTTGGTTACAAGTCAGCTGTGCCGTTTTCTGTGGTGGTTGCCCTGCCAGTTCTCTTTTCGCCCGGTGCTAGGCACTTGAGGGCTTGTCCGTGAGACAGTTTGTTACTGTTACCTGGGACCCCCACCCCGCGCGTCTGTTAGAGGAGTTCTTCGAGTGGCGGGCGTGCTCAAGTCTCGACTTGGAGCAGAAGGGGAAAACGGTGGGGACAACAGTGTAGAGTCATTTGTAGAGCTCTCTTAGCTGGGTCTGGGTCGCCGAGGTGGTTGAGGCACTCTTCCGGTGCGGACCAGCTAGTCCTTCTCACTGCCTCACTCTGCGTTGGTTCCGGAGCCCGTAGGGAGGTTAGGCATGGGGCCGCAGCTCAGCCAGGCTGCGGTGGTTATGGTTGTTCTTTACTATGACTCGCTAGCCTCACTCTACCGAGGAGGTTGTAGGCAGGAGTCAGCGGTTGGTGAGTTGGAGGTGTGGACGTTGTGTCCTCCTCTTGGCTGCCTGTGGCGCGTGGCTGGTTGCTCTTACTGTGATAGAGTTTCTCACATTGTTTCCAAGTGAGTCTAGTTTCCCTAGCCTGCACGGGGTTGTAGTCTGGCCATGTCTAGTTTTCCGTGAGGTCTGTTGGTGTGCCTTGTGGGCCGTGTTTAGTGGCTTTCGTTCTGCGGGTTCTCTCAGGGGTATCTTTGTGTAGTCACCGGCTAATTTTCAGAACGCAACGTATCGAACTGTTGCGTTCCTCATCTGAAGGCAGGGCCCTTGGGGAAGAACCACCCCAAGGCCCATACCCCAAAGGGCCACAGGCAAGGCCCCAAACAGGAGGACTGGCCTCGTGCCAAGTTGGTGAGACCTCCCTCTAACCAACTTGGACACGAGCCATTTGTCGCCACGATCGGAAACAGGAACTGAAGGGTACAGGGGAATGCAACGGCTAACCTGTCGCCACTAGAATGCGACAGGTTGCACGTCACCTTGTGTCTGGTGTTTGTTGACCTACTTTGGGGTTCGGCCTTCTGATGCTGAACGCGATGGGTTGATATGTCGCGTTCAGATCAGAAGGCGGCACCTTGGTCGTCGCGACCTGGTGGCGACAGGTTGGTCATCGCCTTCTTGTTCAGAAGGCGACGCCCCTATGGTCACGTTCTGGTTGCCTGTGTTTCTGGCCATGGTTTGTGCCTTGGTTGGCCGACGATCCTCCTGGGGGTTCCGGGAGGTGTGCCGTGGGTGCCTGTGCCTGCTGGGCTTGTCTGGTTACAAGCCAACTGTGCTAGTTTCTATGGTGGTTGCCCCGCCAGTTCTCTTTCGCCCGGTGCTAGGCACTGATGGGCTTGTCCACAAGACAGGTTGTTACCATTACCTAGAAACAACCGGTCCCCGTGCACTTGTTAGAGGGAGTTCTCCGGGCGGTGGGTTTGCTCGAGTCACAGACTCTGGTAGCAGAGGGGAAAACGGTGGGGACAGTGGCGTAGAGTCGTTTGTAGAGCTCTCTTAGTTGGGTTTGGGTCACCGAGGTTGTTGTGGTGCTCTTTCGGTGCAGACCAGCTAGTCCTTTTCATTGCCTCGCCCTGCGTTGGTTCCGAGCCGCGTAGGGAGGTCAAGCGTGGGCCGCAACTCGGCCGGGCTGTGGTTGGTAGTGTGTGTTCTCCACTGTGGCTCACTAGCCTCACTCTACCGGGGAGGTTGTAGGCAAGAGTAAGCGGCTGGCAAATTGGAGGTGTGGACGTTGGGTCCTCCTCTTAGCTGCCTGTGGCGGTGGCTTGGTTGCTCTTGTTGTGACAGAGTTTCTCACGTTGTTTCTAAGTGAGTCTCGTCAACCTAGCCTACCCGGTGGTTGTAGCAGAAGGTCCTAAGGGCAACCCTACCCTGGACACACGCTGACACGCCAATGAGGCCACGGAACACCTGAGGCAAGCCTGTGCTGTCGCACCCTCCTAAGCCATCGCGATACCATCGCGACGGATGGGGCAACCATGACAACAACTCACACTGCTAGCAATACACGACGAACAAGCCGCCACCACCATCTGACAACGAACTCCTACGACAGCGAGTCCCTACTTGAAGAGAGTAGGGGGGTGACCCTCGGCTCCCACAAAGAATCTGAACATCGGGACCGCCGCCCACGGATCCGAGACCCAGAAGGGCTAATGGATCGTTCTAACAAGATATGTAATATAGATAAATACAACACGAACTAAATGTACCACAAGTGAAGGGAAAAGAGTCCAACACTAATGTAATAGTGTAGTACAGTCCCAAAGTAAATAAAGTAAAAGTGCTGAAATAAAAGGGAAAGAACAAGTCCCTTAGGGGCATACTCTGAGGGTGAAGTACAACTGCTAGGGGAACACTGCTCACTAGAGACACTGACTACTGTGGGTACTGCCAAGGACCCTGGAACATCGCTCTCCACCACTGCTCCATGACGGCCGGCGTGGGAAACACACAGCCAAAAAGGGGCAGTACACAACCGCACCAACGCCTGAAACGACTCAAGGCCAATAGAAAGGGACTCTCCACCAGAGACCCACAAGAGAAACGCGCGAAAACTAATAGCTTCAAGAGTGCAACAACCATATTGGCTCTTAGAAGCGCGCAAACACAGAGCACCGCTCCTACCACCACAGGTGGGGAGGGCCACATGCCCAACGGCGACAAGTGCCTCCAAAGCACAGTTGAGGCACAAGAGAAACATGCACTGGAACGATGCATGCACAAGCAAGCCAAATAGAAGAACACCCATTGCCGCCTCACACTGAACACAGGGCACGCTACCCTACATCGTCCAGTCAGAAGATAAGAAACCAACACAGCAAAAGACGGGACAATAGGTCACCACAACCTATCGCACCATAAGGAAACCACTGCACGAGGGAGCACCCAGCTCAACCTCAAGACAGCACAAGGGAGGAACCTTCGCCACAAAGGTTGCCACGGTGGAAACTGTCTTGCTCACAGTGGGTTCTCCACGTGCGTGTTTTTCCGCTTGGTTTTGGGTCATCATTAAGAAGCTCTTGTTTGGCCTTGCCGTAGGTACTAGCTGTTGCTAGATATGCGGAGCCATTCAGCAGAGTCTTGTGGATGACCTCTTGGCGTTTTCATAGTTTACCATTAGTAACTGGGACCTCTGTCTAGTCACTGGTGATAGAGGAGTTACTGACCGTTGGTCTCAACAGTGTGGACTCTTGAGGGCTCAGTCGTGGTCTTTCGACTGGTAGTTTCAGTGTTTCTGTCGGCATGGTATGTGCTGCACCTGTGGAGTTGTCGATATCTGCTTGTGTGCTCTGCGCCATTGTTGTGCACCCCTGGGAGCCATCAGATGTCTGGTTAGACACTCCCTTTGTAGCAGGCTCGTGGTGGAACCACCGGGAAGTCGCAGTGCGACTTAGTGGTCCCTTTGCACCTGTTGTTTTCTCCGACCGGTTTCGCCCTTAATTTAAGGACGAAATTATTTTTTTGTTGGATGTATTGTAACATCTTGGGCTTTCTGACTTTCCATTTGTGTGTGGGATGACTGGCCACTAACGCGTCCGGCCTTAGCGACGCGTTAGTGTCGCGACGGAGCTAGCCGTCGCGACAGTCATCCGTGTTGCGACAGTGCTTGCGTCGCGTTCTTGTCGCGCCCGGTCAACGGTCGCGACTGCTTTCCACTTTTGGTCATCTGACGCCTGTCAAAGTGTAGGCATGGCAGACAGACCTGTTAGGTTGTTGCGGCATCCCTGGCGGACGCGTTCTAGTCGCGGTGTGGGCGGCCGTTGCATTAAGGTTGGTAACGTGATGCCCCTCCCCGCCGCGTTCTTGGGCCGAAGGCTAAAAGCCTTGGACGACTTCCCCTTTCCCCTTTCTTCCCCTTCTCATTCCCTTCCTCCTCTCTGAGGAGGGAAGTCTTCTTCCTTCTCCTTCTCTGTGTTTGGAGCTCGGTGGCGGTGCCGGCGGCTCGTGGTGGAGCGGCGGAGCGGCGAGGAGCGAGGAGGTGGCGGCGTGGTGTCATGAAGCTCTATGGGGTGTCGGTTCTCCTTTTTCCTGTAGGGATCTCTTGTGCCCTTTCCAATCTGGGTGTTTGGGAGTCCTTTTGGTTGTTTGCATGCTTTTATAGCTTCCCTCATGCTCCCGTCCCCGTGGATGTGTAGTTGTAGAGTGTTGTGGCGACCCCAGGATGTAGCATCCCGACGGTCTGCCTCCCGACTGATGTCGCGACCACAGTGCGCGTCGCGACATCAGAGGAGGCGTCGCCTTGGTCAGACACGACCTTATCGCGGTGCGGTTGGCCATCGCAATAAGGGTCATGTCGCGACCTAGTTTCTAGTCACGACAAGGCTTTTGTCACGACCCGCTTCTCTGTCGCGACTTGGCACTTGTCGCGCTTGCCCTTCCCGTCGCGATGGATCGCGATGGGCTAGGAGGGCGCGACAGCACTAGGCTTGCCTTGGGTGTTTCCGTGGCCTCGTTGGCATGTCGGCGTGTGTCCCAGGGCAGGGTTGCACTTAGGACCTTCTAGTTGGAATGGAAGGTTGCCTCCCTGCGTTCAATGACCGAAGGTGACACCTTCGTGGCCGTGTCCTAGCAATGGTGCTAGGAGGCTCGCGTCTGTCTAATAATCGATTGTCTGAATGTCAATCGATTATTAGAAGAGAGATGGTTTCTATTCTTTCTGGTGGTGTTCCGATTCTCGGGCCGTGCCGTGTGTGCCGGCGTTGGCCGACGGCCCTTCTCGGGGTTTCCGGAAGTGGTGCCGTGCGTGCCTGTGCATGCTGGGCTTGTCTTGGTTACAAGCCAGCTGTGTTGGTTTCTGTGGTGGTTGCCCCGCCAGTTCTCTTTTCGCCCGTTGCTAGCACTTGAGGGCTTGTCCGCGAGATAGGTTGTTACCGTTACCTGGGACCCCCAGCCCCGCGAGTCTGTTAGAGGGTTCTCCGGGCGGTAGGCTTGATCAAGTCACGGACTTGGAGCAGAAGGGGAAAACGGTGGGGACAGTGGCGTAGAGTCGCTTGTGGAGTCCCTTAGCTGGGTCTTGGTCGCCGAGGTTGTTGTGGCCCTCTTCAGTGCGGACCAGCTAGTCCTTCTCACTGCCTCGCTCTATGGTGGTTCTGGAGCCACGTAAGGAGTTAGGCGTGGGGCCATAGCTCGGTTGGGCTGTGGTGGTTGTGGTTGTTCTTTACTGTGACTCGCTAGCCTCACTCTATGGGGAGGTTGTAGGTAGGAGTCAGTGGCTGGTGAGTTGGAGGTGTGGATGTTGTGTCCTCCTCTTGGCTGCCTGTGGGGTGGCTTGGTTGCTCTTGCTGTGACGGAGTTTCTCACATTGTTTCTAAGTGAGTCTAGTTGCCCTAGCCTGCACGGTGGTTGTAGCCTGGCCGTGTCTAGTTTCTGTGGGCTCTGTTGGTTTGGCCTTGTGGGCTGTGTTTAGTGGCTTTCATTCTGCAGGTTGTCTCGGGGTGTCTTGTGTAGTCACCGGCTGCTGTTTCTGTAACTCGTTCCTTGGTGCCGTTCGTGGTGGCATCGGAGTGTGTAGTTCCTTGACCTCGTGGCGTTCCGAGGTCCAGGGTGGTTCTATTTGTGGGCCCTCAACCTTGTGAAGGTTCGAGGTGGCCGTGACTATGGTGAGACGTTCCTTCTCACGTGGTTGCTCGGTGTCTCTCGTGTTGATACCTGTTGTTCCTTCCCAACCTCATGGAGGTCTGAGATGTCGGTGCTTGTGTCATGAGACTCTGGTCTCATGTGGTGGCTCCGGTGTTCCGTGACCTTCTTTGTCTGGCGGGTGTGTGCCGAGGTGTAGCTTTCGCATTGTGTTTGACTTCGCTGGTTCTGCGGGAGTCGTGTTGGGCCCGACTCTGGTTGTCGGTCGTGGCATTTCTCTGTTCTACTACTTTGTAGCTCTCTGCAGTAGGTGTTTCCCGCTTTACTACTTTGTAGAGTAGTTTTGCTTCCGCTTTGTTGGAGTTCCTGCTGCTCTGGTTGGTAAGGGACTGGCTATCCCTACTGAGCCTTGTTCGCGAGGCTCACCCCCTACTCTCTTCAGGTAGGGACTCTCTGTTGCAGGAGTTCGTTGCCAAATGGTTGTGGTGGCAGCTTGTTCGCCGTGCGTTCCCAGCAGTGTGAGTTGTGAGCATGAGCCCTTGTACTGTGAGTTGAGAGTGGCCTTTTTGCAAGTCCTTGGGGTATGCCCCTTAGGACTACACCTTTCTTTCTGTACCTTCACTTTTATTTGGGACATGTTGTACATAATTTCTTTATTAATGTACGAACTTTCTTGTTATAGTTATTTAAATTCATTGCTTATCTCACTGGACTAAATTCTAACCCTTCTGGGTCTTCGGATCCGTGGGTGGCGGCGCGACCGCAGAACTAGTGGAGTCAAACACAATGCGGAAGCAACACCTCGGCACACACCCGCTGAGACAAAGAAGCTCACGGAACACCAGAGCCACCACATGAGACCAGAGTCTCACGACACAAGCACCAACATCCCAGACCTCCACGAGGTCGGGAAGGAACAACCAGGTGTCAACACGAGAGACACCGAATAACCACGTGAGAAGGAACGTCTCACCATGGCCACGGCCACCTCGAACCTCCACAAGGTTGAGGGCCCACAAACAGAACCACCCTTGACCTCAGACACGCCATGAGGTCAAGGAACTACACACTCTGGTGCCACCACGGATGGCACCAAGGAATGGGTTACAGAAACAGCAGCCGGGTGACTACATAAGACACCCCGAGAGAACCCGTAGAACGAAAGCCACTAAACACGGCCCACAAGGCCAAACCAATAGAGCCCACGGAAACTAGACACGACCAGGCTACAACCACCGTGCAGACTAGGGTATGCCCCTTAAGGACTGCACCTTTCTTTCTGTACCTGTACTTTTATTTGGGACATGTTGTACATAATTTCTTTATTAATGTACAAACTTTCTTGTTATAGTTATCTAAATTCATTGCTTATCTCACTGGACTAAATTCTAACCCTTTCGGGTCAAAGTCACCCGTCGGCAGCTCAACTGCAAGGTCACATGCCCGCTCCGGAGTAAACTCAGACAAGGAAGCAAAGAACTCCTCAGAAGCAAAACAGTGCATGGCACCTGGATCAATCAAAACTCTAGTAGCCTACCAAGGATGGGAACCGTACTGACGACCAGATTAGAGGCCTCCGCGTCCTCTCTAGTGATGTTCATCACCCGACCGCAGCCACGTCCTCGCTGAGGCTGTTGCTGCGGCTACTAGAACTAACCCTGGTGCTGCTGCTGGTGCTGCGCCGGCTGGGGTGGACGGTACTACGCCTGAGGTGCCTGCAGCTGCTGCTGCCACAATGGACAATCTCGCATGTAGTGACCTGGCTGCCCACAGTGGAAACAACCCGTGCCCTGTTGGCTCTGCTCTGCTCCCTGCTGCACTGACTGCTCCACTGGCTGCTGCTCCGGCTGACGTCGCTGCTGCCTATACTGACGCCTGCCTCCATGAGTGAACAGCTTCTTCAACTTCAAGGTCAGGCCAGCACCGCCTGTCCCCGAAGAAGAAGAAGAGGAAACACTCCGCTGATTTCCCGAAGGGTGCTGGTACGGAGAAGACCTCACCGAGCCTCCACTCTGCTACGGCTGAAACTGACACTCCCGCTCCATGGCGGTGGCTCTCGCCTAGGTTGAGGCCGTGGTTTCTTGGGGCCAACCCACTACAGTTGCAGAGGTTCACAATTTTCTGGGGCTGGCAGGCTACTACAGGAGGTTCATACAGGACTTCACCAGAGTTGCAGAGCCTTTGACCTAGTTGACCAGGCGGGAGACTCAGTTTGTGTGGACAGCAGAGTGCGAGCGCAGTTTTCAGGAGCTGAAGAGCCAGCTAACTTCAGCTCCGATCCTTGTGGTGCCTTCTAGAAGTAGTTGGATTCCCCTTTCCCCTTTCTTCCCCTTCTCCTTCCCTTCCTCCTCTTCGAGGAGGGAGGTCTTCTTCCTTCTCCTTCTCCAGCGTTTGGAGCTCGGTGGCGGTGCCGGCGGCTCGTGGTGGAGCAGCGGAGCGGTGAGGAGCGAGGAGGTGGCGACCGTGGTGTCGTGAAGGCCCTGTGGGGTGTCGGTTCTCCATCTTCCTGTAGGGATTTCTTGTGCCTTACCAATCTGGGTGATTGGGAGCCCTTTTGTGTGATTGCATGCTTTTACTGCTTTCCCCATGCTTCCCTCCCCGTGGTGTGTGAATGTGGTTGGTGTGGGTGACCCTGAGATGCAGCATCCTGGAGGTCGGCCTTCCGTCTGATCTCGTGACTGTCGTGCACGTCACGACATCAGAGGAGGCGTCGCCTGGGTCGGACGCGACCTTATCACAGCACAATCGATGGTCGCGATAGGGATCGTGTCACGACCAGGTTTCCTGTCGTGACAGCCTTGTTGTCGCGACGGGCTCCCCTGTCACGACTCGATTTTTGTCACGGTTGCCCTATCCGTCGCGATGGTATCACGACGGCTTAGGAAGGTGCGACAAGACCTGTGTTGCCTCGGGTATTTCCGTGGCCCGGTTGGCGTGTTGGCATGGGCCCCAGGGCAGGTGTGCCCTTAGAACCTTCTAGTGGGAACGCGGCAAGTTGCCTCCCTGCGTTCAGGACCGAAGGTGACACCTTCGTGGCCGTGTCCTAGCAGCGGTGTTAGGAGGCTCGCGTCTGTCTAATAATCGTTGTCTGACTGCCATCAATATTAGAAGAGTGTGATGGTTTCTATTCTTTCTGTGGTGTTCCGATTCTCGGGCCATGCCGTGTGTGCCGGTGTTGGCCGACGGCCCTATGGGGGTTTCTGGAAGGGGTGCTATGGTGCCTGTGCCTGCTGGGCTTGTCTTGGTTACAAGTTAGCTGTGCCGTTTTCTGTGGTGGTTGCCCCGCCAGTTCTCTTTTTGCCCGGTGCTAGGCACTTGAGGGCTTGTCCGTGAGACAGGTTGTTACCGTTACCTGGGACCCCTAGCCCTGCGCGTCTGTTAGAGGGAGTTCTCCGGGCGGCGGGTGTGACGGAACGCCTCGGCCAAGCCCGTTAAACCAATAACGCACTTGATCCGAGTCCGCCTCCCGCGAACGGGCCGTAGCCTCGCAAGGGAAACCAAACCACAGTCCGTGTAAACATAAAGGAACACACCACATTTCATAAATAATTTTTCACAATTTACATAGCCATATTCCACTAAAACTGTAAAGGTGTACAAGAGTCTGGGGCATACCCCGAAGTACAACAAAAGAAAGTAAACAACTACAAAACTACACAACACCACTGCTGGAGCTGCCACTACACAGCTGGAGGTACTGACCCTGCACCGCTACGGCGCGGCCCTGAGCTGGACGCCGGACGAGAGACGTCCTCCTCGCTCTCACCTGTGGGGGAGGGGTGAGCCTCTCTAGTCACTGGCTCAGTAGGGAACTCCCCCAAAGCCGAGCAAACCACAAACCACAGGTACGAAACAATAAAACATACCAATAATATTTATATAACAACTAAGCAGGTAAGTAAAGCTGTAAAGGTACTCACCGTCTGCCAACTACGAGAAACAACTGTAGTAACTAAACGGCAAACCCAAACAGGTGTACAAGCCAAAGTAGAGACAGCCAACACGAGCCACGTAAACTGGTTCGCGACACCAGAAACTGACTCGGACAACTAACACAGGTCCACCTCTCAGTCTCGCAGCCACGGACGAAAGGTCCAGCTGCCGCTCCACGTAAAAGGTCAAGCAACTGTGGAGACCAACTAAACACCACAACCTGCAGACCACACGGTCACAGGCCCATGCCTGGCACCTCCAGAGACCCTGGCCTGGGCTCGCTAGAGTGAGGCACTGGTAAAGGACTAGCTGGGGACCAGTGTCGACTACTGGTGTCCGTAACCCCAACTACGAGCGCGCTACAAGTGACTAGAAACAACCACAACTGTCACTGTCCCACTGTCGTTTCCCTCAGCCGGACGTACAACTCTAACACAAGAGTGAGGGTGTCCAGGTCAGACGACACAGACCTCTACGGTACAACACAAGTACCGGGACAAAGCCCCGAGCTAACAGCCTGGCTCACAAAGAACCTGGGGCACCCAACTGGAGAGGTAACCACGGTAGGCGTCGTACTACTTGCCACGTACACAAAACCACGTGCACGTCACACACAAACCACGTGAAACCTACGTAAACCACAAGTGACCACTGGTCCACTACACGTGAACCCAACTGACTCGCGTACACAACGCGCAGTCACCGAAGTAAACAACTGTCAACATACCTTGTATGCTAAACACGTAAACCAAGTGCACTTAGTGCACCTCATACATTAACACCCACGCATTATCGATAAAACACCATAAATAGCAATTTCTGTTCATACAGGAATAGGCGGCCACATCGACTGCCGCTTACAGGAGTCAACGGCAAGGGTTCTGGCCGTTAACCTCCTGGCTGAAGATCTTGGCGGCAAACGATGTTGACGCCAAGTTCCCCGGCCTTAAACCCTGCAGAAACCCTAATCCGGTCCTGCGAGTTTTCTAGCTATTCTAATTACTGGAAAACATGCAAATGCATATCCTCTAGCATGTCAGAACCCAATGCAACCCTTTAAACATGATTCGAACAATAAACTACTCAAACCACCCATTATCCCCTATGGTGCAACTCTATCCAAACATGGATTATCATGCGGATTCAAGTAGTTATGATGTGTTTTAATGTTTCTAAGGAGCTACCAGGGTTCGTCCCCTACCTCAGAACGCGTTAGAATCTCCCGCAATTCCCCGGTTTACGCCGAGCCCTCCGCGAGCTTCCACGCGAATTGCACCACGCCGCGACGTTTCCTCGCGCAATTCGGCGACGCCGCGCGTCCCACGATCGTCCAACCACTCCTCGGTACCTGTTAGAAGCTTCAAAGACTCGGGGACAGCAAGCTGGGGCAAGAGGGAAGGGAGTGAGCTGAGAGAACAGCCCTCGGGTGAGCATATAACCTGCTAACTGACAGGTTGGCGTCAACCCCCATGTCGCCTACAAGCACCGCCAGCCTAAACGTCCACCTTTACTGCCGCCAAGTTCAAGAAGTCAACGTCCATAAACATGGACGCCAACAGTAAACGACCACCCCTGGCCGCCAACTCAGACAGAACAGCAGCAGGTCCTATTCCAATTCAGGACCTACCCTGCTCTTCACCTGCTCAAGCCACGCAATCACACCATGCATCCCACACACCCAACTCACACTGGCCTCACAACGGCCGCCACAACCACAATGCACATGATCCGCATGGATCCGAAAAGCACGCAACGTTACATTATCATCTAAAAAGAAAATTTCGACCTCGAAATTCATAACACAACACAAAGTCAAACGACTTAAACATACACAACTTTACAAACACTATCATCTAAAAAGAAAATACACAAACTTATACAAACAGATAGGGATACCCTTTAGCCATTTCAGCGGCCAACTCCCAGGTATCCTCACCACCCAACCTATTTTCCCATCTCACTTTAACCAACTCAATCTCTTATTTCTCAACTTCTGATCTTTCGATCCGTGATCTGTACCGGATATTCAGGCATGGTCATATCCGGCCTCAGGTCACCACCTTGATATCTAATTATTTGCGCTGGATCTTCAATGCATTTTCTCAACATGGAGACATGGAAAATATCATGCACATCTGCAAAATCAGCTGGCAAATCCAGCCTATAAGCTGTTTCCCCAATTCTTTCAATTACCTGGAAAGGTCCCACATATCTTGGACTCAACTTTCCAGATTTACCGAACCTCATAATTCCTTTACTTGGAGAAACTCTCAGAAAAACAAAATCTCCCACCTCAAACTGAAGTGGTCTCCTCCGCACATCTGCATAGCTTTTCTGTCTACTTTGAGCTGCCTGCAATTTTTCTTTAATAATTTCACCATTTCCGTGGTTTGCTGAATCAATTCAGGGCCTACTAATTGCCTTTCTCCCACTTCATGCCAGTTCAATGGAGTTCTACATGGCCTTCCATATAAAGCTTCATACGGTGCCATCCAAGACTGGTATGATAACTATTATTGTAGGCAAACTCAACCATTCCCAAATGATGCTCCCAACTGCCTCCCCAAACTAAACAACAAGCTCGCAACATATCTTCAATTGTCTGAATGGTCCTTTCTGTCTGACCATCTGTCTGGGGATGATAAGCGGAGCTATACCTCAACTCAGAACCAATCACTTTTTGCAAACTTCTCCAAAAACCAGAAGTAAATCTTGGATCTCTGTCAGACACAATTGTCTTCGGAATACCATGCAGTGGAACAATTCTTTCAACATAAACATTTGCCAATCTGTCAACTGTCCAAGACATACTTACTGCCACTAATCTGCAAACTTTGGTCAATCTGTCAACAAACACCCATATTCCATTATGCCCAGAACTTGTCCTTGGTAAACCTGCCACAAAATCCATTGCAATATCATCCCATTTCCATTGTGGAATGGGTAACGGTTGCAATAGACCTCCAGGCTTCTGGTGCTCTGCTTTAATCTGTTGACAGATAGCACATCTTGCCACAAATTCTGCTATTTCTTTCTTCATATGAGGCCACCAAAATGCTTTCTTAAATCATGGTACATTTTAGTACTACCCGGATGAATAGTGTACCTTGATTTATGAGCCTCTTCTAAAACTCGCTGCTTCACCTCTCTTTCTGCAGGAACAAACAACCTGCCCCTAAGCTTGACCACACAATTATCATCAATAGAGACTTCTTCCATTTTCACAATTTCAGGTAGACTTGAATCTGCTTTCTGAGCCTCAATAATCTGCCATACAATGATGGCTCTACAGCACTAGCAGCTAGAATTGCCCGACGCTGATTGCTGGGCACATACAAAGAATTCTCTGCTACTTCCTCATACACTTCCATTCTTTAATCATCATTAAATTCATATATGCCTTTCTGCTCAAGGCATCAGCCACAACATTGGCCTTACCCGGATGGTAAGCCAAACTGAAATCATAATCCTTTAGATACTCAACCCATCTGCGCTGGCGAAGGTTTAGATCTTTCTGCGAGAAGATATACTTCAAGCTTTTATGATCTGTGAAAATCTCAAATCTCTCGCCATACAGATAATGCCTCCACATTTTTAAGGCAAAAACAACTGCAGCTAACTCCAAATCATGAGTGGGGTAATTCTCTTCTGCTGGCTTCAATTGCCTAGACGCATAGGCTATCACTTTACCATGCTGCATAAGTACTGCTCCAAGACCTCTCCTTGAAGCATCAGTATACAGCACAAAACCACCACTCCCTGCCGGCAATGTCAATATAGGTGCTGATGTAAGTCTTTTCTTCAATTCCATAAAACTTCTTTGACATTCACCGGACCACACAAAAGGCACTCCTTTCCTGGTCAACTTAGTCATAGGTGCTGCAATCTTAGAAAAATCTTGAATAAAGCGCCTATAATAACCTGCCAATCCCAGAAAACTTCTAATCTCGGTTATTGATTTAGGCACTTGCCACCTAGACACAGCTTCTACTTTACTCGGGTCCACTGCAACTCCTTAGCAGAAATAACATGACCCAAGAACTGAATTTCCTTTAACCAGAATTCACACTTATTGAATTTAGCAAACAGCTGGTTATCTCTTAACAACTGCAAGGTAAACCTTAAATGAGCTGCATGCTCCTCCTTAGATGCTGAATAAATTAGAATATCATCAATAAAGACCACAATAAATGATCTAAATACGGATGAAATATTCTATTCATCAGATCCATAAAACCTGCAGGAGCATTAGTCAACCCAAAAGGCATTACCACAAACTCATAGTGACCATATCTGGTTCTAAACGCTGTCTTATCTATATCTTCTTCTCTGATTCTCAGCTGATGGTACCCGGACCTCAAATCAATCTTAGAAAACTTTGCTGATTGCAACTGATCAAATAAATCATCTATTCTTGGCAACGGGTACTTATTCTTGATGGTCACATCATTCAACTTTCTATAATCTATACACATCCGGAAACTTCCATCTTTCTTTTTCACAAATAAAACCGGCGCTCCCCACGGGGAATGACTCGGTCTAATAAAACCTTTTTGCAACAATTCTTCTAATGCTTTTTCAACTCTTTAAGTTCTGCTGGTGCCATCCGATATGGGGCTTTAGAAATCGGCATGGTACCTGGCAGCAACTCAATAGAAAAGTCCACCTCTCTGTGTGGAGCTACACCAGGCAAATCTTCCGGAAAGACATCAGCAAATTCCCTAACCACGGGAACTGCTTCCATTGACTGCCCAGCTTCTACCAAACTTACCGAAGCTAATAAGCCACACACCCATCATTAATCAACTTTCTAGCTTTAATTGCAGAAATTAGAAACTTTGAGGTATAAAAAGGCATACCTTGATATTCAAACTCTGCACCATTAGGATGATAAAACCTGATCCTTTTCTTTCTGCAATCTAGCATTGCTCCATACATCTCTACCAGTCCATACCCAGAATAATATCATAATCTGACAATTGCAGGGCATACAACCGACCCGGCATTTGGTTTCCTTCAATCATAACAGGAGCTTCATCTATGTAGCTCGAAGTGAGCAAGAACTCACCTGAAGGAACCTCTACCACTAACTCACAAGACTTCTCTTCTAATGGGTGAGCTATGCAATCCAGAAATTCTTCGGAAATAAAAGAATGAGAGGCACCCGAATCAAATAAAACTCTTGCTGAATATTCATAAAGAGGTATAATACCTTCTATCATATTTGATGCCTCTGCCTGGGCTCGGGTGATAGCCATAACCCGGCCTCTCCCTTGCTGCTGTGGTGCTCCTCTGCCACGACCTGCCTGTGGCTGCTGGAACTGCTGAGGCTGCTGCTGCTGCACACCTCTGCCATACCCATACTCTCTTGCATACGGACAATTGCGGATCAAATGTCCCGGCTGATTACAATTATAACATCTGTATCCTGGAGGAACCATAGGCTGTCTAGCTGTACTCTGCTGAGACTCCTCCACCTCAGGCCTACCACGGCCTTGCTGATACTGCGGACGACCTCCCCAACTTTTTCCTTTTCCTTTAAGTGCTTGCTTTAATTTCTGTCCCCACTTCCCAAAGCCTGATGAAGAAGGTCCTGCTGGTGCCTTGCCCTTGCTTGCACCCACTGTCTGCTGCGGTAGCCGATAACTACCTGAGCCTGACTCACCTGCCTGACGAGTCCGGATAGACCTCTCTAAAATAGCTGCCCTTTGCGCTGCCTCTTCCACTGTCTTGCACATGAGAGGAACTATCGCATTCTGCAATTCCATTCTCAATCCTCTAGTAAAATACTCAACCATCATGTTATTATTAGAAACAACATAAGGTGCATAACGGCTGAGTGCCATAAATCTCATCTGATACTCTAGAACCGAAGAGTTACCTTGCTGAAGAGTCCGGAATTGCTCTCTTTTTACCTGCTGCACTTGAATCGGAAAGAATGTATCATTAAATACCTCGAGAAACTCCGACCAAGTGATAGCTTCTTCTCTTCTACCTGCAAAGGTGGTCTGCATCTTCAATCGCCACCATTCTAAAGCAAAACCCCTCAACTGATAAGCAGCCAATACAACTCTATCTGCTTCAGGACACCGCATAGTCGCAAAAACCCTTTCAATTTCATGAATCCAGTGCTCAGCTGTGTCTGGATTCGGCCCTCCTGAGTAAGTAGACGGCTGCAATCTCAGAAATTTCTCCACCTGTATCACTGGTTCTTCAACTATCAACATTGGTGGTGGTGGTGGCACAGGTGCTACAAAAGGTACCTCCACCCTCGGCGGAACTGGAGCAACAGGTACTGCCTCTCCTTCCCCAGGTGGCACTGCAACTGGCGGTATAGGCGCCTGCTGGTCCATTCTCGCTCGAATATCCGTAAGGCTCTCCCAGATTCTCTCAATCATACGCTGGGTGCTTTCCTCCGGATCATCTCCTCCACCACCCCAATCTCTCCTATCAGTCATTCAGAAATTCTACATACACAAAACACCAGACAAAAATCAAAACCACAAATTATCGAAAATCAGGGTCCTACCAGCAGTGTATAATGACGGAAATAAGGCTATGTATTCTTCTAATTCCCTTATATTAACACGGACCTTGCTCTGATACCAACTGTGACGGAACGCCTCGGCCAAGCCCGTTAAACCAATAACGCACTTGATCCGAGTCCGCCTCCCGCGAACGGGCCGTAGCCTCGCAAGGGAAACCAAACCACAGTCCGTGTAAACATAAAGGAACACACCACATTTCATAAATATTTTTTCACAATTTACATAGCCATATTCCACTAAAACTGTAAAGGTGTACAAGAGTCTGGGGCATACCCCGAAGTACAACAAAAGAAAGTAAACAACTACAAAACTACACAACACTACACTGCTGGAGCTGCCACTACACAGCTGGAGGTACTGACCCTGCACCGCTACGGCGCGGCCCTGAGCTGGACGCCGGACGAGAGACGTCCTCCTCGCTCTCACCTGTGGGGGTAGGGGTGAGCCTCTAGTCACTGGCTCAGTAGGGAACTCCCCCAAAGCCGAACAAACCACAAACCACAGGTACGAAACATAAACAATACCAATAATATTTATATAACAACTAAGCAGGTAAGTAAAGCTGTAAAGGTACTCACCGTCTGCCAACTACGAGAAACAACTGTAGTAACTAAACGGCAAACCCAAACAGGTGTACAAGCCAAAGTAGAGACAGCCAACACGAGCCACGTAAACTGGTTCGCGACACCAGAAACTGACTCGGACAACTAACACAGGTCCACCTCTCAGTCTCGCAGCCACGGACGAAAGGTCCAGCTGCCGCTCCACGTAAAAGGTCAAGCAACTGTGGAGACCAACTAAACACCACAACCTGCAGACCACACGGTCACAGGCCCATGCCTGGCACCTCCAGAGACCCTGGCCTGGGCTCGCTAGAGTGAGGCACTGGTAAAGGACTAGCTGGGGACCAGTGTCGACTACTGGTGTCCGTAACCCCAACTACGAGCGCGCTACAAGTGACTAGAAACAACCACAACTGTCACTGTCCCACTGTCGTCTTTCCCTCAGCCGGACGTACAACTCTAACACAAGAGTGAGGGTGTCCAGGTCAGACGACACAGACCTCTACGGTACAACACAAGTACCGGGACAAAGCCCCGAGCTAACAGCCTGGCTCACAAAGAACCTGGGGCACCCAACTGGAGAGGTAACCACGGTAGGCGTCGTACTACTTGCCACGTACACAAAACCACGTGCACGTCACACACAAACCACGTGAAACCTTACGTAAACCACAAGTGACCACTGGTCCACTACACGTGAACCCAACTGACTCGCGTACACAACGCGCAGTCACCGAAGTAAACAACTGTCAACATACCTTGTATGCTAAACACGTAAACCAAGTGCACTTAGTGCACCTCATACATTAACACCCACGCATTATCGATAAAACACCATAAATAAAATTTCTGTTCATACAGGTAGGCGGCCACATCGACTGCCGCTTACAGGGAGTCAACGGCAAGGGTTCTGGCCGTTAACCTCCTGGCTGAAGATCTTGGCGGCAAACGATGTTGACGCCAAGTTCCCCGGCCTTAAACCCTGCAGAAACCCTAATCGGTCCTGCGAGTTTTCTAGCTATTCTAATTACTGGAAAACATGCAAATGCATATCCTCTAGCATGTCAGAACCCAATGCAACCCGTTAAAACATGATTCGAACAATAAACTACTCAAACCACCCATTATCCCCTATGGTGCAACTCTATCCAAACATGGATTATCATGCGGATTCAAGTAGTTATGATGTGTTTTAATGTTTCTAAGGAGCTACCAGGGTTCGTCCCCTACCTCAGAACGCGTTAGAATCTCCCGCAATTCCCCGGTTTACGCCGAGCCCTCCGCGAGTTCCACGCGAATTGCACCACGCCGCGACGTTTCCTCGCGCAATTCGGCGACGCCGCGCGTCCCACGATCGTCCAACCACTCCTCGGTACCTGTTAGAAGCTTCAAAGACTCGGGGAGCAAGCTGGGGCAAGAGGGAAGGGAGTGAGCTGAGAGACAGCCCTCGGGTGAGCATAACCTGCTGAACTGACAGGTTGGCGTCAACCCCCATGTCGCCTACAAGCACCGCCAGCCTAAACGTCCACCTTTACTGCCGCCAAGTTCAAGAAGTCAACGTCCATAAACATGGACGCCAACAGTAAACGACCACCCCTTGGCCGCCAACTCAGACAGAACAGCAGCAGGTCCTATTCCAATTCAGGACCTACCCTGCTCTTCACCTGCTCAAGCCACGCAATCACACCATGCATCCCACACACCCAACTCACACTGGCCTCACAACGGCCGCCACAACCACAATGCACATGATCCGCATGGATCCGAAAAGCACGCAACGTTACAGCGGGCGTGCTCAAGTCTTGGACTGGAGAGAGAGGAAAACGTAGGGACAGCGGCGTAGAGTCATTTGTAGGAGCTCTACTACCTGGGTCTGGGTCGCCGAGGTGGGTGATGTGGTTGAGGCACTCTTCGGCGTGTGAAACCAGCTAGTCTTCTCACTGCTGCTTTGCGTTGGTTCCGGGGCCACGTTAGGAGGTTAGGCGTGGGCCGCAGTTCGACGGCACTGCGGTGGTTGTGGTGTTCTCGATATGGCTCGCTAGCCTCACTTACCAGGGAGGGTAGGCAGGAGTCGGCGACTGGCGCTAGCGAGAGGCTTGGTGCTCTTAGCTGCCTGTGGCGGTGGCTTGGTTGCTCTTACTGTGACGAACTTTCTCGCGTTGTTTCTAAGTGAGTCTCGTAGCCCTAGCTGCATGGTGGTTGTAGCCTAGTCAGTCTAGTTTTCGTGGGCTCTATTGATTGGCCTCGTGGGCCGTGTTTAGTGGCTTCCACTCTGCGGGTTCTCTCAAGGTACCTGGTGTAGGCACCCGACCGCTGGTTCTGTAACCTGCTCCGTGGTGCCGTTCGTGGTGGCACCAGAGTGTGTAGTTCTCTGAACTCGTGGCGTGTCCAGAGTCCAGGGTGGTTCCACTTGTGGGCCCTCGACCTTGTGGAGGTCTGAGGTGGCCGTGCCTGTGGTGAGACGGTGCTTCTCACGTGTTGCTCAGTGTCTGTCGTGGTGACACCTGGTTGTTCCTTCCCGACCTCGTGGAGGTTCGGGATGTTGGTGCTTGTGTCGTGAGACTCTGGTCTCACGTGGTTGCTCCGGTGTTCCGTGAGCTTCTTTGTCTTAGCGGGTGTGTGCCGAGGTGTTGCTTCCACATTGTGTTTGACTCCACTGGTTCTACGGGAGTCGTGTTGGGCCCGATCCGGTTGTGGGTCGTGGCATTTCTCTGTTTTGCTGCTTTGTAGCTCTCTGCAGTAGGTGTTCCCGCTTTACTGCTTTGTAGAGTAGTTTTGCTTCCGCTTTGTTAGAGTTCCTGCTGCTCTGGCTGGTAAGGGACTGGTTATCCCTACTGAGCTTGTTCGCGAGGCTCACCCCCCTACTCTCTTCAGGTATGGACTCGCTGTCGCAGGAGTTCATTGTCGGACGGTCGTGGTGGCGGCTTGTTCACCGTGCATTGCCAGCAATGTGAGTTGTGAGCGTGAGCGCTTTTACCGTGAGTTGAGAGTGGCCTTTTTGCAAGTCCTCAGGGTATGTCCCTTAAGGACTGCACCTTCTTTCTATACTTGTACTTTTATTTGGGACATGTTGTACATAATTTCTTTATTAATGTACGAACTTTCTTGTTATAGTTATTTGAATTCATTGCTTATCTCACTAGACTAAATTCTAACCCTTTCGGGTCTTCGGATTCGTTGGTGGCGGTGCGACCTTCGGGGGTCCTTGGCGGGGGTCCAGGAGGTTGGGTCGTTATAGTTTGCAGTACATCTTCACCCAGAAGGATTTGAACTTGAGGCAGTGAAGGTGGATGGAGTATTTGAAGGACTACGACCTTACCCCTCCTATCATCCGGGAAGGGCTAACGTCATAGCAGATGCCTTTAGCAGATGAGTTCATCTGAGTTCATTGTTGGTCAGAGAGTGGAGACTATTTGAGGACCTCACTCAGGGAGTTTTCTATCCTTCGAGGTACCGAGAGCATGTCGTGATGACCGTTTTGTCAGTTCATCCATCAGTGTACCGTCTGTTGGGTTGAGTGTGTTTTGGAATTTCCTAAAGTTGTATTTTAATGATGACCAATGAACATCAGTCATACTTTGATTTTGATGATGACATATTGTTATTTTAATGATGACATATTGTTATGTTAATGATGACATATTGTTATTTTAATGATGACATATTGTTATTTTAATGATGACATATTGTGATTTTAATGATGACATATGTGATTTTGATGATGATATGTTGAACATGTTATACATTCTATACATATCACAATAATGCTTAACAACATGTTCTTGATGTTTAATATCTCATATTTTAATGATAATACATTGTACTAATGATTTATGTGTTTAATTTTCAGGGACATATATTTCTTGTCATGGTAGTGTCGACACACCCACTGATGGTGTCGACACTGGCATCAATCCCTGAAGAAAATTCATGAAGACAGGGTTCACTGTGTCGACATAGTCCCAGGCAGTGTCGACACTAGACCCAGTCTCCAGAAGACTGAGTTGCCAGACTGGAACAGTGTGTCGACACAGCCAGAGAGTGTGTCGACACTAGTCCCAGCATCCAGAAGACCTTCTTGCGCAAATGGGTCAGTGTGTCGACACACTCAATGGCAGTGTCGACACACTCCGGCTGATTTTTCATCTTAAGTTTCACCTGGACACGTGGGCTTCTAGGGATCAATTGGATTGACCTTGGATCATGTGCCTACGCACCCCTAGGGTACTTTTGGCCATGTTGGGCTATAAATACCTATATAATCGGCCCCAAAAGAAGAACACCTCAAGAGCCTTCTAGAAAAGCCTTTGTGGTGGCAAGATAGAGGTCTCTCCCGTTCCTGCTCTCCATGGTGCTGCTGTGACCCATCTCCATCCTTGCAAAGCACAAGAAGGTAAGATTGATCTCTGAAGAAGAGTGAGATCACTTCCCAAGGGAGCAGATCAAGTAGAAGCAAGCAATTGAGGAGAATCCAAGGAAGATCCAGAGGCATCTGTTGTAGAGCATCGCCCAGTGACTTCAAGCTTCAAAGATTTCCTCAATTCAGCCTTCTGCAAGGGAGTTCTTCTAAAGACATGTTTTCTACATAATGTATCAACTCTCCAATTGTTCTTCTGAGTCATTCTTGAGATTGTGCATAGAAGTGTTGCACTAGTCTCTGTGAATGAACTCATTCTTGAATCAGATCATTGCTAGAGGATCTGATTTCCGTTGTCTTTGATCTAGCTTGTGTTTTGGGAGCCGTTGAGCTCTGTTTGTGAGTCGTTGCACTCACGTGTGGTTTGAGCCGTCGTGCTCAGTTTGTGAGTCATCGTACTCAAAGGGTTTGGAGTCGTCGTGCTCCGGTTGTTTCTTGAGTCGTCGTGCTCAAGGGTGTTTGGAGTCGTCGTGCTCCAGTGTGTGTTGTACTCGAGGTTTTGAGTAGTGTGGCCTCATTGTGTGAGGGGTGGACGTAGGAGTCACTGGAGGTGATTTCCAAACCCTAAAAATCCTCTATGCAGTGGTTTGAATTGTGGTTTGACTTTGTATTGCGCTAGATGCATGCATAGGGATTTCGTTCACACTTCTAATTGATTTGCTCACACACACTAATCCCACATAATCCACACACACCCACACTTCAGATCAATAAATTGTTTGTCTGAATTGATCTCTGATTCGAAGTAATTTTAAATTGCTTAAGCTTCCGCATTAATTGGTGTTAGATCTATTCACCCCCCTTCTAGATCTGATCCATCCACCTATTCGATCCTACAATTGGTATCAGAGAAGGTTAATATGTTTCTGATCTGATTTGATTGGTTCTGTTTGATATCTGTGCTCTATTTGCTTAAACTGTTTGTTGGATCTTTCACTGTCTCTGTGTGCTTAATCGCTCTGATTCCTACAATTGGTATCAGAGCGGGTTAACCACTCTAATTGAGTTTTGGTATAATGGCAAATCTCTTTAATCTGCATGAATTTCTTGTTATAATTTCAGAGAAATCCCCAATCTCACTTTCATCAAGTCTTTCAGAGGAAGCACAAGAAAAGGAGCAAAAGGAATTCACAAATGCTCAATGGCAAAGAAGAACTTCAATGAATCCAGAAAATCACCAATTCAGAAAATTGTGGCTCTCACAACACATTCCATGAGCTCAAAGCATTCTTCATCCTCTTCAGAACAGAAGAGTTCAAATGGGTCTACAAGGTCAGGTAAATCAATTCCAGATCCATTTATGTATTCTAATTCTGATTCTGATGCAGATGAAGGCATGTCCAATGTTGAATTGATTGAATTCTGTGAGAAGATACAAAATCTTAATGTAAAGCTGAACACTAAAAATAAAGATTTGAAAAAGACTTTGAAACATTGCCACAAAGAGAATGAAAAATTGAAAAATACACTTGAATTGCTCCAGAACAATGATAAAGATCCTTCATAAGAAAATGAGAATTTGAAAATTGAAGTTCAAAAACTGAATTCTGAAAAAGAAAGTTTGAAAGATAAAATCAAAATTTGTGAAAACAAGTTGTCTAAGTTGAAAGAAAATCATGATCAATTGGAATATGAAAATCTTGATTTGAATATGAAAATGAAGAATTGATTGATCTCAATGAAAACTTCAAATTTGATAATGACCAATTAAATAAATAGATTTCTAACATGGCTCATGATCATCAAATAAATGAAAGATGCAAACAACTTGTTGAAGAAAATAGTCATCTAAAAAGGAAAATTGAATGCTTGTTGCATGACAAACCATTGAACAATGATTGTAGCAATTTGTGTAATAAAATTGCCGATTTGGAAAAACAAATTGCTCAATTTGAAAATGAAAAGAACAAGATGAAAAATGGTTTGGATGTCATGCTAAATAAACTTCAAATCTCAGAAAAAGAAGTTGTTGCATTAAAAGCAGAAAAACAGAAGCTTCAACATGAATTGAAAGATACTAAAAACACAAGTCTTGCTTCTGTGAGAGATAAGAAAAATGAAAATAAAACAAAACTAACATTTGTTAAAGCTGTTGCGAACAAGAACTCTGCTAATTCTAATGCAAAACTAGTGAAAGTTCTTGTTCAGAATAGACAGAGAAAAAGAAAAATGCTACTGTCAAGAAGATTCATCTACTTCCTCCATCAGTCCAAAAAGCTCCAAGGAAAGTTCCAAATTCACATCATGCCAAGAGCCACCAAAAGGTACCTCCTTCTCCTCATGGTAAGCCTCTTCACATGAAAAGGAGATTTCAGCAAATGCATACATGCCAAGGTAAGTACCAGGTAAGAAATGATCTCATTTGCTTTAATTGTAATAAACCTGGTCATTTAGCCAAATTTTGCTGGAATAGAGATCAACATTTCAATAAACATGCCAAATCAGTCCAGTGCTTCACATGTCATAAATTTGGGCATACTTCTAGGGAATGTTGGCATAGAATTGATAATCTTGTGCATTCTCCCATGTTTCATGTTAATGTACATAAGAATAAAGATCATGTTCATGCTGAAAACACTCAGAAATTCTATGTACATGAAAAAAGAACTGTTGCACAAAAGATCTCTTCTGAATTCCATGTTAAAATCTCAATGATAAAACTTTGAAAAATAGAAAACAATTGTTCAGTATGTTGGTGGTGCATTCTATACCAATAACTCTAAGATTGGAAACCAAGATTCTAGTGTTTCTAGTCTTCAAAAAAATGCACCCAATATCAAATCCTTTTGGATCCAAAAATCGTTGTTGCAAATTCATGGAAGATCCTTAGGACCCAAACAAGTTTGGGTTCTGAAATGTGCTGCTTGAATGCTGGATGCAGGGATCCTTGTAGTCAATTTCAAGATGAAGGGTTCATGACTAAGGCTACAAGGAAAGTAAGTGAAGAGAATGAAAGAAAATGAAAATCTCACCAGGTAAATACTTCTGAGAGATTCTCTGCTAAATAAAAACTGAAATCAATTGGGACTCTTATGCAAAGATCAATTGGTATATCAAATGGTGAACTGTGGAAGGACAAGTCATGTTTGTCTGGAAACTATCATTATGTGTGAGGAATAACCTCCGCCAAGTACCAATGATCTTCCTTGTGTAAGAGTCATTAATTTAAAAAAAAAATAAAAAAAATGGTTGTCTTTGAAACATGATTGCTTGTTTATTTCATTTCTTCTATGATGATTTTAGCTTGAATTACTTACAAAATTTTCACATCATTCACATGTAACTAAGAATCATGATTTTGTTGAAAATGCTCAGAAACTCCATGTGAATATAAATTGAACACTTCATGAAAACATAGATGCATTGAGCAAGGCAAAAAGAAAATTTGGAACTAATTCTGCTCATAGTTATGTCAATGAAAGAAATGCATCTATACCAAAAATAAAATCATTTGGATTCAAAAATCTTTATTGCACTCTAACATTGATTTCATTACAGGACCCAAGCAAGTGTGGGTCCCAAAACCAGCTTGATCAGCAAGCTGAGGAGTCTTGCAGCCATACATTGTAAATGAATTCAAGATATTGGCTGTGCAAGGCAAGAAATGATTGGAGAACACAGGTAAAATCTTTGAAAAAGAAATGAAGACTGTTCAGGTAAAACCTCATATCATTTCTAGATTGAACTGCTTAAGTTAAAGAAAATTCTTAGAGTCTTATCTGAACAATGAAGAGTGTGTTATGATGTTTCTCCCAACAATGGTGTGCATAATCATGTGTGAATTGCTTGCTAGCTTTTTCATTCCATGCACATATTAAGGGGGAGTAAATTGAAAAAGTGCAAAATGTTCTTGAAAATGCAATGAATTTCATGCTAACAATAAAGAATAATTGACCTTTTTGCAGTGACTATGTGATATCAAATGGTGAAATGTGAAAGGACAAGTTAGGCTTGTCTGGAAACTATCATCATGCGTGAAACAAATTTTCCGCCAAGTATCAATAGTATTTTTCTGCATAAAGGTCATCAAGAAAAATGAAAATCTCAAAAACTTCATTTTAAGTCTTTGAAACAATTTTGAGTTTTTGAAAAACTTTTCTCCTTCAATAAATTGCATGTTAATGCATGCTTGATCATGTTCATATTCTTTCTGTGCAAACTACTTGAATGAACATATTTGAATTGCTTAAATGATCATTTCATATCATTCATATCTTATGGGGAAGTGAGTCAAAAGAATCTTTGAGTGAAATGCTGGAGAAATATTCCTTTATATCTGATTATCAACAACTCCCATTCAGTTTGTTGATAAATATTCTTGCACATAAATTCCTCACTCTCACATTGCATTGGTATTCTTGGTATATCAAATGGTGATTTGAAGAAAGACAAGTCAGGCTTGTCTGGACACTTTCACTATGCGTGAGTATATGTCTCCGCCAAGTATCAAGAATCTTGTATGCAATTGTTGAGGGGGAGTATTTGTTGAGGGGGAGTCATTGTCTATTCTTCACTCATTTCTTTTGACATTTGTTGTCTACACTGAGCTCCATCATCAGAATTTTTAAGTCCTTGTGCTATTTTCTTATGAGAGAATTAAGACATTAAACCTAAACTCATTGTGCATTTAGTTTAATTTCAAAGATTCTGTATCATTTCAAGGTTAAGCAATCTTAATACTGAATGTTTTCAAAATGATTTGCAAAACACTATTATAGGCACATGAGTGGCTTTAATATTTCACATGTGTATGTTTATGCTTCATTTTTTACCACATGTTAAGAATATTTTTTCTAAATTCGTAATCATGACTTGTCTGGTCAAAGCAAACATATTCCTGCAAAACATCAAAAGAAATGATCAACAATCTGGAAAGATACAAATAGAGCAATGCAAATTCTTGACCACTGAGTAACCGGGTCATTTCACCTAAAAAGTTATTTGTTTCGCGTCAAAAAGTGGAATCAAAGTTTTCAACTCTGTACAAGATAATGAAAGTTAAACTACTGAGTAATCAGGAGGTCTTGCATCTGATCAATGTGATCTCTTGCACTGAAAAGTGAGATTTAACTAATTTATTTTTGTATTCTTTCCCATTAAAAATGAAAGAAAATCAAATTGACAGGATGAAAAAGCTTAAGACCTTAATAAAGTTCATGTATACTGAGTTTAGACCTATTATTTTACGTTGTGTTAAACTTCAAGCTCCTAACATCCTTGTTAAATATTTCTGCACACTCATATAGGTCACTTTTCTTCACATTTGCATCATTATTTTGACCACATTCAGATCATTATACTTTGCTATACTTTGTGTTGAGTGTGTCTTTGTGATTAAACTTTATTGCACACTAACAAAACACAATAACTTCTCTCATTTGACAATATCACTTTGCCTCACTTATTTTGATTACTTCTGACCATTCATTTCCTACATTTCATTTCTTGATCTCCTACAATATTTGTTTCTCTCTCTTGTCTAACTTTTTGATGCTATCAAAAAGGGGGAGAAAGTTCCTAAAGGAGGAGAAGTAAAAGTTTCTAGAGGAAGAAAGTTCTTTATGGGGAGAAAGTTCAAGGGTGTATATGGTAAAGGGGAGTTATTGCAGTCAAGGAAGTCAGGGTATTGGGAGATTGTGCATATGTTTTGTCAACATCAAAAAGGGGGAGATTGTTGGGTTGAGTGTGTTTTGGAATTTCCTAAAGTTGTATTTTAATGATGACCAATGAACATCACTCATACTTTGAATTTGATGATGACATATTGTTATTTTAATGATGACATATTGTTATGTTAATGATGACATATTGTTATTTTAATGATGACATATTGTTATTTTAATGATGACATATTGTTATTTTAATGATGACATATTGTGATTTTGATGATGATATGTTGAACATGTTATACATTCTATACATATCATAATAATGCTTAAACACCATGTTCTTGATGTTTAATATCTCATATTTTAATGATAATACATTGTACTAATGATTTATGTGTTTAATTTTTAGGGACATATATTTCTTGTCATGATAGTGTCGACACACCACTGATGGTGTCGACACTGGGCATCAATCCCTGAAGAAAATTCATGAAGACAGGGTTCACTATGTCGACACAGTCCCAGGCAGTGTCGACACTAGACCCAGTCTCTAGAAGACCCAGTTGCCAAACTGGGACAGTGTGTCGACACAGCTAGTGAGTGTGTCGACACTAGTCCCAGCATCCAGAAGACCTTCTTGCGCAAATGGTCAGTGTGTCGGCACACTCAATGGCAGTGTCGACACACTCCGACTGATTTTTCATCTTAAGTTTCACTTGGACACGTGGCCTTCTAGGGATCAATTGGATTGACCTTGGATCATGTGCCCACACACCCCTAGGGTACTTTTGGCCATGTTGGCTATAAATACCTATCTAATCGGCCCCCAAAAGAAGACACCTCAAGAGCCTTCCAGAAAGCCTTTATGGTGGCAAGATAGAGGTCTCTCCCATTCCTGCTCTCCATGGTGCTGTTGTGACCCATCTCCATCCTTGCAAAGCACAAGAAGGTGAAGATTGATCTCTGAAGAAGAGGTGAGATCACTTCCTAAGGAGCGGATCAAGTAGAAGCAAGCAATTGAGGAGAATCCAAGGAAGATCCAGAGGCATCTGTTGCAGAGCATCGCCCAGTGATTTCAAGCTTCAAAGATTTCCTCAATTCAGCCTTCTGCAAGGGAGTTCTTCTGAAGAACATGTTTTCTACTTAATTGTATCAACTCTCCAATTGTTCTTATGAGTCATTTTTGAGATTGTGCATAGAAGTGTTGCACTAGTCTCTATGAATGAACTCATTCTTGAATCAGATCATTGCTAGAGGATCTGATTTCTGTTGTCTTTGATCTAGCTTGTGTTTTGGAGCCGTTGAGCTCTGGTTTGTGAGTCGTCGCACTCACGGTGTGGTTTGAGCCGTCGTGCTCAGTTTGTGAGTCATCGTACTCAAAGGATTTGGAGTCGTCGTGCTCCAGTTGTTTCTTGAGTCGTCGTGCTCAAGGGTATTTGGAGTCGTCGTGCTCCAGTGTGTGTTGTTCTTGAGGTTTTGAGTAGTGTGGCCTCACTGTGTGAGGGGTGGACGTAGGAGTCACTGGAGGTGATTTCCAACCACCTAAAAATCCTCTGTGCAATGGTTTGAATTGTGGTTTGACTTTGTATTGCGCTAGATGCATGCATAGGGATTTCGTTCACACTTCTAATTGATTTGCTCACACACACTAATCACACATAATCCACACACCCCACACTTCAGATCAGTAAATTGTTTGTCTGAATTGATCTCTGATTCGAAGTAATTTTAAATGTCTTAAGCTTCCGCATTAATTGGTGTTAGATCTATTCAACCCCCCCTTCTAGATCTGATCCATCCACCTATTCGATCCTACACCGTCAAGTGCTGGAAGCACAACAGGCAAATGCAGAGTTAGTTGACGTTTTGCAAATGCCGGAGGTTGAGCTGGATGAGGACCGTGAGGTCAGGTCCAGAGGTAGATTGTACGTTCCTGGCAATGCGCGACAGGCGCTGTTGGCAGAGGCACATAGGTCGAGGTATGCTGTTCATCCTGGTTCCATCAAGATGTATCACAACCTGAAAAGGTTCTTCTGGTGGCCTGGGATGAAGAGGAGTGTGGTAGAGTTTGTTGCTCGTTGCCTTACCTATCAGTAGATGAAGGCAGAGCATCAAAGTCCTAGTGCTGAGCTATAGTCGTTGCCCATTCCCGAGTGGAAGTGGGATGACATCACCATGGGCTTTATGGTTGGTTTACCCCATTCTCCGCAGAGGCATGATGGCATTTGGGTGAATGTTGATAGGTTGACCAAGTTAGCGCATTTTCTTCTAATCAGGATGTCTTGGTCAGTGGACAGACTTGCCAGATTGTACATGGACCGAGTTGTTCCGTTACACCGGACCCCAGTTTCTATTATTTTTGACAGAGATCCGAGGTTCATTTCAGGATTTTGGCATAGTTTGCAGGGAGCTCTTGGCACAGAGTTGAGGAAGAGTTCAGCATACCACCCGCAGACAGATGGCTAATCAAGAGGACTATTCAGACACTAGAGGACGTTTTGAGAGAGTGTTGTTTGGACTGGGGTGGCACATGGAGTTGCACCTTCCGAGGGTAGAGTTTGTGTATAATAACAGCTATCACTCTAGAATTGGAATGGCACTTTATGAGGCATTGTATGGTCGGACGTGCAGGGCACCTCTTCACTGGTTTGAGGTGGGTGAGAGGTAGCTTCTAGGGCCAGAGATGGTATAGTAGTGTGTAGATACGATCAGTTTGGTTAGACAGAGACTATAGGCAGCACAGAGCATGCAGAAGAGTTATGCAAATGTTCACAGGAGGCCATTACAGTTCAAGGTAGGTGACCTTGTGTTCTTACGGGTCTCACCGACCAAGGGTGTTAAGAAGTTTGTTAAGAGGGGAAAGTTTAGTCCGAGGTACACTGGACCTTTTCCCATTTTAGAGAGGATCGGCGAGGTCGCATATAGGTTGTGTCTTCAAGAAGAGTTTGCAGTAGTGCACAATGTTTTTCACATTTCGCAGCTGAGGAGATATGTTGCAGATCCGTCACATGTGTTACATTACTCGTAGATTGAGGTTGCACGAGATTTGTCAGTGCCGAGCAGCCAGTCAGAGTTGTGGACCACAGAGTACAATAGTTGCACAGGAAGCACATTCCGTTAGTCAAGGTTGTTTGGGAGAACCACGTTTGTAACGACCCTCTTCATACCGGTACGATTATACCAATCCCCATCGGTAATAAGGGCGTCGTCACAGTGGGACATTTACCCAACACTGGTCGATAGGTTGATATGTACCTGGATAGCAATAGAGTACAGCGGAATAAAGTAAACAACTCAACTCTTACCATCACCAACACCAAATTCCACAATCTAAATAGCGAAATAAAAAGACAATGTCCACATTACTACAAACTTAAAGAGAACTACAATGTCCAAATATTGTCCATACATTAATCCTTTTTGTGCAAAATAAAAGTACAACTGGTAGCCGCTCCACAAAATGGTCTTCTAAATGATGATCCTCGCCACGCTTCCTTCTAGTGCACGATACCTGTCAACCTGTACGCCGAAGCAAGAGTGAGTCCAAAGACTCAGCAAGCGGCACTACTCATGATAACACATACAAGTCTTAGTGGTTTCTACATGCACTTTTACAATTAACATCACATAGCATGCTAGTCAATTGAGTTTTCTACCTATCATGAAAATTTTACAATTTTATACATAACTCATGCTTTCAGATTTGTAAAATGAAATTCACCTATCACATGATCTCTATTCCATTTGCTCAGGAACTTTAATCTTTTAAGAGCTAAAACATGAAAGCTATCAACATGAACAATTTACACTCATAAAAGGGAACACAACTAGCATGGATTTCCCGTAGTTTTAAACACATACACGAACCTTTTCACATGCTTTAGGTTGCAGATTTCATATGATTCAATGACTATAAATCTACACATGAGAGCTACGATGATACATAAAACACACCATGTGAACAAGTAATCAAGCTATCTTGCACTCATTTTCACTAATATCCCTAACATGGATTCTAGGCATTTACGCACACATAAGCATGATGATGACAACATGAGTTGACGGATTTCGCATGGTTCCCAATAACACATTCTCCCGTTTTCGGTTTCGCATGATTTCATACTTACTCCTTCACATTGTCCACTTTTACACATTTAGCATGTACATATGTTCACACTTACACAATTTACTCATTTTCACATCATTTTCTCTTTCACTTTCACTAATCACGTGTCACATCGATTGCACTTACCACGTGCATCTTGGGCACTTACCACGTGCCACATTCACATATTTCACATTTTATTCATTTTCATTACTTAAACGATTTGCCATGACACATAGTCCTAACCACCAGTAGAGGACACTAACAAATATCTCTTAGCTCGTGCTCATTCCTTAGCACAGCTCTCAACACAACTCATAACACAACGCATATCACAACGCGTATCACAACGCATATCACGACTCATACACATACTCACCACCTAGGCAATACAGCGGTGAATCTTGGTAACTGCGCAGACCGGGAGAAGCCCTCTCCACCCTATCCAGTGGTACTTGTCCACCTCCGGGGTTTTCCCAATGCCTTTGGGACAAACTTATATCACATGGAGCCTTCTATAGGGACTTTTCTACATACGGCTCCCGATGCCTCTAGGGTAGCAGTGTCACATAGGCACAGCTTTTACACTTTTATACGTTTACCGTTTTACACATGGTTTTACACATAACTCATCTCATTTCATTCACTTTCTCACTCACATTAATATCTCTGTTTTTCCTAATCATGGCACTACAGAAATTCCAAGGTTTAACACACAATACACACATTAATCATGCTGATTTTAGATCATAACTAACCGTATTTCGATTATATGCATGAATTATCGTACTTCACTTGAAAACACATAACTCTTTATCTACTGTTCCAATTGGCCTGAAAATTTAACCACATGCTGTTTCCGGGTTCAAAATCATACCCCTAATTTTTCAGAATTTTCTGAGCTAAATAGGATTTATAGAAAATCAAACACCTAATTAGCATATTATTCACAATTTAAGCTAACATGGGCCTAACACAATTTGCAATCTATCCACTTACTGTTTTGCACAGAAACCACTAACATATGCATGGATTTAGAATACAACACCATCCTAATTCATACATCTATAAATCATTTGTCACAACCTATTTTTACATGTTTTTATTTTACCGAACTACACTTATTAACAATTCCGCAAGCATGCATGGATTACCAAATTTCAGAACATACATACATGCCCCACAATTCCTTATGAATAGACTGAAAACAAACACTCAACTAATACTAATCATGGGACTTGAATTGCAAAATCATTTACAAGTTATGCTCACATGCTTACAAGACATCATTACCCACATTCACCACACAACTCACACACATCCACAAGCACGATGCACGATATACATAGCTTATGGGAATACCATATATCCTCATCGCATAGACATACCGAAATTAAATGTATAAGTGGGACAGAACAGCTCACTGTTCTGTCCTGAAGAATTAGACGGCGGTCTCTGGCCGCTGACTCAGGGTCAGCGCATTGTCGATGGACGCCAGGGTGAACTGGGCGTCCAGGGACCTTGCCGTTTACTCAGATCTGGGCAGAAAACACAGACCCGAGCTCTGAAATCTGGGTGAAATGGAGGGTCCAGGACTCGAGGAAAATTTCATAAAAATCGTAGAAACGTCCTAGACTCATAAGGAACACCATGGATAGCTCACTTGCCTTTGAATAAATCTCTAAACGGATCAAAATGGCCGGAGAAGCTCTCCTTGGGCAGTGCCAAGGAGCCCCTAAACTCCCTTGCTCCGGGTTCTAGGAGGTTGTAGGTCGTCGTCCAGCACCGGGGAGGCCTTCTCCTATGCTTGGACTTCCTCCTTGTCGAAGAAGATTGCCAGAACCAAGCTTCAGAACGCCGGATCTGAGCTCTCAAGTTCAGGTTTCCTCACATTCCTGAGCTAGGGTTTCTCTCCCCTTGAAAAGGCGAAGAGAGCACCTTGCAAGCAGCAAGGTTGAGGTTTTTTTAGGAGGCAAGACCCGAAGTCTGCCTTTGCAGGGGTGGGAGAGCCCCTTTGGGTCGGCCATCCCCAATCAGGAGCATGGCAAGCCCTGCATTTCTGACCTGCTACGCATGCAGTGTCAGAACAGTAAACGTCCATCTATGTGGACGGCTACTTAAGGATTGGCGTCCATCGAGATGGACGCCGACAACTCATGGGCGTCCACCCATGTTGACGCTAATTGGCCCTTCGGCCAGAACTAAAATCATGCAGAACCATGCTTACCCCACTCATACATGCACATGAAACCTATGTAGTATAGTGTATACATCACTACACCATGTAAATATCAAATAATTACTACTAATCCTACACATACATACATAGGTACATCAAGATAACAACACGCACGTGAACATCTTCACACACATATAAGGTATAAGGTATAATATGTGTATTACTACACCGGGCAATCAATAGCAATTATACCTAGGCATACACAAGCATACATGAACACACTAAGATAAGATGTACGTAGATATCTACCTAGGCGTACATGATGTTTTACATAAGTGTGACTCAACACACGGCAAGATAGAATGACAAGAATCGTGAGGGCTTCGCAAATCATTAGGAGATGATATGATTTATGCTAGTTAGGAATAATCCATTCGATAAAATAGTCCCCGCATACACACACTTGGTTCGACATATATATATAGTATACACACACTGGTATAGCATACTTATGTACATTATGCTTGAAATAGATGGATACAACATGCGCACCGGTAATTAGATTAACTTACACAACTTTACCTATCATTGCTTAAGCACTATATGCATAGGATTTCTTAATATGCACTATATGCATAATTTAGCCAATTGACTATTCTCACCTAATTATCATAAAAATGCATGCATGTTATTCATGAGGAGCATAGAATCTCAATATAAACTACTGATTACACCTACCATGCTTGAGCTCTTCATGTACATGAAATGTACAAGGTACAATGTACACATCAACTAAACCATGCAATGAACCATGTTTACAACTAAACATACTCATGCATACATAAGTACACCAAGGTGTTATGCATGTAGAATTAGGTATACAATTGTCACACGCATAAGATAGCATACATACGCACATACACATATGTACTTCATATACTCTCATACAAAATTCCATGAAATAGGTGGTATAGGATGTTCTTCAATATTTAGAAAATACATACATAATATTACCCAATCATTCTAAGTCTAAGATTCTTGGAAAAGAAAAGAGAACATTCATATTACTTCTTAACCTAGCTACTTGCTCACTTCTACGCGAATACACGTATACATATATATATTTACATACGTACATGCTCATGCTCAAGAGAAGTATAAAACTTATAGTAGGCACAATGAACTACGCATGCTATGCACACAACAAGCGAACTCCCAACACACCATTCATATACATACATGCATATAAAAGAGAATAAAAGTCTGGGGTCTTACACCCTCCCCCTCTAGAAAAAGATCTTCGTCCTCGAAGATCGCATCGAGTACCTGTGGTGACGTCACCGCGGTCATCATCAGCTACTCTCGCTCCTATATCGCGGTCGGTGAAGTGCCTCGCGGAGTGAACTTTGTCTTCAGATTCGGACACTCTTTAAGCCGATGATCTTTGCTTCCACATTTAAGACACCTTCCTTCCTTTCTCCAACATGCCTTCCCACCATGACGCTTCCCGCACTGGGTGCACTCGAGCTTCTCGATGCTTGAGGCCACAGTTGATTGTTGACTTTCCAAGGGTTTCTCCTTCTTCTTATCTTGCCTTTGGAATGGCTTGATCATATTCTCCTTTGGAGTTGCCTCCCCCTCTGGGAGAGGTCCCGCTCCATTCTCTTGCTGGGTGGTCACACCTAGAAGTCCTCCTTGGGTACGTGAATCGAGTTCCAGAAGCCTAACCCTTACTGATGGCTTAAGTCCTTTCACGAAATTCTTCAGCTTGCGGTTCTGCTCATACCTCCGAGACTGAGCACCACGTCTACCACGTCCAGCCATAGTCTGCAAAATAAATAACTCAATTAGAACCTAGGTTACTATATTCTAACTATTCTCCCTATTATCTTCCATCTACTATTAGTAGATTTATATATATGGACAATTCCCTATGAAGACTTTGCAATGTTGTGACGGTGATGGCCTATCCATGTACAGTCTCAACCTATGCTCTGATACCAATCTCTGTAACGACCCTCTTCATACCGGTACGATTATACCAATCCCCATCGGTAATAAGGGCGTTGTCACAGTGGGACATTTACCCAACACTGGTCGATATGTTGATATGTACCTGGATAGCAATAGAGTACAGCGGAATAAAGTAAACAACTCAACTCTTAATCCATCACCAACACACATTCCACAATCTAAATAGCGAAATAAAAAGACAATGTCCACATTACTACAAACTTAAAGAGAACTACAATGTCCAAATATTGTCCATACATTAATCCTTTTTGTGCAAAATAAAAGTACAACTGGTAGCCGCTCCACAAAATGGTCTTCTAAATGATGATCCTCGCCACGCTTCCTTCTAGTGCACGATACCTGTCAACCTGTACGCCGAAGCAAGAGTGAGTCCAAAGACTCAGCAAGCGGCACTACTCATGATAAACACATACAAGTCTTAGTGGTTTCTACATGCACTTTTACAATTAACATCACATAGCATGCTAGTCAATTGAGTTTTCTACCTATCATGAAAATTTTACAATTTTATACATAACTCATGCTTTCAGATTTGTAAAATGAAATTCACCTATCACATGATCTCTATTCCATTTGCTCAGGAACTTTAATCTTTTAAGAGCTAAAACATGAAAGCTATCAACATGAACAATTTACACTCATAAAAGGGAACACAACTAGCATGGATTTCCCGTAGTTTTAAACACATACACGAACCTTTTCACATGCTTTAGGTTGCAGATTTCATATGATTCAATGACTATAAATCTACACATGAGAGCTACGATGATACATAAAACACACCATGTGAACAAGTAATCAAGCTATCTTGCACTCATTTTCACTAATTATCCCTAACATGGATTCTAGGCATTTACGCACACATAAGCATGATGATGACAACATGAGTTGACGGATTTCGCATGGTTCCCAATAACACATTCTCCCGTTTTCGGTTTCGCATGATTTCATACTTACTCCTTCACATTGTCCACTTTTACACATTTAGCATGTACATATGTTCACACTTACACAATTTACTCATTTTCACATCATTTTCTCTTTCACTTTCACTAATCACGTGTCACATCGATTGCACTTACCACGTGCATCTTGGGCACTTACCACGTGCCACATTCACATATTTCACATTTTATTCATTTTCATTACTTAAACGATTTGCCATGACACATAGTCCTAACCACCAGTAGAGGACACTAACAAATATCTCTTAGCTCGTGCTCATTCCTTAGCACAGCTCTCAACACAACTCATAACACAACGCATATCACAACGCGTATCACAACGCATATCACGACTCATACACATACTCACCACCTAGGCAATACAGCGGTGAATCTTGGTAACTGCGCAGACCGGGAGAAGCCCTCTCCACCCTATCCAGTGGTACTTGTCCACCTCCGGGGTTTTCCCAATGCCTTTGGGACAAACTTATATCACATGGAGCCTTCTATAGGGACTTTTCTACATACGGCTCCCGATGCCTCTAGGGTAGCAGTGTCACATAGGCACAGCTTTTACACTTTTATACGTTACCGTTTTACACATGTTTTACACATAACTCATCTCATTTCATTCACTTTCTCACTCACATTAATATCTCTGTTTTTCCTAATCATGGCACTACAGAAATTCCAAGGTTTAACACACAATACACACATTAATCATGCTGATTTTAGATCATAACTAACCGTATTTCGATTATATGCATGAATTATCGTACTTCACTTGAAAACACATAACTCTTTATCTACTGTTCCAATTGGCCTGAAAATTTAACCACATGCTGTTTCCGGGTTCAAAATCATACCCCCAATTTTTCAGATTTTCTGAGCTAAATAGGATTTATAGAAAATCAAACACCTAATTAGCATATTATTCACAATTTAAGCTAACATGGGCCTAACACAATTTGCAATCTATCCACTTACTGTTTTGCACAGAAACCACTAACATATGCATGGATTTAGAATACAACACCATCCTAATTCATACATCTATAAATCATTTGTCACAACCTATTTTTACATGTTTTTATTTTACCGAACTACACTTATTAACAATTCCGCAAGCATGCATGGATTACCAAAATTTCAGAACATACATACATGCCCCACAATCCTTATGAATAGACTGAAAACAAAACACTCAACTAATCCTAATCATGGGACTTGAATTGCAAAATCATTTACAAGTTATGCTCACATGCTTACAAGACATCATTACCCACATTCACCACACAACTCACACACATCCACAAGCACGATGCACGATATATATAGCTTATGGGAATACCATATATCCTCATCGCATAGACATACCGAAATTAAATGTATAAGTGGGACAGAACAGCTCACTGTTCTGTCCTGAAGAATTAGACGGCGGTCTCTGGCCGCTGACTCAGGGTCAGCGGCATTGTCGATGGACGCCAAGGGTGAACTGGGCGTCCAGGGACCTTGCCGTTTACTCAGATCTGGGCAGAAAACACAGACCCGAGCTCTGAAATCTGGGTGAAATGGAGGGTCCAGGACTCGAGGAAAATTTCATAAAAATCGTAGAAACATCCTAGACTCATAAGGGAACACCATGGATAGCTCACTTGCCTTTGAATAAATCTCTAAACGGATCAAAATGGCCGGAGAAGCTCTCCTTGGGCAGTGCCAAGGAGCCCCTAAACTCCCTTGCTCCGGGTTCTAGGAGGTTGTAGGTCGTCGTCCAGCACCGGGGAGGCCTTCTCCTATGCTTGGACTTCCTCCTTGTCGAAGAAGATTGCCGGAACCAAGCTTCAGAACGCCGGATCTGAGCTCTCAAGTTCAGGTTTCCTCACATTCCTGAGCTAGGGTTTCTCTCCCCTTGAAAAGGCCAAGAGAGCACCTTGCAAGCAGCAAGGTTGAGGTTTTTTAGGAGGCAAGACCCGAAGTCTGCCTTTGCAGGGGTGGGAGAGCCCTTTGGGTCGGCCATCCCCAATCAGGAGCATGGCAAGCCCTGCATTTCTGACCTGCTACGCATGCAGTGTCAGAACAGTAAACGTCCATCTATGTGGACGGCTACTTAAGGATTGGCGTCCATCGAGATGGACGCCGACAACTCATGGGCGTCCACCCATGTTGACGCTAATTGGCCCTTCGGCCAGAACTAAAATCATGCAGAACCATGCTTACCCCACTCATACATGCACATGAAACCTATGTAGTATAGTGTATACATCACTACACCATGTAAATATCAATAATTACTACTAATCCTACACATACACATAGGTACATCAAGATAACAACACGCACGTGAACATCTTCACACACATATAAGGTATAAGGTATAATATGTATTACTACACCGGGCAATCAATAGCAATTATACCTAGGCATACACAATCATACATGAACACACTAAGATAAGATGTACGTAGATATCTACCTAGGCGTACATGATGTTTTACATAAGTGTGACTCAACACACGGCAAGATAGAATGACAAGAATCGTGAGGCTTCGCAAATCATTAGGAGATGATATGATTTATGCTAGTTAGGAATAATCCATTCGATAAAATAGTCCCCGCATACACACACTTGGTTCGACATATATATATAGTATACACACACTGGTATAGCATACTTATGTACATTATGCTTGAAATAGATGGATACAACATGCGCACCGGTAATTAGATTAACTTACACAACTTTACTATCATTGCTTAAGCACTATATGCATAGGATTTCTTAATATGCACTATATGCATAATTTAGCCAATTGACTATTCTCACCTAATTATCATAAAAATGCATGCATGTTATTCATGAGGAGCATAGAATCTCAATATAAACTACTGATTACACCTACCATGCTTGAGCTCTTCATGTACATGAAATGTACAAGGTACAATGTACACATCAACTAAACCATGCAATGAACCATGTTTACAACTAAACATACTCATGCATACATAAGTACACCAAGGTGTTATGCATGTAGAATTAGGTATACAATTGTCACACGCATAAGATAGCATACATACGCACATACACATATGTACTTCATATACTCTCATACAAAATTCCATGAAATAGGTGGTATAGGATGTTCTTCAATATTTAGAAAATACATACATAATATTACCCAATCATTCTAAGTCTAAGATTCTTGGAAAAGAAAAGAGAACATTCATATTACTTCTTAACCTAGCTACTTGCTCACTTCTACGCGAATACACGTATACTATATATATTTACATACGTACATGCTCATGCTCAAGAGAAGTATAAAACTTATAGTAGGCACAATGAACTACGCATGCTATGCACACAACAAGCGAACTCCCAACACACCATTCATATACATACATGCATATAAAAGAGAATAAAAGTCTGGGTCTTACAACGTTGGTGGCAAGGCCACTTGGGAGCGTGAGGACAGATGAGAGAGCAGTTCCCATACTTGTTTGACTGACTAGTATGTTGTTTGCCTTACGACCTTCCTTTTCGATACTGAGTTTCTTTGATTTTGAGGACAAAATCACTTAAGGGGGGAAGGATGTAAGATCCGGCTCTCTTGGCCTTGGCCCCGTCCTCAGGGCCACGACGGGCCTGCCAGTTGCGATAGTGTCACACCAGCAGGGTCAGTCGTGACATGCTTCTTATTGCGCCCCCCTTGGGTGAGGTGTTGTTGTCGCGGCGTCTGGAGGCATCGCGTTCTTGTCACGCAGTATGGAGGTGATGTGACCTTATTTTCTGACCGTTCTGACACTCCATCCTTTCTTGTCAGAATGGCCTTGTCGAGTGTCAGTGCACGTAAAACTATTGATGCGACCAAGTCAGCCATCGCATTCTAGGTTACCTTGTCTCCAAGGTTTGACCCACTTTTGAGGTCACGCCGGGGCAGGCGGACGTGACATGGTGTCGCAACCAGGAGGGCCGTCGTGACAGCCTTCTTGTCGCGACGCGCCGACTCGTCGTGTTTTGGGGCCGTCGGTTCAAAATCGAGGCAGGCACCCCATTTTCCCCCTTCTCCTTCTTTTCTTCTTCTTCTTCTTTTTCTTTTTCCTCCGAACCATTTGCTTCTTCCGACGATCTTTAGGTGTTTCTAGCGGGGAGGTGATGCCCTCTTCGTGTAGGTGGCGTCCGTGTGGTGCTTAGAGCGAGGAGGTGGCGGCCATTCCTACGTGAAGGCCCCAATAGGTTAGCTCTACTCCTTGAGGTAGGGACCCCTCTTCTCCTTCTAGTTCTACCATGCTCCCCTCCCCCAGAGATTCTCGTGTTCTCCTCTATGTTTGGGGTTTGGGGTGAGAGATCCATGCTTGTTGTTTGAGAGGTTTTCCTTGAGTGTAGAACTTCTTGTTTAAATGCATGATCCGTGGGTTTGAGGGTGGTTTGCCTTATTTACATGCTTTCCTAGAGTCTCCCATGCTCCTCTCCCGTCGATAGATAGTTTTGGGGTGATCCTTGGGTGGTTTTGTCCGAGACCCCCTCTGTCTAGTGTCACGACCAGTCTAAGGGCCGCGATGGTGTTGCGATGCATGCGCCAACCGCGACAAGCTTTTTCTATCGTGGCGAGCAGGAGCGTCATGACAAGATCGCGACTACTTAGGGCATCGTGACCTTGTCGTGACTAGTCTTGGTGTTGCAACAGTGTCGCGACTGCCTTGGGCATCGCAACTGTGATAGACACATGTGAATTTCACACAGAGTCCGTTTCTCATAGAGACTTTGCCTATTGTTGTTTCGTTTGTACCCATGGCATCATTCCTAGTTCCTAGTACGGTTGTAGCACCCCGAAAATTTAGTAATTTAAAAATAAAGGATAATTGAAAATAATAGTTTAATATTTATCAAGGTGATTAAAACATACTCGCCATCATCGTATGTGTGAAATGTTGATTAGAAGGAAATAATTGTTGGGCCAAATAAATACTCTTAGCTCAAAGAACAAGAACCTAAGAAGAAAAATCACCAAAATTGGTAACCCTAATTAAGCAGAAAATAGAAAGGGGCAATTAGGGCAAAAGCAAAGGCAATTAGTCATACTTAGCAACCCAAATTTGTACCTAACCATACTAGGAGGTTTCCTAATAGTTCACACACTCTAATTGGGATGGGAATTCCTCAAACAAGGAAAGGATCAAGCTAAAACTGCAACCCTTATTTTCTAGTTGTAATAGGACTACTAAACAACCTTAAACACATAAATACTCTTCCTAAAACACTTGGGGACGAGTTAACCATTAGTTGGGGTCATGAGGAGGACTTCTTGACCACCAGAGGAGGAGGAGATCGCCCCTAACTGGAGCCATCTTCCCCTACCTACGTTCTGCAACAATCTGTAGAAGACTATTCTTAGCATCGACCAAAGGTAGGTGTTCTCGGCATAACTAAACATAGCACATACCAATGGAAAGAGCATCGAGTCTAGTTTCATATGCATTATTTTGCCCAATTTTCATGAAGCATGCTAGTCGCATTAAGCATTTTCCAAGAGTCACGCATGAATAGGGATTTTCTTGTTCTTACTATGTTTTATGCAAACCGAGGTCAATTGGGTCAAACCAAAACCATAGTTCTCTTCTACTCATTGTCCTCTACACTTTCCATGTTCAAAGTTATATCCAAGGACCTCTATATTTCAAGTTATAGGTCAATCATGAGGAAGTGCACTGTTTTTACTGTTTTCGGGCAAGATCCATGAACGCGACCACTCCAGACGTCACGTTCTTCATTTCATGAACGTGATGTACTAGACCATCGCGTTCACCTGAAAGGAGACCGAACCTCCCATCATGATTATGTCTTTGACTCGACCGTTCTGACACATGAAACTGTGTGTCACGTGAGTTTCAGTGCCTATCTAGAACGCAACAGGACATGCTGTCGCGATTTGACTAGTTTTTTCCGCCTTTACTTTTTGCACAATTTTTATATTTGGATTTTAAAAACACCTCTTGAATGCGACGTATTGAACTGTCATAATTCATGGTAGTCGCGACCTGTTGGCTGTCGCGTTATGAAGGCGACTGACAAGGCCGTTGCGTTTTAAAGGTCATCACGACATATCGACCTGTCGCGACATGAAGGCGAAGGGTAGGTCCGTTGCGATTTGCTGTTTCATAGTGTACTTGTATTTTTGAACCATGTACGGTCTTCTTAAGTGCGACGACTGAACCCGTCGCGATTTAGAGGCCAACCCGAGACCTATTTTTACAGTATAAAGTGTTAGTCTTGCATGTTATGGTCTTAGTATACATTGCACAGTTTGTCCTGTGGCTTAAAACCTGTTAACCCATGAGAAAGTCATAACAACCTGAAAGCTTATTCTATTTGTTCTTAAATTGCTTGAACTATTCTTGCTATGATTGATTGTTCATCTTATTGCTCTAGCTTTCCAAAGTGAATGAATATCTTCTTAAAACACTGCAAATCATGTTGAGATATGTGCATGTTTAGTATTGTGTCAACATGTTACTTACTTTCCGCTTGCTTTTAACCGATGGATGTTGATTGAGACACGTTCTATGCAACACTCTTGCACAAATAGGCAGCCCCATTTTGGGGGATTGGAAACTCTCGGCCGATCATTCCGTATCGGCAGACTAGTGACCTTTCCTCTAAGACCTCTGTAAATCTCCGTACTCCGTGGATTCCTTTATGGAGACCGAGTTGGTTGTACCATTTAAGTTCCCTGGAGATAGCATGCACTTCCTTTCTCATCTCGTTCTCATGAGTGTGGAATTATAATCATGGACTCAAGCCATTAATGTGAATAGTTAACTAAAAGTGTAAATTACGCCGTTATGGTGCCGAAATTCTCTCTTGACTATTGTTATCATGAAATCATGTTCACATGACTTGTTTCCTTGAAATCATCATGAACGTGATATTGAACTATTTACTTCTTGAAACTTGTGTTATTGGCCATGAATGACTGTGGTATCTACATTTGAAATTTGTGAGATGCTGATCGGGCACGACGAGTGTCCAAGGGCTCCAGTCTAGCCCCAATGATGGAGAGTCATAAATATACTGTTAACCATGGGGTATAATGATTCTTGGCATTGCATCTGCGCTGGGAAATAGTGTCATGTTGAATGCTAGATAGAATAACCACATACACGTGTCCTAGTGTGCATTCCAAGGTGGCATAGATCCTTAGTGCACATTAGTGTCTTAGTGCCTGATTAAGTGTTAAGTGATAAAAGTTCATGCTTGTGCGTGCTTGCTTGCATGATATGGCCATCCTGCATTTATTGCAAATAAGTGACATCTTGCGTTCTGCACACTATTGACATCCTATGTTCTTGTAATTAAGTGATATCTTGCGTGCTTGTACATAGTGATCTATTGCTAGTTCTATCTTGTTACATCATTCTAGATCTTGTTCAATCTTTATTTTTCAATCTCTTGTTCATGTATCGTGATTATACGGATTTATCATTCATGCATATCTAGTTAATCGTGCCTGCCTAGTTCTAATTGCTAATCACTTATATCATTGCCCGCACATTGAGATATAAATCCTTGGGCTAGTTTGCTTATTCCCTACTTTTAAACATCATAGGTGACATTGAGGAATAAGCTGAAAGTCAAGACTATGAAGGGAATGCGTCAGAGTGATGAGCGTGTTCCAACCTTAGCGTCTATAGTTAGGTTCTATTGAGAGTTAGATCAATGTAGTAGGTAGTGTGTTATATGTAATTTTCCTTTTATTGAGTCTTAGTCCTATAGTTCAACAATGAAAGAGTTTGTGGCAGTTCTATTTTGAAACAAAGTGTTTGAGATTTGAATACAAGCTTAGTTGTGTTCATTATTTGAGCCCTATTTTATGCATATTTTGTCACACATCTAGTGCTCACTAGCTAGAGGCATATTTGCTGACTGTCACACGTCTTGGAATATCGATTTTAAATCTCCAAATATTTCCAGTGTGTAATTCTCAGGACGTGACAGTTTAGTGGTATCAGAGCCTAGAAAACAATAGGAATATTTAAGTCCTAGGTTTAAGTGACACTAGAACTTACGTCATGGATCATACATATAGTACCTGGTGAGAATGGGTAGAGACGGGGAATATATTAGTTGAATGAACTAAGCACTCCTACCCATTAACCCTTACGATGTATCTAGAGATGTTAATTGGTTCTATCCTTTTCTCAGGAACCTCATAACTCCTTCACTCAATTGCAATGGCATGCAACCAGTGGCAGTCTATGCAAGAAACGGTGGCAGGACTGACTCAAGCCCTGCAAAATGTAGTGCAGGCCGGGAATCAAGCTGGAGCCCAGTACGGAGTTACCAATATTCATCACAGCTTTAAAAGTCTGAACCCTCCTCACTTCTTTGGGTCCCCCAATCCAGACGAGGAGGAGATTGGCAAGAGGAGATAGCAAGGATTTTCCAAGTTATGCAGTGTACAAATTGAGAGAAGGTATTACTAGCTACCTTCCAATTTAGCAAAGATGCTAGGGCGTGGTGGAAGGCCACATCGGCTCACCTGCCTAATGTGGTAGGGCTGGAGTGGGTAGGCTTCCTGGAGATATTCTAGGAAAATACTTTTCTGAAAGGATCAAGGAAAAAAAGTTGTGGATTTTGCCGCACTTAGGCAGAAGGAATGTCTGTGGCAGAGTACGAGGCTAAGTTCCCTCGCCTGACTGTGTATGCCCCACACTTGGTGGCACTGAAAGACTAAAAGTGAATATATTCATGGATGGACTTAGGCCCATGTTTATTGAAAAGCTCAGACCACATAACATCGATACTTACACCGAGATGGTCGAGAGAGCCCAACTAGTGGAGGATACAATGGAAAAAGTTGAAGGCATGAGGGGAAAGGAGACAACAAGGCCGTTTTCATAAAGAAAGGGGCGGCCAATACTGCAACAACCTTTCGAAACAACACCAACAACAACTATAATAACAACAACAAAAGACCAAGTACTGGAATTGACTATGCTATAGACAAGAAAGTCAAAGTGGAGGAAGACAGTTAGCTGAGAACTGTCGATTCTGCGACAAGTTGGGGCACCGAGCCAAGGAATGCTGGAAGAAGCTCGAGGCTTGCTTAAAATGTGGTGGTTGTGACCACCGTATTCCCAACTGTCTGATGTTGAAAGACCAACCAGAAAGAGCACAGACTGCACCCCGACGCCAGGGACGTCTCAATGCCCTGGTGGAAGCTGACCCACCCGAGGAAGGGGGTATGGTGGAAGGTATCATTCATATTCATTCTCAACCTGCTTTTGTTGTCATTGATACTGAAGCTGCATATTCATTCGTTTCCACCTTATTTACTACAACCCTACCTGTTAAACCAGTTCCCATGATATCCAAACTCACTATAGCTTCTCCACTTGGCTCTGAATCGGAGCTCACACACTACCTACCTAAATGTGAAACAATGATTGGAGGGCATAATCTCCCTACCAATCTCATCTTCTTAGATATGAAAGGTTTTTTTTTTTTAGATATGAAAGGTTATGACGCTATATTAGGTGTCGATTGGTTGATTAAGTAGTATGCCAATGTCAATTGTTGTCATAGGAGAGTTACCTTTGGCAAACCAATCTCCCTAAACTATCTTTTCTTGGCATCCGTTACCGCACACACCATGTCATTATTTCATCCCTTAAAGCTTCCAAGATGATCAACCAGGGTTGTGATGCTTTCCGAGTCTCGGTCATTGTGACTGAAAAGAAGAAACCCACTCTGGAAGATATCCCCATAGCCAGAGAATACTCTAACGTCTTTCCAGAAGACTTACCTGGAATACCACCAGAACGGGAGGTAAACTTCACCAACGAGTTAATCCCTGGGGCAGCACCTGTGTCCAAAGCTCTATATTGCATGTCCCCTATTGAATTACAGGAGCTGAAAAGGTAGATCCAAGAGTTGTTAGACCAAGGTTTAATCAGGCCCAGCACATCCCGTGGGGAGCACCGATACTATTTGTGTAACGACCCTCCTTATGTCGGTACGGTTACACCAACCCACATCGGTATAATGAACGCCGCTACAGTGGGACATTTACCAAACAATTGTACAATTAGGCTGAAACATACACAAATATATATATCACATGGTAGCGGAAATGAAATAACTGGAAATTAACTCTTATTCCATCATCATCATTTATACACAGTCTATATAGCAAAGGAAAAGTAAAATACTTCATAACTGAGAATTTCAATTATTACATTGTCCACATATGACTACGCAAGTCTTTTATTACATACTATGAAAGAAGAAAATGCAATGCTGAATCCAAGATAAAGTCTCCTACTCCCGCTCCGAGTCGCTCCCAACGATCTCCTCGGGAGAAGTAGAAATGTCTGCACCTGTACGCCGAAGCAAGAATGAGTCCAAAAGAACTGAACAAGTAACTCCAACCACACTAAACATACATACATCACCTGACTTTACACATTCTCATGCTACACCATTATCTTATAAAGCATGGATTTGATAATGTTTCAAAAACCTAAACATGATTTCTACACAAGCCACACATGATAAAGGACACATAACAATTTTTTTTTACAATGATTTAAAACCTATCACATACTTTCTACACACTTTACAATATGCTAAACTAAATCTTATTTGGCTACATTCACATGCTAAGATAATAACATTTTAAACATGGAGTTTACACTTATTACAAAAACATTCCTAGCATGGATTCTATGATCATTTTCACATGGTTAACACATCTACACACATGAATAGATTGCTGTTTTGACATGGATATATCACATTCATAAAAGGAATTATCATTTTACATGTTATACCATTGATTCATATTCTCACCTAATCATTTACACAATTTCACTTATCTAATTCACATGTTCACACTTTCACACACATGCTCACATATTCTTAATTATATGCCATGACACATAGTCCAAACCACCTCTAGAAGGACACACACTTGTCACATCACACACATATCTATCACCTAGACATTACAGTGATAAATCTTAGTTACTGCGCAGAATCGGGAGAAGCACTCTCCACCCTAACCAATGGTACTTGTCCGCCTCTAGGATATAATCCCAATGCCCATGGGATATCACACACTATGAACTTTCCCATGGGGACTTTACCACAGTACAGTTCCACAACCCTCTAAGGTAGCAGTGTCACCCATTGACACATTTACACATTTGGCTAAATTTTAACACACGCTTAATGCACATTTTAACACATCCAATTCATGCTCACACATTTACATACTTCAGTATTAACTAGCATGGTACTACTGTTCTCAGTAGTAACAGATTCAAACAAGTCTAATCATGTTGAAAATAGCAGATTTTAATACTAATCATATTAACGTGCATTTATTTATCAATATTTCACACAAAATCGACATATATAGTTACTGTCATCATTTTAGTACAACATTTTAACAAAAAATCTATCACAGGTTAATCATCATGGATACCAAATTTCGCATTTTTCAGAATTACACACAATTTATGAAAATTCTAATAGTGGTATTATACAAAGTAAACATAGTCAAACTAGCTTGAATTTTCATTGTTTAGACCCACAACTCATTCTACACATGGATACTGACCGTCCTAAACATATGTCAATTTCTTGGAATTTAACTGTTTCCACACTATTTATCTGAATCTCTATACTAATAAAACATGCTTACTGTTTTACCATTCGTAAAATGTAATAATTTACACAGATGTCAGAAATTTCCCAAATTTTACAGCATGAACTGAAACCCCTAAACACTGCATAGAAATTTTATGACACTTGGATTCCACAGAGATTTCACAAACAAAATTTTACGAGATTAAAAACCTGTTTAATATGCAATTCAGAATTTTAGATAAATAGGGTATTCCACAGAAATTCATAAAATTTGCATAGAATGATCCAATAATGGTATGATATAGCATATCACTTTTACATTATATCCTCATACGTAGAAATCCGAAAATAGGTCATATAGGTCAGACATGCACACTGTTGCAGTCTGGCGAACTTGACGACATGCATGTGGCCGTCTATCAGGTTAACGGAAACAAAGGTCACCGCCACTGAAGATCTTAACGGCAAGGGATCCTACGTTAAGTTCTTGACTGTGCAATACACAGACTGAACATAAAATCTTGGTGAAATTGGGGTTCCAAGACACGAATAAAATTCCAGAAAATACCTAGGACCTACTAGACGTATGTAAGAGTGATGTGAAAGGGTTACTTGCCTTGGATAAAATCTCCAATCGATGGATTAAGCCGGAGAAGCCCTCCTCGGCCCGAGCCAAAGAGTCCCTAAAACTCTCTCAATCTGGATTCTGTGTTGATCTCCTCTGCACACCAGTGTGGGGAAGTCGTTCCCGGTTGTTTAGAGTCCTCTCCAGTCGTTGTAGAACGCCGGATGAAGCCTCCAGTCGCCGGATTTCAGAACTCAAAGATGGGGTTTTTCGCACCAAGAACTAGGGTTTTGACTCAAGAGCCAAAAGGTTAGATCTGGCTGGAGATGGGGTGTTTTATAGAGCTAGGGTTGGAGACGAAATTGGGTAAGGTTGGGTTACCGGTGGGGGACGATTTCCTAAACCAAGGGCAACATTTTCGGAGGCGTTTATGGATCTAAAATTGCAACAGATCTGGGAAGTAAACGTCAACATCAATAGCCGCTAATTCTGAGTAGGCGTGCATCGATGTGGCCGCTGATTTATGGTCAACGTCAATGATGTTGACGCCAACTAGCCGCTAGAACGGAACTTAAAACTGCAGAAATTCTATGTACACCACACACACACACACACACACACACACACATATATATATATATAATATATATATATATATATATATATAATATATATATATATATATATTATATATATATATATATATATATATATATATATATATATATATATATATAATCTACAATGCACACATTAAAATAATACTTATTCACGCAATGTAAACAAGTAAGTACTATGCACAATAAAGTTATACATCGATGGCATACATTTATACATACATAAGAAATCACCCAAAGATGAAAAATCAAGGGCCTTACACCCTCTCCCCCTTAAAGAAACTTCGTCCTCGAAGTTGGACTGACGCTACTCAAAAAATTGAGGATATTTATAGTTGGACTGACGCTACTCAAACAATTGAGGATATTTATTCTTCATTGCATCCTCAAGCTCCCAAGTAGCCTCCTCTCGCGAGTAGTTGCACCATAACACCTTCACCGATGCAATGCTTTTATTCGGAGATGCTGAACCTTCCGTCAAGAATAGCTACTAGTTGCTCCACATAAGAAAGATCTGGCTGGATCTCCACTGGCTCATGGCTAATAACATGAGATGGTCTCTGACATATCTCCGAGCATAGATACGTGGAAACAGGATGAACACTAGCTAACGCTGGGGTAAAGCTAGCTCATATGTCACGTGGCCCAAACGTCTGAGAATCTCATACAGGCCAATGATCTAGGACTTAACTTACCATGCCTGCCAAATCTAACTACACCACGAGTAGGCGAAATCCTTAAAAAGACATGCTCACCTACTTCGAACTCCAAATCCTTCCTCCTGTTGTCAGCATAACTCTTCTGCCTATCCTGTGCCGCAACAAGCCTCTTCCTAATCAACTGGACCTTATCCGAAGTCTCTTGAACTAACTCCGGATCGTCAGCTGCCTATCGCCTATCTCCTCCCAACATAAAGGAGATCTGCAAGCCTACCATACAATGCCTCAAATGGCCATCCCAATACTCGCATGAAAACTGTTGTTATATGCAAACTCCACTAGAGGTAAATGGCGCTCCCATCATCCTTCCAATCCAGAATACATCTCTCAACATATCCTCGAGCGTCTGCATAGTCCTCTCGGACTGTCCATCTGTCTGGGGATGAAATGCCGAACTGAGCTTCAGCTTCGAACCTAACGCATTCTGAAGACCCTTCCACAGCCTCGAAGTAAATCTCAGATCTCGATCCGAAATGATCGACTTCGGGACACCATGCAATCTAATAATGCTACTAATATACAATCTAGCTAAACTCTCTACTGACTGTTTCTTCTTCATGGGCAAGAAATGTGCAGTCTTCAAGAATCTATCTACTACTACCCAAATCGAGTCGTTACCCCATCTGGATCGAGGCAAACACGTATCAAAATCCATAGTGACAGCCTCCCAGTTCCATACTGGGATCACCATCTTCTGCAAACCAGATGGTCGCTGCCGCTCAGCCTTCACTTGCTGGTAAACTAGACATCTAGACACATACTCCGCTACATCCTTCTTCATGCCAGACCACCAAAAAGATCTCTTCAAATCCTGGTACATCTTAGTGTTACCCGGATGAATAGAGAATCTAGACCTATGAGGCTCTGCTAATACATGCTCACGGACATCTACGATGTCTAGAACACAAACACGGTGATGGAATCTAATCATGCCATCCCATCACAAGCAATGCCCGCCTTGCCCACTAACTCTTGGAGTCTAGGGTCGGCTTTCTGTTGCTCGATCACCTCATCCAACACCGAAGACCTAATGGACAACTGAGCTACAAAAGCCTGGCATAATGATGGCTCTAACTCAGTCATCGCACACGCTGCATCCTCTAACATCTTCCAATCCTACTGGAGAGATGACCTCTTCCTGCTAAGGGCATCTGCTACAACATTCGCCTTTCCAAGATGATACTGGAGGTCGAAGTCATAGTCCTTCACAACTCACCCATCTTCTCTGCCTAAGGTTTAATTCCTTTTGGGACAAAAGATACTTAGACTCTTGTGGTCAGTGAACACCTCAATCTGACACCATAAAGATAGTGTCTCCAGATCTTAGTGCATGAACCACTGCCGCAAGCTCAAGATCATGAGTCGGATAGTTTCGCTCATGCTCCTTCAATTGACGAGAAGCATATGCTACTACCCTTCCTTGCTGCATCAATACACAGCCAAGGCCAATCCGAGATGCATCCGTGTAGATAGCAAAACCCTCTACACCGCTCGGCAACTAACACAGGAGCCAATGTGAGCGTAGTCTTCATAATTTAAAACTACTCCCAACTCCTCAGACCAGACAAACTTTACTCCCTTCTGGTTAGCTGAGTCATTGGTGCGGTGATGGATGAAAATCCCTCAATGAATCGCCATAATAACCCGCCAAACCAAGAAAACTCTGAATCTCTGAAGGAGTCTTGGGAATCTCCCAATCCATAACAGCCTGGACTTTTGCTGGCCATGCTACTCACCGGCAGAGATAACATGCCCAAGGAAATGAACCTCGTGCAACCAAAAATCGCCCTTGCTGAATTTTGCATTAGCTTGTGCTCATGGAGAACCTCTAATACTACCCTTAAATGCTGACGATGTGTGGCCTCATCTGGAGAGTAGACCAACACGTCATCAATAAAACTACGATGAAACTATCTAGATATGGTCTAAACACCATGTTCATGAGATCCATGAACGCTGCAGGGGCGTTGGTCAGACCAAAGGAAGGACCAAAAACTCATAATGTCCATAACGGGTTCTAAATGCCGTCTTGGACACATCCTCACTCCTAATCCTCAACTGATGATAACCAGACTGCAAATCAATCTTAGAAAGATTGATGCATCTTGCAGCTGGTCAAACAGATCATCAATGTGAGGTAAGGGATACATGTTCTTCACCGTCACTTGGTTTAGCTTTCTATAATCAATGCATAACCTAAGTGATCCATCCTTCTTCTTCATGAATAAGACAGGTGCACCCCAAGGGAAACACTAGGGAAAATACACCCTTATCTAACAAATCCTGCAACTGCTTCCTTAGCTCAGCTAATTCCGCAGGTGCCATCCGATAAGGTGCCTTCGAGCTAGGAGAGGTGCCTGGAAGCAACTCTAGAGTGAACTCTATCTCTCTAGCCGTGGCAAACCAATAGGTCATCAGGAAAAAGACATCTGGAAACTCTCGCACTACATCTATCTTCACAAGAGTAGATGACTCATCAGCCTTGGGTACTAATACCACGCTGGCAAGAAAAGCATCACAACCCTTGTTCACCATTCTCATCGCCCTCATGGCAGAGATGACAAACTTCCTTGCAAGTTCCTGTTGGCCCTTTCGGTGTGGTAGCAGGTAACCTAGAGGGGGTGAATAGGTTTTTTCTGATTTCTGCAACAAAGAAACTTAAGCACATAGAAAAATTAACACTTGAAAGTTGGTTATGTTAGTGTGATGAAGAGTAGCAGTGCGGAAGCAAATAAGCAATCACACAAAAGACACAGAGATTTATCCTGGTTCGGACTCCCTCCAACAGGAGTCCTACGTCCAGTCCCCAAGCAATATCTTGGGATTTCACTACCCGAAGGTACAGTCCCCCTCAAGGACACTACAACACCCTGGATACCCTACCAGGTCTTCTTCTCTTTCCCAGGCAAGAAGGCAGCCCACTTCTTTTCTAGGCTCAGAAGCAAACCTACTTCTTTACAGGTTCAGAAGTAAACCTCCTAGAACAAACCCAGTCCGGTTCTGCTAGACACTAACCCCTAGCTAGGTTAACACTGGTACAACCCCAGCCAGGTTCAGCTAGACACCAACCCCTAGCTGGGTTATCTACTGTATAAGTCCTACAGTTGGACAGAAATCTTTCTTAGAAAAGAAAGATCAGAATGAGAGCTATTACAAGATGAACACTCAGGACTTAGCTCACAGTACAGACCTCCCCCAAGATTACAATGAGCACAGGGAGAAACTGAAGAGAGAAGGAAGGAAGCTTGAAAGCTAGAATGCTTCAAATGCTTGAACACTTCTTCTTTGGCTTAGGCTCTTTCTCTCTTTTCCTTTTGAGTGTATGCGTTGTTGAGGTTCCTAACTGGATGTACACTCCTTCAAAAGATGTTTAGGAAAGCTCTCTTTTTGTTCTTCAGCAATGCTCCATCTTTTATATGAGCAGCTTTAGAATAGATCCGTGAAGAGATCCGTTGGAGCTCTTCTAGTCGTTGCTGATCTTTTCTCTTCATTGTCTTAACAGACTCTGGTGGTCTTTGAGATCTGTCAGCATAGAAGAGAGTGTTAGCATAAGAGAGTGTTTTATAAGATAACAATGTATGCTACTGTGTTTCTCTTGTCATGCTAAAAATGATAAGTCATATCTTTTTCTCTGACAGGATACTGAAATAAGCATGCAGCTTTTTGTCAGAAGATATTTGACTTTCATTAAGCGCCAACCATATTTGAAATATAAAGACAATCTGTGTTTGAACAGAATCCATGAAGAAATCGTTACGAGCATGACTTATGAAATCGTTATGTGAAGAGTCGTTGCTCATTGTAAACAAATCGTTGAAAGATTTTGAACAAATCGATATGATCATTTATGAAATCATGATGAGATCAATTTCTTATCAAATTGTTGCGAAGGCAAATCGATGTGAGGGCAAATCGTTGCACTCACTTATCAAATCGTTATGACCTAACAAATCGATGTGAGAATCAAATCGTTGTTCTCACTTATGAATCATTATGAGAATCAAATCGTGTGAGAAGCAAATCGTTGTTTCTCACTTATCAAATCGTTATGAGATCGATTTCTTATCAAATCGTTGCGGTCACTTAAGAAATCGTTATGAGAATCAAATCGATGGGAGAAGCAAATCGTTGTTTCTCACATATCAAATCGTTATGAGATCGATTTCTTATCAAATCGTTGCGGTTACTTAAGAAATCGTTATGAGACCGATTTCTTAGCTCATTGTTGCATTTACTTAAAGAATCGTTATGGCTTCTAAAGAAATCGTTATAGCATTATAAAATCAATTAAAAACAAATCGATGTAGCGCTTATTAATTTGGCACTAAACTGAAATTGATGTATATTGATTAAACATCAATTTTTTCATTTTAGTGCACCATATTGCATCAATGAGAGACTTAGCATTTTGTTATGAGATTGATGCGACATAGATGAAACAAAATATTCAATAACATTTGATCAACAAAGATATACTTGAAATCATCATAATTTTGTTATCACCAAAATACAAGGACAACCATAAAGTGGTTCAACAATCTCCCCCTTTTTGGTGATGATAAAATTATGCGAATTTCTGATAAAAAATATTAAGCATAGAGGTTTTAGAAAATTCATACCAACTCTCCCCCTTTTTGTCACTACCAAAAAGGAAGGATCTTACCATGATTTCTCTCTCCCCCTTTGAGAGAATTTCTTACCATAGAGGGTTCAACAATCTGTGCTCCCCCTTAATCTTACCATGCATTTCTCTCCCCCTTAATCTGTGCTCCCCCTAGTGTGATGCTCCACCTGAAGGAAACTAGCAAGTAATATTAAAAAATATTTGTGACTACTCCCTCTTCAGATATGATTTGAGTGAAGAGTCTGCAGTCATCCCTGCTTGAGCATCCTTGATCCTAATGCTCCAAGGCTAACCTGCGTACCCAATATTTTGGGTCCTTGATGGTTAGATGCATTAAAATATCCTTTAGGGATCCAAACTAAGTGCCTTGTTGTGCAGGTGTTTACAGTGTGTCCTAGTTTATTGCAATGAGAACAACAATGAATATAGATTGTTTTACTATCTTATTTCTTTGTGCTGAGTTTTTAGAACGTGACTTCTGTAACTGTTTTCTTTTACATAGTCCCTTTTCTGGGGCATCTTGTTTCTTTTACAAATTTTGGTAGTGGATATTTTCTGGAATCATGGCTTGTTTTCCTTTTTCTGGAGGTATGTATCCAAGCCCTGTTTGTTATTCAGATTTTGATCTTTTAGCTAGGGCTAAAGATGTTTTCCTTCAGTTAATTTTCTAACTGATTCTTTTATACATATTTTTCTTTAGTTAGAGTTTTTAATTTTTCTTCTAACTCTAACTTCTCATTATTCTTGCTTTTCAAATCTTCATTTAAAAGATAATTTTTATCTTTGCATTCTTTAGTTGTTTTTTTCTAGTTGTTCCATTCGGATTTGAGATCATAGTTGGTGTTTTCTAGGCAAGTAGGTTGTTTTTCAGATTTTTAGTTCTTTTACAACACCCTATGTTTTTCATATAGTTCAGTAAAGACTTCTTCTAAGTCTTCTGATTCTGACCCTAAATCTGTACAAGAATTAAAAAATGAGTCAGGTGTACCTCATCTAGTCCTGCCATGAGGGCTAGATTTACTTGCTCTTTTCAGATTCTGAGTTTGATGATTCTGAGCTTGTGGCCTCATCATTTTCCCAAGCAGCTGCCATTGCTTTTCTTTTAAACTCTTGTGCTGCTTCTTGGACTTTTTGGTTGATCAGACTTCTTGAGCCTTGGACAGTCTGGTCTCAGATGCCAGGTTTTCTGCATTCATAGCAGACTGGTTCTTTTTCTTTTCTATCTTTCTTTGAATCTTCTTAATCCATTTTTCTTCTTCTTGAGAATCTTCTGAAGCTTGGACAGTACATCATCTACGTCACTGTCTTCAGAATCTGCATTTTAGAACTAGAAGAAGAGGTGGAAGGAGCAGCTGCAACTTTAAGAGCATTAGTACATTTTTTCTTTGATGAGCTTCAGATAGTCGCTGCATATTTATTTCATGTGCCAAGAGAGAACCTATTAAATTATCAATCGACAATTTGGTTAATCATGGGCCTCTTCAATAGCTGTGACCTTAGGAGTCCATGAAACAGTTAGGACCTAAGTATCTTTCTAACAGTTTCCTCATCAGAAAGATTTTACCAAGAGAACTCAAACCAACTACTATGCACGAAATCTATTATACATCTGAGTGATATTTTCATTTGGAAGCATTTTAAATTGCTCATATTGAGAAACAAGAATATCTATCCTAGTTTGTTTCACTATCTGTGCCTCATAGGTTATCTGCAGTTTATCCCAAATTCTTTTGCAGATTTGCATGCAGATACTCTACTGACTCTCTCTTTTGGATAAAGCGCAACAAAGATAGTTTTTACCTTTAAAGTTTAATGATAACTTATCTTATTCGCTCCTATAATAGTAGTAGTACCTTCTGCAGGAATAACAACAAATCACCTACCTCTATTACCTGCCATAGATCAAATCTGTACCGAATGAAGCATTCCATCCTCATCTTCCAGTATTGATAATCTTCTCCGTCGAAGAAGGGAGGTCTGGTGACAGATTGGCCTCAGCATATCCTTGTGCTGCCATGGATCTTTGCTCTAAGATCGTTGGATCTTCTTGAAAGTTCAGAGACCCGCTCTGATCCACTTGTTGGCCCTTTCGGTGGGCAGCAAGTAACCTAGAGGGGGGGTGAATAGGTTTTTCTGATTTTTACAACAAGAAACTTAAGCACATAGAAAAATTAACACTTGAAAGTTGGTAGTGTTAGTGTGATGAAGAGTAGCAGTGCGGAAGCAAATAAGCAATCACACAAAAGACACAGAGATTTATCCTGGTTCGGACCTCCTCTCCACAGGAGTCCTACGTCCAGTCCCCAAGTATATCTTGGGATTTCACTAACCGAAGGTACAGTCCCCCTCAAGGACACTACAACACCCTGGATACCCTACCAGGTCTTCTTCTCTTTCCCGGGCAAGAAGGCAGCCCACTTCTTTTCTAGGCTCAGAAGCAAACCTACTTATTTTACAGGTTCAGAAGTAAACCTCCTAGAACAAACCCCAGTGCGGTTCTGCTAGACACTAACCCCTAGCTAGGTTAACCACTGCTACAAACCCCAGTTAGGTTCAGCTAGACACCAACCCCTAGCTGGGTTATCTACTATATACAGTCCTACACTTGGACAGAAATCTTTCTTAGAAAAGAAAGATCAGACTGAGAGCTATTACAAGATGAACACTTAGGACTTAGCTCACAGTCACAGACTCTCCCCCAAGATTACAATGAGCACAGGGAGAAACTGAAGAGAGAAGGAAGGAAGCTTGAAAGCTCGAATGCTTCAAATGCTTGAACACTTCTTCTTTGGCTTAGGCTCTTTCTCTCTTTTCCTTTTAAGTGTATGTGTTGTTGAGGTTCCTCACTGGATGTACACTCCTTTAAAAGATGTTCAGGAAAGCTCTCTTTTTGTTCTTCAGCAATGCTCCATCTTTTATATGAGCAGCTTTAGAATAGATCCGTTGAAGAGATCCGTTGGAGCTCTTCTAGTCGTTGCTGATCTTTTCTCTTCATTTGTCTTAATCAGACTCTGGTGGTCTTTGAGATCTGTCAGCATAGAGAGAGTGTTAGCATAAGAGAGTGTTTTATAAGATAACAGTGTATGCTATTGTTTTCTCCTTGCATGCTAAAAATGATAAGTCATATCTTTTTCTCTGACAGGATACTGAATAAGCATGCAACTTTTTGTCAGAAGATATTTGACTTTTCATTTAAGCGGCAAGCATATTTGAAATATAAAGGCAATCTGTGTTTGAACAGAATCCATGAAGAAATCGTTACGAGCATTACTTATGAAATCGTTATGTGAAGAGTCGTGCTCATTTGTAAACAAATGGTTGAAAGATTATGAACAAATCGATATGATCTTTATGAATCGTTATGAGATCATTTCTTATCAAATCGTTGTGAAGGCAAATCGATGTGAGGCAAATCGTTGAACTCACTTATCAAATCATTATGAGCCTTAAAAAATTGATGTGAGAATCAAATCGTTGTTCTCACTTATGAATCGTTATGAGAATCAAATCGATGTGAGAAGCAATATTGTTTCTCTCACTTATCAAATCGTTATGAGATCGATTTCTTATCAAATCGTTGCGGTCACTTAAGAAATCGTTATGAGAATCAAATCGATGTGAGAAGCAAATCGTTGTTTCTCACTTATCAATCGTTATGAGATCGATTTCTTATCAATCGTTGCGGTCACTTAAGAAATCGTTATGAGACCGATTTCTTAGCTCATTGTTGCATTTACTTAAAGAATCGTTATGGCTTCTAAAGAATCATTATAGCGTTTATAAAATCAATTAAAACCAAATCGATGTAGCGCTTATTAATTTGGCACTTAAACTGAAATTGATGTATATTTATTAAACATCAATTTTATCATTTTATGTGCCATATTGCATCAATGAGAGACTTAGCATTTTGCTATGAGATTGATGCGCACAGATGAAACAAAATATTCATTAACATTTAATGAACAAGATATACTTGAATCATCATAATTTTGTTATCACCAAAATACAAGGACAACCATAAAGTGGTTCAACATTCCTTGGCAAGGATGGGAAAATTCATCTTCACCAGGAATGCAGAAACAATCTTCTTCCCACGACAATCTACTACACATAGTGCTCCTCTAGCCAATCCAGACCAAGAATAGCATCGTAGTCCTTCATCTTTAGCAAGAAGAAACACCCTTCTAGGACTCTATCCTCAATGCACCCCGTAAAGACGGAATACCTTCCTAGTCGATACCATACCCGCGGTGTGTGTACAGACAAAGGGGCTTCTAAATCCTCAGACTCTATTCCTGACTCTAAGGCTAACTGCCTAGCAAAACGCTCAGAAATGAACGAGTGGGTTGCTCCCGTATCGAATAAAACCCGAGCATGCACACCTAAGAACAAACCGTACCTTCGTGACATGATCTGCCTGCTCGGCATCCTCACGAGCTAACGCAACACTCGAGCTGGGGCTCGAGGTCTCCCTGGTCGTCCTTCGCTGGCGCTGCTGCTGCTAGCTGCTGGGGCTTGTGCCGCTCCCGCTGACCTCCCTACTGCAGTCTGGGGCAATCCTTGATCCTATGCTCACTGCTCCCGCACTTCAAGCACTTCCCCCGCCAACTTCCAACATTCCTACCACCATGTGCCCTCCCACAATGAGGACACTCCTTCTGGCCACTAGGGGAATGCTGAGAAGGTACCTGACTGCTTCCCGATGCCACGGGATGCTGCGGTGACTGAAGAGCCGCCTTCTTCCTCTCCTGCCTCTGCAAAGGAGCTACATGCCTGTTCTGAGAAGCCTTCTTCTCCTCAAGTACTGCTCCATCTCTCCCTCCTAACGACACGCTGTGCTAAGGGCCTCATCGAGGGTACGATGGTCAAAGCCACCAACCTCGTCCTCAACGATGGCCTCAGAGCCCTCACGACTTTTTCGCCTTCCTGCGCTCATTAGCTACAATATTAGGCGCATACTTAGATAGCTCCGCAAACCTAGCCTCGTACTCCAGTACGGTCATGGAGCCCTGAGTCAAAGAGAGGAACTCCTGCTCCATCTTGTCCTGGATGTGCTCCGGAACAAACTTGGTTCGGAAAGCCTTACGAACTCGTCCCAACCAATCTCCATAGCACCATCCTCGAACCTGGTACGTAACAATGAGGACCACCACACTCAGCTCGCTCCTGCCAAAACCACCCATAAGGACTACCAACATAATCTATAATTAAAGAAATACCACCGATTAATTTACACATACCTGTAGCATATAGGTGGCTAAAGTGACCTTGTCATCCTCAACGCACCTAATAGCCCGAAGATCTTTCGACTCCCCTCATCCTTCTCAGCAAGTAACGGGTCGCTCTCCCCCCTTAAAAAGGGGTGGCAACATCCTCTTGAACCGTTCCATGATGAGGGTCCACCATGGTCTTGAGCCTGGGGAACTTGCACTTGAGCCTGTCACAGAAACCTCATAAGCAACACATATAGCATAGCAACATAGTAAACATATCATCAAGTAAACAGACTACCCTGTTTATCATTCTAACCTGAGCCTGCTGAGCCTCTAGCTGAGCCTGGAGTGCAGCCTGGGTGTGGGCCTGCGTCTGCATGGCCCTGCACTAAACCCTGCATGAACACTCCATAGTCTACTGGTGGCAGTGGGGAAGCACAGGACCGGGGTGCTGGGCCTACTGCTCACCTGATCCTCACGCCGAGGCTCTTCTCTCCTCTGCTCACCCTCACGAGCAGGACCCACCACGCCTACCACGCGAAGCCATTCCCTGCAAATGATTTATCACAGTTTAGAACTAGACTATCTAATTTCTAACTATTTACTTATCTATGTGGACATCTACACACCTTAGCATACAATGAATGATGGTATGTGCAGATTTATGTACAATTTCAGCCTGTAGCTCTGATACCAATCTTTGTAACGATCCTCCTTATGCTGGTATGGTTATACCAACCCACATTGGTATAATGAACGCCGCTACAGTGGACATTTACCCAACAATTGTACAATTAGGCTGAAACATACACAATATTATATCACATGACAGCGGAAATGAAAACTGGAAATTAACTCTTATTCCATCATCATCATTTATACACAGTCTATATAGCAAAGGAAAAGTAAAATACTTCATACCTGAGAATTTCAATTATTACATTGTCCACATATGACTACGCAGAGTCTTTTATTATACATATGAAATAAGAAAATGCAATGCTGAATCCAAGACAAAGTCTCCTACTCCCCCTCCGAGTCGCTCCCAACGATCTCCTCGGGAGAAGTAGAAATGTCTGCACCTGTACGCCGAAGCAAGATGAGTCCAAAAGAACTCAACAAGTAACTCCCACCACACTAAACATACATACATCACCTGACTTTACACATTCTCATGCTACACCATTATCTTATAAGCATGGATTTGATAATGTTTCAAAACCTAAACATGATTTCTACACAAGCCACACATGATAAAGGACACATAACAAATTTTTTTTTACAATGATTTAAACCTATCACATACTTTCTACACTTTACATATGCTAAACTAAATCTTATTTAGCTACATTCACATGCTAAGATAATAACCGTTTTAAACATGGAGTTTACACATATTACAAAAACATTCCTAGCATGGATTCTATGATCATTTCACATGGTTAACACATCTACACACATGAATAGATTGCTATTTTGACATAGATATATCACATTCATATAAGGATTATCATTTTACATGTTATACATTGATTCATATTCTCACCTAATCATTTACATAATTTCACTTATCTAATTCACATGTTCACACTTTCACACACATGCTCACATATTCTTAATTATATGCCATGACACATAGTCCAACCACCTCTAGAAGGACACACACTTGTCACATCACACACATATCTATCACCTAGATATTACAGTGATAAATCTTAGTTTACTGCGCAGAACCGGGAGAAGCACTCTTTACCTTAACCAGCGGTACTTTGTCCGCTTCCAGGATTTAATCCCAATGCTCATGGGATATCACACACTATGAACTTTCCCGTGGGGACTTTACCACAATACAGTTTCCACAGCCCTCTAAGGTAGCAGTGTCACCCATTGGCACATTTACACACTAGTCTAATCATGTTGAAATTAGCAATTTTAATACTAATCATATTAACGTGCATTTATTTATCAATATTCACACAAATCGACATATATAGCTACTGTCATCATTTCAGTACAAACATTTAACCAAAAATCTATCACAGGTTAATTATCATGCATACCAAAATTTGCATTTTTATGAATTACACACAATTTATGAAAATTCTAACAGTGGTATTATACAAAGTAAACATAGTCAACTAGCATGGATTTTCATTGTTCAGACCCCAACTCATTCTACACATGGATACTGACAGTCCTAAACATATGTCAATTTCTAGGAATTTAACTGTTTCCACACTATTTATCTGAATCTCTATACTAATAAAACATGCTTACTGTTTTACCATTCGTAAAATGTAATAATGACACAGATGTCAGAAATTTCCCAAATTTCTACAGCATGAACTAAAACCCCTAAACACTGTACAGAAATTTTATGCACTTGGATTCCATACAGATTTCACAAACAAATTTTACGAGATTAAAACCTATTTAAATATGTATTCAGAAATTTCAGATAAATAGGGTATTCCACAAAATTCATAAATTTGCACAGAATGATCCAATAATGGTATGATATAGCATATCACATTTACATTATATCCTCATACGCAGAACTAAAAATAGGTCATATAGGTCAGAGATGCACACTGTTGCAGTCTGGCGAACATGACGCCATGCATGTGGCCGTCTATCAGGTTAACGGCAACAAAGGTCACTGCCAACTGAAGATCTTAACAGCAAGGGATCCTGCCGTTAAGTTCCTATCTGTGCAAACACAGACTGAACGTAAATCTTGGTGAAATTGGGGTTCCAGGACATGAATAAATTCCAGAAAATACCTAGGACCTACTAGACGTGTGTAAGAGTGATGTGAAGGGTTACTTGCCTTGGATAAAATATCCAATCGACGGATTAAGCCGGAGAAGCCCTCCTCGGCCCGAGCCAAGAGTCCTTAAAACTCTCTCGATCCAATTCTGTGTTGATCTCCTCTGCACACCAGTGTGGGGAAGTCGTCCCGGTTGTTCAAGTCCTCTCCAGTCGTTGTAGAACGCCGGATGAAGCCTCTCCGTCGCCGATTTTGGAACTCAAAGATGGGGTTTTTTCGCACCAAGAACTAGGGTTTTGACTCAGAGCCAAAAGGGTTAGTCTGGCTGGAGATGGGGTGTTTTATAGAGCTAGGGTCGGAGACGAATTGGGTAAGGTTGGGTTACCGGGGGGACGTTTCCTAAACCAGGGCAACATTTTCGGAGGCGTTTCTAGATCTGAAATCGCAACAGATCTGGGAAGTAAACGTCAACATCAATAGCCGCCAATTCTGAGTAGGCGTCCATCGATGTGGCCGCTGATTTATGGTCAATGTCAATTGATGTTGACGCTAACTAGCCGCTAGAACAGAACTTAAAACTGCAGAAATTCTATGTACGGCACACACACACACACACACACACACACACACACACACACACACACCACACACACACCGCACACCACACACACCACACACACACAACACACACACCACACACACACACACACACACACAACACAAACACCACACATATTCCGGAGATGCTGACCTTCCGGTCAAAATAGCTACTGGTTGCTCCACATAAGAAGATCTGGCTGGATCTCCACTGGCTCATGGCTAATAACATGAGATGGGTCTCTGACATATCTCCTGAGCATAGATACGTGGAAAACAGGATGAACACTAGCTAACGCGGGGGTAAAGCTAGCTCATACGCCACGTGGCCCAAACGTCTGAGAATCTCATACAGGCCAATGAATCTAGGACTTAACTTACCATGCTTGCCAAATCTAACTACACCACTAGTAGGCGAAATCTTTAAAAAGACATGCTCACCTACTTCGAACTCCAAATCCTTCCTCCTGTTGTCGGCATAACTCTTCTGCCTATCCTGTGCCGCAACAGCCTCTTCCTAATCAACTGGACTTATCCGAAGTCTCTTGAACTAACTCCGGACCGATCAGTTGCCTATCGCCTGTCTCCTCCCCACATAAAGGAGATCTGCAAGGCCTACCATACAATGCCTCAATGGAGCCATACCAATACTCACATGAAAACAGTTGTTATATGCGAACTCCACTAGAGGTAAATGGCGCTCCAATCATCCTTCCAATCCAGAATACATGCTCTCAACATATCCTCGAGCGTCTGGATAGTCCTCTCGACTGTCCATCTGTCTGGGGATGAACCTCCGAACTGAGCTTCAGCTTCGAACCTAATGCATCCTAACCCTTCCACAGCCTCGAAGTAAATTGGATCTCGATCCGAAATGATCGACTTCGGGACACCATGCAATCTAATATGCTACTAATATACATCTAGCTAAACTCTCTACTGACTGTTTCTTCTTCATGGGCAGAAATGCGCAGTCTTCGAGAATCTATCTACTTCTACCCAAATCGAGTCGTTACCCCCGTTTGGATCGAGGAAACCTGTAACAAAATCCATAGTGACAGCCTCCCACTTTTATACTAGGATCTCCATCTTCTGCATAAGACCAGATGGTCGCTGCGCTCGCCATCACTTGCTGGCAAACTAGACATCTAGACACATACTCCGCTACATCCTTCTTCATGCCAGACCACCAAAAGATCTCTTCAAATCCTGGTACATCTTAGTGTTACCCAGATGAATAGAGAATCTAGACCTATGAGCCTCTGCTAATACATGCTCACGGACATCTACGATGTCTGGAACACAAACACGGTGATGGAATTTAATCACGCCATCCTCATCACGAGCAATGCCCGCCTTGCCCACTAACTCTTGGAGTCTAGGGTCGGCTTTATGTTACTCGATCACCTCATCCAACCTGAAGACCTAATGGACAACTGAGCTACAAAAGCCTGGCATAATGATGATGGCTCTAACTCAGTCATCGCACACGCTGCATCCTCCACATCTTCCAATCCTGCTGGAGAGACAACCTCTTCCTGCTAAGGGCATCTGCTACAAAATTCGCCTTTCCAGGATGATACTGGAGGTCGAAGTCATAGTCCTTCAGGAACTCAATCCATCTTCTCTGCCTAAGGTTTAATTCCTTTTGGGAGAAAAGATACCTTAGACTCTTGTGGTCAGTGAACACCTCAAATCTGACACCATAAAGATAGTGTCTCCAGATCTTCAGTGCATGAACACTGCCGCAAGCTCAAGATCATGAGTCGGATAGTTTCGCTCGTGCTCCTTCAATGACGAGAAGCATACGCTACTACCCTTCCTTGCTGCATCAATACACAGCCAAGGCCAATCCGAGATGCATCCGTGTAGATAGCAAAACCCTCTACACCGCTCGACAAAACTAACACAGGAGCCGATGTGAGCTTAGTCTTCATAATTGAAAACTACTCTCACACTCCTCAGACCAGACAAACTTTACTCCCTTCCTGTTAGCTGAGTTATTGGTGCGGCGATGGATGAAATCCCTCAATGAATCGCCGATAATAACCAGCCAAACCAAGAAAACTCCGAATCTCCGAAGGAGTCTTGGGAATCTCCCAATCCATAACAGCCTAGACTTTTGCTGGATCCACTGCTACACCAGCACCGGAGATAACATGCCCAAGGAAATGAACCTCGCGCAACCAAAATCGCACTTGCTGAATTTTGCATACAGCTTGTGCTCACGAGAACCTCTAATACTACCCTTAAATGCTGACGATGTGTGGCCTCATCCGGAGAGTAGACCAACACGTCATCAATAAAAACTACATGAAACTATCTAGATATGGTCTAAACACCCTGTTCATGAGATCCATGAACGCTGCAGGGCGTTGGTCAGACCAAAAGGAAGGACCAAAACTCATAATGTCCATAACGGGTTCTAAATGCCGTCTTGGACACATCCTCACTCCTAATCCTCAACTGATGATACCAGACCGCAAATCAATCTTAGAAAAGACTGATGCATCTTGCAGCTGGTCAAACAAATCATCAATCCGAGGTAAGGATACCTGTTCTTCACCGTCACTTGGTTTAGCTTTCTATAATCAATGCATAACCTAAGTGATCCATCCTTCTTCTTCACGAATAAGAGAGGTTCCCCAAGGGGAAATTCTAGGGCGAATAAATCCCTTATCTAACAAATCTTGCAACTACTTCCTTAGCTTAGCTAATTCCACAGGTCCATCCGATAAGGTGCCTTCGAGATAGGAGAGGTGCCTGGTAAGCAACTCTAGAGTGAACTCTATCTCTCTAGCCAGTGGCAACCAGATAGGTCATCAGGAAAGACATCTGGAAACGCTCGCACTACATCTATCTCCGCAAGAGTAGATGACTCATCAGCCTTGGTACTAACACCACGCTGGCAAGAAAAGCGTCACAACCCTTGTTCACCATTCTCATCGCCCTCATAGCAGAGATGACAAACTTCCCTGCCAAGTTCCTTGGAAAGGATGAGAAATTTATCTTCACCAGGAATGCGGAAAATGATCTTCTTCCCACGACAATCTACTAATGCATAGTGCTCCTCTAGCCAATCCAGACCAAGAATAGCATCGTAGTCCTTCATCTTTAGCAAGAAAAACACCCTTCTAGGACTCTATCCTCAATGCACACCGGTAAAGACAGAATACACTTCCTAGTCGATACCGTACCACAGGTGTGTGTACAGACAAAGGGACTTCTAAATCCTCAGACTCTATTCCTGACTCTAAGGCTACTGCCTAGCAAAACGCTCGAAATGACGAGTGGGTAGCACCCGTATCGAATAAAACCCGAGCATGCACACCTAAGAACAAAACCGTACCTTCGGTGACATGATCCGCCTGCTTGGCATCCTCACGAGCTAACACAAACACTCGAGCTGGGGCTCGAGGTCTCCTTGGTCGTCCTGTCGCTGGCGCTGGCGCTGCTGCTGCTGGCTGGTGCTGCTCCACGCTGTCCTCCCTGCTGTAGTCTGGGGCAATCCTTGATCCTATGCTCACTGCTCCCGCACTTCAAGCACTTCCCCGCCAACTTCCAACATTCCGTACCACCATGTGCCCTCCCGCAATGAGGACACTCCTTCTGGCCACTAGTGGAACGCTAAGAAGGTACCTGACTGCTTCCCGATGCCACAGGACGCTGCGGTGACTGAAAAGCCGCCTTCTTCCTCTCCTGCCTCTAGAAAGGAGCTGCAGGCCTCTTCTGAGAAGCCTTCTTCTCCTCCAAGTACTGCTCCATCTCTCCCTCCTGATGACATGCTGCGCTAAGGGCCTCATCGAGGGTACGATCATCAAAAGCCACCACCTCATCCTCAGCGATGGCCTTAGACCCATCACGAACTTTTTCGCCTTCCTGCGCTCATTAGCTAAATATGAGGGCATACTTAGACAGCTTGGCAACCTAGCCTCGTACTCCAGTACGGTCATGGAGCCCTGAGTCAAAGAGAGGAACTCCTGCTCCATCTTGTCCTGGATGTGCTCCGAACAAACTTGGTTCGAAAAAGCCTCACGAACTCGTCCCACCAATCTCCATAGCACCATCCTCGAACCTGGTACGTAACAACGAGGACCACCACACGTTGGCTCGCTCCTGCCAAAACCACCCATAAGGACTAACCAACATAATCTATAATTACGAAATAACGCCGATTAATTTACACATACCTGTAGCATATAGGTGGCTAAAGTGACATTGTCATCCTCAGCGCACCTAATAGCCCGGAAGATCTTTTCGATCTCCCTTATCCAGCTCTCAGCAAGTAACGGCCCTCTCCCCTTGAAAGAGGGTGGCGACATCCTCTTGAACCGTTCCATGATGGAGGGTCCACCATGGTCTTGAGCCTGGGAACTGGCACTTGAGCCTGCCATAACAAACATCATAAGCAACACATATAGCATAGCAACATAGTAAACATATCATCAAGTAAAACAGACTACCCTGTCTATCATTCTAACCTAAGCCTGCCAGCTGAGCCTGGAGTGCAGCCTGGGTGTGGGCCTGCGTCTGCATGGCCTGCACTAAACCCTGCATGAACACTCCATAGTCTACTGGTGGCAGTGGGGGAAGCACAGGACCCTGGGGTGCTGGGGCCTACTGCTCACCTTGATCCTCATGCCGAGGCTCATCTCTCCTCTGCTCACCGTCACGAGCAGGGACACCACGCCTACCACGCGAAGCCATACCCTACAAAATGATTTAATCACAGTTTAGAACTAGACTATCTAATTTCTAACTATTTACTTATCTATGTGGACAATCTACACAGACTTAGCATACAATGAAGATGATGGTATGTGCATATTTATGTACAATTTCAGCCTGTAGCTCTGATACCAATCTCTGTAACGATCCTCCTTATGCCGGTATGGTTACACTAACCCACATCGGTATAATGATGTCGCTACAGTGGGACATTTACCCAACAATTGTACAATTAGGCTGAAACATACACAAATATATATATCACATGACAGCGAAAATGAAATAACTGGAAATTAACTCTTATTCCATCATCATCATTTATACACAGTCTATATAGCATAGGAAAAGTAAAATACTTCATAACTGAGAATTTCAATTATTACATTGTCCACATATGACTACGCAGAGTCTTTTATTACATACTATGAAATAAGAAAATGCAATGCTGAATCCAAGACAAAAGTCTCCTACTCCCGCTCCGAGTCGCTCCCAACGATCTCCTCGGGAGAAGTAGAAATGTCTGCACCTGTACACCGAAGCAAGAATGAGTCCAAAAGAACTCAACAAGTAACTCAAACCACACTAAACATACATACATCACCTGACTTTACACATTCTCATGCTACACCATTATCTTATAAAGCATGGATTTGATAATGTTTCAAAAACCTAAACATGATTTCTACACAAGCCACACATGATAAAGGACTCATAACAATTTTTTTTTTACAATGATTAAACCTATCACATACTTTCTACACACTTTACAATATGCTAAACTAAATCTTATTTAGCTACATTCACATGCTAAGATAAACCATTTTAAACATGGAGTTTACACATATTACAAAAACATCCTAGCATGGATTCTATGATCATTTTCACATGGTTAACACATCTACACACATGAATAGATTGCTGTTTTGACATGGATATATCACATTCATATAAGGAATTCGTTTTACATGTTATACCATTGATTCATATTCTCACCTAATCATTTACATAATTTCACTTATCTAATTCACATGTTCACACTTTCACACACATGCTCACATATTCTTAATATATGTCCATGACACATAGTCCAAACCACCTCTAGAAGGACACACACTTGTACATCACACACATATTTGTCACCTAGACATTACAGTGATAAATCTTAGTTACTGCGCAGAATCGGGAGAAGCACTCTCCACCCTAACCAGCGGTACTTGTCCGCCTCCAGGATTTAATCCCAATGCCCATGGGATATCACACACTATGAACTTTCCATGGGGACTTTACCACAGTACAGTTCCACAGCCCTCTAAGGTAGCAGTGTCACCCATTGGCACATTTACACATTTGGCTAAATTTTAACACACGCTTAATGCACAATTTTAACACATCCAATTCATGCTCACACATTTACATACTTCAGTATTAACTAGCATGGTACTACTGTTCTCAGTTCAACAGATTCAAACAAGTCTAACCATGTTGAAATTAGCAGATTTTAATACTAATCATATTAAAGTGCATTTATTTATCAATATTTCACACAAAATCGACATATATAGCTACTGTCATCATTTCAATACAAAATTTAACCAAAACTATCACAGGTTAATCATCATGCATACCAAATTTCGCATTTTTATGAATTACACACAATTTATGAAAATTCTAAGAGTGGTATTATACAAAGTAAACATAGTCAAACTAGCATGGATTTTCATTGTTCAGACCCACAACTCATTCTACACATGGATACTGATAGTCCTAACATATGTCAATTTCTAGGAATTTAACTGTTTCCACACTATTTATCTGAATCTCTACACTAATAAAACATGCTTACTATTTTACCATTCGTAAAATGTAATAATTTACACAGATGTCAGAAACTACCCAAATTTCTACAACATGAACTGAAACCCTAAACACTGCACAGAATTTTATGACACTTGGATTCCACTCAGATTTCACAAACAAAATTTACGAGATTAAAAACCTATTTAACATGCAATTCAAAAATTTCAGATAAATAGGGTATTCCACAAAATTCATAAAATTTGCACAGAATGATCCAATAATGGTATTATATAGCATATTACTTTTACATTATATCCTCATACGCAGAAAATCCGAAAAATAGGTCATATAGGTCAGACATGCACACTGTTGCAGTTTGGCGAACTTGACGGCATGCATGTGGCCGTCTATCAGGTTAACGACAACAAAGGTCACTGCCAACTGAAGATCTTAACGGCAAGGGATCCTGCCGTTAAGTTCCTGTCTGTGCAAAACACATACTGAACGTAAAATCTTGATGAAATTGGGGTTCCAGGACACGAATAAAATTCCAGAAAATACCTAGGACCTACTAGACGTATGTAAGAGTGATGTGAAAGGGTTACTTACCTTGGATAAAATCTCCAATCGACGGATTAAGCCGGAGAAGCCCTCCTCGGCCGAGCCAAAGAGTCCTTAAAACTCCCTCGATCCGGATTCTGTGTTGATCTCCTCTGCACACCAGTGTGGGGAAGTCGTTCCCGGTTGTTCAGAGTCATCTCCAGTCGTTGTAGAACGCTAGATGAATCGTCCAGTCATCGGATTGCAGAACTCAAAGGTGGGGTTTTTCGCACCAAGAACTAGGGTTTTGACTCAAGAGCCAAAAGGGTTAGATATGGCCGGAGATGGGGTGTATTATAGAGCTAGGGCCGAAGACGAAATTGGGTAAGGTTGGGTTACCATTGGGGGACGGTTTCCTAAACCAAGGGCAACATTTCCGGAGGCGTTTCCGGATCTGAAATCGCAACAGATCTAGGACGTAAACATCAACATCAATAGCCGCCAATTCTGAGTAGGTGTCCATCAATGTGGCCGCTGATTTATGGTCAACGTCAACTGATGTTGACGCCAACTAGCCGTCAGAACAGAACTTAAAACTGCAGAAATTCTATGTACACACACACCACACACACACACACACCACATTTCCGGAGGCGTTTCCGGATCTGATCGCAACAGATCTAGGACGTAAACATCACCATCAATAGTCGCCAATTCTGAGTAGGTGTCCATCAATGTGGCCGCTGATTTATGGTCAACGTCAACTGATGTTGACGCCAACTAGCCGTCAGAACAAAACTTAAAACTGCAGAAATTCTATGTACACACACATCCACACACACACACACACACACACACACACACACACACACCACACACACACATATTATATATATATATATATTGATAATCTACAATGCACACATTAAAATAATACTTATTCACGCAATGTAAACAAGTAAGTACTATGCACAATAAAGTTTGTACATCGATGGTATACAGTTATACATACATAAGAAATCACCCAAAGATGAAAAATCAAGGGCCTTACAATTTGTTAGAAAGAAGGATGGAACTATGAGACTCTGCATTGATTACGCCAGCTAAATCAATTGACAATAAAGAATAAGTACGCATTGCCCCGCATCGACGAGCTATTTGATCAGATCTCGGTGCACAATACTTCTCTAAGATCGATCTAAGGCCATGCTACCATCAGCTAAGGATCAAGGAAGAAGATATACACAAGTCAGCATTTCGGAGTAGATATGGTCACTACGAGTTCGTGGTTATGTATTTTGGCTTAACAAATGCTCCAACGGCCTTTATGCAACTTTTGAACAATATCTATAGCCATACTTAGACCATTTCATAGTGGTGTTCATTGATGATATCCTTATTTACTCCAAGTATAAGGAAGAGCATGAATAACACTTGAAGATTGCTCTACAAGTGCTTAGAGACAATCAACTCTATGCAAAACTTAGAAAGTGTGAATTCTGGATGGAGGAAGTGTCTTTTCTTGGTCACAGCATCTCTGTAGATCCTTCTAAAGTAGAAGCAGTGAAGAACTGGGAGAGGCCGACCACTGTGTCGGAGATTAGAAGCTTTCTGGGTCTAGCTGGTTATTATCGTCGTTTCATTAAAGAGTTTTCAAAGATAGCTTGTAGCAACCTGGATTTTAACGAAAATTTAAAATCAAAATATATTAAAATTTTGATAATTGGAAAATTAAATAAAAGAAAACTATTTAAATTAATTAGAAAATCAAAGAAAATAGAACTAAATAAAACCCATCAAATGAAAATAAGTATTGGGACTTGTTAAATGGACCCATTAGAAATTAGTGGGCTAAAAATAGAGATTTTAAAAGGAGAATAATAGAAAAATATCTAAAATTCGTAACTAAAATATTACTTAAATAAAAAGAGGATATTTAATGCATTAAAATAAGTGATTTGGGTTGGATTTGGAATCCTAAACCTACCCCAATTGCTTGGCCATGAAATCCTCTCTCTCTCAACCCAATTAAGAGATCTCTTGCTTAAAAAGGGGAGAGGAGAAGAGGAAATTCGGAATTAAAGAGAATTAGAGTCAAATTAGGAAAGGGAATGGAGAGAAGCTTAAATACTCTCATAAAACCCTCATGGCCGGCCCTAGCTCATGCCAAGGGGTTGCCAGACCAGGAAGAGAGGCCAAGACGAGGATAATTCGTGGAGAAGAGGGATCTCCCAAGTTCTTCCCCAAGTTCTTCAAGTTCTTGCCCTAGAGAAGTGAAACGACTACAGGTAGGCATTCTCACGAGCATAAACCATGATAATTTTTCTGTAGGATGTCTCGTCCATCAGGAACAAAAGCCCTTTTATTTCATATTTTTCCATCGAGCAAATCTTTAGTTCTCAATTTTCAAAGTTTTGTGAACTTCATGACCCCGAACCCTCTTCTTAAATTCATATCTTCATATATACTCGTCCTCATGCCATGAGATTTTTACTGTAAGGACTGAAGGATGGTAGGCTTCTTTTGCCCCTGAAAGCCCTAATTTCCATCCACCCTATCATGCGAATTAATTTGTTGATCCAACTGTACATAGTTCTATGTTCGTCATGAATACTCTCTATTTAACCATGTTGAAACCTTCGTTGCTTTCCGATTCTGATTTACTGGAAGTATCCATGCATGTTTGAATATGTGCAAAACGAGTTTCGCGATGTTTCATGCACTATACAAATTGTTCTTAGTGTTAGAACAACCCTGTGTCAAAATAGGGAAAGTCTGGTCCGCAATCCAAGACATGTCTGATTCGTGTCGGACTCAGGCACAGACCACCAGAACGCGACGGCCCGATAGGCCGCGTTCTGTGGTCTGATTGTGACAGTCTGCCAGTCGCGTTCTGAATGCGACAGGCATCTCCGTCGCGATCGCTGTACCTGGCCTGAACTGCTTGTCGTGTTCCTTACCGGCCCCTGTCGCGATCTACCCTGAACCCGTCGCGACCCTTACTGGGGTGCGTCACGTTCACAGGATTTTGGAGAAAAACCCCTCACTTGAAATGCTCAAATTGCCTATTATGCATATACCCTTTATTTCCAGTATACCCGCAGTAAATTCACTTAATATAAATTGGACATTTATATGTGATTTAAAATGCATACATAGGACTAATTTCCATCCATGATTTCATGACACATGCACACACTTTGAACCATCCAAATATGGCCTAATTGGCATGAACATGTGACATAATATATCTGGTAATTTATGCAAATTAAATTACCTTGTTTATAAATGACCTTGTCCTCGATTCTCGCATTATTTTGGAACACCGATCTCGACGCTCCACTATTCTAGAACTCCTCTAGAACGTCGAGCACTTGTTTCTATAATTACCCTCTTTCTTGACTTAGATGAACTCTTCGACGGATACTCCTTCTGCCGGACTAGTGAGTCTTTGATCAAGGCCTCCGTAAGTCTCCTCTGTACACGGATTCCCACATGGTCGACGAGCGGGTTGTACCCTAATGCTTATGATACCCTTTAGGGATCAATACGATCCAAAAGGCTATTAGAAGTTCACTCTTATCTTGAATCACGCCGAACCTCTGGACCCGTGCTTAACGTGGCCAGTGGTAGGGTTGTGAGTTCCACCTGACTGCCAACACTAATTGCGCGTGTTGTGCAACTGTTACTATCGCTTGTTTACTCGACGTGTTATGTGCAATGTCCACTAGCTCTCATCTATGCTCTATTCGCTCATCTATTCACGTTCTCTCTACTATCTCGTCTTTTCATCTAATGCTCTCATCTATTTCTTGGTACTCTATATTGGCCATTGACTGATTGTCTAAAGATAAACAATATAACCAATGCCTGGCAATATATAAGGGCCCGATCTAGTCCTAGGATGTGCGTCCGAAAGTGCTAGTACCCATGGGAGTTAAATGATCACAGTGTTTAGCATTATACTAGAGTGCTATCTATCTCGACTATCTAAATGACAATCAAAAAGTGCTATATTCTCTCGTCACTATTGACAAAAGTGCTATGCTATACTCGTTGTACTATTGCTATACTTCGTGCTATTGTGCTATGGCCAACCTGCTATTTTTGTGTTATTCCCGACACGTGTGTTATTTTTGGAAAGTCTGTATTTGGAAAGTCTTGCTATTTCGTTCACGTGCTATCACACTATTACTTGACTCTCTCGTTCTATCATTAGTTACTCTGCCTTTAATGCATTAATTATTTAAAGCCTGCTTGACTCTGAGATTAAGTCCTACTGGGCGTTATCGCTCACCCTGCGTTATTTGTCGTTGTGTTCTCAGGTGAGACCAAGGATGAACTATACACTCAAGAGGACGGGAATGACCTGGAGTGATGTCATGAGTACCATAGAGTCCTATTACTATGTTTAGCGTTGTAGTAGTTAGGTTTGAAGTTTAGTCTTTTGCTTTATTTCAATGTAATTGGGCCCTATAGAATGGCTCTGATATTAGTAGTTGTAACTAGACATTGGAAATTATTAATGAGAAAGATTTACTTTAGTATTATTCATTGTGCAATGGTTTGATGTCTAGTACTTGCTCTATACCTTTTCTTGCAACTGCCTCGCGTTCCGATATTCCACGTTGGGGCATGACAGTTTGTGGTATCAGAGCCTAGGTTATTCTTAAGTATAAGATGATCTAGGTTAACCTGCCTCGACTAGAGTCAATTACCCTACCTATGTGAGTTGTGGTTAGAGCCAAGGGTAACTAGCTAAAATGAACTCACACACGCACGAATTAAATTCCACATCGATATCATGATAATAAGTTATTTGTAGGAACTAAGCAATTAAGATGACTGCTGAACGTGCTCAAATGAGGGGCATGCAACAAACTATCCAGGAACCGACGCACGCCATTGTGCAAGCTACCCAAGGAGGTGGCAATCGTGGTGCAGGCGACCTGCATCACAACATCAGGAGTCTGAACCCACCGAGGTTTAGCGGATCCACGGATTCGGATGAAGCTGAGCACTGGCTCCAAGAGACGGAAAGAATTTTCCATGTTATGCAATGTGCAGTGGGGGACAAGCTGCTATTGGCAACGTTCCAACTGGAGAAGGACGCCCGCACTTGGTGGGAGTCAGTGAAAGCTACTAGAGAGAATGGGCAATTCACCTGCAACGAGTTTAACGAAGCGTTCACTCCAAATACTTCTCTGAGCGTGTTCAAGAAAGGAAGGTTGCGGAATTCGCTGCTCTTAAATAGCGGAGCTTGACTGTGGCCGAATATGAAGCCCAGTTCTCTAGACTGGCGCGCTATGCTGTGCATCTGGTGAACACCGAAAGGATGAAGGCTAAGCACTTTCTAAATGGCCTTAAGCCCCACTACATCACTCAACTGGCTCCTCTCAACATCCAGACCTATGCCGAGATGGTAAGAAAGCCAACTGCTGGAAGATGCTATGGACTTCACCGACCATATTAAAGGGAAGTTCGTCAAGAAGGAAATGACCTCTGGCCAGTCATCTGCTAAGCCGAACAATGGCAAGAAGCATCCCTTCAGCATCACGGAGGGACCCAGCCAAGAAAGGAAACCCAAGATCCCATTCTCCAACACTCCAACAAAAAGCAACTGCAAGCATTGTGACATGCCAGGTCACACTGCTGATGAGTGCTGGAGGAAGGCTGGCGCATGTCTGCGCTGTGGAAGTCGCGAGCACCGCATCCCCGAGTGCCCGCTACTGAAAGAGAATGAAATGCGCCCTAATGTGCCTAAGAATAAGGAAAGCTGCAAGCCCTGCATAATGAAGAAACCACAGAGGAAGGAGGTGTGGTAGAAGGTACCCTTCAAGTTTTCTCTCTATCCGCATTTGTCTTATTTGATACTGGAGCAACTCATTCATTTATATCTCAAAATTTTGCATATACCTTGAATACCAAAGCTACATCCATGGGATGTGAATTCTTTGTTACTACACCACAAGGAGAGAGGGAAAAACTAAAAAAATACTTTCCATCTACCGATGTAATGATCGGAGACCAAAACTTAAAGGCCGACCTGGTATGTATGCCTATGGAAGGCTATGATGTAATCTTAGGAGCCGATTGGTTGTCCACTTATGGGGCAAGTGTCAACTGTAAGAAAGGGAAGGTTACCTTTAGTGACTTTCCTAAATTGGCATTCTCTGGGATTAGACATAAGAGACAGATATCTCTAATCTCCACCATAAAAAGCTCATAAAATGATAAGGAAAGGCTGCATTGCTTTCCTTGCGGCCGTAGTTGTGGAAACGAAGGGTTCTAAGATAGAAGACATCCACATAGTCCAGGATTTCCCCAATGTATTCCCCGAAGACCTGCTCGGGATTCCCCCAGAACGAGATGTCAACTTCGCCATTGAGCTGATTCCTGGAGCCGCACCGGTATCATGTCAACCGTACCGGATGTCACCTGCCGAGCTAAAAGAATTGAAGGCGCAACTGATGGAGCTACTAGAAAGGGGATTCATCAGACCAAGTACTTCCCCATGGGGAGCGCCGGTGCTATTCGTCAAGAAGAAGGATGGATCGATGAGGCTTTACATCGACTATCCACAACTCAATCAACTCACCATCAAGAACAAGTACCCACTGCCCAGGGTCGATGAACTATTTGACCAAATATCTGGAGCTCAATATTTCTCCAAGATCGATCTTCGATCTAGTTATCACCAAATGAGGATCAAGGATGACGATATCTTCAAAACGGCTTTCAGGAGCAGGTACAGACATTATGAATTCGTCGTTATGCCTTTTGGTCTAACCAATGCTCCTGCAGCCTTTATGCAACTCATAAATAGCATATATTGGCCATAACTTGACAAGTTTGTGGTCGTCTTCATCGATGATATCCTCATTTATTCAAAGAACAAGGAAGAACATGAAGAACACCTGAAGATCGCACTGCAAGTCCTGTGAGACAACCAGCTATACGCGAAGCTTAGCAAGTGCGAATTCTGGCTCAAAGAAGTGTCCTTCTTGGGCCATGTCATCTCAAAGGACAACATCTCAATTGATCCCTCCAAAGTTGAAGCTGTACTCAACTGGGAGAGACCAACCAACGTCACCGAAATCAGAAGTTTCTTGGGACTGGCTGGCTACTACAGGAGGTTGATCAAGGACTTCTCCAAGATCGTCGTTCCTCTCACGTGTCTGACACGAAAAGAGAATCCCTACTCCTGGAGTAAAGAGTATGAGAAGAGTTTCCAAACTCTCAAAGATTGCCTAACCTCAGCACTGTTCTAGCTCTGCCAAAAGAGGGAGAAGGTTTCTCTGTCTACACCGATGCCTCAGGGATTGGCTAGGGTGTATATTAATGCAAAAGGAAAAAGTCATTGCCTACTCTTCTCAACAACTGAAGACTCACGAAGTCAACTACCCCGTGCATGATCTTGAGTTGGTTGCCGTAGTCTACCCCTTGAAGATCTGGAGACATTTCCTCTACGGAGAAAAGTTCACTGTCTACTCAGACCATAAAAGTCTAAAGTATTTATTCTTCCAGAAAGAACTCAACATGAGATAGAGAAGATGGCTAGAATATCTGAAGGATTTCGACTTCAACATCCAATACCATCCAGGCAAGGGAAATGCCGTGGCTGATGCTCTTATTAGGAAGCCAATGGCGTCTGTCTCAAGTCTAGTCCTTGGCGAGATGCAACTACTGGAACAATTCGCAAGGTTAGACTTAAATATTGAACATAGAGATGATCGAGTCTTGGTTGCCAATATCAAGATTCAATCTGATCTGCTAGAGGAGATCAAAGCCCAACAAGATAATGATCCGTTCTTAGTTCGCATCAAGGAAACTCTAGCCGAAAAGCTGGACTTTGCCATGACTGAGGATGGAAGGCTAGTATTTCAAGGGAGGACATGTGTCCCTGACAATGAAGAACTGAAGATGAAGCTAATGGATGAAGCTCACAAGAAAAAGTACACTATTCATCTTGGAGATACCAAAATGTATCAAGACATGAAAAGAACATTTTGGTGGCCGAACATGAAGAGAGAGGTAGCTGAACATGCCGCACACTGCCTTACTTGCCAACAAGTAAAAGCAGAACACAGGCGCCCTGCTGGTGTACTCAGACCACTTGACATCCCGGAATGGAAGTGGGAAAGCATTGGCATGGACTTCATCATGGGTTTACCCAAGACTCATGGTGGACTCGACGCCATATGGGTCATTGTCGACCGACTTACCAAATCTGCCCATTTTCTAGCCATAAAGAGTAAGTGGTCCGTAGAAGTACTAGCTGCCCTATACGTCAAGGAGATTGTAAGACTATATGGAATTCCATCATCCATAATCTCAGATCGAGATCCGAGATTTACATCTCATTTTTGGAAAGGACTGCAGGGTGCACTGGGCACTAAACTCAACTTTAGTACCGCATTCCACCCACAAACTGATGGGCAGGCTGAAAGAACCAACCAGATAGTGGAAGACATGTTGAGAGCTTGCACTATAGACTTCCAAGGGTATTGGAACGAGCTCCTATACCTTATTGAGTTCGCCTACAACAACAGTTACCAGGCGAGCATCAAGATGGCACCGTTCGAAGCACTCTACGAAAGAAATTGTAGATCTCCTGCATGTGGAATGAGGTTGGAGAACAGCAATGGCTAGGCCTAGACATTTTGCAACTTACCACAAAGGACATACAAGTGATTAGAGATCGGATTAAGACTTCTCAATCTAGACAAAAGAGCTATGCCGATAAAAGAAGGCGAGACTTGGAATTTCAAGTCGGTGATCATGTATTCCTAAAAGTGTCACCTACTCGTGGCATTCAAAGATTCGGTGTAAAGGGAAAGCTCAGCCCTAGATTCATCGGTCCTTTTGAGGTACTAGAAAGGATTGGTGAGGTTGCATACCGACTAGCTTTACCACCGGATCTGGCATGTGTACACAATGTGTTCCATGTCTCCATGCTCAGGAAATATGTCTATGACTCTACACACGTCATCCGCCATGAGAGGTTGGTACTGAACAAGGATGTGACATATGAAGAAAAGCCAGTCAAGATACTAGAACAGAAAGTACAACAGCTCAGGAACTGTCCCATCCACGTGGTTAAGGTCTTATGGAATAACCGCGGAGTGGAAGAAGCCACATGGGAATCAGAAGTAATCATCAGACGTAACTACCCCGATCTTTTCGGTAAGACATTTTCTCCCTTATAATCATATGAATTTGGGGACCAAATTCTTTTAAGAGGGGGAGGATGTAGCAACTTGGATTTTTCCAAAAATTTAAAATCCAAATAATATTAAAATTTTGATAATTGGAAAATCAAATAAAAGAAAACTATTTAAATAATTAGAAAATCAAAGAAAAGAGAACTAAATAAAACCATCAAATGAAAATAAGTATTGGGCTTTGTTAAATGGACCCATTAGAAATTAGCGGGCTAAAATAGAGATTTTAAAAGGAGAATAATAGAAAAATATCCAAAATTCGTTACTAAAATATTACTTAAATAAAAATAGGGTATTTAATGCATTAAAATAAGTGATTTGGGTTGGATTTGGAATCCTAAACCTACCCCAATTGCTTGGCCACGAAATCCTCTCTCTCTCAACCCAATTAGGAGATCTCTTGCTTAAAAAGGGGAGAAGAAAAGAGGAAATTCGGAATTAAAGGGAATTAGAGTCCAATTAGGAAAGGGAATGGGGAGAAGCTTAAATACTCTCCTAAAACCCTCATGGCCGGCCCTAGCTCGTGCCAAGGGGTTGCTGGACCAGGAAGAGAGGCCAAGAGGAGGAGAATTCATGGAGAAGAGGGATCTCCCAAGTTCTTCCCCGAGTTCTTCAAGTTCTTGCCCTAGAGAAGTGAAACGACTAAAGGTAGGCATTCTTACGAGCATAAACCATGATAATTTTTCTGTAGGATGTCTTGTCCATCAGGAACAAAAGCCTTTTTAATTCATATTTTTCCATTAAGCAAATCTTTAGTTCTCAAATTTCAAAGTTCTGTGAACTTCATGACCCCGAACCCTCTTCTTAAATTCATATCTTCATGTATACTCGTTCTCATGCCATGAGATTTTTACTGTAAGGACTGACGGATGTTAGACTTTTTTTGCCCCTGAAAGCCCTAATTTCCATCCACCCTATCATGTGAATTAATTCGTTGATCCCAACTATACACAGTTCTATGTTCATCATGAATACTCTCTATTTAACCATGTTGAAACCTTTGTTGCTTTCTGATTTTGATTTACTGGAAGTACCCATGCATGTCCGGATCTGTTTAAAACTGGTTTCGTGATTTTTCATGCACTATACAAATTGTTCTTAGTTTTAGAACAATCCTGTGTCAAAACACAGAAAGTCTGGTCCGCAATCCAAGACATGTCTGATTCCTGTCGGACTCGGGCACAGACCACCAAAATGTGACGGCCCGATAGGCCGCATTCTGTGGTCTGATTGTGACAGTCTGCCAGTCACGTTCTAAATGCGACAGGCATCGCCGTCGCGATCGCTGTGCCTGGCCTGAACTGCTTGTCGCGTTCCTTACCGGCCCCTATCGCGATCTACCCTGAACCCGTCGCGACCCTTACTGGGGTGTGTCGCGTCCATAGGATTTTGCAGAAAAACCCCTGATTTGAAATGCTCAAATTGCCTATTGTGCCTATACTCTTTATTTCCAGTATACCACAGTATAATTCACTTAATATAAATTAGACATTTATATGTGATTTAAAATGCATACACATGACTAATTTCCATCCATGATTTCATGACACATGCACACACTTTGAACCATCCAAATATGGCCTAATTGGCATGAACATGTGACATAATATATCTGGTAATTTATGCAATTAAATTACCTTGTTTATAAATGAACTTGTCCTCGATTCTCGCATTGTTTTGGAACACCGATCTCGACGCTCCACTGTTCTAGAACTCCTCTAGAACGTCAAGCACTTGTTTCTATAATTACCCTCTTTCTTCACTTAGATGAACTCTCCGACGGATACTCCTTCTGCCGGACTAGTGAGTCTTTGTTCAAGGCCTCCTTAAGTCTCCTCTGTCCATGGATTCCGACGTGATCGACGAGCGGGTTGTACCCTAACGCCTATGATACCCCTTAGGGATCAATACGATCCAAACGACTATTAGTAGTTCTCTCTTATTCTGAATCACGCCGGACCTCCAGACCCGTGCTTAACGTGGCCAGCGGTAGGGTTGTGAGTTCCACCTGACTGCCAACACCAATTGCGCGTGTTGTGCAACTGTTACTATTGCCTGTTTACTCAACCTGTTACGTGCAATGTCCACTAGCTCTCATATATGCTCTATTCGCTCATCTATTCACGTTCTCTCTACTATCTCGTCTTTTCATCTAGTGCTCTCATCTATTTCTTGGTACTCTATATTGGCCATTGACTGATTGTCTAAAGATAAACAATATAACCAATGCCTGGCAATATATAAAGGGCCCGATCTGATCTTGGGATGTGCGCCCGAAAGTGCTAGTGCCCATGGGAGTTAAATGATCAGAGTGTTTGGCATTACACTCGAGTGCTATCTATCTCGACTATCTAAATGACAATGAAAAGGTGCTATGTTCTCTCGTGACTATTGACAAAAGTGCTATGCTATACTCATTGTGCTATTGCTATACTTCGTGCTATTGTGCTATGGCCAACCTGCTATTTTTGTGCTATTCCCGACGCTTGTGTTATTTTTGGAAAGTCTATATTTGGAAAGTCTTGCTATTTCATTCATGTGCTATCACGCTATTACTTGACTCTCTCGTTCTATCATTAGTTACTCTGCCTTTAATGCATTAATTATTTAAAGCCTGCTTAAGCCTGAGATTTAAGTCCTACTGAGCGTTATCGCTCACCCTGCATTATTTGTCGTTGTGTTCTCAGGTGAGACCGAGGATGAACTATACACTCAAGAGGACGGGAACGACCTGGAGTGATGTCATGAGTACCCTAGCGTCCTATTACTATGTTTAGCGTTGTAGTAGTTAGGTTTGAAGTTTAGTTTTTGCTTTATTTAAATGTAATGGGCCCTATAGAATGGCTCTGATATTAGTAGTTGTAACTAGACATTGGAAATTATTAATGAGAAAGATTTACTTTATTATTATTCATTGTGCAATGGTTTGATGTCTAGTACTTGCCCTATACCTTTTCTTGCAACTGCCTCGCGTTCCGATATTCCGCGTCGGGGTGTGACATAGCTGTACCATTGACCAGACTTACCAAGAAGGAGAATCCGTTCACATGGACTGCCGAATGTGAAGACAATTTCATGTCATTGAATAAGCACCTAACTTCAGCACCTGTACTGACGTTACCAATAGTTGGAGGAAGTTTTGCAGTATACACAAATGCATCAAGTAGCCTTGGCTGTGTGTTGATGCAAAATAGGAAGGTTATATGCTATGCGCCCAGACAACTTAAGAAGCAAGAAGATAATTACCCTGTGCATGACCTGGAGCTAGCAACTGTAGTCTTCGCCCTGAAGATATGGTGTCATTACTTATATGGTGAGAAGTTCATTGTAATTTTTGACCATAAAAGTTTGAAATATCTATTTTCTCAGCAGGAATTGAATATGAGACAATGGAGGTGGTTGGAGTATCTCAAAGACTTCAACTTCACTATCCATATCATCCAGGAAAAACAAATGCCATGGCAAATGCTCTTAGTAAGAAGCCAATGACTACCTTATCAAGTCTCATGGTGGGAGAATGAAGATTATTAGAAGACTTTGCCCAGCTGAATATATATGCAGACACCAAAGGAAAGGGGTGTCTGATTTCTAGTGTTAGAGCACAACCTACTCTACTTGAAGATAATATAGCACTTTAAGACAATGACTCCATGCTCGTAGAAGTAAAGGTTAATCTGGACCAAAGGCCAGACTTCGCCTTAGCAGAAGATGGAAGATTATTGTTCCGTGGCCGAGTTTGTGTACCCGACCATGCGGAGACAAAGAAAGCAATTATGGATGAAGCCCACAAAAGAAGATACACCATTCACCCCGGAACTACTAAAATGTGCCAAGACATGAAAGAAGTTTTTGATGGCCAAACATGAATAGGGAGGTAGCGGAATATGTCGCCAGATGCTTAACCTGCCAGAAAATCAAAGCAGAACACTTGCGACTGTAGACACCCAGTTCCGACTAATGGGTTGAACCACATTTCTTGTCACTTCAGTGGGCCCCTAGTTGGTCACTCACCTTGAGCCCATCATTAGCCTTGTTTTGAGCCCATTATCAATTAAAATTACCTTGAAAACCCGTCCATGTCACTTTGAGAGAGTCCTTATGGATCAGTAACTCTTGTCCATTCATGCGATTGGCTGATAATTCACAATAATTTCGATTTTCTAGTCGCGACGCATCGTGGCGTCACGTCTCTGAGTCGTGACGGACTAGGCTGCCGTGACAGCCCATGCATTATCCATGCACGTGGGAGTACTGTCGCGATGCCCTGCCCTGTCGCGTCTCTGAGTCGCAGCTCTACGATACGACGCGACAGCAGCTGCGCATGCAGGCCTCCGCAACCACCTCCTATTTATCCTCTCATGGCTTTATCTTTATCCCTAGGGAATATCTCAACCCCCTATGCGGGATTTGGGCCCTAGGGACTCTCCTTGAGGCTCCTAAGGACTCTTCATCCAAATTTGGGTGGGATTTATCTCCCATTTTAATTATTTCTCATCCTATGGAGATATTCTCTCTCAAAGCTCTATAAAAAGCAAGGCACTTTCTGCATGGAAAGGGGAGCTCCGATTTTCACTCCGAAGGGCTGCCGAATTCTCCACTGATCTAGACTTAGCCACGCAGCCCTCCCATTTCCTCTCATTCCCTCACACTTCCACCTCAAAAGCTTGCTCATTTCACATCTATGGAACGTGGAGTGTGAAGAGGGCGACCCCCCCCCACTTCATCCAGGAGCTTCTGCACGATCATTGGAACAAACATCAAGCCAGGGAGTCGCCCTAATGGGGCTCATTCTCCTCCCTTCTCCTTTTCCTCTATTTCTTCATACATTTTATTTTATTTCTAGGTAGGTTGCATTCCTTCCCATTCCCACGTTTTCCCATAACCCAAGGGGTTTAAAAACCACCCAGGTTCGTTCCCTTCATGTTGGTTTATTTCCTTTCATTTTTAGAGTAGTTGCTACACTAATCATGTTCTAATGGGGCTTTTCTTTGTTGTTTCTCTTTGATTGGCAGGCATATAAACAAGGTTCTATGAGGAGCTCTCATCCTCTGGCCGGCCGGAGGAAGGAAGGAGGTCTCTCTCATCATCTCCCGCACCAGAAGAGAATGCGTCAGAGGAAGACGACGCGACCAGAAGCGCGTCCATCATGACTGACGCGTCCTCAGTGTCCGCGTCCGTCCTGACGACCGCGACATTAGGTAGTCCTCTATTCTCTTCCACCCCTTTCCTAGAGTAGTTAGCCCGTATCATTATCTTTATTTGGCAATACTCTAGGTGGCGATCACATTCCTTACTTTCATGCTATTAAATTTAATATCCTTTAATGTGTCGAGGGGAAGCGCAATCCCTGTGATTACACCTTTTGGCGATCACGGTGGGACCTTCACTACCACCCTCGTGGATTTTGACTGCTTGCTTGCCATGTTTTCTTCTTTGTTTCTCATTTTAGTGCCCTGTTAGTCTCTTGTTCTTTGTTCCCTATGTTTTTCGTGTTCTGTTCTTGTCGCGACCTATCGAGGCGACGCGATCAGGTCACGTCATTTGTCGAGGACGCGTTATCAGGTCAGTTTCCTCTTCCTTCTATCTGCCTTGTCTTGTTTCTATCAGATCATGCATCCTTGTGATATCTCCTTGTATCATATGTTGTCGCGTTTCTGAATGTTTTGAATCCTGCTAGGGTCCGGGTTTTCCTTTTATTTTTACTTCTAAGTCTTCGGTTCTAGTCGCGGCGTATCGCCAGGACGCGACAAGGTCGCGTTATGGAGAGGCATCGTGTCATCAGGTATGCTTTGTATGTTACTGTTTTGACTCATGAATCGGTTTTTGTGTGCTTCTTGGTCTATGTGATATTGATTTGCTGTTCTGTGTCTTTTCTCATTTAATAGGGTAGTCTGTTTGAGTTAATTGAAGACCTTTTGTGTTTTCGGGCCTCTGTTCCTATCACGGCAGGTCGCTTTATCGCGATAAGGTCGCGGTGTACACGGCCTCCGCGGCTCTGCCCGAGGGCCATTTAGTCACCCTGTTTGGTTCTCATCTATCACCTGTGCATACATTTCGAGCATTTAGACCCACTGCATACGCTATTGAAACCCATTTGTTTAGGTTCCCCCTTGGATGAGTGAGTCCTCTCACCTACGAGCACTCATAGGCTGACTTGGGCCCACCTTCCGAGGACCTCCGTAAGACCCCGTGACCATACGCACGTTGCGGTTCGCCGGCTGGTTGTACCAGTTGCACCCCTTAGTTTAAGCCACCCCTTTGCATGTGAGTATACCATCCCTTAGCTTCACCAGAGGACTCGAGTCCATACCCATTAAGGTCCACTTGACTGAGTGACATCCTCTTAATTAATTCATCTAAAGTCAAGTTCAAACCTTAAGAAATTTGCGATTTAAACATGGCAACTTGGGTGTTCATCCCTCCTCCTCTCAGTCTTTCTTGCTGTGATTGAGTCTAGGTATTGTCTTGGGGGGGGGGTGTATGCGTCATTGTTTAGGGAGATCGAGTCAATCCCCTCCTTTCTTTGTATCCTATCATAATCCCCTCTTTGACATGGACCAATTTCAGGTCCTTGCCGATGATGCTCTTCCTCTCGGTTGCTCGAGGAGGTGACCCAACCCTCTATGGCCATACTCCCGGGGCATATCCAGCCTCCCTCCGTCACTGGGATTCGATCCCGTCCTGCCTCTCCTCCTCGGGGTGATGACCCCCACTCACAATTCAGCCAGCTTCTTCCCACCTCACTCCGGACCAAGTCTGAGAGTTTATAGCTTCCGTCAAGGGGAAACAACCTTTATCTCCCCAGGGTCAGAGTTCAGTCTGACCGGCAGATTCCTCCGCCCATGTCGCTTCAGCACCTCACCTTCCTTCATCAGGGGCAGATCTTACACCCCTTCGCCCTCGGGCCATCCATTTTTCAGAACCGAGCTACCTTCCCCCACGAGAGGTCGGCCTCGATCTCCCCCAACTACATACTATGCGGCCGAACCACCTCCCCTTCCCCGTGAGAGGTCTCACTCATTTGAGAAACCTCGCTCCCTTATTTCTGCGCGTCAAGTCCAGTCTCCCTCCGACTTCCTTGCGGAGTGGACGAGCATGAAGAAGGAGCTTCATGACCTCCGGAGGCAAATCGATCCTTGGAAGGTGGCTGATATTGCCCTCCCATCCTTCCAGTACCTCCAGGTGCCACCCCAGTCGGAGCTCCCTATCTACCGGCGATACTCTGGGGTAGGGGACCCTTATGTTCATCTGAAAGACTTTGTCTACGAATCAGCACCACACAAGTATGACCGCCACCTCATGGCATACTTGTTCAGAAAATCACTGGATGGTCTGGCTTTGGAATGGTTCTACTCATTGCCCCCGGAGGAAGCCGAGGATTTCCAAGTTGTTCAAGAGAGGTTTCTGCAGCAATTCCAAGATCGGGTGGGACCCGAATACTCTTTTGTGGATCTAGTAGCCGAAAAGATGAATCCAGAAGAGGAGTTTTCTACCTACACTGATTGGTGGTGTTCTTTGGCCGCAAAGGTCCGTTACCCCATGCCTAAGGAGGAGAAGGTGAAGTTGTTGATTTCCAATGCCACTCCAACATACCGAGCTATTTTGGCCATGAACGATATTTCTACCATGCACCAGCTATATAGCCGAGCCCGTTTCATTCAGACCCAACTTAAGGACTCGCCTATACACTCTATGATTGAGACCCCCAAGGCCCGTTACACCAAGAAGCTGCAAGGCCCAGTCACCGAGGGGATCCAAACCAATGAACAAGTGGGTGCAGTTAGAAATCCCCAAGGCCCGGTAGGTAGGTCTCCCTACACCCAGCAAGCCCAGTAGCCATGAACAACAACAACAATAGACAGCCACCTCCCCAAGGACAAAATCCTCCACAAGATCAGCGCCAGTACTCCCAGGTCCCTCCACCTCAAAATGGCTACGCCCCTAGGAAGCCCAATGGACCCAAAAGAGCCCAATACCCTCCTTTGCCCGAGTCCCTGGCCGACATCTTTGTCGCCCTCATGTCCCTGAATGCCCTGAGACTCCCTCCTGAGAAGTGAACTGGAATATGGCATGTCTATCACCGCCATCCAGGCCATAATGTGTCGGATTGTTTTCAGTTCCGGGACATGATATATGATCTTCATGAGCAAAACCAAATTGACTGGGCAGAGATGAAATATTAATCCAGACTCTGAGGGACCAACAGGGTCGAGGCACACCAGCAACAGCAGAGGCGACAGTAGCCGCAGCAGCAACAGCAACAACAGCAACAGCAACAACAGCAGCAATACCAACCCTTCCAACAACAATATCAACAACATAGCAACAACAGCAGCCGCAGCAGCCGGCGAATGACCTAGGCATAATCCGCAACCCCATGCCACAACATCAGCCCGCTCCAAACCCCCAACCAGCTCCACCACCTCCTCCACTCGCACATGTTAACCCTGTCATCCACCATCCACCACCAGAAGCTCAGTGGGCCTTCGATGACGAACTGAAGTGGGCCAGCTTATGGTTATTTCCCACAGCACACCCACTCCCCCGCACCTACATCCATCGTACCTCCCTCCTTCACGCCCCACATTGCTACCATCACCTCACCATCCTATTCCCCCGTCATGTCACTCATTATCCCTCCACCCAGCAACATCCCTTTCTCCCCTACGCCAGCACCCTTACTAGCCAACCCTTCTATCATTGACACCGCAACCCCTCCACTCCACCATAATCTTGCCCTCTGAAGCAGCGAATGTTCCATCAGATGTACCCTAATGCATCCGTGTCCATGCCAGGTCAACTGGCCAACACAAACCAGCAACCAGCAGTAGCAAGATATGGATGAAATCAATTTGGTCTCGGGGACTCAATATGATTTCTTGAAGTATTTGGATCAAACCCCCCAAGATTTCCATACTAGATTTAATCAAAAGATCACAACTCATCAAGACGCCCTAAGGGCCTTTCTGCGAACGGTCATGGTCAGTGAAGACATGAACCCGATAATCTGCCTTCAGTGCTCTCTATTGTAAACAAAGGACCCACTATTACCTTTTCTGATGGTGAGTTGGCTGCCCCAGAAGCCAGAAAAATGCCCTTATGTGTGACACTCACCATAAACAAAGTGGCCGTCGATGTAGCTCTAGTGGACACGGGAGCTTCTATCAATGTTTGTCCATTAAGCACCCTTAGAGCATGCAATATACCGGAACGTCAACTGCAGCCCACCCCCACCACCATCGCTGCTTATGACAATTCACGACGTGCCTGCCATGGAGTCATCACATTACAAGCAGAATTGGAGCCAGTAGTCATGTCAGTGGAGTTCTATGTATTGAACATTGATCACTTACAAGGCCATCTTAGGGCGCCATGGATTGAATCATTAGGGGCAGTGCCATCTACAGCGCATCAGTGTTTGAAGTTCCCCTTCCAAGGGCGAATAGTCAAGGTGAAAAGCGTGGCAACGACACATACAGTAGAAGCGGTTGAGAGGGTGCTGCCATCAGTATGGCCATCCATAAGCCCGTTATCTCTGTGCTTGATGTCAACTATACTTGGGCCTATACATTCTCTTCTAACTGCCCAATTGGGTCTCCCCCTGTAGTGGCAGTCAGAGAGAGATGTGAGCACAAATATAAAGGGGTGGGATATCATGTTTTAGACTGGGTTATCAGTCGGGAAAAGGCCTGGGTGCCCATCTCCAAGGAGAACCAAGACTGTGGCCAGCATTAAGAAATTCACAAACATGCCTGGATACTCAGAATGGCTGCTTTCTCATTTCCTTCACAATCGACCATGGCCCACTTACCTGGTCCTTGTATGACACTTCGTCAGAGGGCCCGTGCAGCCTGGATACAACACTACTATAGAGGCGCTAAAATCAGCTTACCAGTCCTTAGAAAAGCAGCAGCCCATAAGAAGAAGAGAGCCGAGGCAGGTAAAAAGGACCCAATCAGGAAGATGTCATCTCATCAGTCAGTCTGATGTTTGAAGAACCAGAAGCTGGTGCAGAGAGTCAGCATTAGAAGACCTTGTTTCTGTAGTCAATAGTCTGTTCAGCGAAGAAGACATGCTGCAAGTAGCAGTATTATCAGCATCAGCAACCACCACCAAGCGACAATTGCTCGAATTTGGTGAGGAAAGTCAGCCAACCAACTCAACTATTTCAGCAAAGGAGCTCTGGCCAGGGTTTTCCCGGCCTCCCATTCATCTTATGTCATCCATACTTGTTTATATTTTGATGTTATCCCTTGTCTCCCCCCTTTATTATTCAATTCTCTCACGACGCCGTTGAAGCGTTAATTCGCCCTTCACACCCTCTTCACCATGTTCTTTAATGGCTCTGTTCTATCTTTCTCCCCGGAGCTTTTAATGTAATATAGTCCTTTCTCCATATATATATATATATATATATATATATATATATATCTATATATATCTATATATATATATATATATATATAGAAATCCAAAAATCCAAAATATGTGTGTCCCCCCCATTCATCTTCTCTCCTCTCTCTCGGACGGCGATCCCCTCTTCCTCCTCCCTTTCTTCGAACGGCGATCCTGTTCTCTCCTTCCCTGTTCATCGGACGGCGATCCCCGTCTTTCTACTCTTTTCCCTGCTTTCTGCCTCCAACTGTTGATTTCCCTACTTCTTTGATGGCGATCCCCGTCATCCCTCTCGTTTTCCTCTGCCCGAAGCGATCCCCGTCACCCCGCACTCCTGCTCTCCTACTTCGACGCGATCCCCATCACTCCGCACTCCTCCTCTCCTCAGACGGCGATCCCCGCCCTTCCTCTTTCTGTGCAAACCGTGCCTTCATCTGACTGACTGACATGGTCACGTTGGGCGATCTAGGCAAGGGCCTTCTGTTCCCCTGCGCCCCGTTCCTGCGGTCGAACCCGAGCTCGGGTGGCCCGCCTTTTCCTCCAGTCCCATCGAAGGACCATCGCGGCCCTGCCGCACCTTTTCCTGCTCATTCCAATAAACCTCTGGACACTCCTCCAGAATCTCCTGTAATATGGGCTTAGTTTAGAATCGGGGGTAGAATCTAGCAAGTCTCCTACCCTCTAGGAAGAGAAGGGTATGGCATACCCCGAAGGTATCTGCTTGACTTAGTTCAAAGGTGTGGGCGCTTCTAGCTGTCGAAGAGTTCGTCAGGAAGCTAGTTTTTGAACTTAGAGGATCTACATATAGAGGAAGGCTAGACGATGGTTTTGGAATTTATGAAATCGTAGCCGAAGGAGACCCATTAGATGAGCATGATTGTGAGATAGAGGATGCTGCTGAGGCATATGCTAGTGGTATGAGGAGATTCGATGACCTACCTCAGCAGTCGAGGAGCCCACTAAAGAGGTAAATGTGGGAACTGAAGAGGACCCCAGGCATTTAACCATAGCTTCCAGCGTCCCTCCCAAGAAAAGAAGTGTTCATAGAAATGTTAAGGGAGTTTAAGGATTCCTTTGCCTGGTCCTACGATGACATGCCCGGCATTGACCCTGATTTGGTGGAACACAGGCTGATCTTGAAGCTAGGGCAGTTGCCGTCAAACAAAAGTTAAGGAGGTTCCTCCCTCACATCGCTTTGAAATGAAAGAGAAATTGATAAACTACACAAGGCTAAGTTCATCCGTGTAGTCCTCTATCCATGTGGGTGGCGAACATCGGCCCGGTCATGAAGAAGGACAGAGGGTACGAATCTGCATAGACTTCCGGACTTAATAAGGCATGTCCTAAAGATGATTTCCCCCTACCTCATTTGGACGTTCTAATTGATAATACTGTAGGGTTTGAAACTCTGTCATTTATAGATGGGTATCATGCTACAATCAAATTCGGCTAGCCCCGGAGGATCAAGAGAAAACCTCCTTCACCACCCATGGGAACATATTGCTATGTGGGTCACTGCCGTTTGGATTAAAGAACGCCGGCGCCACTTATCAAAGAGCAATGTTAGCTATCTTCCACCATGATTCATATTGATGTGAAGTCTACGTGGATGATATCGTGGTGAAGTCTCAGACCAGAAGAGAACACTCCTCCGTGCTTGCGAGGGTATTCGCCGCGCACAAGAGTATCAATTAAAGATGAATCCAAAGAAGTGCGTATTCGGGGTTTCTTCGGGCAAGCTGTTAGGCTTCATAGTTAGCAAACGGGGGATTCAAATAGACCCGCACAAGGCCAAGGCAATAAATGAAATGCCTCCTCCCAAGAACATATCTGAACTTCGAGGTTTGATTGGTGGCTCTAGTTCATAAGGAGATTCATATCTCAGCACTCTCAAAGGTGTCGTCCCTTCTATGAACTGTTGAAAGGAGGAGTCAGCTTGAATGGAATGCTAAGTGCCAAGAGGCCTTTGATGAGCTCAAGAGTTACCTTATGAATCCTCCGTGCTTCAGGCGCCCATCCTGGGAAACCCTTGATCCTGTATCTGTCAACTATTGAGGACTCCCTAGGAGCTGTCCTTGCTCAGCATGATGAATCTGGCAAAGAAAGGGCAGTCTATTACCTATCTAGGCTCTTCAATCCCTCCGAGCTCAAACTCACCACAAGGAGAAAACATGTGCAGCGCTAGTTTGGGTAGTGCAGAAATTGAAGCACTACTTCCTAGCTCATAAGGTGAGTTTGATTTCTAGAATGGATCCTATTAGGTATCTCCTTGAGAATCCAGTCCTCGCCGACACACGCTGGCAAAGCTTCCTCTCCCAATTTGATATTTCCTTCATAGTTCAGAAAGCCATAAAAGGGTATGTCATTGCTGAGCACCTTGCTCACCTCCTCTTCCCCATAGTGACACGGTTCAAGAGGAATTCCCCGATGAAACCTGTCACTCATTTCTCGCGATCGCTTCTGGTCGCTCCACTTCGATGGGCTCTTAATTCTAGGGGACGGGGCATAGGAGCTGTCTTGCTCACCCCAGAAGGATCACCATTCCTCTAGCTTATCAGCTTCAATTCTATGCCACCAACAACATCTCCGAGTATGAGGCTCTCCTTGCCGGTCTTAAGCTCGCCTACCTCTTAGGCGCGTGTCATCTCAAGATTATAGGAGACTCTCAGCTCGTTCTTCGGCAAGTCCTTTCTACCTATCGCACTCGTGACCCTAAGCTCAAACCTTATCAAGATCTGGTCACACTCCTAGCCAAGCAATTTCGTCAGCTTATCTACATCCATACTCCCCGCTCTCAAAATATCCTAGCCGATGCCCTCGCATCCCTGGCCTCCTCTCTCTCCTTTCCTCTCAGCCGCAGTGCTGAGACAATCACCGTTCAAAGGTTAGAAGCTCCTTCCACTCAAGATCCTTGGTTCGTTAACCTTAGGAGCTCTCTAGTTTTGAAGGCAGAGAGAAAAGAAGCGAATGAGTTATTGCTTGTAGAGCTAGAAGAAATGATGGAAGAAGAAAGTCCGTGGTACCATGAGATCGAGCAGTACTGTAGAGACGATACCTTCCCAGAAGAAGCAGAAGCAGAGGATAGGCGAGCCATCCGAAGAGCGGTGTTAAAATATACCCTCGTTGGTGGAGTGCTATACCGATGCGCTCTAAATGGGATGCTCCTCCGTTGTTGTTCGTCGGACGAAGAAGATTGGAAGGTAGTGGAAGGGTCCCACTCCAGCGAGTGTGGAGGGCATGTGAATGGCCAAATGTTGGCTAAGAAGATTCTTAGGCAGGGCTACTACTGGCCGACCCTAGAAGAAGACTGCACCACCTACGTTCGTAGATATGTCAAATGCCAGATCTATGCCGACAAGATCCATGCTCCATCCTCCTCTCTACATCCACTATCTTCTCCTTGGCCTTTCTCCATGTGGGCCTTTGATATCATCGAACCTTGGTGATCCAATGCTCAGGTAAAATAAAAATCTTTCATCCTCACTGCAACTGAGTACTTCACTAAGTGTGCCGAAGCTGAAGCATTGCAGAAATCAAAGGTTCTACCGTGTGCAAATTCATCATGAGGAATATCATCGCGCGGTTCGGAGTGCCAAGCAGCCTCGTCACAGACAATGGACCACAGTTCATATCTCAAGAGCTTCAAGACTTGTGTAAGAAATTCAACATTTCCTTGCATCATTCGTCTCCATACTATCCGCAGGGCAACGGCCAAGCCGAAGCCACAAATAAAACACTTTTGAAAATTCTAAAGAAAACTTGTGAGTCTAATAAATTTGCTAATTGGCCAGAAAAGCTAGTTGAGGCTCTGTGGGCCTACCGCACCTCCGTCCGCATGCCCATCGGGCAAACTCCGTTCTCACTTACTTATGGGATGGAGGCGGTATGTCCAACGAGATCCTCATTCCTTCGCTAAGAGTCAGCTAGACAAGGAACTCAATCCCGATGAACATCGGGAGGCGTTACTGGTACAACTAGAACTCTTAGATGAACGACGTCTGGCCGCAGCCGATCATGTGCTTGCATATCAAAACAGACTCTCAGGTCTTTTCAAAAGAAAGTGATTGAGCGTAAATTTCAAGAAGGAGACATGGTTTTGAAGCGTATTTTTATAAAACCTGGAAGTCCGAGGCCAAACTGTCAGCAAACTGGGAAGGGCCGTACGTCGTTAGGGAAGTGTACCCCAGAAACGCGTATAGGCTAGTTAATGCCGAAGGTGAGGAGCTCTCTCACCCATGGAATGGGCTATATCTTAAAAGATTCTACCCCTAATGTTGATAACAACACCAATTTGCAAAAGTGAATGTTGTTGGCCATGTGCCTCACTTCCCCTCATTGTGGTGAATGATCTCCATGTCTGGCCACTCACACACGACACGGTGACCTAAAGCCAATTCCCCTTCGTTTATGGTGTTTTCACTCAGCCCTAGCGTAGGGAATCGAAGGTCAATTCTCTTCCTAACGGAAAAGGTCTAGGGGCAAGGGGGAAGATAGCCTGTAGACAAGCAATGGTATTGACCATGTGTATGAAGTCTCGAAGAGGGGGGCGGTCAATTCAAAAGAAAAGCAAAAGACGAAAGAAACGGGAAAATAATGAAAGAAAGAAGAATGATAAGGAAATAGGGGCATGTCAAAGAGTGGCAGTACAGTTCCCCGCGGGACGCCCTTGAGCCCGGTCGTACGCATGTCCCCAATCAAATAATAAAAAAAGAAAAAAAGAGAGGCAAAGACCTTAAAGTCCCTGGACAACAGACAGATTGCACATGTGACATACCCATTGCAAATCTTACAAGCCAGTAAACTCGACCCCAAGACCAAGTCTTATCTCATTACTAATCTTCCTATTCTCCCTAGAAGACCAAAGGACTCCCGCGCTTGGTCTGTGTTAGAACATCAATATTCAAGGGGCAAGAGGCCTTAGTGAGTCAAGGACAAATGCACGCCACACATAGATGTTATTCACTAAACGAGAGATGGGGACGAGATCCATGGCTAATTACTCAAAAGAGAAGGCGAGAAGTGTTGTTATCAGAAAAATCTGAAAATCTCAAAAAAAAAAAAATCAGAAAATCTCAAAAATCCAAAAAAAAATCAGAAAATCTCAAAAATCCAAAAAGAATGTGTGTACATACCGCTTTCTTTTAGCATACATTGTTTACTTTCCTTTCCGCCTATTAATAAGGCTCAGGCCCTTGACAATTATAAAGCCACATTCATGTTTATTTAACGCAAGGGGCTGAGCTAAAGAGCAGATCTGACTTGTTTTGCTAAGTGTGCAGGGACAGGTCATTCTAAAGGACACGCAGCATTGTACTCAGTTTTCTCTATCCCTCCTATGTTTGAAACTCATCTCACACTCGTGTCAATAAGCAAACCATTCATTCCATAAACAATGACATAAAAACAAAGTTCCACTAAGATATGAACAACATGTACAAAAGATGGGGAGGTGGCTCACAAGTCTCCTCAATTTCCCAATGCCACTCTCCCCAGATCCCTCCTGCCGGTCTGGGGTGGCGGCGAGATGGGCGCTCCCCTCACCCTGGCGGTGCCTCTCCTCCTCCTCGTTCCTCCGCCGACTGGAGGAACCTGCCAAATATTGCCCTACGGAGGCGCCGGTCGCCCTGCTGACACTCGCCCCACTCCTGCTCCTGCTACGTGAACGGCCTATGTCCGTCACGATCTACTGTAGACTCCGTGCCAGGGCCTCCTGTGTCTGTAGGTCCGCCCGTAGCCGAGCAAGCTCCTCCAGGTCCATTGACGGCCCCTGCACTCGCAGTGTCGCCAGCTCCCTCGTCGCCTCCGCCACTTGGGCCTCAGCTGCCTCCACCCGGATGCGCAGCTGGTCTCTCTCTCCTCACGCAGCTGTGATCTCACCCTGCAACTGGTCTCTCTGACCCTCCCACTGGTCCCTCTGACGCTGCAGCTGGTCCCTCTGCGCCTGCAGCTCCATTGCATGCTCAGTAGTGAGCCCAAATCTCCCTCCTGCAGAGAAACAGTCTAGTCAATACCCAAATGTTAATGATTTTCAAATTAGAATTCTATTGAACTTACCCGCGCTGTCGAGTCTCTCTCTGCCTCCTCGGCCCGTCTGACTGCTGCTGCAGGCGTTCCTCCAAATCCGATCGGAGGTCTTGCTACCCTCGAGGAAGAGGCACCAGCTGCAGAAGCCCTCCTCACTCTCTCCAGCTCCTTCCGCTGCACATAAAAACACCCGTCAAATTCTAAATCAGCTATAAAAAGGTTTAAGTGCTGAAGTCTGAGTAAGCACTTACCAGCTCCTCGGTCTTCCTCTGTGCCGTCTCCCGATCCTGCATCGTCGAGAAAAGTAGGGCTCGGAGCGATGCTACCTCACCAGCCACGTCCACCTGCAACACATTGTCAAGTCAGTAATTCAATTCCATAAATCCAATTCACCGAGTTGTAGTTTAGAAGTTTTACCTGGTGTCGAGCGCTCTTGTACACTTTCCCCCCATATTTCAAGGCATACGCCAGGAGGTATGCATCATCAGTGGTAGCGTCTGACTTGACAGCCTTTCCTCGGCGCTCCCAATTGTCAATCTGCTCCTTCGCCCACTCGCGCCAATCGGTAGTGTCATGAAGCCCCCGGAATCTCTGACCCGATTTGCGAAACTAGTCTCGGACGGGGAACTCCACGACACTCTGCCGAAGGCCGAGTGAGCGCTGACTGAGGTACAAGTGAAGAGGTAGCACGAGGTTGAATGCATGCAACCACACCGACCTACCGAAGTAGGGGCGGGCCTGCACCAACCAGGGCTGTCCCTCATCACCCTCCTCCAGGTACGGCTGCCATACCACCTGCAAAACACAGTCAGTCAGTCATCGGGAAGTGAAATCAAGCAGTTAATCAAAGGGAAGGGTTTGAACACTTACATCCAGGTAGGGGTAGCTATCAATGGCCTCCTAAAGTCGCTCCAGCTGGTCCCCGAGGTTGCGTGAATCTCGGCGAGAATCCCAGCGGCGTGCAATGGGCACAAGGCCCGGTCGCGTGAGATCCCCTCTCCCCAAGGCTGGGAGATGTAGATAAGCCCAGAACGCAGGATGAGAAGCAAGTTAGATGGCAGTTTAGAAAGAATTCAATTCAAAGGGTTAAAGTTAAGGTGTGTACCTGGAGAAAGGGGAAGAACCCACTCATCGAAGTCTGCCGCTCCGAGGTGCCCAGGCTGTCGAACTGGTGCGCTAAGAAGGCTGCCCCCCAAGCATAACCCCCTACCTCACTCAAATCCTCTAGCAGAGGCAAGAAGCGGCAATGGACTGCGTCACCTCTCGTGGCAACAGAAGTCTACCAAGAAAGAGAACGAGAAAGCGGCGCAAGTCCATGTCCGCCTCAGCCCCCGGCTCACTCGCCAACTCTCTTGGCTGACCCTAACTAGCTGCTCAAGGTACTCATCCTCACTCTCCCAGCACTCTACCCCGCCTCATGTAACAACAGACTCGCCTACAACGCTACCCTGGGGACCAAGGAAGACCTACGCTCTATAGGAAGCTCTAGCAGTCGCTCGGCTAAGTCATGATAATAGGGGTAGGTGAATCCACTCACCGGCTTCCCATACACTCTGAGCTCTGTGATCCTGCTCACATCCTGTAGACTAGGGATCATATGTCCCCATGGAAATACCAAGGTTGTCGCCTCCGCATCCACCTGCTCCGCAGAGCATGGGTGAGAGCCGAATCCACCCTCATTCTCTCTATCCTAAATATCTCCCAAACCCCATCTCCTCTATCCTATCTCTCTGGAAATGGGGGAATGCTAGGAAGATAGCCAAAACGAGCGTCCAGGATACTCGGGCCCTCATCTCACCCTGCAAGCATCAAGTTCAGTTAAACTCAGGTCACTTTTAGTGTTCAGTTGGAGTCACGGCAGCCCTGGCAACCGCGACCTTGTCGTGATAAAGCGGGGCACCGCGACCTTATCGCGTCACCTTTCGGAGTCGCGATAAGGTCGCGTCTACCCGGGACGTCGCGACATGGTCGCGACGCCCCGCCCTGCCGCGACACCCTATCGCGGCAGATCGGGCTGACGCGTTATCAGGACCAGACTGGCCGGAGCCTCCTTTGTCCGATCCTCTTTTCCACGGGCTTCTTGCCCTACATTGGCCCTCTAGGGCTCCGTCTACCATCTCTATACATTCATACAAGGATTTAAGGTCGATCTACTTACCGATTTCATCGCCTTGGCACGTTTCTTCCGTTCCTCCTCACATTCATGGTCGGGGCCTCTTCTTTCCTTTCCACCTCCATCTCTGCGATTTCCACCTCTTCCTCAACAAGAGGTGCCTCCATTTGGCGCCAAGAACTCCGCCGCTCCGCCTGGCGCTTCCTCCTTGAGGAGCCCTCGCCCGGGTTCTTCTCTCCCTCCATCTAGATCGGGGTTGGAATGAGTGAGATCGTGGGCAAGCAAGGGAAGCAAACTCGCAAGGAAGATGCGAAGAGCAAAGGATGCTAGAAGATCGGAATTTGAGTTTTGAAAACCCAGAAATGAGGAAGGAAGGCACCCTGGTTGGTTTGAATGGGTCGTTTTAGTCGCATCAGGACGGTGGGCCGCGACAATGTCGCGTCCGTTCGGGTGACCACATATGTCACGACCACCCGCCCTGACGCATCATAAAGGCGGTCTCCCTAGGCGTCGCGTCTTGAATAGAGCCCATTTGCGCATGCAGGAAATTCTGTTTATTCATTTAAAATCCAAATCATTACATTCACTAATTCTTTCTATCAATCAAATAAATGCTATAAATCTGTTCCTAGCTACCATCTTTCCTACAAGTCAATTTCATCATGCTCAAACAATCCCCAATGCCGGTAGAACCTTCTTCAAAGCTTCGAGGTATTCTTTGATCACGTCATCATCTTCCGCTACTTCAGGTTGAAGAACACACATCGCGCATCCTTCCCAATGGATGATGGCGCTGCGCACATCGCGCTCGTCCTGCTCATCACCCCTCTTCCTCTCTTGAGTAGGTGGGTAGTGTGATAGGATTGAACCACCATGCGTGCTGCGCCGCATTGAAGGTAGCACCGGTCTGGGTTGTAGGTAACCAGTGCTTCATTGCCCAAGAGTCGTAAGGCAAGCCCGGTGCACTGAGGTAGGTGGATCACCCGGCCGTGCATGAAGCGGGGGCGCATGTCAAACTCTGCCACGGTCATCCTTTTGAAATAGTCACGCCATGCTTTCTGTCCTTTCAGCTGCGCCGTCTTGCACCACGCCTTGGTGCTCATGTGTAGAGGCCCGCCTACGAAAGCCAGCGGATGATTGAGCATTGTCTTGCACTCCGTGGCTAACTCCCCCATTGCTCGGAACTAAATGTGAACGCCCATCCACAGCTCGAGGGCGATAATGGAGCCGAAGAAAGGACCTCCCATAGCTGCAGAAGATAGACTGGCATAGAGGAATCCCAAAACCGCCTGTCCAATGCTCATACCTTCTGAAATGAAGTCAACAATGCTGAGGTTGGCAAAGGAAATAGCCCCGTCCGTTGTAGGGAAGTGGATGACTCCGCAAATGCAGATCGCAGCCGCTTTGGCGATGGCCCGATAATTGCCCGTCTGCGCTTGCATTACGATGTGATCCACTGCGCAATAGGGAGAAGGTGGACATGCATCCCGCTTATCATAGAGTGCAAATCCGTCTTCCTTGTCGTGATCTCCGCAAGGATGCTCCAGGAGTTGATCGGCGCCACGGTGTAAGATATTGCCAACTTCTCGCCACTGTGGTACCGCGGGAGGCCAAGCATTATCTCCAGCTCCTTCAGGAGGACAGTAGCTTCGAATGTCGGAAGACGAACGTGTGAGTCTGCGGATGCCACCTCTCCGCTAGCGCCGTAACACTATCCCACACGTGCACCATCTTGTCATATTTCTTGGCCAACACAAGCACCGTGGATAGCCCCCACTCTTTCAAGTGGCTAATGGAGGCGGGTGGAAGTAGCTCGAGTATGGGCGCTAGCCATGGCACCCGAGAGAACCGCCTATGGCCGAGTAAGATCTGAGGAAAGGTTGAAGAGATAGTTTGAGAATGGAAAAGGAGAAGAAGGAAAACAGGGGAAAACAGAGCAAAAGTTCAGAAGTTCAGAAATTAGGAAGAAAGAGCACTTACTTGGAGCTCCAGACGCATGCAAATATGCCCCGGGATGGCAGAGATTTGCTGGAGAGCTGCATAAGACTCTCTAGCAGCCTTTGGGCCGGAGTATGGCGGGATTTCCTCCTGGAAAGCAGAATAGCTTCTCTTCATGGTAGCAAAAAGGAGAAACTTGAAGAAAATTGAAGAAGAGAGGGAGCAGAGGGTTAGCTACAGGATTAGCCCCTAAATTCTCCTATTTATAGAGTCTTAAGAGGTCCACTCCTACTCTAATCTCGAAACTAGGTTTAGGATAACATTAGAAGAGGTTTAGGAGTCCTAGTGTTAGTCTAGATGTCTTAGGATGAGGATAAACTTCGGTTTCCTGGTCTTACTGGGTTCGGTCCGAGTCGTGACACCACGATCTGACGCGACCTTGTCGCGGCAGGGCGGTATGCTGCGACTATGTCGCGGTCATCCAGAGCGTCGCCTCTCTGCCCGAGGGTTTGTTTTCATGCCTGCGCAATGTATATGTGTTTGTTTGTTTATAATTGTGAATATATATTGTCAGTTTGTACTTATTATGTTTGTTCTTGTCAACATAAACCAAAAATAACAAAAACAAAATCAAAATCACAACCAGAAAATAAAAAAAAAAGTCGCCACAGGTAAGTCAGGTAAGTATCTCTTTCCCTACTCCCTGCATTACTATATGGTATTCTACTTATTATATCATTTCAAGGACGGCTGGTTCTCAATGTGCTCTGGGATTTGAGTTCCCCTTTACCAAAACAGTGATAAACATGTGCACATGCTAATCGTTGGACAGGCCGTTGTTGTTTAAGTTCGAGAACGATGGATTCAGGCCTGCACTGCGGTTGTGGGTAGTCTCTTGACCCGTCCTTATCTGGCTCGACAATATTATCCTTGATATATTTTCTATTTTCTCTTTCTTTGCATTTGTTTGATGATTTCTTTTATTTTAGCCCAGCATGCATCATGTAGGACTTTGAGCTTTCCTGACTCTTCCTAACTTTTGATGAGCCCTTGTTGAGTGCCCAATCACCTTCATTTTCTAAACAAGAAATCCAATTCACTCCGAATCGGAAGGTTTGCCTCCGAGTGAGTTGCTTCCGTCAGTATGACAAGAATTTCCTGTCTGGATTACCTATCCAAATTATCCTTTCCCTTTGATCCGTTTTGGTTGCGAACCGCTCCCAGGACAGAGTCATGAGTTACCTGCCCTGGCACGCACATGTCCCTCCAAAACGAAACCTGCAGGCCAATCGGCTAGGGTACCTCTCAATCGAGGGGTTGATCGCCCTTTTCCTTCTCCTTCTCATCCAGACTTGTGCTTTTTCTTTGCATTTTGCTCGAGCATGCTAACTTGGACTTTCACGAAGATTCCAATTGCTCATTGATTGGACCGGGTGTCTCTTTACCTTGGCTTCCACTTTTCAGTCCACTCCACGTCACTCCCTCCGCTCTGCCGTCACTTCGTGACACCTCTACTCCACTTCCGCTTCGTTCCCTTCAAAGTGGAAGCCGAGGAGGGGCAATCTGTAACACCCGATTCCGACTAATGGTTGAACCACATTTCTTGTCACTTCAGTGGCCCCTAGTTGGTCACTCCCCTTGACCCATCATTAGCCTTGTTTTGAGCCCATTATCAATTAAAATTACCTTGAAATCCCATCTATGTCACTTTGAGAGAGTCCTTATGGATCAGTAACTCTTGTCCATTCATGCGATTGGCTGATAATTCACAAAATATCAATTTTCTAGTCGCGACGCATCGTGGCGTCGCGCTCTGAGGCGCGACGGTCTAGGCTGCCACGACAGCCCATGCATTACCATGCACGTGGGAGTACTGTCGCGACGCCCCGCCCTGTCGCGTCTCTGAGTCGCGGCCCTACGATACGACGCGACGCACTGCGCATGCAGGCCTCCGCAACCACCTCCTATTTTATCCTCTCATGGCTTTATCTTTATCCCTAGGGAATATCTCAACCCCCTATGCGGGATTTGGGCCCTAGGGACCCTCCTTGAGGCTCCTAAGGACTCTCCATCCGAATTTGGGTGGATTTATCTCCCATTTTAATTATTCCCATCCTAAGGAGATATTCTCTCTCAAAGCTCTATAAAAAGCAAGGCACTTTCTGCACGGAAAGGGGAGCTCCGATTTTACCCCGAAGGGCTGCTGAATTCTCCACTGATCTGGACTTAGCCACACAGCCCTCCCATTTCCTCTCATTCTGTCACACCCCGATATTTAGCAGCGGAATAAATACCGGGGACGTGAACGATACAAATACTATCACAGTTGAATAGCGCAGAGTCACAATAAAAATATACCACACATTTCAGACCATAATACGGTCACCATAAATATACTTTATTCATTCATTCAACTATTACAACCTTACATGGAGAGAATCAATTGAAAAGGGTTCATTATTCAAATAACAATGTTTCTCTAATAATGACTACTCAAATGTCTATTTCTAAACTGACAACTACTCATATGACAGGTGCTCATCACTCTTTCCCTACCCATCCGACTCTCTCTGGTTCCTCATCACTACCGAAAAAGGCAGGATGAAAGGGTGAGCGAACTAGATCAGTAGGATTTACATCTCAATATTGTGCGGGCCCTAATATACATGATTAACATTTAAATAGCAGATATGCACATGAATATGAGGACAATGCATGCTTTTCTAACAAGTTGAATGGAAGATAGAACGGATGACATATCAAATCAAATATCGAATTGCATATACAATGGACAGATATTTCAAGAGTAGAATCATATCAAAAGAGATTGGCCATATTCACAGATATCACGTATTCACATGATCAGACGTATCATATCAATCATAACATATCAGATATATCAGACTTATCATATCAAATAAAGGCACATTCACCTAATCTTGCTTATTGTTTGTGCTATGCTAAGCACCAGAAGTCCATACTCCCGCGGTTAATAAGTACGTTAGGGCGCCTCCTCCCCAGGACTGGACCAGGCCCCTATTGCATAGGCATTAGATCATATTTTGGACCGGAGTCCCACGTTTTACCGAAACAAACAGATTCATATTATGGCCACAAAGTTTCAATAACAAGCTCGTAGTAAAAGGAACATGATCATTCATAGAGTCAAGGTATGACTAATAGCTCAAGAGAACAAGGCGGATAACGACGTATCTTATGTTTTCATAATTCATTAATGTCTTGACATGAGATGTTTCTAAAGACAGATCATTGGCAAACATGTGCTCTCAATTTCCCAAGGAGGGTGTGTCTATTCGTGCAAAAGTGTAAGTGATGAGTCACGGATCTTTCCTAACATGTATGCAATTGACAAATAATTATTGAACCCGAAAGCATGTAACTATTGAAAACTCATATGCAAATCATGACATTAACACCACTAACAAGTCCATACTAACATGTATTCATCACCAATTCATATCATATTCTTATCTTATCAATTGACAATAACAAGATCACAAGATAACCCAATGGACATAAGATCAATCACAATTACACATTAGAATCATATTCATATCCTTACTATTTTTCAATGGGTTGATTTATTTAGGTCCATGCATACTATATAACATCATGCACATGCTAGTATACTCATGAAATGATCAGACCCAAGACATGTTGTCACGCCCCGAATATTTAGCAGCGGAATAAATACCGGGGGACGTGAACGATACAAACAAATGTATCACAGTTGAATAGCGCAGAGTCATAATTGAATATAATAACACTTTTCAAATCATAACAATATCCTCAAAGTACTCTTTATTTCATTTCATTCAACTAGATACAACCTTACATAAGAAAGATCCAACAAAAGGTCCATTATTCAAATAAAACTTCTAGAAAAGTTAACTATTACATAGACTACTCATTTGTCTATTTCTATGCTATCATCGACTCATAAGGGGTGCTCATCACTCCTTGCCCTGCCCCATCGGACTCCACTGGTTCTTCATCACTTCCTGAAAAAAAGGTAGGATGATAGGGTGAGCGAACTAGCTCAGTAGGATTTACATCTCATATGGTGCGGGCACTAGTATACGTGATTGCATTTTTAAATAGGCAATATGCACATGAATATGATGACACTGCATGCTTTTTTCTAACAGATTGAACAGAGAATAGAACGGATGACAGATCAAATCAAATATCGAACTACATATACAATGGACAGATATTTCAAGAGTAGAATCATATCAAAAGAGATTGCCATATTCAGACAGATACCACGTATTCACGTGAACAAGTATCAAATCTTATCATATCAGATCAAATCAAACTTATCATATCAAACGAAGGCACAATTTTCACAACTCTTGCATATAGTATCATGCCATGCCACGCACCACAATCCATACCCCCGCGTTTAATAAGTACGTTGGGTGCTCCTCCCCAGGACCAGACAGGGCCCTTAATTGCACAGGCATTGGTCAAAGGACCGAAGTCCCAATTGTGCCGAACAAACTATTCATATTATGGCCACAGAGTTTCCAATGACAAGCTCATAGTAAAAGGAAACAAGATCATTTATAGAGTCAAGGTATGACAAATAGCTCAAGAGAACAAGGTAGGATAACGACGTATCTTATATTTCATAATTCATAATGTCTTGACAAGAGGGTGTTTCTAAGACAGATCATATGTAGAACATGTATTTCCTAGCATGTTGCATATGACAATAATCAATTAAACACCGGAAAACATGAAACCATGAAACTTATATGCAAATCATAACATTTACACCCACTAATATGTCCATACTAATCATGTATTCATCCCCACATTCATATCATATTATTATCTTATCAATTGACAATAAGCAAGATCACAAGATAATCCAAGGATCATAAGAACAATCAAAATTTACACTTAGAATCATATTCATATCATTACCATTTCCTTTAATGGTTTGATTTATTTTAAGTCCATGCATACCTTATAACACCATGTACATGCTTGAAGACATCATGAAATGATTAGACTCAAATATACAAAAATCTTGTAAGGGTAGTGTCGACACTAGATCAGATGGTGTCGACACAGTGCTCCAACCCAAGACAAAAACATGCAAAACTGGTCAGGCTGTGTCGACACTAGTCCAGGTTGTGTCGACACAGTGCATCAAATAAGGCAAAAAGGTCAAGTAGTGTTGACACGAGATCAAGTAGTGTCGACACTAGAGACAACTTCCAGAAAACCCTCTGGTCATGTGGGACAGTGTGTCGACACTAGCACAAGTGGTGTCGACACTAGATCAGCTTCCCAGAACTTTCTGGTCAAACTGGGGGAGTGTGTCGACACACTATGGGTTGTGTCGACACTAGAGGGCTTCCCAGAACACTTTCTGGGCTGTTTTGGGACAGGAGGTCGACCTGAGTTCAGGTCATGTCGACGGGCTCAGGTCAGGTCGACACGGTTCAGGCCAGGTCGACCCAGTGGCCCTCCTAGACAAAAAAAACACATGACTGCAGTGGCAGTGATCCACTTCCACCTCTTATAACTCTCTAACGAATGACATTTGACAAACCGTTCAACATGAACGATGAGATAACAACTAGTAGAAAAACTTTGATGTTGAGAGTTTGATCTAATTCGGTCTCTAATCTCAATAAAACATACGAAGAACAAAAGTCAAAAGTAGCCCGAAATCACAGTGTTAGCAGAGACTCTCTTATCATGCTCCTAACTCTCTAACGAAGGACTTTTGGACAAAACGTCCAACATAGAAGATGATCGTGACTTCAGTAGAAAAACGTTTGTGAAGAAAGTTTAGTCAATTCGATCTCGAATCACATGCCAAATAAGACGAACGGGAAAAGCCCTAACTGTGCGAGACTTCGGGAAAATCACCAATACACAATGTATACTCCATGAAAACCAATCAAACCAATTGCAAACCTAACTCACCACTAACATGATGGTGTGTGGTTTTTCTTTAATCTTTGCCGAGAACACCTACCTTTATGAAGATCTAAAACCTGTTGATGTTGGGACCCAACAGAGGATGCAGGGGATGAAGCTCCGGTTCCCAGCCTTTCTCCTGCTCCCAGAAGTTCTCGCTTGCTGCCTCCAAACGACTCCAACTTCGTTGTTAACCTTCCCCAAGAGTTTAGGGACGAGTTCTTATAGTTTTAGGATGTTGTTAAGAGTCCTAATGATACTAGGAAAGGGCTACGAGCTCTGTTTCCTAGTTTCCAGAAAATCTGGGATTCCTTTACTTAAAAAGAGGTAGCCAAGGTTTAGGAACCTCCAATTGGGATTGAGTTCGGTTTTGGCTTACCTTACATGACTAATCATCCATACCTTAACCCTAAATTGCCCTCCTAATATATGCATAATTACCTACACGAATTTCTGGGCAATTCCCTGTCTCAATTCATTCATATCCTTGGGCCAAATATACTCTATTTGCCCATTCTTGTTATGATCATTATTACAAGGTATTGGAAGTCTCTCCAATACGTTTATTTAATTTATCCATCATATTCTGAATTTTAAAATTTGCAAATTTCCGGGGGTTACACATGTAATTTTTTTGCAAAGGTAGTCGACACACCCCTTACTGGTTGTCGACACAATGCTTCAAACACAAGACAAAATAATGCAAAACTGGTCAAGTAGTGTCGACACTAGATCAAGTTGTCGACACTAGAGACGCTTCCAAAAAACCTTTTGGCCAATATGACAGTGTGTCGACACTAGATCAGGTAGTGTCGACACTAGAGACCTTTCCAGAACACCCTTTTGGGCTGTTTTGGGACAGTGTGTCGACACTAGATCAGGTAGTGTCGACACTAGAGACCTTCCCAGAACACCCTTTTGGGCTGTTTTGAGACAGTGTGTCGACACTAGATCAGGTAGTGTCGACACTAGAGACCTTCCCAAACACCTTTTGGGCTGTTTTGGGACAGTGTGTCAACACTATCAACTAGTGTCGACACTAGAGGCCCTCCCAGAAAAAAAAAACATATGGTCTGGTGTAATCCGAAATACATCTCATGTAGTGATTCACTTTCCCCTCTTGTAACTCTCTAACGAATGACATTTAGACAAAATGTTCAACACGTACGATGACGAGCACAACTATTAGAAGAACTTTAATGTTGGTGGTTTTATCTAATTCGGTCTCTAATCTGAAAAAAACATGTAAAGAACATAAGAACTAAGTGCAGCCCGAAATCATAGTATCATGCGTGACTCTCTTACCATGCTTATAACTCTCTAACGAAAGACTTTTGGACAAAATGTCCAACATAAAAGATGATCGTGACTTCAAGTAGAAGAACTTTCATGAGGAAGTTTAGTCTAATTCGTCTTCAATCATGTGCATAATAAGAAGAAGGGAAAGCCCTAACTATGTGCGACTTAGGGAAACTACGAATACGCATGTATACTCCATGAAATTGAGTCAAACCAAGTGCAAATGATCCTAGACTCGAAATCTACATGATGGTGTTGGTTTTCTTTAATCTTGGCCTGAGAACACCTACCTTTATGAAGATCTAAGACCAGTCGACATTCGGGACGCAGCAGAGGATGAAGGGATGAAGCTCCGGGTTCCCAGCCTTTCTCCTTCTCCTATGAAGCCCTAGCCTGCCTCCAAACGACCCCAACTCGTTGTTAAACTTCCCCAAGAGTTTAAGGACGAGTTCTTATAGATTTAGGTTGTATTTACAAGTCCTAACGAGACTAGGAAAGGGGCTACGAGTTTTGTTTCCTACTTTCCAAGAAATCTGGGACTCTTTCCTCAAGGAGGTAGCAACGGTTTAGGAAACCACCAATTGGGGTTGGGTTCGGTTTTGGCTTACCTTGCATGACTAATTACCTTAATTTTAACCCTAACTTGCCCTCTCTAATTATGGCATAATTACATACACGAATTTCTGGTAATTTCCTGTCCTAGTTTCGTCCTTGGGTCAAATGTGCTCCATTGGCCCAATCTTGTTAATGGGTCATTATACATGGTGTTGGAAGTCTCTCCATATGTTTATTTAATTTATTCCCCTTTATTTCTAAATTTTTTAAATCACTTTTCGGGGGTTACATCCTCCCCCACTTAAGAAATTTGGTCCCCAAATTTACGCATAATGGTGTAGTTCGTACCTGAGAATAGTTCTGGGTGGTTTTTCTTCATTCTTTCCTCTGTTTCCCAGGTAGCATTAGTAACTCCGTCTCGACTCCATTGGACCTTCACCATAGGTATGGTACGATTCCTGAGTCGTTGAATCTTCCGATCCAACAGTTTGATCGGCTTCTCTTCATAAGTCAGGTCCTCCCGAATCTCCAAGTCCTCATGGTTGATTACATGGTCGGCATTGAATAAGTACTTCCTCAGCATGGATATGTGGAACACATTATGCACGTTCGCCAGCTGTGGAGGTAGTGCAAGTCTATACGCCACCTGACCAATCCTTTCCAGATTTCAAATGGCCCTATGAATCTGGGACTTAGTTTTCCTTTGATCCCAAATCTTTGTATTCCCCTTGAAGGTGAGACCTTCAAGAAAACATGTTCGCCAACCTGAAATTCTAGTTCTCTCCTTCTCTTGTCTGCATAACTCTTCTGCCTGGATTGTGCTATCTTCAGACGTTCCCTGACAATCTGAACCTTCCTGACAGTCGCCTCAATTAAGTCGGGTCCAACCCATTGGTTCTCCCCAACCTCTTCCCAACAAAGGGGTGATCTGCAACTCCTGCCATATAAGGCTTCAATGGAGCCATCTTGATACTTGCCTGATAGCTGTTGTTATATGCAAACTCCATCAGGTACAACTGATCATCCCATCGACCTCTAAAATCTAGCACCAGAGCACGAAGCATATCTTCCACAATTTGATTGGTCCTTTCGGTTTGTCCATCAGTCTGAGGATGGAAGGCAGTACTAAAGTTTAGTTTAGTACCCATTGCTGCTTGTAAACCCTTCCAGAAGTGTGAAGTAAATCTAGGGTCCCGATCCGATATTATGTTAGATGGAACCCCATGCAATCTGACTACTTCCTTAACATATAGTGCAGCCAATACATCCACTGACCAGGTACTCTTAATCGGCAAGAAGTGAGCCGACTTAGTCAATCGATCAACTATTACCCAAATTGCATCCATACCACCTCTAGTCTTGGGCAATCCCATGATAAAGTCCATACCGATGCTATCCCACTTCCACTCCGGGATTTCTAGTGGTAGCAGTCCACCAGCTGTACGGAAATGCTCGGCCTTGACTTTCATGCATGTTAAACAGTATGACACATGATCGGCCACATCCCTCTTCATGTTTGGCCACCAGTACGACCTTTTAAAGTCTTGGTACATCTTTGTTGATCCAGGATGAATCGTGTACTTGGACTGGTGAGCTTCATTTAGTAACCTCTTCTTGAGTTCTCCATGATCAGGGACACATGTTCTACCTCGGAATAGTAATCTTCCTCAGCTGATAGAGTAAAGTCAGGTCTTTGTTCTAGCTTCTCCCTGATCTCAACTAAGAATGGATCCTCTCCCTGTTTCTCCTTGATTTCGGTCAGTAGATCGGATTGTATCTGGAGATTGGAAATCATTACTGTTTTTCCTTCTTCCCATGTCTAAGTTCAAGCTTGCAAATTGCTCCAGTAACTTCCATTCGCCCAGCATCATACTAGCTAGCATAGCTCCTGGTTGTCTACTTAGAGCGTCTGCCACTACATTGGCTTTCCCAGGGTGATATTGAATGGAAAAGTCAAAGTCCTTAAGGTACTCTAACCACCTTCTTTGTCTCATGTTAAGCTCCTTCTGTGAGAACAAGTATTTCAAACTCTTGTGGTCAGAAAAGACTTTAAATTGCTCACCATAGATATAATGCCTCCAAATCTTCAAGGCGAATACTACAGCTGCTAACTCCAGGTCATGAACCGGGTAGTTCACTTCGTGGATCTTCAACTGTCTTGAGGCATAAGCTATTACCTTCCCTTGTTGCATTAAGACGCATCCCAGACCTGTTCCAGAAGCATCTGAATAAATTTCAAATCCTCCCTCTTCAGTGGGTAAGGCGAGGACAGGAGCAGTAGTCAGACACTTCTTCAAGTTGTTAAAGCTTTCTTCACATTCATCGTCCACACAAACGATTTTCCTTCCGGGTCAGCTTGGTTAATGGCACTGCAATCTTTGAGAAATCCTTTATAAACCTTCGATAATATCCTGCTAACCTAGAAAGCTCCTGATCTCTGTGACGCTTGTCGGTCTTTCCCATTTCAGTACAGCCTCAACCTTCGATGGATCAACAGCGATACCATCCTTGGTTACCACATGTCCTAAAAAGGATACCTCCTCAAGCCAAAATTCACATTTACTTAGCTTGGCATATAATTTATTCTCCCTTAAAATCTGTAATGAGATCCTCAAATGCTCCTCATGCTCTTCCTTTGTCTTGGAATAGATCAATATATCATCGATGAATACCACCACAAATTTATCAAGATATGGGCGATAAATGCTATTCATCAACTGCATGAAAACTGCAGGGGCATTTGTTAGTCCAAAAGGCATAACAATGAATTCATAATGCCCATACCTGCTTCGGAAGGCTGTCTTGTGAATGTCTTCTCCTTTGATCCTCAATTGATGATAACCGGATCTGAGATCTATTTTAGAGAAGTATCTAGCTCCAGATAATTGATCAAACAACTCATCAATCCTTGGCAGAGGGTATTTGTTCTTGATAGTTAACTGTTTAGTTGTCTGTAATCTATACATAGCCTCATCGACCCATCTTTCTTCTTGACGAAGAGGACAGGTGCACCCCATGGCGATGTGCTTGGTCGGATGAAACCCTTCTCTAACAGTTCCATCAGTTGCTCTTTTAATTCCTTCAGTTCTGCGGGGACATTCTATATGGTGCCCTAGATACTGGTGCTGCTCCAGGGACCAACTCGATGGTAAAATCGACCTCTCGCTCAGGAGGAATTCCTGGCAAGTCTTCGGGAAAAACATCAGCGTATTCGCTGACAACATGGATGTCCTCAACTTTGACTTCCTTCTTTGTGATGAACAGCAGCAAGAGAAGGCCATACAACCTTTCCTCATCATCCTTTTGGCTTGTAGTGCAGAGATAAGTGACAATCTCCTGCGGTTTCTATCCCCTGTGAACACTAGTTTTGGGTAATGGCTAAAGGTTACCCGACTTCTCCTGCAGTTGATACTAGCCCCATGTTCAGACAACCAGTCTGCTCCCAGTATCACATCATACCCCTCCATGTCCATACATATTAATTTGCTGGTAGGTTTTGGTTTCAATCAACACTTCACTGGATGGCATATGGTTTGTAAGATTGGTGCCAGGACCAATCGGGGTTGACACAACTATTCCGGATTTCATTGGGACGGGTTTCACAGGTAGGGTATCAACAAATGTTTGAGATATAAGGAATGCGTAGCTCCCGTATCAAAGAGAACATATGCGGGTCGGGAAAGAATAGTAAGTGTACCTTCCACGATACCTCCTTCTTCAGCAGCTTCTGGTTCCTGAATAGCTTGCAAGCGGCCTTGCCTCTTCTGTCCATTCGACGCTTGTCCTGAGGGGCTTGTTCTTTCAGTATTGGGCAGTCCGAGATCCTATGGTCACGACTACCACAGCGCAGGCATCTCCCTTGCGCTCTCCAGCATTGTTCAGACCGGTGACTAGCTTTGTCACAGTGTTTGCACCTTTCTCCCGTTGTCACCACTATCTGCTTACCTAACTCCTTTGGCTTTTTATCAGCTGGTTCATTTACTCCGCCACTGGGCCTTTTCTTCCAATGGTCGGCTGATACCTTCCTGTAGAAGACACTTGCTCCCTTTTCACGATTTCCCTTAATTCTTTCAGCAGTCTCCATGGCATCTTCCAGTAACTGAGCCTTCTTTACCATGTCAGCATAGTTTGAATGTCCATTGGCGCCAGTTGAGTGATGAACTGGGGCCTCAAGCCATTCAGAAAGCGTTTTGCCTTCATCCTTTCTGTCCCAATAAGTGAACAGCATATCGGGACAGACGAGAGAATTGGGCCTCATACTCAGCCACATTGAGTCCTCTCTGCTTCAAAGCCGCAAATTCGGCTGCTTTCCGTTCCTGGACCCTCTCAGAAATACTTGGTGTTGAATGCTCAATGAACTGAGCCCATGTTAGTTGCTGGCCATTCAGTGTTGCTTCTACCGACTCCCACCATGCCCTGGCATCCTTTTCCAATTGGAAAGTCGCCAGTAGTACTTTGTTCTGGTCCGTGCATTGCATGACCCTGAATATCCTTTCAATTTCCTTAACCCAGTGTTCAGCAACATCTGGGTCAGTACTCCCTCCAAACCTAGGCGGATCCATATTCCGAAAATTCCGATGGAGATCACCGCTCCGCGGTTACCTCCACCCTGGGTGGCTTGCAGGATAGCCTGAGTCAAGTTCTGTATTGTTTGTTGCATGTCCCTAGCCTGGGCACGTTCAGCGGCCATTGAGGTAATAAGTACCTTCAAGATAATAATAAGTCAGTCATCTAAATATCACATGTGACTTCTATTCCCATGGTTCTACCCAAGCTCACATTAGGTACGACAGATTTTGACTCGTGTGATCTAGTTTCATTCTATGTTCCTATTCCCTTGGACCCTAAGTTTAGGGCTCTGATACCAACTGTCACGCCCCGATATTTAGCAGCGAATAAATACCGGGGGACGTGAACGATACAAAGACGTATCACAGTTGAATAGCGCAGAGTCACAATTAAATAATAACACATTTTCAGACTATAATATGGTCACCAAAATATACTTTATTCCATTCATTCAACTAATTACAACCTTACATAAGAGAATCAACTGAAAGGTTCTTATTCAAATAAAATGTTTCTCTAATACATCGACTACTCAAATGTCTATTCTAAACTGACAACTACTCATATGAGGTGCTCATCACTCTTGCCCTGCCCCATCCGACTCCACTGGTTCCTCATCACTACCTGAAAAGGGCAGGATGATAGGGTGAGCGAACTAGCTCAGTAGGATTTACATCTCAATATTGTGCGGGCACTATATACATGATTAACATTTAAATAGGCAGATATGCACATGAATATGATGACAATGCATGCTTTTCTAACAGTTGAATAGCAGAGTAGAACGATGATATCAGATCAAATGTCGAATTGCATATACAATGGACAGATATTTCAAGAGTAGAATCATATCAAAAGAGATTGGCCATATTCACAGATATCATGTATTCACATGATCAGACGTATCATATCAAATCATATCATATCAGATCAAATCAGACTTATCATATCAAACAAAGGCACATTCACACAATCTTGCTTATTTATTGTGCTATGCCAAGCACCAGAGTCCATACTCCCGCGGTTAATAAGTACGTTGGGGCGCTCCTCCCCAGGACCGACAGGCCCCTATTGCACAGGCATTGGATCAAATTTGGACCGGAGTCCCACGTTGTGCCGAACAAACAGATTCATATTATGGCCACAGAGTTTCAATAACAAGCTCGTAGTAAAAGGAACATGATCATTCATAGAGTCAAGGTATGACAAATAGCTCAAGAGAACAGGCAGGATAACGACGTATCTTATGTTTCATAATTCATTAATGTCTTGACATGAGGATGTTTCTAAAGACAGATCATATGCAGAACATGTGCTCTCAATTCCCCAAGGAGGGTGGCCTATTTCGTGCAAAGTGTAAGTGAGAGTCACGATCTTTCCTAACATGTATGCAATTGACAAATAATTAATTGAACACCGGAACATGTAACTATTGAAACTCATATGCAAATCATGACATTAACACCACTAACAAGTCCATACTAACATGTATTCATCCCCACATTCATCCATATTCTTATCTTATCAATTGACAATAAGCAAGATCACAAGATAATCCAATGGACATAAGATCAATCACAATTACACATTAGAATCGTATTCATATCATTACTATTTTTCAATGGGTTGATTTATTTTAGGTCCATGCATACTATATAACATCATGCACATGCTAGTAGACATCATGAAATGATCAGACCCAAGATATGCAATTTTTTGTAAGGTAGTGTCGACACACCCCTTACTGGTGTCGACACAATGCTTCAAACACAAGACAAAATAATGCAAACTGGTCAAGTAGTGTCGACACTAGATCAAGTAGTGTCGACACTAGAGACAGCTTCCAGAAACCTTCTGGCCATATGAGACAGTGTGTCGACACTAGATCAGTAGTGTCGACACTAGAGACCTTTCCAGAACACCCTTTGGCTGTTTTGGGACAGTGTGTCGACACTAGATCAGTAGTGTCGACACTAGAGTCCTTCCCAGAACACCTTTTGGCTGTTTTGGGACAGTGTGTCGACACTAGATCAAGTAGTGTCGACACTAGAGGCCTCCCAGAAAAAAAACATAGGTCAGGTGTACCCGAAACACATCTCATGCAGTGATTCACTTTCCCCTCTTAACTCTCTAACGAATGACATTTAGACAAAATGTTCAACAGAAGATGACGAGACAACTAGTAGAAGAACTTTGATGTTGGGGTTTGATCTAATTCGGTCTCGAATCCCAGAAAACATGTGAAGAACATAAACTAAGTGCAGCCCGAAATCGCAGTATCATGCAGTGACTCTCTTACCATGCTTATAACTCTCTAATGAAAGACCTTTGGAGAAAACGTCCAACATAAAAGATGATCATGAATTCAAGTAGAAGAACTGTAATGAAGGAAGTTTAGTCTAATTCGGTCTTGAATCATGTGCATAATAAGAAGAACGGGAAAAGCCCTAACTGTGTGCGACTTAGGGAAAACTACGAATACGCAATGTATACTCCATGAAATTGAGTCAAACCAGTGCAAATGATCCTAGACTCAAAATCTAATGATGGTGTTGGTTTCTTTTCTTTAATCTTGGCCTGAGAACACCTACCATTATGAAGATCTAAGACCAGTCGACGTTCTGGACGTAGCAGAGGATGAAGGGATAAAGCTCCGGGTTCCCAGTCTTTCTCCTTCTCCTCTGAAGCCCTAGCCTGCCTCCAAACGACCCCAACTCATTGTTAAACCTTCCCCAAGAGTTTAAGGATGATTTCTTATAGATTTAGGTTGTATTTACAAGTCCTAACGAGACTAGGAAAGGGGCTACGAGTTTTGTTTCCTACTTTCCAAGAAATCTAGGACTCTTTCCTCCAAAGGAGGTAGCAACGGTTTAGGAAACCACCAATTGGGGTTGGGATCGGTTTTGGCTTACCTTGCACGACTAATTACCTAATTTTTTAACCTTAACTTGCCCTCTCTAATTATGGCATAATTACATACACGAATTACTGGGTAATTTCCTGTCCTAGTTTTCATCCTTGGTCAATGTGCTCCATTGGCCCAAATCTTGTTAATGGATCATTAATACATGGTGTTGGAAGTTTCTCCAATCTGTTTATTTAATTTATTCCCTTTTATTTCTAAAATTTTTAAATCACTAAATTTTCGGGGTGTTACACATTCCCTCACACTTCCACCTCAAAAGCTTGCTCATTTCACATCTATGGAACGTGGAGCGTGAAGAGGGCGACCCCCCCCCCCCACTTCATCCAAGAGCTTCTGCACGATCATTGGAACAAACATCAAGCCAGGGAGTCGCCCTAATGGGGCTCATTCTCCTCCCTTCTCCTTTTCCTCTATTTCTTCATACATTTTATTTATTTTCTAGATAGGTGCATTCCTTCCCATTCCCACATTTTCCCATAACCCAAGGGTTTAAAAACCACCCCGGGTTCGTTCCCTTCATGTTGGTTTATTTCCTTTGATTTTTAGAGTAGTTGCTACACTAATCATGTTCTAATACGACTTTTCTTTGTTGTTTCTCATTGATTGGAAGACATACAAAAAAGGTTCTACGAGGAGCTCTCATCCTCTAGCCGGCCGGAGGAAGGGAAGGAGGTCTCTCTCATCATCTCCCGCACCAGAAGAGAACGCGATGGAGGAAGACGACGCGACCAGAAACGCGTCCATCATGACTGACGCGTCCTCAGTGTCCGCGTCCGTCCTGACGACCACGACATCAGGTAGTCCTCTATTCTCTTCCACCCTTTTCCTAGAGTAGTTAGCCCATATCATTATCTTTATTTGGCAATACTCTAGGTGGCGATCACATTCCTTACTTTCATGGTATTAAATTTAATATCCTTTAATGTGTCGAGGGGAAGCGCAATCCCTGTGATTACAGTGACCTGCAGTTAAACTTAAACCCCTAGAAATCCCAGCATGGAAATGGGAAGGTGTAGGGATGGACTTCATCTTCGGACTGCCTAAATCTAGAAGTGGATTCGATGTATATGGGTGATTGTCGACCGCTTAGCAAGTCTGCTCACTTTTTACCAATCAAGAACAAGTAGACGGTTGACGTTCTAGCTGCCTTGTATGTGAAGAAAATTGTCATACTACATGGAGTATCTGTGTCCATTGTGTCTGATAGAGACCCAAGATTTACATCCCATTTTTGGAAAGGATTACACCATTCCTTGGTATCTAAACTAAACTTCAGCACAACTTTCCATCCACAGACTGATGGTCAAACGAGAGACAAAGTAATAGAAGACATGTTGAGAGCTTGGTGCTAGACTTGGAGGTAGTTGGCATGAACATTTATCTCTCGTAGAATTCGCCTACAATAATAGCTACCAAGCTAGTATTTAAATGGCACCTCTCGAGGCACTTTATGATAGAAGCTGTCAATCTCCAATCTACTAGTATGAGGTGGTGAAAAGCAACTATTATGACCAGAATGGTAAGAGAAACTACAGAAAAGGTGAAGCTTATTAAGAAAAATGGCAGTGGCACAACAGAGGCAAAAGGCTTATACAAATACTAGAAGAAGGGATATTAAAATTGACGACCATGTGTTTCTAAACAGTGTCACCAAACCGTGGAATAAGAAGGTTCGGAATCAACGGCGGTCCTTTTGAATCCTTGAAAGAGTTGGTTAAGTTGCATACCGTCTAGCATTGCCGCCACAACTAGATGGATTACCCAATGTGTTCCACATATCCATGTTGATGAAATACGTACGTGACCGTTTTCACGTAGTCAAATATGAATTCCTGGAGTTCCCCAAAGACAAGACTTATGAGAAAGCCGGTTAAAATCATAGATTGTGAACTGTGCCATTGAGGAACAAGGTCATTCCTTGGTGAAGGTCAGGTGGAACCAACGTTTTGATGAAGATGAAACGTGGGAAACCGACGAAGCTATGCGTAAAAGGTTCCCGGAACTGTTTGCAAGTAAGAAATTTCCATTGTCTTATTCATGAATTTGGGGACCAAATTCTCTTAAGTGGAGGAGGGTGTAGCACCTTGGAAATGTAGTAATTTAAAATAAAAGATAAATTGAAAATAATAGTTTAATATTTATCACGATGATTAAAACATACGCGCCATGATCGTATTTTGAAATGTGCGATTAGAAGGAAATAAATCCCATAGTTAGTCTCTAATGAGACAAGACAACTAGTTGATAATTGCTGGGCCAAACAAATACTCTTAGCCCAAAGAACAAGAACCTAACAAGAAAAATCCCCATATTCGTAACCCCAATGAGCAGAAATAGAAAGGGGCAATTTGGGCAAAAGCAAAGGCAATTAGTCATACATAGGAACCCAAATTTGTGCCTAACCATAATAGGAGGTTTCCAAATAGCTCACACACTCTAATTGGGATGGGAATTCCTCAAACAAAGAAAGGATCAAGCTAAAACCACAACCCTCATTTTCTAGTCATAATAGGACTATTAAACAACCTTAAACACTTAAATACTCTTCCTAAGACCCTTGGGGATGAGTTTACCATTAGTTGGGGTCGTGAGGAGGACTGCTTGAGCACCATAGGAGGAGGAGATCACCCCCAACCAGAGCCATCATCCCCTACCAACGTTCTGCAACAATCTGCAGAAGACTCTTCTTAGCATTGACCAAAGGTAGGTGTTCTCGGGCTTAAACTAAACGTAGCACATACCAATGGAAAGAGCATCGCGTCTAGTTTCATATGCATATATTTTGCCCAATTTTCATGAAGCATGCTAGTCGTATTAAGCGTTTTCCAAGAGTCGCGCATGAATAGGGCTTTTCTTGTTCTTACTATATTTCATGCAAGCCGAGGTCAAATTGGGTCAAACCAAAACCATAGTTCTCTTCTACCCATTGTCCTTTACACTTTCCATGTTCAAAGTTTTGTCCAAGGACCACTATATTTCGAGTTATAGATCAATCATGAGGAATTGCACCGTTTTTACTGTTTTCGGGCAAGATCCATGAACTCGACCACTCCAGACGTCGCGTTCTTCATCTCATGAACGCGATGTACTAGATCTTCGCATTAACATGAAAGCCGACCGAACCTCCTGTCATGATTATGTCTTCGACTCGACCGTTCTGACACATGAAACTGTGTGTCATGTGGGTTTCAGCACCTGTCTAGAATGTGACGGGACATGCCGTCATGATTTGACTAGTTTTCCTGCCTTTACTTTTCACACAGCTTTTATATTTGGATTTTGAAAACACCTCTTGAATGCGACGTATCGAACCGTCGCAATTCAGGGTTGTCGCGACCCATTGGCTATTGCGTTATGAAGGCGACTGTCAAGGCCGTCACGTTTTAAAGGTCATCGCGACATATCGACCTGTCGCAACATGAAGGCGAAGGGCAGGTCTACCCGCGATTTGTTGTTTCATAGTGTACTTGTATTTTTGAACCATGTACGGTCTTCTTAAGTGCGACGACTGAACCTGTCGCGATTTAGAGGCCAACCCGAGACCTGTTTTTACAGTATAAAGTGTTAGTCTTGCATTTTATGGTCTTAGTATACATTGCACAGTTTGCCCAGTGGCTTAAAACTTATTAACCCATGATAAAGTCATAACAACCTGAAAGCTTATTCTATTTGTTATTAAATTTCTTGATCTATTCTTGCTATGATTAATTAATCATCTTGCTGCTCTAGCTTGCCAAGTGAATGAATATCCTGTTAAAACACTGCAAATCATGTGGAGATAAGTGCATGTTCAGTAGTGTGTCATCATGTTACTTGCTTTTCGCTTGCTTTAAACTGATGGATTGTGGATTGAGACACGTTCTACACTACACTCTTGCACAAATAGGTAGCCCCTTCTTGGGGGATTGGGAACTCTCGGCTGGTCATTTCGTATCGACAGACTAGTGACCTTTCCTCTAAGACCTCCGTAAATCACTGTACTCTGTGGATTCCCTCATGGAGACCAAGTTGGTTGTACCATTGAAGTTCCCTAGAGATAGCATGCACTTCCTTTCTCGTCTCGTTCTCATGAGTGTGGAATTATAATCATGGACTCAGCCATTAATGTGAATAGTTAACTAAAGTGTAAATTGCGCCGTTATGCTGCCGAAATTCTCTCTTGACTATTGTTATCATGAAATCATGTTCACATGACTTGTTTCCTTAAAATCATCATGAACGTGATATTGAACTATATATTTATTGAAACTCGTGTTATTGGCCATGAATGACTAGGAGTATCTACATTTGAAATTCGTGAGATACTGATCGGGTACGGCGAGTGTCCAAGGGCTCTAGTCTAGCCCCAATGACAGAGAGTCATAAATGTACTGTTAACCATGGGGTAAAATGATTATTGGCATTGCATCTGCACTAGGAAATAGTGTCATGTTGAATGCTAGATACAATAACCACATACACGTATCCTAGTGTGCATTCCAAGGTGGCATAGATGCTTAGTGCACATTTGTGTCTTCGTGCCTGATTAAGTGTTAAGTGATAAAAGTTCGTGCTTACTTGCGTGATATGGCCATCCTGCATTTATTGCAATAAGTGACATCTTGCGTTCTGCACACTATTGACATCCTACGTTCTTGCAATTAAGTGATATCTTGCGTGCTTGTACATAGTGATCTCCTGCTAGTTCTATCTTGTTACCTCATTCTAGATCTTGTTCAATCTATCTAGTTCATGTATGGTGATTATACGGATTTATCGTTCATGCATATCTAGTTAATTGTGCCTGCCAAGTTCTAAATTTCTAATCACTTATATCATTGACCGCACATTAAGATATAAATCCTACTGGGCTAGTTTGCTCATTCCCTACTTTTCAACATCATAGGTGACATTGAGGATGAAGCTGAAGGTCAAGACTATGAAGGGAATGCGTTAGAGTGATAAGCGTGTTCCAACCTTAACGTCTATAGTTAGTTTCTATTAAGAGTTAGATCAATGTAGTAGATAGTGAGGTTATATGTAATTTTCCCTTTATTAAGTCTTAGTCTTGTAGTTGAACAATGAAAAAGTTTGTATTAGTTCTATTTTGAAACAAAGTGTTTGAGATTTGAATACAAGCTTAGTTGTGTTCATTATTTGTGCCCTATTATTATGTATGTATTATCACACATGTAGTGCTCTCTAGCTAGAGGCTTATTTGCAGGCTGTTCACGTCTCGAAATATCGACTTTAAATCTCCAAATATTTCCGCTGCATAATTCTCGGGACGTGACAATGGTCCTACACTAGTTGTTCGCCCGGTGCTCGGCACTTGAGAGCTTGTCCCGCGAGAGGTTGTTATAGTTTACTTGGGACCCCCATCCTCGTTCGCCCATTGAGGGAGTGCTCTAGGCGACAGGCGTGCTCTAGTCAGGTACTCTGGAACGGAGTGGAAAATGGTGGTTATGATAGTGGTGTCGAGTCGTTTGCAGAGCTCTCGTAGTTGGTCTGGGACCCCGAGGTTGTTCGGAGTTCTTCTCGGTGCAGGCCAGCTAGTCATTTTCTCACTGCCTCGCTCTTTGTGGCCCCAGAACCACTTAGAGAGGCTAGGTGTGGGACCATAGTTTGGCCAGACTACGGCAGTTACTATTATGGTTACTCATGCTCCTCGGCTCCACTTTGATGAGATGTGGAGGTCGGGACTGTGGTGAAGGGTAAGACGTCAGTGGATGCTCTTGACCTGTTCACTACTGGTAGTGGTTTCCGTAGCTTGTGTCGTTTGTCCACGCAAGGTTCCCTCTGTCTGTGTTTATAGCCGTGTGGTGGTCACGACGTGCACGTCGTACAGAGTTTTTGACCATGTGTGTTTTCCCGTAACGTTGCTAGTGGGTTAGCTTTCCTTCTGCACTTTTCTATGTAGGATCGGATATTCGATGATGGCAGAATCTAGAAGGGGGGATTGAATAGATTGCAGCAGAAACTTAAGCAATTAAAAAATTACTTCGAATTAAGCGTTCTATCCAATGAAAACCCCACAGATCTGATACACTATGTGTGATTAAAGTGTGTGAGACATTTAATCAAATAGTGTGTGGTGAACAAATTAACTAGTGGTGTGTAAACAAAATCCTTAAGCATGAATCTAGCGTAGCAAGATCAACCACAGTGCCCAAGGAATTTTTAGGTGGTTCAAAAAACACGTCTAGTGACTCCTATGCCCACCCCTCACACAGTGAGGCCACACTACTCAAAGCTTTAGTACAACACACAAACTTGAGCTTGACGGCTCAAACCACACACACACTTGAGCACGATGGCTCAAACCACATGCACTCTAGAACAGATCCACGGGAGATCAGATCCACAAACACACAAACACTTGATCTGTACAGAGATCTTGTATAGATCACACCACATACACGTTCAAGACAATTCTGAATGAACAATCCAATATGAGATGAGAGATAGGAGTGTGAATTGGATGTTCTTCGTCTGAAACGTTTTATGGGAGCTTGAGCTTGGATGATCTTGAGGAGGTCTGATGGTGCCCTCTTCAGATGCTCTTCTCTACTTCAGATTCAGAACTTCTGGAAATCGCCAATTAGATGAACACCTTTTAGGATGCTCCCGCAATTACTCTGCTGCTTCTTCTCTTTGCGTCCGCTGCTCCAACTCTTCTTCTTCCTTTGCTCCTACTACTCTTCTTCTTCTACTTCCTTTTCTTCTGCTTCTCTTCTTCTTCTGGCGATGCTGCACTTGCCTCTTTCTGGGCTCTCACTTGTAGGGTACTTCCCTCTTTCTGGCCGCACCTCTTTCAGATGAGACAAAGGGCATATTTATAGCCTCATCATTGACCTCATACCTGGGGATGCGAGAGTATCACAATTAGGGTTGACCGTACACCTTTAGTGACATGTGATTTTGGCCCCCTGACACGTGCCAGTCAAATGATATCATGCACAAATAGCATCGTAAGGCATTTACGATAAATGGCAATCATATAATTTCAAAAGTAATCGATGTTATATCATGAAGCAATCGATGTCTGACAAAGCAATCGATGTTTAAGTTAATTTGCAATCCATGTTATAATAATCGATGTTTAAATAGGAAGCAATCGATGTCTAGCATGAGGCAATCGATGTTGATCGATTGTCAGAACATCGACTATCACAGAAGACTTGTCAGAACATCGATGTCAAGAAGTCAGAGTTAGGCATCGACTGTCAAGAAGTCGGAGTTTGACATCGCCTGTCAAGAAGTTGAAGTCAGACATCGACTGTCAAGAAGTCGGAGTCAGACATCGATTGTCAAGAAGTCGGAGTCAATGCTATAACATGAGTATATGGCCAGTCTGTCTGTCTATGAATATTCAACATGAATGCACTTATGATTTAACATCAAAACATTGTAAATGTTGTCATAATCATTAGATGTACAATAGAAGATGTGTACAACATGTCATTGTCAAGATGTGTACAATATGTCATCATCCAAATATACAACACAACAATCTCCCGCATATGTACAATATGACATCATCAGATTATGTATAATATGTCATCATCAAAACACACAATTCAACATCCTGTGTTAGAATAGAAATATAACTGTTGTTATTTACTTTAATTATATCTGCTTATCCTACCTGTTAAAGCCAATAGGCGATTGGTAGTCCCTACTGAGCTTCTGTTGTGAAGCTCATCCCTCCTTTTTCCAAGTGAGACTTCCCAAGAGCGCCCGGGTGCGCGTTGGGCGGAGTAGGCGGGGCGGTAGATGTTGTCCCCGTAGCTAGTAGTGGATTCCCCTTTTCTTTTGGTTGTACTTCACCCTCAGGGTATGCCCCTAAGGGTCCTATTCTTCCCTTTGCTTACTTGTACTCGTTGTGTGTTGGGACTGTATCTAGAGGGATACGATGTACTTTGCTCTTTCCTTTCTTTACTTTCGCGTGTGCTTCTAGTTCAGTAGTTGACGTTTATTTCCCTTACATATTCTGTTAGACTTGTCTTATAGCCCTTCCAGGTCTCAGGATCAGTGGGCGGCGACCACGAAAATCGGGTCTTCGACTATGGCCGAGGGTCGAGTTCTCAGGGTCATTACAAAATCCTTGTGTCCCTTGTGTCATTGCTGCTCATTTTGTTCATTGCACTTATTCTCTAACTAACACTTCTGCATCAAAGTTTTATTTTTAAGTGTTAATGTTTGCAGCACTAATTCACCCCCCCCTCTGCTGTGCTTCCGTGGACAAACAAATGCAAAAATATAAGAGAAGACATCGATTTTTATATTGGTTTGGAGCTGAACGCCTTCAACCTCCTATGTTCGGTTCTTGAAGCAACAACTTCCAGATTCCATTAACCTGCCAGCCAGCCACAATCACCTAGTGCATAACCCATACCTAAGTCTTCCCTATCCAAGGGAAACAACACTAGGATTAAACTGATCTTCCCTCCACATGAGGTGCACAATCACCTGATGCTGCAACACCTAGGTCTTACCTACATAAGAGGGTAACAACACCTAGATTATATTGGTCTTCTCTCCACAGCGGGAACAACACCTCAAAGCCATAGCTCTCAAATCATCATGTATACCAGAGGGAACCAATAGGGCACACAGACCCACACTTCACATAGAATGTCACGTCCCGAGAATCTTATGCAGCTAAAATATTAAAGATTCAGATCGATATTCTGAGACATGAACAGTCGGCAAATAAGCCTCTAGCTAGCGAACTTTAGATGTGTATCTACACAACTTAATAGGGCCCACATAATAAACACAACTAATCTAATATTCAACTCTCTTAAGGTTAAACACCACACTGTTAATTCCAAACTCATAATGACACGAGAAACGAAAATAATACATAAATCTGTAATCCTCGCATCCTACTACATCGAACTACTCTCAAAGTAAATTGACTACATATACTATGGATGGAATGCGCTCATCACTCAGATGTGTTCCCATCAGATGCCTAGCCTTCCTCTTCCTGGTCTATATCACCTAAAATTTTAAGAAGTAGGTATGAGCAAACTAGCTTAGTAGGATTTATACCTCAACGTGCGGGCAGTAATATAAGTGATTAACAATTTAAGAACTAGGCAAGCAGGATAATCATGATATGCATGAACGATAAATCCATTTTAACATGGTATGTATGCAAGATAGATTGAACAAGAGTGAAAGGACCATATCTGGAATAACATAACAAGGTGGAACTAGCAGTAGAGTAGTATGTACAAGCATGCAGGATATCAATATTTGTAAGAACGCATGATGGCCATATCACACAAGCAAGCAAACACGCATGGGCAAGAACTTTTAACATGTAACAATAATCAGACACGATGCCATAGTGCACACTAAGTGTAAGGCCCTCTAATTTCCGTCGCATTATTTGCAATTATGTGTGTATGTTTATGCTGGTGTATGTATGTACATATTTACGTACGCATTAATTAGTATAATTACATGTGCATGTGTTTATATTAAACATAAATAATGTATGTATTGCATGATGATAGTATGGATACAATACCATATACATATTGCATGTATATATGTCCGGTATGCATGGTTTTCTGCATAATTAGGGTTCTGGCCGAAGGCCCCCTTGGCGTCAAGCCCAGGCCGTTGAGCTGGTGTCAGCGTCCAGACATGGACGCCAACACTAACTCCGACGTCCAGCGATATGGACGCCAACTTCTCTGACCTGCATGCGCAGCAGAGCTGCAAGCTTCTGAAACAAGGCATGGCCACCATTGGGGGATGTCCCCCAACGGCTCTAAGGCTGTCTAATCGGTAGGGTGAGTGGGTGAGGGGCTCTCCTTAACCCTGAACCCAAATTTGGTCTCTCCCACTCTTTCCCTTCACCCTTGCAAGAGGAGAGAAGTGAGAGAGAAAAAAACCCTAGAGAGTCTATGAGAGAAAACCCATCTTGGCACCCCCAAATCCGACCCCTTGGAGCTTGGTCTGGAGGTCTACTGCGACTAGGAGGAAGCTGGAGCAAAGGAGAATACTTCCCCATCATCCCCTCGGCGTGGAGATCACCCAGGAGGCCGAAGGAAGGTGATCTAGAGGGAGGTTCTGCAACTTCTTAGGACTGCCCAAGGAGGTCTTCACCAAGCTTTTAAATCCCTTAGAAGAATTTTTGAAAGGCAAGTGACCTATCTATGGTGTCCCCGTATGAGTCTAGGTGGTTTTTGTCATTTTTATGGAATTTTCCTCGAGTCCTAGACCCTCTATTTCACCTAAGATTTAAAGCTCGGGTCTATGTTTCTGCACAGACCTGATTCGACGGCAAGGTCCCTGGACGCCCAGTTCCTGCTTGGCGTCCATCGACCATGCCGCTGACCCTGAGTCAGCGGCCAGAGACCGCCGCCTAGTTCTTCTGGACAGAACAGTGGGCTGTTTTGTCCCACTTATGCAGTAATTTCGGTATGTTTTATGCGATGAGGATATATGATAAAGCTTATACTCTATGTATATAGTTAGTTGTGGTGTGTGAATGAATGTGGGATGTGATGGTGAATGTGGGATAATGATATCTTGTAAACTTGTGAGCATGACTTGTAGACAATTTTGCAAAATCCATGATTCATGATTTAATTAGTGTGAATGCCTTAGTTTCGGTTTATCATGAAGAATAGTGGGTCAGCATATGCGTTTGCAAATTTTAGTAATTTATCCATGCTTGTGAAATTTGTAAATAAGCTCGGTTCGGTAAAATGAAAACATGCGAAAATGGTTTGTGATAATTGATCGATAGATGTATGAATTAGGGTAATGTGGTATTCTAAAATCATACATATATTAGTAGTCTCTGTACAAAACAGCAAGTGGCTAACTTACAGGATGTGATAGACCCATGTTAACTTAAGTTGTTAATAGCATGCTAATTAGGCGTTTTATTTTCTGTAAATTCTATGTAGCTCAGAAAAATCTAAAAATTTGGGAGTATGATTATGAACCCGAAAAAAGCATGTGGTAAAAATGTCAGGTCATTTGGACCCGTAAATAAAGAGTTATGTGTTTTCATGAGAAATGTGAATAATTCGTACATACGATCGAAATGTGATTAGATTTTGTTTAAACCCAGCATGATTAGTGTGTTTACTATGTGTTAAACCTTGAAAACTCTGTAGTACCATGTTAGGAAAAACAGAGGTGTTCATGTGAGTAAGCAAGTGTGAATGTGATGAAAAGTGTAAAGTGTAAAAACCATGTGTAAAATGGTAAATGTGTAAAAGTGTAATTGTGCCAATGTGATACTGCTTCCGAGAAGGCAGTGGAGCCGTATCAGGGAAAAGTCCCCCTGAGAAAGTTCATTGTGTTAAGTGACCCTAAGGGCATTAGGGGGAAATCCTGGAGGTGGACAAGTACCACTGGTTAGGGTGGAGACTTGTTCTCCCGGTCTGCGCAGTCCAAGAGTCGCCATTGTATTGCCTAGATGGCGTCTATGTGATGTGATGTGTTTGTGTCCTTCTTTGGTGGTTTGGACTATGTGTCACGGCACCTAAATATGTGTAAAGTGTAATGTGAAATGCGTATGTGACCATGTGTAAATGTGTAAGTGACATGTGAATGTGCATGTGTAAAGTGTAACCACGTGAAAATAGGAAATTTGTGTAAAAGAAAATGTGAAATTCTCGATGTGTAAATGTGCTATTGAAACCATGTGAGACTAAATCTGAACCCATGTGAATTCAGAAAATGCATGTTATTATTCTCATGTTATTTGTACAAGTGTTTAGAATCCATGGTAGGGACAACAAATGAATATGTGTGCAAAGTGGCATGATGGATTGTTCATATGTGAGGTTTTAAGCAACGTTGTAGCTCTCATGTGTAGATTTATAGTCATTGAACCATGTGAAATCAGCAACCTAAAGCATGTGAAAAAGTTATGTATGCACTTAAGAATATGTGGAATCCATGCAAATTGTGTTCCCCTTTCATGCATGTAATTTGTCCATATTGATAGCTCTCATGTTGGATTCTGTAAAAGATTAAAGTTCATGAGTAAATTGAATAGAGACCATGTGATAGGTGGATTTTATTTTAAAAAAAAAATCTGAAAGCATGAGTTATGTATGAAATTGTAGAACTTCCATGATAGGTTGAAAAACTCGAATTGACTAGCATGCTATGTGTTGCTAATTGTAATGTGCATGTAGAAACCACTAGGACTTGCACATGTATATCATGAATAGTGTTGCTTGCTGAGTCCCTGGACTCACTCCTTGCTTCGGCGTACAGGTATAGTCGGTGACACAGTGCCCTTGGAGGAGGCAGCAGAGACGGACTCCGAGCGTGGAGACTAGCTAGTTTTTGGAGTTCCTTGTGATTGTGTACTTCCTAGTATGTACTTGGAACATTGTATTAGAATTATCATGAGAAGAATGTATTATGTGGACATTTTGTAATTCTATTTCAGCAATTTAAATTATGTGAGCTCTTAGTTCCTCATTGTTAATTGCGAAAATTTATGTATGGTTAATGTGGATGATGAATGAATGGAGATAGTTCTCTTTTACTTCCGCTACTCTGTTGTATATTCGCGTGTATCTCAGCTGTATGTATCGTTGGGTAAATGTCCCACTGTGGCAGCACTTGTTATACCGATGTGGGTTGGTATAACCGTACCGGTATAATGAGGGCCGTATCAGAGATTGGTATCAGAGAGACCAGTTGAGATTGCACATGAATATACCTAAGTCATCATCCCCATTGCATGCTAAGTATGTCCACATGTGTAGAAAACACCAATAAGAAGTGAAAGATAGATAAGAAGTGGTTAGAAAATTTAGTAACCTAGCTCTAATGGTGGCTGAAATTTTACTACAGCCATGGCTTCCCGTGGACGACGTGGAGGTGCGCCGGCTCGCGACGACGAGCAGAGGCGTGAGGAGCGGGCGGAGCAACAGGCCCCGGCCCCACAGGGTCCTGTGCTTCCCCCACCACCACCAGTGGACTATGGAGTATTCATGCAAGGTCTGGTGCAAGCCATGCAGACGCAGGCTCACACCCAGGTAGCACTCCAGGCCCAGTTGGAGGCCCAGGTAGAATAATAAAACAACCTAGTAGTTTGCCATTTAAATTGCATGATATTGTGTTTATTGTTTAAATGTAGCAGGCTCAGGCCCCAGCTCAAGACCATGGTGGACCTTCCATCATGGAGCGATTCAAGAGGATGGCCCCACCCTCTTTTAAGGGGAGAGTGATCCGCTAATGGCAGAAAGCTGGATGAGGGAGACGGAGAAAATCTTCCGAGCTATCAGGTGTCCTGATGAGGACAAGGTGACCTTAGCCGCCTATATGCTACAGGTATGCTTTAGTTAAGCTTGTACGTTGTTTGTCAAGTTGGCATTTGTTAGTTGGTGCTTATGAAGGTGTATTACAGGAGAGAGCTGATGTATGGTGGTCCTCCCTACTGCGTACACGCTTTGAGGACGGAGCTGTAGATGTGGCATGGGACGCGTTCGTGAGGCTCTTCCGAGCCAAGTTCGTCCCAGAGCATATCCAGGACAAGATGGAGCAAGAATTCCTTTCCCTAACGCAAGGATCAATGACCGTCCTGGAATACGAGGCAAGGTTTTCTGAACTTTCTAAATATGCACCGCATATCGTAGAGGATGAGCGCAGGAAGACCAGGAAGGCCTCGAGCCCCAGCTCGAGTGTTTGTGTTAGCTCGTGAGGACGCCGAGCAGGCGGAGCATGTCACGGAAGGTACAGTTTTACTTTTCGGTGTGCACGCTCGGGTTTTGTTTGATACGGGTGCTACTCACTCGTTCATTTCCGAGTGGTTCGCTAGGCAGTTAGCCCTAGAGTCAGGCATAGAGTCTGAGGAGTTAGAGGTTCCTTTGTCCGTGCACACCCCTGCGGGTACGGTATCGACTAGGAAGTGCATTCCGTCGTTACCTGTGTGCATTGAGGATAGATTCCTAGATGGGTGTTTCTTCTTGCTAAAGATGAAGGATTATGATTGTATCCTTGGCTGGATTGGCTAGAGGAGCACTACGCGTTAGTGGATGTGTCGAGGAAGAGATTGTTTTCCGCATTCCCGTGAGGATGAGTTCTCTCATCCCTTGCCAAAGAACTTAGCGAGAAAGTTAGTATCTTGGCCATGAAGGCGATGCGCATGGTGAACAAGGGTTGTGACGCATTTCTTGCTAGCGTTATGCTAGTACCGATGCTGGTTCGTCATGACTCTTGCAGAGATCGATGTGGTGCAGGAATTTCCAGATGTCTATCCCGATGACTTGTCTGGATTGCCACGGATAGAGAGATAGAGTTCACTATAGAGTTGCTTCCAGGAACCTCTCCTATCTCGAAGGCCCCATAGGATGGCCCCTGAAGATTAGCCGAGATTGAGGAAGCAATTGCAAGAATTGCTCGATAAGGGATTATTCGCCCCAGTGTTTCTTCTTGGGGCCGCACACTGTTTTAGATGGTCAGTAAGAAGAACGACGGGTCACTTTGGTTGTGCATTGATTATAGGAAGCTAAAACCAGGTGACTGTGAAGAACAGGTATCCCTTACCTCGGATTGATGACCTGTTGGACCAGTTGCGAGAGGCATCAGTCTTTTCCAAGATTGACTTGCGATCTGGTTATCATCAGTTGAGGATTAGGAGTGAGGATGTGTCCAAGACGGCATTTAGAACCGTTATGGACCTTATGAGTTTTTGGTCCTCCTTCAGATTGACTAAGCCCCGCAGCGTTCATGGATCTCATGAACCGGGTGTTTAGTCCGTATTTAGATATGCTTGTTGTTGGATTGACGTGTTGGTCTATTTTCATTGGATGAGGCCACAAATCATCAGCATTTGAGGTTAGTCTTAGAGGTTCTCCGTGAGCACAAGCTGTATGCGAAGTTTCAGCAAGTGCGATGAGTGGTTTTCTGCGCGATTTTTTTCGGTTCGGGCATGTTATCTCCGGCGCTGGTGTAGCTGTTGATCCAGCAAAGTCCAGGCAGTTATGGATTGGGAGATTCCTAGGACCCCTTCGGAGATTCGTAGTTTCCTCGGTTAGTGGCTGGTACTATCGGGATTCATTGAAGGTCTCATCCATCGCCGCCCCTATGACAAAGCTGACCAGAAAAGGTGAGAAGTTCTTTATGTGTGTCTGAGGCATGTGAGCGCAGCTTTCAGCTATTGAAGGCTAAGCTTACTTCTGCTCCGGTATTGGTATTGCCTGTGGGTCTAGAAGGCTTTGCCATTTATACGGATGCATCTCGGATTGGTTTAGGTTGTGTGTCTCATGACAAGAAGGAGTGGGTAGTGGCTTATGCTTCTCGTCAGTTGAAGGAGCATGAGAGGAACTATCCGACTCATGATTGACTCGCAGCAGTGGTTCATGCACTAAGCTGGAGGCATATAAGTATCACTTTATTTTTGTCAGATTTGAGGTCGTACCGACCACAAGAGTTTGAAGTATCTTTTCTCCCAAAAGGAATTAAACCTGAGGCAGAGGAGATGGATTGAGTTCTTGAAGGACTATGACTTCGACCTTCAGTATCATCCTGGAAAGGCGAACGCAGTAGCGGATGCTCTTAGTAGAAAGAGGTCTTCGCTCCAGCAGGATTGGAAGATGTTGGAGGATGCAGCGCTGTCTATGACCGAGTTAGAGCCATCGTTGTGTCAGGCTTTTGTAGCTCAGCTATCCCTTAGATCCTCAGTCTTGAATGAGGTGATTGAGCAGCAGAAAGCCGATCCTAGACTGTTAGAGTTAGTGGGTAAGGCGGGCATTGCTCGTGATGAGGACGGTGATTAGATTTTCAGCACCTGTGTTTGTGTCCCCGATGTGGTAGATGTCCGTGAGCATGTGTTAGCGGAGGCTCATAGATCGCGATTCTCTATTCATCCGGGTAACACTAAGATGTATCAAGACCTGAAGAGATCATTTTGTGTGGTCCGGCATGAAGAAAGATGTTGCGGATTATGTGTCTAGATGTCTAGTATGTCAGCAGGTGAAATCCGAGCGGCAGCGACCATCCGGCCTTATGCAGAGGATGGATATCCCTGTGTGGAAGTGGGAAGCTGTCACTATGGATTTCGTATCGGGTTTGCCTCGATCTAGAAGGGCAATGATCGATTTGGGTAGTTGTAGATAGATTCTCGAAGACTGCACATTTCTTGCCTATGAAGAAGAAGCAGTCAGTAGAGAGTTTAGCTAGATTGTATGTTAGCGGTTCACTGGTGGCATGGTGTGCCGAAGTCGATCATTTCGGATCGAGATCCGAGGTTTACTTCGAGATTGTGGAAGGGTCTTCAGGATGCGTTAGGTCGGAGCTTAAGCTCAGTTCGGCATTTCATCCCAGAACCGATGGACAGTCCGAGAGGACTATCCAGACGCTCGAGGACATGTTGAGAGCGTGTGTTCTGGATTGGAAGGATGATTGGGAGCGTCATTTACCTCTTGTGGAGTTCGCATACAACAACAGCTTTCATGCTAGTATGGTATGGCTCCATTCGAGACGTTGTTGGTAGGCCCTGCAGATCTCCTTTATGTTGGGAGGAGACTGGTGATAGGCAGTTGATCGGACCGGAGTTAGTTCAGGAAACCGGATAAGATTCAGCTTATCAGGAAAAGGCTTGTTGCGGCACAGGATAGGCAGAAGAGTTATGCCGACAAACAGGAGAAAGGATTTGAGTTCGAGGTTGGCGATCATGTCTTCTTGAAGATATCGCCTACTCGTGGTGTTGTCAGATTTGGCAGGCATAGCAAGCTAAGCCCTAGAGATCATGGCCCATATGAGATTTCTCAGACGTTTGGGCAACGTGGCGTACGAGCTAGCTTTACCCCCAGCTTTGGCTAGCGTTCACCCTGTATTCCACGTGTCCATGCTCAGGAAGTATGTCCGAGATCCGTCTCATGTGATTAGTCATGAGCCGTGGAGATCCAGCCAGATCTTTGTATGTGCGAGCAACCAGTAGCCATTCTGACCGGAAGGTTCAGCATCTCCGAAACAAGAGTATCGCACGGTGAAAGTTCTATGGCGGAACTTCTCACGTGAGGAGGCTATGTGGGAGCTGAGGATGCGATGAAGAAGAAGTATCCCCTTTTGTTTGAGTAGTGTCGTTCTAACTTCGAGGACGAAGTTTCTTTAAGGGGGAGAGGGTGTAAGGCCCTCTAATTTCCGTCGCATTATTTGCAATTATGTGTGTATGTTTATGCTGGTGTATGTATGTACATATTTACGTACGCATTAATAGTATAATTACGTGTGCATGTGTTTATATTAAACATAAATAATGTATGTATTGCATGATGATAGTATGGTACAATACCATATACATATTGCATGTATTATGTCCGGTATGCATGGTTTTCTGCATAATTAGGGTTCTGGCCGAAGGCCCCTTGGCGTCAAGCCCAGGCCGTTGAGCTGGTGTCAGCGTCCAGACATGGACGCCAACACTAACTCCGGGCGTCCAGCGATATGGACGCCAACTTCTTGACATGCATGCGCAGCAGAGCTGCTAGCTTCTGAAACAAGGCATGGCCACCATTGGGGATGTCCCCAACGGCTCTAAGGCTGTCTAATCGGTAGGGTGAGTGGGTGAGGGGCTCTCCTTATCCTGAACCCGAATTGGTCTCTCCCACTCTTCCCTTCACCCTTGCAAGAGGAGAGAAGTGAGAGAGAAAAAAACCCTAGAGAGTCTGAGAGAAACCCCATCTTGGCACCCCCAAATCCGACCCTTGGAGCTTTGTCTGGAGGTCTACTGCAACTAGGAGGAAGCTGGAGCAAAGGAGAAGACTTCCCCATCATCCCCTCGGCGTGGAGATCACCCTGGAGGCCGAAGGAAGGTGATCTAGAGGGAGGTTCTGCAACTCCTTGGGACTGCCCAAGGAGGTCTTCACCAAGCTTTAAATCCCTTAGAAGAATTTTGAAAGGCAAGTGACCTATCTATGGTGTCCCCGTATGAGTCTAGGTGGTTTTTGTCATTTTTATGGAATTTTCCTCGAGTCCTAGACCCTCTATTTCACCCAAGATTTAAAGCTCGGGTCTGTGTTTCTGCACAGACCTGATTCGACGGCAAGGTCCCTGGACGCCCAGTTCCTGCTTGGCATCCATCGACCATGCCGCTGACCCTGCTGAGTCAGCGGCCAGAGACCGCCGCCTAGTTCTTCTGGACAGAACAGTGGGCTGTTTTGTCCCACTTATGCAGTAATTTCGGTATGTTTTATGCGATGAGGATATATGATAAAGCTTATACTCTATGTATATGGTTAGTTGTGGTGTGTGAATGAATGTGGGATGTGATGGTGAATGGGGATAATGATATCTTGTAAACTTGTGAGCATGACTTGTAGACAATTTTGCAAAATCCATGATTCATGATTTAAATTAGTGTGAATGCCTTAGTTTCGGTTTGATCATGAAGAATAGTGGGTCAGCATATGCGTTTGCAAATTTTAGTAATTTATCCATGCTTGTGAAATTTGTAAATAAGCTCGGTTCGGGTAAAATGAAAACATGCGAAAATGTTTGTGATAATTGATCGATAGATGTATGAATTAGGGTAATGTGGTATTCTAAAATCATACAATATTAGTAGTCTCTGTACAAAACAGCAAGTGGCTAACTTACAGGATGTGTTAGACCCATGTTAACTTAAGTGGTAATAGCATGCTAATTAGGCGTTTTATTTTCTGTAAATTCTGTAGCTCAGAAAAATCTGAAAATTTGGGAGTATGATTATGCACCCGAAAACCGCATGTGGTAAAACTTTAGGTCATTTGGACCCGTAAATAAAGAGTTATGTGTTTCATGAGAAATGTGAGTAATTCGTACATACGATCGAAATGTGATTAGATTTGGTTTAAACCCAGCATGATTAGTGGTGTACTATGTGTGTTAAACCTTGAATACTCTGTAGTACCATGTTAGGAAAAACAGAGGTGTCATGTGAGTAAGCAAGTGTGAATGTGATGAAAAGTGTAAAGTGTAAAAACCATGTGTGTAAAACGGTAAATGTGTAAAAGTGTAATTGTGCCAATGTGATACTGCTTCCGAGAAGGCAGTGGAGCCGTATCAGGGAAATGTCCCCTGAGAAATTTCATGGTGTTAAGTGACCCTAAGGGCATTAGGGGGAAATCCTGGAGGTGGACAAGTACCACTGGTTAGGGTGGAGACTTGTTCTCCCGGTCTGCGCAGTCAAAGAGTCGCCATTGTATTGCCTAGATGGCGTCTATGTGATGTGATGTGTTGTGTCCTTCTTTGGTGGTTTGGACTATGTGTCACGGCACCTAAATATGTGTAAAGTGTAATGTGAAATGCGTATGTGACCATGTGTAAATGTGTAAGTGACATGTGAATGTGTATGTGTAAAGTGTAACCACGTGAAAATAGGAATTTGTGTAAAGAAAATGTGAAATTCTCGATGTGTAAATGTGCTATTGAAACCATGTGAGACTAAATCTGAACCCATGTGAATTCAGAAAATGCATGGTATTATTCTCATTATTATGTACAAGTGTTTAGAATCCATGGTAGGGACAACAAATGAATATGTGTGCAAAGTGGCATGATGATTGTTCATATGTGAGGGTTTAAGCAACGTTGTAGCTCTCATGTGTAGATTTATAGTCATTGAACCATGTGAAATCAGCAACCTAAAGCATGTGAAAAAGTTATGTATGCACTAAGAATATGTGGATCCATGCAAATTGTGTTCCCCTTCATGCATGTAATTTGTCCATATTGATAGCTCTCATGTTGGATTCTGTAAAAGATTAAAGTTCATGAGTAAATTGAATAGAGACCATGTGATAGGTGGATTTTATTTTAAAAAAAAAAATCTGAAAGCATGGTTATGTATGAAATTGTAGAACTTCCATGATAGGTTGAAAAACTCGAATTGACTAGCATGCTATGTGTTGCTAATTGTAATGTGCATGTAGAAACACTAGGACTTGCACGTGTATATCAGAATAGTGTTGCTTGCTGATCCCTGGACTCACTCCTTGCTTCGGCGTACAGGTATAGTCGGTGACACAGTGCCCTTGGAGGAGGCAGCAGAGACGGACTCGAGCGGTGGAGACTAGCTAGTTTTTGAGTTCCTTGGGATTGGTACTCATAGTATGTACTTGGAAATTGTATTAGAATTATCATGAGAAGAATGTATTATGTGGACATTTATAATTCTATTTCAGCAATTTAAATTATGTGAGCTCTTAGTTCCTCATTGTTAATGCGAAAATTATGTATGGTTAATGTGGATGATGAATGAATGGAGATAGTTCTCTTTTACTTCGCTACTCGTTGTATATTCGAGTGTATCTCAGCTGTATGTATCGTTGGGTAAATGTCCCACTGTGGCAGCACTTGTTATACCGATGTGGGTTGGTATAACCGTACCGGTATAATGAGGGCCGTCACACTAAGGATCTATGCCCACCTTGGAATGCACACTATGAGCACGCGTATGTGGTTATGTATCTAACATTCAACACGTAAGTACTCCCAGCACAGATGCAATGCAAGTAATCATTATACTCCATGGTTAACAATATATTTACAACTCTCTATTGTCGGGCCTAGACTGGAGCCCTTGGACACTCGACGTGCCAATCCACATCTCACTATTTTCAAATGTGGATACTATAGTCAATCATGTCCAATAACAAAAGTTTTCAAGGAATATACAATCAATATCATGTTCATGATGATTTCAAGAAAGACAGTCATGGAAACATGATTTCATGATAACAGTGGTCGAGAGATTCATTTCGGATAGCAAACGACTGATCATTATTTCTTTTTAGTTCCATAAACTTTAATGACTTTGACCATAAAAGAATAGGATATATGAAAAAAAGAGTCAGAGGCCTCTAGGGAACTCCAAGAGAGACTTTCTAACTACGTTCGTAGGAAACGGTAGTACATGCAATTTCCGAAAAACATATCCAATAAAGAGAGTCAGGACATTGTCAGGATCATGGTATGATAACAAGTAGACTCATGTCGATCCTAGCATGTATTCTCACAGCTTTTATCGAAACGATATATCTTTGCATTGGAAATAAAGGACGAAAAGGCAAATCATAGGATAACATGATCAATAACTCCCATATAGAACATTATAATCATATTCATGTATATAATGCTTTTAACATGTGGTTGATGGCTTTTAAGTACAGACATAGACTGTTCATCATACTGGCAAAAACTAAGAAACGATGCAGACTCACTTGCTTGATCTCCTCTCTAAATCTAGGTTTCCTGGGATGGAACTATAAACGAAAGAGATTGCAGGGATGAGAAGTAACAGATCCATGGCATTTGTTTGATGAGAAAACACAGGTTCAGAGTACGCTCAAATTCAGAAACAACCTGATACTCTCTACATGAACGGTAAGAATCAAGAGAATGGGACACAAGAGACTAGACTTGAAGAACTTCCAGTTGGTATACTCTACGTTAAGTTGATGCCCGAGATTGCCTACCTTTGAACATCCTAAGCGGCTCTTCTGTAGAATGAAGTAGAACGTGGTTTGGGGAAGAAAGCTCTGGTTAGGGCGATCTCCTCCTTCTCCAGTTCTCTAGCTAGCCTTCACAGTCTCCCCAGCAAGTTGGTAACTCATCCCCAAGGGTTTAGGATGAGTATCTATAGGTTTAAAGTTGTTAGGAGTCCTATTGTAACTAGGGGAGTGGGTTGCGGTTTTAGCTTGATCCCTTCCAGTCTGGAGGATTCCCGTCCAATTGGAGTAGGAAGCCGTTCGGAAAACTCCTCCTTTTGATGGGGCACAAATTTACGTTAATATGGAACTCTAACAATGGTGCAACATCCAAGTTTGTAATTTCATAACTCCTAGTAGGAGTCCTATCATGTTCAGAACTTCCCTAGGAGTTATTTCTTATCAAACCATCCCAAAATTTTAGGAAGTACATCCGTATTTTCAAGTTAGACAGGATTTATGACCCATACTTCCCTGTTTATCTTACTAACCTATTTTTAATATCAGATCTATAATTAACACATTTATTGTTTGTTAATGACCGGTAAGTTCGTCATATACGAAGTCATACACGATTGGTCGTAGTCAGCCGAAGCTAACTTCGTCATATACGAAGTCTGACTTCATCATATAGGAAGCCATACATGAATTGGTCTTGACTAGTCAACGCTAACTTCTGTTGGATCGGGATGGAGCTTAGATGTCCTAGAGGGGGGGGGGGGGGTGAATAGGACTTCTTGCACTTTTAAAATTTATCTGAAAACACATAACACTAGATAGTAATGTTAGTATTTAGTGTAGTGTGTGTGAAACAAGTGAAAAGCTTGGCGGAATCAATCACACAAAGTGCACAGAGATTTATCCTAGTTTGGCCCTTCCAAATGGAAGTCCTACATCCAGTCCCCAAGATCCCCTTGGGATTGCACTAAACTGCCAAGAACACTGGGCCTTCTCTCAACCTGAGAGGTATTACAACCCACTTGCTCCCAAGAAAGTCTTTCTTTCACAGAGGGGTATTACAACCACCTACAACTGTAGGTCTTCCCTTCACAGAGGGGCACTACAGGGAATAACCCCCTACTGGTTTCTTACACAGAAATAGACACAGTGTGTTGCTTAGAAGAATGAGCAAACACAGAAGATCAGAAAGAGATACAAGTATGAATGGAATTTTTGACTCTTTCTGACTCTAAGAGGGTGGACTGAAAAGAAAATCTACAATAGTAGAAAGCCCCTAAAGAGAAAGACTTCTGAATGCAATAGAGCTTGGAAGTCGAAGCTTGAAGCAGACTCTCTTCAGATCTTGACTTTTCTCTCTTTTCTTACTGAGTGTTGGCTGTGGTAGAGTATTGACTCTATCTGTGATCACTCTTATTATGTAATTCAAACTTCAGCTTTCTATATAGTCTTTAGAGATTTCAGCTTCCCATTTGAAACTGGCCGTTTGAAAATAACCATTTGAATCTGAGTGTTGGGTATTGAGACTTGAGACTTCTGAGATGTCTATCATAAGATCTTTAGCCCTTGAGTCTCAATGGCTTTAGGCTATATAGATAGCTTCATGGCTCCATTTTTTAGCTTCAATAAATGTCTGCAAGACCATACCCATGATGAAAGCTAGCACGCTTTAGTGGGTAGCTAAAAATCTGCATGGTCAAGAAATCACAGATACCTCTTCTTCGAAGGTGGGTGAGATATAAAAATATATAAAGCAGAAAGAGTTCAGACAGACAGATGTTCAGTGCATTTAAACATAGACAGACGTCTGTATGGGTTATTCAAAGACTTTTCCTCAAAACATGGAGTTTTAACAGAAAGGGGATGTGTAGGTGAGTTCTGACAGATAAACCATACTGCTTATACCTACCACCATATTTTCTGTTGGACCATATGTCATGCAAGATAGAACTTCATTTCTGACAGTGAGTGAGGGAGAAGATATACAAATCTTTCGAGTTTCAAGATAATAGAAAAGAGATTTTAAATTTGAATACATTAGAGTCAAAATTTTCCGCTCTAAAACTATTTGAATTTGATAACAGAAAAAATAAACACAATGAAAGTCATATATGTGATTCTTATTCTCTAAAAGATCTCATAAGAGTAAGAGGATCATCGGAATAATAATGATGATAATGCTTTAACAGTTCTGTAAATAAATAATAGAGACTTAAAATCATCTAAGTATGGTTGATCACAAAAGTTGATATAAAACTTCGACTCTTTCAAATAGTCAGAGTGCTATTCCAATAATGCAACAGATGTATCATACTTCGACTTGTGAAAAGGTGGAGTACATCCTCCAGTAGTAAACATATTCGACTATATCAAAGTCGGAGTAGGTATCATGCTTCGACTATGAATAGACTTTGACTGTCTAGAAGTCAAAGTGAGAAACAATCGATACAAAAGGCATTGATACAATCAATCGATATGAAACTGTCGATATAAAACATAAACAATTGATGTGAAAAAAATACAATCGATACATATAATTGATATAAACAATCGATATGAACATAAGCAATCGATGTTTTCAAACAATCGATTATAAGCCAATCGATGTTTAAGACAACGATGTTCTAAGGTAATCAGTATGTAACTTCGGCTATAGACTTCGACTGTAAAGAAGTCAGAGTAGAATCATCAATCGATATGTATATTAGCAATCGATAAAAACAATCGATATTCGACTTCGATAAATGAGAGTTTGAGAGTGAGGCTTCTATTTCTTCAACAATCAGTATCTAACTTTGACTATTTGAGAGTCAGAGTAGGGCCAGTGGACTTTGACTTTTTGAGAGTCGGAGTAACGCCAGTTGTTCAACAATCGATAGCCCACTTCGATTTCTTAGGAGTCGTAGTGGTACCAGTTTGTTCAGAAATTGGTACAACACTCGACTTCTCAAAAGTCGGAGTCAATATGATATATATATATATATATAATAATATATATAATATATATATATATATATATAACATTGTGTACTTAGAAACTTTTTCTTAATGAAAGTTGACAGTGTGTCGACACTTTGGCTTAGTGTGTTGACACCAATTGACTGTAAAGGTTGTATGTTATAATAATGTTGCCTTTAACACATTAATTTCATACAAAATACAATGTGGTATAATAAATAATAAATTTGTTTTGGAGATAACTAAAATATTTTGTCATAAGCAAAAATAATAATCAAATGCACAACAATTCTCCTAAACATTAATCAATCGTTTGTAAAAGATAACTGTTCAACAATTCTGCCTCTTTTATAAATGACAAAAACAATCTTTTATATGGACAATGTAAACAAATTTTAATCAATCATTTCGATTTGTTTATTGTTCCCTATCTATTCTATATATCTTTTCTCTTCTCCCCCTTTGTGGCATTAGCAGAAATGAATAAGACATCGAAAGGGGAAGAGAGACAGAGATGAGAAATGTAAGGCACTCAATTCTGTGTACTATATATATGTTGATGCTTTATGGTTCTGCCCGAAATCCCTGCTTAACGTCAACATCCCTTGATGTTAAGAGCATGTTGACGACAACTTTTATGCCGTTGACTGTGTGCCAGAAGAAAATAGATGTACACATTGATTGACGCTATTTCTAGTTGACAACAGCTATGTAGCCGTTTACTTCTGCGGCTATGTTTGTGATTTCAGATCTGAAATTGCCCCATTTTCTCCGAAATCTGTTTTGGAAACATATCCCCAACGGTCAAGACTCCCAATACCTAGGTTTACCTCGACTCTATGTCTATTTAACCTAAACATCTCGGTTAGGAGAGGACTTTTCTCACCTAGGTTTGGGTCCGGGGAGAGAAAAAGAGAGCTTTTGTGAGGGTTTGATCTGGCGATTGGAAGGCTCCACCGACGGTTTTCTGTGTTTAGAAGACTCTTCTAGAGGTGAAGGAGCTCTCCTAATTCCGAGGGATCATCTGTGCAAGCATAGAGACTAGATTAAGGCAAAAGACATCACCTTCTTGGCTTGGTCGAGGAGGGCTTCATCGCCAAAATCCGATCTTCAGAGATTTTGAGAGGCAAGTAACTTAGGGGTTTCGTCCCTAGACCTATCACCTAGAGTTTAGGTTTTTTTCTAGATTTTTAGATCGTGTCCTGGACCCCCAAATTCTGTGTTTTTTTTGTGTTCAGTTTGCACTGTCTGCAAACAGGAGGTTGACGGAAACCTTGTTGCCGCCAAGTTCTTGAGTTAACAGCAATCGATTGTGCCGTTAACCCACCTTGACGGCAAGACCCTTGTCATCAAGTTCATCTGGTTTTCTAAACAGTGGTTTTGATATGTGTGATGTGATTTTTGGAGATTTCTGGATGTTTTCACATGCTATAAAATTTATGGATGTTCAGGTATGATATTAGGTTAACTCACGAATTCCTGTTAATTTTCTAAAAATAATTGCTAAATATAGAATTTCTATTATGGAAAAATATGCATGTCTTGAGAGAGTTAAATTCGGGATAAATAGATTTGATGCATGATATTATTACAGGAAATTTTCATGAGTTTAGGGTTACTATTTTCATGTTTTGAGGGTATTAGATCTGACTGTCCACTGTTAATCATGTCTAACTAAATATTAGTTAAATTGCATGAGATCTGTGTTAAATGTTAAAAATAGTTATACTATTACGAAAATTCTAAAAAATTAACCATGTGATACGTTCCATGTGTAGAGTTATTGTTAAATTTGGGACTATTTTGATATCTGTAGGTATTGTTTGCAATTGTGAAAGTATTAAAAGCTTTATTAAGCATGATTGTTTAAGAAAATTGTATTTTCAGTGATTAGCAGCATGTTTAGGTACTGTGATGCATGTTTTAATACTGTTAGAGAGTCATGATAAGTTATGTAAAGTGAAGTATATGTGTTTGAATGGTATGCATGTGAATGGGCCAATAAGTGCATATAAAATGATATGTATCATGTGATTAATTGAGATAATGTGATTAAGTGAATGTGTGCCAAAATTGACACTGCTACCATAGAAGGTGTGGAGCCATACTGTAGAAAAGTCCTTATGGGAAGGTTGAATGTGTATGTGATATCCTGTGGGCATCAGGATGAAATCCTGGAGGTGGACAAGTACTACTGGTTAGGGTGGAGAGGGCTTCTCCCGGATCTGCGTAGTTACCAATATTCGTCACTATAATGCCTATGTGACGGGTATGTGTTATATGATATGTGTGTCCTTTATGTGGTTCGGAGTATATGTCACGGAAAATAATGTGTAAAGATGTGAAATATATGCAATGTGCAAAGTGTTCATGTGAAAGTGATGTGTTAAAGTGTTACCATGAGAAATATTGTGAAACCATGTGAACATGTGATATTATGTTAAAACAGAAAGAAAAATGTGTATTTATGTGATATAAAAGTATGTGAAAAGTGTTAGATATCATGCTAGGTGTGTTAGTAAGCATGTGTTTAATTCCATGATCAAGTTGTTTAGAAATATGATGTAAATGAGTTGCAATTGATACCATGAATCAAGTTAAAAACCATGTGTAGAAAGCATGTTATAGGTTACTTATTTATACTGTTGTTGTGACATGAACCATGTGGTAAGGTTACTTTTATTGTTAAAAGAATAGCATGAATGTGATATGTGTAAGGATGTGCCAATGGGTTACTTGCTGAGTCTTTTGTGAAGACTCATACTTGCTTTAACATACAGGTGAGACAGGTGTCCCTGTGCTTAAGGAGGACATTGTGAGGAGCGACTCCGAGTGAGAGGAGCAGTGAGATTGTGGAGGACTATTAGCTTGTACTTTCTTTTGTTAGTATGTGGACAATGATGTTATGTATGGACTGTATAATTATGGACTTGGTTTACTTTCATTGCTACTATATAGACCGTGAGATGTGTGAATGATGATGGAAAAAGAATATTTCATTTTTGATGTACTTTCTTTTGTTATTTATGTACATCTCTACCTACTATGTTGTGTTGTGTACATGTCCCACTGTGACGGGCACTTTATATCGATGTGGATTGGTATAATCGTACCGGTATAAAGATGGTCGTTACAGAGATTTGTATCAGAGCAATAGGTTGAGATTGTATATAGAGAAGCCATCATCTACACAATATTTGAAAGTTCTTTATAGAATTAGTCCATACATGTGGAAAATATTTAATAATGAATTAAAGATAGTAAAGAAAATGGTTAAGACTAAGTAACTTAGATTCTAACTGAGTAATTGTTTTACAGGTAATGGCGAGTCGTGGTAGGCGCAGTACCTAGGCTTAGGAGGACGAGCAGACGCGTGAGGACAGGGGTGAACAGCATGCCCCAGCACCCTAAGGTCCCACAGTACTTCCTCCACCACCACCTGTGGACTATGGTGTGTTCATGCAAGGCCTGGTCCAGAGGATGCAGACTCAGGCTCAGATGCAGGCCGCACTGCAGGCTCAGTTGCAGGCACAGGTTAGAGTTGTTAAATAGGGAGTAGTTTGTTTTGTTGGTTGCATGATTGCTTATGTGTTGCTTGTTGTCTCAGGCTCAGGCTCCAGCTCTAGTTCCCCAGGAGCATGGCCATGGTGGTCCATCCATCATGGAGAGGTTTAAGAGGATGGCTCTGCCTCCTTTTAAGGGGGAGATTCAGCCCCTTCTATTAGAGAGCTGGATGAGAGAGGTGGAAAAGATCTTTCAGGCTATCAGGTGTGCGGAAGAGGATAAAGTTAGCTTGACTACTTACATGCTACAGGTACTTAGAGTATATGTACTTGTGTAAGGTTAAGATTTTAGTTTGGATGGTGCTTATGGGTTGTATTTTGCAGGAGAGAGCTAATGTTTGGTGGGATTCTATGCTACGTGCGAGGTACGAGGATGGTGCTATAGAGGTGACTTGGACCGAGTTCACTAGACTCTTTCGAGTCAAGTTCATCCCTGAGCACATGCAGGACAAGATGGAGTAGGAGTTCCTATCTCTCACACAGGGCTCCATGACGGTCTTGAAGTATGAGGCCAGGTTTGCTGAGCTTTCCATGTATGCTCATATTGTTGCAGATGAGCACAGGAAGGCCAAGAAGTTTATGATGGGGCTCAAACCATCACTCAGATCGGGACAGGTTGCTTTTGACCATTGGACTTTGGACGAGGCTCTCAGCGCAGCATGCAGGTAGGAGAGCGAGATGGATCAGTATATAAAGGAGAAGAGGGTAGGTTAGAAGAGGTCAGCGCCACCTTTCCAGAGGTAGGGCAGGAAGAAGACAACAGTGTGCCAGTCACCACAGCGTCCAGTAGCAGTTCCGAGTCAACAGGCGATTGTACCCTAATAACCCAGCTTCAGGCCCAATGACAAGAAGGCATGTCCTTATTGCGGTAGGACACACAGAGTATCCGAGTGATGGAAGCTAGAAGGGAAGTGCTAAAGTGTGGTAGTATCGAGCACCAGATCTGAGACTGCCCCAGACTTCAGCAGTTTGCTCAGAGAGAGGAGCACCCCCCAGCAGCAGCAGCAGCAGCAGCAGCAACACCAGTGATAGGGAAACCAAAAAGGCCTCGGGCACAATCTCGAGTGTTTGCACTAGCTCGTGAGAACGCAGAGTAGGTCGAGAATGTCACAAAAGGTACGGTTCTAGTTATGGGTGTGCAGGCTCAAGTTTGTTTGATACGGGTGCTACGCACTCATTTATTTCCGAGCGGTTTGCTACGTAGTTGGTGGCAGAGTCTGGAGTTGAGGCAGAGGAGTTAGAGGTTCCCTTGTCTGTGCACACACCAGCAGGTACGGTAGCGACCATAAAGTGCATTCCATCCTTACCTGTGTGCATTGAGGAGCGAGCTTGTTCGGGTGCTTCTACTTGCTCAAGATGAAGGACTATGATGCTATACTTGGTCTGGATTCGCTTGAGGAGCACTATGCCTTGGTTGATTGCAGAGGGAAGAAGATTACTTTCTGTATTCCTGGAGAGGATGAGTTCTCACATCTGTTGCCAAGGAATCTAGCGGGAAGGTTTGTGATCTCCGCCATGAAGGCTATGAGGATGGTGAACAAGGGTTGTGATGCTTTTCTTGCCAATGTAGTCTTAGTCCCTAAGGCTGACCAGTCACCTACTCTGGAGGAGATCAAGGTTGTACAGGAATTTCCAGACATGTTTCTTGATGATTTGTCTGGATTGCCACCAGCAAGGGAGATAGAGTTCACTATAGAGTTGCTTCCAGGAACCTCACCTATCTCTAAGGCTTCCTACCGGATGGCACCTGCGGAGTTGGCCGAGCTGAGGAAGCAGTTACAAGATTTGCTTGACAAGGGTTTATTCGCCCTAGTGTGTCACCATGGGGTGCACCTGTGCTATTTGCGAAGAAGAAAGATGGTTCTCTTAGGCTGTGCATCGATTACAGGAAGCTCAATCAGGTAACAATGAAGAACAAGTACCCCTTGCCCGGCATAGATGATTTGTTTGATCAGCTGCAAAATGCATCCATTTTTTCCAAGATAGATTTGCGGTTCGGCTACCATCAGTTGAGGATCAAGGGTGAGGATGTGTCCAAGACTGCGTTCAGGACCCGCTATAGACACTATGAGTTTCTTGTGCTTCCATTTGGTCTGACTAATGCCCCTACAACATTCATGGATCTCATGAACAGGGTATTTAGCCCATATTTAGATAGCTTTGTTGTGGTGTTCATAGATGATGTGTTAGTCTATTCCCCTAATGAGGCTACACACCCTAAGCATCTGAGGATTGTTCCGGAGGTTCTCTGAGAGCACAAGCTGTATGCTAAGTTCAACAAGTGCGACTTCTAGATGCGCGAGGTTCACTTCCTTGGACATGTTATCTCAAGCGCTGGAGTTGTTGTTGATCCGGTGAAGGTTCAGGCAGTGTTAGAGTGAGGGGACTCCAAAGAGGCTATTATACCGTCTGAGATCACAAGTTTTCTTGGGTTAGTAGGCTATTATAGGCGATTCATTGAAGGCTTTGCCTCTATGCTGCACCTTTGACTAAGCTGAGTAGGAAGGGGGTTAAGTATGTGTGGTTGAGGATTGCGAGAGCAGTTTCCAATTGTTGAAGATAAGGCTGACATCTACACCCATGTTGATCTTCCTAGTGGTGCCGAGGGTTTTGCTATCTATTGTTGAAGATACGGCTGACTCTACACCCATGTTGAGCTTTCCTAGTGGTGCCGAGGGTTTTGCTATCTATTCCGATGCTTCCTAAATAGGCCTTGGTGTGTGTTGATACAGCATGGTAGGTAGTTGCCTATGCTCCTCGCCAATTAAAGGAGCACAAGCGTAACTATCGATTGGAGTTAGCGGCTGTGGTTCATGCACTGAAGATCTGGAGACACTATCTTTATGGTGTCAAGTTTGAGGTGTTCACTGACCACAAGAGTTTGAGGTACCTTTTCTCTCAGAAGGAGTTGAACCTACAGTAGAGAAGGTGGATAGGTTCCTTAAGGACTACGACTTTAAGCTTCAGTACCATCAGGTAAGGAGAATGTCATGGTAGATGCGCTTAGCAGGAAGAGGTCCTTACTTCGGCAGGATTGGAAGATGCTAGAGGATGCGGCATGTGCTATGATCGAGGGGTGAGCCACAGTTGTGTCAGGCTTTCGTGGCTTAGTTGTCTTCCGATCCACTGTGTTGGAAGAGGTGATCGAGCAACAAGGAGCTGATCCTATACTTCAGGGGATGGTGGGCAAGGCAGGTATTGCTCGGATGAGGATGGTGTCGTCAGATTTCAGCACCGAGTATGTGTACTAATGTTGTGGATGTTTGTGAGCGAGTTCTTGCAGAGCTCACAGGTCGTGGTTCTCCATTATCCAGGCAACACCAAGATGTACCAAGATTTGAAGAGGTCCTTCTAGTGGTTAGGCATGAAAAGGACGTAGCAGAGTTTATATCCAGGTGTTTAGTGTGTCAGCAGGTTAAGGCCAAGCGTCAGAGACCGTCGGGCCTTATGCAAAAGATGGAGATACCTATATGGAAGTGGGAGGCAATCACCATGGGTTTTGTGAGGGTTTGCCAAGATCATTAAGGGCAATGACTCGATTGGGTAGTTGTAGATCGTTTCTCCAAGACTGCTCATTCTTGCCCATGAAGAAGAAGAAACAGTCTGTGGAGAGCTTAGCTAGGTTGTATGTTGGCAGTATTGTGAGACTGCATGGTGTGCCAAAGTCTATTATATCTGACAGAGACCCGCGATTTACATCGAGGCTGTGGCAGGGTCTTCAGGAGGCTTTGGGTTCTCAGTTGAAGTAGTTCGACGTTCACCTCAGACAGATGCCAGTCCGAGAGGATGATTCAGATGCTCGAGGACATGTTGAGAGCGGCGTGCTTGATTGGGAGGGGCGATTGGGAGCGTCACCTACCTCTTATGGAGTTCGCCTGCAACAACAGTTTCATGCGAGTATCAGCATGGCTCCATTCGAGGCTTTGTACGATCGGCCCTATAGATCTCTTTGTACTGGGAGGAGACAGTGATAGGCAGTGGTTGGTCCCGAGTTGGTTCAAGAAACATCGGTAAGATTCAACTCATCAGGCAGAGATTGATTGCAGCACAGATAGGCAGAAGTGCTACGCGGACAACAGAAGGAAGACTTAGAGTTCGAGGTTGGCGAGCATATTTTTCTCAAGGTTTCAACCTACTCGTGGCATGGAAGTTTGGCAGGCATAGCAGGTGAGCCCGATATCATTGGCCCGTTTGAGATTCTCAGGAGATGGGTAGTGTGGCATATGAGCTAGCTTTACCCCAGCGCTAGCTGTGTGCACCCGGTCTTCAACGTGTCTATGCTCAGGAGATACGTGCGAGATCCGTCACATGTTATTAGTCACGAGCCAGTGGAGATTCAGCCAGACTTGGTTAGGTAGAGGCGACCAGTAGCTACCTTAGATCGGAAGGTTTAACACCTCAGGAACAAGGCTATTGCATCCATGAAGGTTGTTGTGAGAAATTTCTCATGGGAGGAGGGCTACATGGGAGCTTGAGGACGCCATGAAGAAGCAGTATCCCCAATTGTTGGTTAGTATTCTGTTCTAACTTCGAGAACGAAGTTTTCTTTTAGGGGAAGAGGGTGTAAGGCCCAATTTCTATGTACTATATATATTTGATGCTTTATGGTTCTGCCCAAAATCCCTATTAATGTCAACATCCCTTGACGTTAAGAGCATGTTGACGGCAACTTTTGTGCCGTTGACTGTGTGGCCAGAAGAAATAGACGTCTACATCGATTGACAACTATTTCTAGTTGATGGCAGCTATGTGGCCATTTACTTCTTTCGGCTGCATTTGGGATTTCAGATCTGAAACTGCTCCATTTTCTCTGGAATCCATTTAGGAAACGTATCCCAAACGGTCACGACTCCTAATACCTTGGTTTACCCGACTCTATGTCTATTTAACCTAAACAACTCGGTTGGGAGAGGACTTTTCTCACCTAGGACTATTTGGGTCCCAGGGAGAGAAAAAGAGAGCTTTTGTGAGGGTTTGATCCGGCGATTGGAAGGCTCCACTGACGGTTTTATGCATTTAGAAGACTCTTCTGGAGGTGAAGGAGCTCTCCTAACACCGGGGGATCATCTGTGCAAGCGTAGAGACTAGATCAAGGCGAAAGACATCACCTTCTTGGCTTGGCTGAGGAGGGCTTCATCGCCAAAATCCGATCTTCAGAGATTTTTTGAGAGGCAAGTAAACTTAGGGGTTTCGTCCCTAGACCAATCACCTAGAGTTTAGGTATTTTTCTGGATTTTTAGATCATTTCCTGGACCCCAAATTCTGTGTTTTTTTGTGTTCGGTCTGCATTGTTTGCAGACAGGAGGTTGATGTCATCCTTGTTGCCGCTAAGTTCTTGAGTTAACGGCAATCGATTGTGCCGTTAACCCACCTTGACGGCAAGACCCTGCCGTCAAGTTCATCTGGTTTCTCTGAACAGTGGTTTTGATCTGTGTGTTGTGATGTGATTTTTGGGTATTCTGGATGTTTTCACATGCTATAAAATTTATGGATGTTCAGGTATGATATTAGGTTAACTCGCAAATTCCTGTTAATTTTATTGAAAATAATTGCTAAATATAGAATTTCTGTTATGGAAAAATATGCATGTCTGACAGAGTTAAATTGGGATCAATAGATTTGATGCATGATATTATTACAAGAAATTTTCATGAGTTTAAGGTTACTGGTTTCATGTTTGAGGCTGTTAGATCTGACTGTCCACTGTTAATCATGTCTAACTGAATTATTTAGTTAAATTTCATGAGATCTGTGTTAAATGTTAAAAATAGTTATACTATTACGAAAATTCTGAAAAATTAACGATGTGATATGTTCCATGTGTAGAATTTATGGTTAAAACTTCGGACTGTTCTGATGTCTATAGGTACTGTTTGCAATTATGAAGATATTAAAAGCCATATTAAGCATGATTGTTTAACAAAATTGTATTTTCAGTGATTAGCACCATGTTTAGGTACTGTGATGTGTTTTAATACTTTTAGAGAGTCATGATAAGTTATGTAAACTGAACTATACGTGTTGAATGTTATGCATGGGAGCATGGGCAATAAGTGCACATAAAATGACGTGTATCATGTGATTAATTGTGATAATGTGATTAAGTGATTATGTGCCGAAATTGACACTGCTACCATAGACGGCTGTGGAGCCGTACTGTAGAAAAGTGCCTATGGGAAGGCTCAATGTGTATGTGATATCCTGTGGGCATCAGGATGAAATCTTGGAGGTGGACAAGTACCACTGGTTAGGGTGGAGAGGGCTTCTCCTAGTTCTGCGTAGTACCAAGATTTGTCACTATAATGCCTAGGTAATATTGTGAAACCATGTGAACATGATTTTTATGTTAAAACAGCAGAAAATGTGTATTTATGTGATATAAACAGTATGTGAAAAATGTTAGATATCATGCTAGGTGTGTTACTAAGCATGTGTTTAATTCCATGATCAAGTTGTTTAGAAATATGTTGTGAATGAATTGCAATTGATACCATGAATCAAGTTAAAGACTATGTAGAAAGCATGTTATAGGTTACTTATTTATACTTGTTGTTGTGACATGAACCATGTGGTAAGGTTACTTTTATTGTTAAAAGATAGCATGAATGTGAGGCTCTGATTTTCTCTCTCTCTCTCTTAATTTCTAGAGAGAGAGGCTCTACGTTTTCGGTTCTCTCTTGGGCATTTTTTCCTCCCCCACCGCTCTGACGGTGGGTGGCTCGTCCTTTTCTGTGGTGACTCCGGCGTGCTTGGTATGGAGATGGTGTCTCAGGATCTGGCTACAGGCCAGGCGCAAAAGAAGCTGTCCTTTGGTCAAGCACTCTTTGCCTCCATGCGTCCTGCGAAGGTCGCTTTGCAAGTAAAATCCCTGGCGTTTACTGATGCAGGTGCACCTGCTGTCTTGTTTTCCCATGAAGAAATCTCCAAGTCTGAAGAACCTCTTCAAAGGGCGATTATTGTGAAGTGTTCTTATGGTAGGCCTTCAATCCCGGATATTAAATCTTGTCTCACCTTTTGACTTGGTCTCAAGTCAGATTTTATCGTTAGTATCTTAACCATTGCCACCTTCTACTCCGTTTCGAGTCTCAAGAGGATTTCCTTCTTGTTCTTCTTCGGAAAAGTCTATACATCAAGGGCTATCTATTTCGATTTTTTTGCTGGTATGCAACTTTTGATTTTGAGAAGGACCCTTCCATGATGCCAATTGGGTTGGTTTTCCTGGTCTACCTGTTAGTTTAAACAATGAAGATTAATTTGGCTTCATGAAGCTACTTTGGCTTGGACCCAGACTGCAGAAGCTTTAGTATGTATTGACCTAGATATCGCTGTTCCCTTACAAGATAAAATCTGGATTGGTTATGCCGATTAGGGATTTTGGCAGAAGGTTAACTACCATAGGGTGCCCTCCTTGTGCAAGTTCAGTAACTGGATCGTCATAAGGAAGAGTCTTGTTTCAAGAAGAATAAGAATACTATGCCGAAAAAGTCTGATGCTCCTACTGCACCTGTTCCAACTATCTCCGCTAATGAATGGAAGCCTGTTCGTGGAAGGAAACCAACTATGTGGTGGTGTCTGAGCTTCCTGTTGGCAATGCGTTTGAACGATTATGGGAGGATGTTCCAGAGGTTTCGGTGATTAATCAGGATACAGTTATTCCTCAGCAAGCTGAGCCGGTTGTAGAAGGTGATGTTCAAGCTCTGGGGTCCCAGGCTTGTCCTAACCAGTTGCTGGAGTCATCCATGCCAAGTTCCAGTCCTTTGTTTGAGAGATCTATTTTTCGTTGTTGCCATCAGGTGACCAGGATTCCACGCTGCATGATATTAATGCCGTCCAGGCCCGGGGTCTGTCATGGGTGGTTCTGGATACGAAACTTTAATGGTGTGCATTTTTCCTTGGGCAGCAGGAGGTAAATTTACGTTTGCATGGCACTGAGCTGGCCCAGGTCGAGGGACCATGCAGGAACGTGATGGGCTGCTGTCTCCAGCTCTCCGGCGACGCCTGCTCTGGTTGCCGGAGATGTGGACGATAATGGGAATCACTTGCTTGTGCATGGTAACCCAGCTGCTTTCTTACCTCCAATTGCCATGACCATATCTATTGTTTCGCAAAAGGCAACTGTGGACAATCTTCTTATCCTCATGTTGATGTTTCTAAGGATCAGTATCTTGCTGAACGATGGAATCTTTACTAGATCTAAAGCTAGCAGCTTCGTGAAAAGCGGGTAGTTTTCCTCATGATGCCGCTATGCTTTTTTGGAATATCCGAGACCTCTCTAACCTGGCCTCTAAGCTTACCCTCAAGCTTATGGGGAAGAAATATAAGCTGCAGTTTATTGCCATCTTTGAACCTAAGACAAGCATTATAAATCTCTCGCCTTTGCAATTATCTTCGCATGATTATCACGTTGAGGACATTCTGGACATCCAAATTGGATTTTTTATAATAGCCTTGAAGGATCGAGGAAAAGGTGTGGATAAGATCTAGAAGGGGGGGGGGATGAATAGATCTATGCCACTTTCTGCGGAAGCTTAAGCAATTAAAACACTTTTAGAATCAGAGACAATTTAATAGTGAAGAACACAGATCTGATGAAATGTTAAGTAAGTTGATAAAATAGATGTGAAAACAGTTGATTAAGTGAATCTTAATCGATCCTATGCAAGCATCTAACGGATGATAGAATCAAACCACAAATAGACAAGTGCACAGAGATTTTTAGGTGGTTCGGAAATCACCCATGTGATTCCTACATCCACCCCTCACACCCAGTGAGGATTCACTAAACACCTGGGTAACACACCCACTGGAGCCAGACAACTCCAACACTTGAGCTTACAACTCACACAACTCTAGAGTAAGACTACTCTAGATCCCTGAGCAAGACTGCTCAACAAACACTTGAGTTCGACAACTCAAACTGAGCACAATGGCTCACAAATGACTTTGCTAGACACCAACACAGACATAGATCTTCTAGCAGCAGATCTAGTCGAACATGAGAACATTCATGAGAATTATGCAGAAGCACTTGCACAATCTCAAAATGTCTCAGAAGAACAAAAGTACAATGAGAGTTGTATGAAAAGACTTTGTTCTTCAGTGTACTCCCTTGTAGAAGCTCAGATTGGGAAGAAGCTTGAATTCTTGAAGTCCCAAGCGATGCTCTGCAATTTGAACTTGGGGATCTTCCTTGAAATCTCTCCAACGGATGCTTCTACTTGATCTGCTTCCTTGAGGCGCTTCAAATGCTTCTTCAAGGATCACACTCCAATTCTCACACTTGAGGTGATGAGAATTGGTCTTCAGAAGACACCAGGAGAGCAGAGGAGGGAGATGAACTCTTCTCGCCGCCAAAGAAAGCTTGTGGAAGGCTCCAAGAGTTCGTTGGGTCTCTTGATGTGATGGATGGCCAATTGGGGCCTTTTATACCCCAAAGATTCCAAAGATACCCTTTAGGTACAAGGGCACACGATCCTAGGTTGATACACCATCGCCCTAGGATGACACGTGGCAATCATCAACTTTAAGTTGCAATCTTTCCGTAGTGTGTCGACCTGCCCTGGTGGTGGTGTCGACACACTGGCTGGAGACTGGTTGACTAATTGACTGAGAGACTCTGGTGTCGACTTGCTTGACTGTGGTGTCGACCTCCTGTCCCAATCCTGAAAACATGATGTTCGGGAGTTGATCCAATGTCGACCTGCCCTGATGCTGTGTGGACCTGCTGTCCCATTCTGCAATCAACCTGTTCTGGGAACGAGATCCAGTGTCGACCTGCCCTGATGGTGTGTCGACCTGCTGTCCCATTCTCCAATCAACTTGTTCTGGAAACGAGATCCATTGTCGACCTGCCCTGGTGGTGGTCGACCTGCTGTAGGCTAATTCCTGGAATATGTGACTCGTGTCGACCTGCTTTTTGACTCGTGTCGACACAGTCTCAGCATTTCTTCAGCTTTTTGCCTTGGTTCTGAGGTGTTGTGTCGACACCATTGTAGGGTGTGTCGACACCATCTTTGCAAAAGTATTTGTACCTGAAAATTAACACATATATCATTAGTTAAATATTTTATTATGAGTACAAATGATAAGTGTGCTTTGAAACATGCTTCTTGAATATAAATTTCAGGTCAAATGTGTTTATCATGTTCCAATTAATTTGCATTAAAATCACATTTGTCATCATCAAAATAAGAGGGGAAATGATATGAAATTACACTCAACCCAACAATCTCCCCCTTTTTGATGATGGCAACATTAAATCCATATGACAATGAGGTTTTGATGAGATGTGATTTTAAGCAATTTTTGGTTATTCAAAGTCCTTATTTTTGTTCATGTTCATGCTTGTCAAAGACCTTTAAATATAGCTCATTCACAATTGATGGTTGTACTAGTGAAGTACAATGTAACTTGAAGTAGGTTAGTTGCATAAAGAAGGTCAAGCAACTTGACAAGCATTCATTCATTCACATTCACATAAAATTTTCAATCACATTGAAGACACAATGACAAAGTTCATTCCAGCTAAGCAAAAATCATTTCATTTCATTAAGAGTAAGCATTACAATCTTCCAAAACATTACAATTTCTTGTTCTCTTTCTTTCTTCTCCCCTTTGACATCATCAAAGAAAAATTACATTATGTAGAAGATGGAGGAGGAGGAGAATAGGAAGTAAGATTGTCTCAATGTCTGACAATCTTTTCTCCATGAAAGTCAAGCTGGACTTGATTTGATCTTGAATGGTTGTGAGTTTTGTGTGCAAGTAATGTTCCATTCTGTCTGAATTTTCTATCAAAGTAGCTTGAATTCTGCTAGATCAGCTGAGATGGGTTGTGAAGAGGAAGTTGATCCAGCTGACCAACCAGGCCTTTGCATGATTTTGAATTCCATTTGCAAATCAGTGATCTGTTTGTCAATGTGAGCATTGAAATTCCTCATGCTCTCCAAATCATCCACTAGATGTGCAAAAGAAAGTCTTGTGCTGGTGATCTCATGTAGTGTCTGCTTGGTGTTGAAAACATCAGCTTGGGAATTTGCTAAAATCCCCGTAAGAACCTTCTCCAGTTTGTCTTGATGTTCTTTGAGCTGAATTGAAGCATCTGCCATTGTACCAATTAATCTATTGAATCTTTGAGCTGCATAGTCTGAGGCAGCTTTTTGCTCTATGAACTTTGCAGACACAGTGTTCTCCAATCTTTGAATCCTCAACTCAAAGGTTTCTGACATGGTTTGAATAGAGTTGTTCAAGGTTTCAAATTTATCATTTAAGAAGGAGATCAACTCTGGTGGAACAGGAGGTCCACCAGAGGATGTGGATGCTTGAAATGTGGGTTGTGGAGAGACATGTGGAATGTCAAATTCAGTGTGCATGGAGGATGAGGGCTGAAACTGAGGTGAGAGTGGGGCATGGAAGGGTATGTCACCTTCAGTTGAGGCTTGTGGCTGATCCACATTCAAAGGAGGCTGATCCTCTGGCACATGAGGCTGTTCCTCTTGACCTTGGGGCTGGTCCCCTTGAGCTTGAGGCTGTTCCTCTTGATCTTGGGGCTGGTCCCCTTAAGCTTGAGGCTGTTCCTCTTGACCCTGGGGCTGGTCCCCTTGACCTTGAGGCTGGTCCTCCTGAACTTGAGGGGCATCAACTATCACTGGCCCTCTCCTAACTTGATCACCCTCTAGTCTGAATCCCATGAATTTCTGAATATTCTTGAAACAATAGATGTTTGACTTAGGGATAGACTGGGATTTCTCATTTTCCAAAGGCACACCAAAGTGCTGGAATACTGAAGTCAGGTGTGCAGCATATGGAAGAGATCTCTTGAGGTCTTTCCTGGTTGTTTCAGAAATAATTTGATGCATTATTACATGGAGATTGATTTTGATGTCTTTTGCCATGCAATAGAGAATGAATCTCTGACTATCTGTGAGTCTGTCCCTTCCACCACCTTGAGGGGTAATGATTGTGGTCAATATATGGTGGACAATCCTCAACACAGGGGGAAATGTTTTGTGTTGAATTTGGTTACAAAGGTTTGTTTGGGATCAGATTCATCAGCAGGTAGGCCTGTCATGATGGTATATGCTTCATGAAGGTTAAATTCGAAATTATGATAATCTGCCCCTTCATCTGGTACTTTGAAAATTGAGGCAGCTATGTCTGTGGGCATGTCAATTTCTATCCCCTTAACCTTAGACTAATATCCTTCATCTGTGCACTTTAAATTCTTGTAGAATTCCTGAACAAGTCTTGGATACATGATTTGAAATTCAGAAATGAAGGGTAACCAAGACTGAAAAGATAAGAAGGTCTGAATTTCTGGAAAGGTATTGGCTAGCTGTATGTCTGTCAAATCCACTATTCTGGGCTTTAGAATTAGCTTAGCTGCACTGATGGACTCTTGAGACTGGGAAGACTCAGATGAGATGATGATGACGATTCCTCAGGATCACTAGAAGAGGAGTCTGGATTCTCATGTCTAGGGTTGGTAGAACCCCTACCTCTACCCGAAGAAGAGGGTCTACCTCTCTTGGCTGCTGGCTGAGATGCAGAGGAGGACCCTGGTTGCTCTGCAGGGTCATTGCGCCGCTTGGTTCTTCTTTCTAAGGTAGGAACATCATCCTCTGCCGGAACTGGCCTAGATGAGGCCTGAGACTTTGCTCCACGGCGAGGACCCTACTTTTCACCATGGTGCAAGGATGGAGTGGAATCGGAGTGGATGAAGGAGAAGAGAGAGATGATTGAGAAAGGTTGTGATTGAGAGAGAGGTTTGTGGAGTTTCTTGCCGGAAACGAGAGAAAAGGACCGTCGGGTAGACCTGATGCCTAAAAAGGGGTTGCAGTGGTGCAATACCCCGCAGGAACATCATAGGCTAAACCGAACCCACGATTCAAAAGGTCTGGCAAGGGTGCAGTGTCGACACTGGAAGACTGTAGTGTCGACCTGACCTAGGGTGTGTGTCGACACAGGATAGATGTGGTGTCGACCTGGCCTATGAAGAAAAGTTGAATTTTTGTGAGAAGGAAAATTGAGAATTTTTGGGACTTCTTTAAAAGATAATAATGAGAGAAATAGTCATTTCAAGGATTTTTAAGAGACTTAAAAATTCATTTGTTATATTTTGCAAAAATTCATCACAATTCAAGTTTTAAACAATTTCCAATAGGATATGAGCATTCAAAGACTTGAGTCAATGAAATGATGATTTGAGGGATAATAATATATCTAACAATCAACTATAACTACTATATTTCTCAACGTTAAAGAAATAAAGATATCCTCTAGATTGAATACAATTGGTTTGAAGATAAAACACAGTCTTAAAGAACAACTTGATGAGGATGAAAATGATTCTTTCTAAACAAAACTCCATTAACACACATATTTTGTTTTTGTAACAGACTATCAAATGATATAAATCTTTTTCACTCAAGTACTAGTGCTTTTTACACACCATAGTCCCTGAATACTTAAAATTTATTCATTGTCAAGTCTCAAAGGGGTAAATGATGACCTTTTGACATGAAAATATACGTTTTGTAGACGCCAATATTTCCAGTTACTCAGTCATCATCAAAAAGTGTAGCACATTTTTTGCTGTATTTTGAATTTATTTTTGAATTTTTATCCCCTTTGAACAGAGATAGCATTAGTGCCTCATGACATGCATGGCACTTCATTCATTGTGAAGGTGTGCAGTTTCTCAGCACAGATGCCATTGCTCTATTGAACTTTCAAAAATTTTGAGAGTTTTGTAAGATAGAAATCAATTTTATCCAACATCAGTTGCAAACAAAGAGATGTTTTAATTTCAAGACACAAGTTGGTTTCAATCTTGGAAGAGTTCTGAGTTTCTGTGGGTTGAAAAATATAGTTGACAGTTGATTAGTAAAAAATATGATAGATCACTCAAAGGATCATTTGAAGACTCTAGATATCTGAATGATGACATCATGCAGGAAATTGATAATATGCAAGAAAAGTTATGAATTTTGCAAAAGTCATGACTTGAATTTTCTAGCTCCCCCTGAGATGATGATTTCAATCATTTTCTATCAAAATAAAGATATGCAAGTTTTTGAAATCAAGAAAGATAATTTTCTTTTAACAATAAAAGCTCCCCCTCAGCAATTGCATATTCATTTCTTAGTACTTGGCGGAGATATACACTCACGCATAGTGAAAGTGTCCAGACAAGCCTGACTTGTCCTTCTTCAAGTCACCATTTGATATACCAAGAAATTTCAATACAATAAAAGTTGAAGAATTTATTGTCCAAAGGAAATGGAAGTGAAATTGAGAGAGATATGAACAGTGTGACTGAAGGAAGCAAAGGGTTATGATATGAAAAGAACTCCCCCTTAGACCATGCATAACACTCAACCCAAACCTAAAAGAGATCAAGAATGTGGACATTTACAAAGACCAAGTTCTCTCCTAAGGATGAAAATCTGCTTTCAGGAAGGGGTTTGGTGAATATGTCTGCAATTTGTTTTTCAGTTTCAATGAAATGGAGTTCAAAAGACTTCTTTGCAACCTCATCTCTCAAGAAGTGATGCCTGATCTCAATATGCTTGGTTCTAGAATGCTGAATGGGGTTCTTAGACAGATTTATTGCACTTGTATTATCACATAGGATGGGTACACAACTTAAATCTTGGTTGTAATCAAGAAGTTGATGTTTCACCCAGAGAATCTGAGTTCCACATCTACCTGCTGCAACATATTCAGCCTCTGCAGTTGACAGAGCAACTGAATGTTGCTTCTTGGAAGCCCAAGAAATAAGGCACCCACCTAGAAATAAACACAAGCCACTTGTGCTTTTTCTATCTAATTTACACCCAGCATAGTCAGCATCACAATAGGCAATCAAATCTAGCTTGCAATTAGCAGGATACCAAATTCCTAAATCACATGTTCCAACAAGATATTTGAAAATTCTTTTAACAGCTAACATGTGACTTTCTTTAGGATTAGACTGAAATCTAGCACACAAGCACACACTAAACTGAATATCTGGTCTAGAAGTTGTAAGATAGAGTAGAGAGCCAATCATACCTCTGTAGGTCTTTGGGTCTACTGACTTACCATTTGAGTCTTCTTTAGCTTAGCATTTATAGCAATAGGTGTGCTTGAATGCTTGAGGTTCTGAAAGTCAAACCTTTTGAGAAGTTCCTTGACATACTTGGCTTGACTGATGAAGATCCCTTCAGATGTTTGGTTAACCTGCAATCCCAAGAAAAATGTTAAATCTCCCATTAAACTCATTTCAAATTCATTTTCATTTGATTTGAAAATTCAGTGCATAGCCTTTATTGGTTGAGCCAAATATTATGTCATCAACATAAATTTGGACCACAATTATTTGATTTTTAACTATTTTTGTGAACAAAGTCTGATCAACATTTCCTCTAGAATATCCTTTTTCAAGTAAAAAGGTACTCAAACGGTCATACCAAGCTCTTGGAGCTTGCTTAAGACCATAGAGAGCCTTATTAAGCTTGAAAACATGGTTAGGATGTTTTTCATTTTCAAATCCAGGAGGTTGTTCAACAAAAACATTTTCCTTGATATATCCATTTAAAAATGCACTTTTGACATCCATTTGATAAACTTTGAAATTCATGGAGGATGCAAAAGCAAGGAAAATTCTAACTGCTTCTAGTCTAGCTACAGGGCATATGATTCTTCAAAATCAATTCCAAATTCTTGATTGTACCCTTTGCAACTAGCCTAGCTTTATTTCTAATGACTTGACCATTTTCATTCAACTTATTTCTGAAAACCCATCTAGTGCCAATGACTGTTTGGTCACTAGGTCTAGGTACTAATTCCCATACTTGATTTCTTTCAAATTGATGAAGTTCATCATGCATGGCATTAATCCAATCAGAACTTGATAAGGCTTCATCAATTGACTTTGGTTCAATTTGGGAAATTAGAGCTAGTGGGTCTTCTTCAATATCATGCAGGAATGATGATCTAGTCCTAACTCTATCATGTACATTGCCAACCACATTGTCTAATGGGTGATCTCTCAAAAACCTATGTTCAGAAATTACATGTTCAGAAGTACCCACTTCTGGGACAATATTACCTGAACCACTTGAAGATAGTGTGTTATTGTTCAGGTTCTCTTCAATGTTTTCAAACTCCTCAACAATTGGTGAAGAGTCCACAATAAATTCATCCTCTTCAGTGTCTTGTCTTTCCCTGCAAGATTTAGAATTATTAGTTGAAAAGGAATTTTCATCAAAGATAACATGTGGAGATTCTTCAACAGTTTTAGTTTTAAGCATGTACACTTTGAAAGCCCTTGACACCTCAGAATAGCCAAGGAAGATGGCTTCCTGACTTTTAGCATCAAATTTGTCAAGGTTTTCTTTGTTATTGTTGTGTACAAACATTTGCACCCAAAGATTTTAAAATAGGAAACAGTTGGCTTTTTGTTTTTCAATAATTCATAGGGGGTTTTCTTGATTTTTGGTCTGACCAATGCTCTATTGAGTATGTGGTTTGTTGTGTTTACAGCTTCAGCCCAGAAGGATTTGGGCAAGTTACTCTCAAGTAGCATGTTCTAGCCATTTCCACAAGAGTTCTGTTCTTTCTTTCCACAACTCCATTTTGTTCTGGAGTTCTTGGTGAAGAAAACTTGTGGAATATTTGAAATTCAGCACAAAAATCAGAAAAAGATGTGTTCTCAAATTCACCCCCATGATCAGTCAAAATATTTTGATTTTATATGGATAAGTTGTTAAAACAGTGGTACAGAAGTTCCTGAATTCAAGACAAGTATCACTTTTGTGGGACAGAAAAATAACCCAAGTAAATCTAGTAAAATCATCAATGATTACAAACCCATATCTTTTGCCACTTAGACTTAGAATTCTTGTAGGGCCAAAAAGGTCCATGTGAAGTAATTCTAGTGGCCTAGATGTGAGTACCTCATTGAAGTTTTTAAAAGATTTTCTTGTTTGTTTTCCTTTAGCACAGATCCCACAAACTTGATTTTCAACATTAGAGAAAGATTCAGGAAGACCCTTAACAAATTCAATCTTAACAATTTATTCATTGTTCTGAAACTTGCATGACCAAGTCTTTTGTGCCAAGTCCATGCAATTTCATCTTTATTTGCAACAAAGCAAAGATTTTCAGAAAAGTTTTTATTTAGGTTGATCATGTAGACATTGTTTTCCCTTTTTCCAAAAAATTTGATTTTATCAGTTGATGAGTCAATTATCTTACAGAAATCAGATTCAAACACAACTTTGTGACCTTTGTCACATAGTTGGCTGATACTGAGCAAATTGTAATCAAGACCATCAACTAATAAAACATTATCTACAGAGTTTGAGGAAGTTTGACCAACCTTACCAGATCCTATGATCTTTCCTTTATTTTTACCTCCAAAGTTACTGACCCTCCCTCCTTTTCAATCAGGAATGAGAATTTGGCTCTGTCTCCCGTCATGTGTCGTGAACACCCACTGTCAAGAAACCACACATTGGAGTTGGGTGCACGACCTTCCTGCAAAATAGATCAGTGGAGAGAAGATTTTGGTACCCAAACAGAGTTGGGACCATCAGAATGTTTGAACATTGTTAGTAAATCTTTTCTCACCCAAATTTGACTTGTTTTTTATTTTTGTTTTGTTACATTGGTGTTTTCAGTCTTTTTCTGTTTGTTCTTTCCCTTAGGAATGAAAGCACCAATATTTTTGTTTTTAGTGGGAGGGGAGTTTTTCATTTGAGCATAGGAGTTCAGATGAGGAGATGGAATCCATGGATTTTGTTGGTGCATCAAAGGGTTTGGATAAAAGAATTGAGGATGATACCAACAAGGGTTGTCATACCATTGGCTCCAAGGATTGGTCCAATCATCTTGAAATGCTTTCTTGGAGGTCCAAGGTTCTTTATAAATGATTTCCTTTGACTTTTTCTTGTTTTTCAAATTTTTATTTGAATTTTTGATTGAGTTGTTTATAGCTGTTGATGTTGAGCAGGTCGACCTGTCAGGAGACTGTGTCGACCTTGTTGTCTTCTTTTGTTTTTGAGTTTTTGATTTGTTTTGTTTTTTGTTTGATGTTTTGTCTGATGTTTGCTTGATTTCTGTGTTCTCAAGATTAGGACCTTTGACAAATTTAATTAATGGTGCTTTCCCTTTTTCTCACCAGATTTGTCTTTCTTTGCTTTCTGTTTGTTGAATCCTAATCCATGAGAAGTTGTTGTCATGTTTGTTCCTAGCAGTGCCTCCAAGTTATCTTTACCATTTGTGAAGGTTTGGATAACTTCATCCTTTCTTTTAGCTGGTTTTGAAGGGTTTTGATTTCTTCAATCTTTTGTTGTTTTTCCATTTCCAACTTTTCAGATAGGTCTTTGAATTCTTGGGTGGCCTTTTGAGAGGCAAGCTTTAGATCATCAATTAGGTTCAGGAAATTTTCTTTTTCTTCATTTAATTTGTTATTTCATTTTCTAGCTCACAAATTCTATTGTTTGAAGATTGGTTATGATACATGTTTTCAATTTTCTTTTTGATGTGTTTGTTTTCTTTTCTCATTTCAGAAAATTTTTCAACTAGTTCAGCATATGCATCCTGCCAATCTTCAATGGAAAAATCTTCAAAAGAAGTGCTTACCTTTTCTTCAGAGTTGTTGGCCATGAAGCAGATTTCCTCACTCTCAGAGCTTGAGGATTTTTTGTCTTCTTCTTCTTCACTTGAGTCTTCATCAGACCAAGTGGCTACCATGGCCTTTGACTTCTTGAATTTGTGAGGCTTCTTGTGCTTTTCCTTCTTGTTCTCAGGACACTCTCCCTTCATGTGTCCTGGTTTGTTGCACCTATAACAGATTATATTTTCGTCAGATTTTTGAGTCTTGTTGAAATTAGAAAAGGGAGTGTTTCTTTTACCTGAAGAAAACTTCTTTTTCCCAGACATTTTTCCTTTTCTATATTTCAAGAATTTTCTGAATTGCCTGGTCATGAGGGCAATTTCATCCTCATTTGACTCAGACTCCTCAGAACTTGTCTTTTCCTGACTTTTGTCTTTATTACTTGAGGAGGCCTTAAGTGCCATTGGCTTGGTTTTAGTTATGTGTTCTTCATTTCTCTTCAAATTGATTTCATATGTCATTAAGGATCCTATCAATTCATCCAAAGACATTTTGGACAAATCTTTAGAATCTTCAATGACAGTGGCCTTTGTGTGCCCAATTGAAGAAAGTGAACGTAAGATTTTCCTTACCAAGTCTGCGTCTGTGTAGTCCTTACCTAAGGCCTTCAGTGCATTGACAATAACCATGAACCTGGCAAACATTTCAGAAATTGTTTCATTAGACTTCATCATAAACAATTCATATTTTGAAACAAGAATATTTGCCTTAGTTTCCTTTACTTGTGATGTTCCCCCATAAAGTAATTCGAGTTTATCCCACATCTCTTTGGCAGATTTGCACATTGAGATTCTCGAATACTCTTTGGGATGAACAGCACATTGAATCATGTTCATGGCACTATAATTCAATGTGGCTTTTCTTATTTGTTCCCTAGTCCAGGTTTCTTCCTCTCCCTGGTTTTCATAGGGACCAACCTCAACCACTTTCCAGATTTCATAATTTTGGGCTCTTAGAAATACTTGCATTCTATTTTTCCAGTATGAATAGTCTGTTCCATTAAAGAATGGTGGCCTATTTATGGAATGCCCCTCAGCTATGAAACCTTTGGAATCCATTGACTTAAAAAAGAAAGCACAGAAGAAATACTCAGCAAACAAGCAAACAATCAAGCAATCAGACACACAATACTCAAAAACTGCTTAGATCAAATCAGATCAGGTGTAAACCCGCTCTGATACCAATTGAAGGATCGAGGAAAAGGTGTGGATAAGATCTAGAAGGGGGGGGGGGATGAATAGATCTATGCCACTTTCTGCGGAAGCTTAAGTAATTTAAAATATTTTAGAATCAGAGGCAATTTTAACAGTGAAGAACACAGATCTGATGAAATGTTAAGTAAGTTGATAAAATAGATGTGAAAAACAGTTGATTAAGTGAATCTTAATCGATCCTATGCAAGCATCTACAGATGATAGAATCAAACCACAAATAGACAAGTGCACAGAGATTTTTAGGTGGTTCGGAAATCACCCATGTGATTCCTACATCCACCCCTCACACCCAGTGAGGATTCACTAAACAACCTGGGTAACACACCCACTGGAGCCAGACAACTCCAACACTTGAGCTTACAACTCACACAACTCTAGAGTAAGACTACTCTAGATCCTTGAGCAAGACTGCTCAACAAACACTTGAGTTCGACAACTCAAACTGAGCACAATGGCTCACAAATGACTTTGCTAGACACCAACACAAGACATAGATCTTCTAGCAGCAGATCTAGTCGAACATGAGAACATTCATGAGAATTATGCAGAAGCACTTGCACAATTTCAAAATGTCTCAGAAGAACAAAAGTACAATGAGAGTTGTATGAAAAGACTTTGTTCTTCAGTGTACTCCCTTGTAGAAGCTCAGATTGGGAAGAAGCTTGAATTCTTGAAGTCCCAAGCGATGCTCTGCAATTTGAACTTGGGGATCTTCCTTGAAATCCTCTCCAACGGATGCTTCTACTTGATCTGCTTCCTTGAGGCGCTTCAAATGCTTCTTCAAGGATCACACTCCAATTCTCACACTTGAGGTGATGAGAATTGGTCTTCAGAAGACACCAGGAGAGTAGAGGAGGGAGATGAACTCTTCTCGCCGCCAAAGAAAGCTTGTGGAAGGCTCCAAGAGTTCGTTGGGTCTCTTGATGTGATGGATGGACAATTGGGGGCCTTTTATACCCAAAAGATTCCAATGATACCCTTTAGGTACAAGGGCACACGATCCTAGGTTGATACACCATCGCCCTAGGATGACACGTGGCAATCATCAACTTTAAGTTGCAATCTTTCTGTAGTGTGTCGACCTGCCCTGGTGGTGGTGTCGACACACTGGCTGGAGACTGGTTGACTAAATGACTGGATGAGACTATGGTGTCGACCTGCTTGACTGTGGTGTCGACCTCCTATCCCAATCCTGAAAACATGATGTTCTGGGAGTTGATCCAGTGTCGACCTGCCCTGATGCTGTGTCGACCTGCTGTCCCATTCTGCAATCAACCTGTTCTGGGAACGAGATCCAGTGTCGACCTGCCCTGATGGTGTGTCGACCTGCTGTCCCATTCTCCAATCAACCTGTTCTGGGAACGAGATCCAGTGTCGACCTGCCCTGGTGGTGTGTCGACCTGCTGTAGGCTAATTCCTGGAATATGTGACTCGTGTCGACCTGCTTTTTGACTCGTGTCGACACAGTCTCAGCATTTCTTCAGCTTTTTGCCTTGGGTTCTGAGGTGTTGTGTCGACACCATTGTAGGGTGTGTCGACACCATCTTTGCAAAATGTATTTGTACCTGAAAATTAAACACATATATCATTAGTTAAATATTTTATTATGAGTACAAATGATAAGTGTGCTTTGAAACATGCTTCTTGAATATAAATTTCAGGTCAAATGTGTTTATCATGTTCCAATTAATTTGCATTAAAATCACATTTGTCATCATCAAAATAAGAGGGGAAATGATATTAAATTACACTCAAACCAACAAGCCTTTCTCTTTCAATTTGATCTCTCAATCTTCTCAGCATGTTTCGGGCATGATTTCCCATGGTGATTCACCTCTGCTATTTGTTTCTTCCATTTATGCTAGATGTGACTATCATGATAGAAGATACTTGTTTGAGGACCTCCTGGCTCTGGCTGATAATGTGAATGTTCCTTGAGTGGCTGGGGGTGACATTAACGCTATCATTAATTCTTTTGAGAAAAAAGGTGGTTTGATGTACAACTGTACCTCTACTCCGGAGTTTAATGCCTTCATCTCAGCGTCAGGGCATCTGGATGCTGGTTTTAAGGGGTCTTCTCATACTTAGTCTAATAACTGGATTGGCAACCAGGTGGTTAAAGCTAGACTGGATAGAATTCTTGTTAATAGCCTGTGTTATGATAACTTCCCAAGGATTAACGTTCAATATCTTCCTCGTGGCCCCTCTGATCATGCTCCTCTTTTAATCAACATGTATATAACCAACTCCCAGCCATCTCAGTTTATCTTTCAGAATATGCGGTCGACTCATGATACCTTTCTGAATTGTGTTAGTAAGGTGTGGTCGGCCAAAGATTTCTGGTCTCCTAACCCTTTTTACAACCTTCAGGCTAAACTAAAGGCTGTTAAGATGTCACTTAAGGTTTGGAATAAGACTGTGTTCGGTCATCTTGAGGACAACATGAAGAAAGCTGAGGAGCAAATTGTGTTGATGCAAGATATTTTTGATTCATCTTCTACTGTGGAGCACCGCTCCGAACTCAACAAAGCAAATGCAAATCTCAGGCGGATTCTTCACTACCAGGAGATTTTTTGGTGTCAGAAATCTAGAGTTAAATGGCTAGAAGAAGGCGATCATAACACAGCATTCTACCATGCTGCTGTCCAAGGTCGCCGCACTAGAAATTTTATTAACAGGCTTAAAATCAATGGTGCTTGGTGCAATGATCAAAAAATGCTTATGGAAGAGGCTGAGCGGTTCTTTCAGAATTTGCTTTCTTGTGAGGACCATAGTATTGATACCAATCTTTTAAACTCCATTCCTAGTCTTATATCTGCAGAGGACAACCATATGCTTACTGCCATGCCTTCTACTGAAGAGGTTAAAACAACTGTTTGGAGCATGAATGGTGACAGCGCTCTTGGCCCGGATGGATTCTCAGAGAAATTTTATACTTTGTGCTGGGACATTATTGGCTCCGATGTTATTGATGCTGTTTGTGGTTTTTTTGCTGGTTTTCCTCTTCCGAAAGGAGTTTCCTCTTCCATTATTGCTCTCATTCCAAAAGTGGACAACCCTTCTAGCTACAACCAATACCGCCCCATCAGCCTTTGTAATTTCTGTTATAAGATTGTGTCTTCTATCATATGCAATAGGCTTTCAACTGTGCTGCCTTCTATTATCTCCATGGAGCGGGGTGCCTTTGTTAAAGGGAGGAATATCATGGACAATGTTTATCTGGCTAGACAGCTCGTCTCTGACCTTGACAGGAAAGTTCGTGGTCATAATGTTATTCTAAAACTTGATATGATGAAAGCATATGACAGGGTTGAATGGGACTTCCTCCTGGGAGTTCTTCGCAAGTTCGGTTTTTCTTCTAGATTCACTTCTTATGTGGCTATGCTTATTTCTAATTGTTGGTTCTCAGTTCTCTTTAATGGCTCCCTTGCTGGGTTCTTCAAGTCTTCCAGAGGTTTAGGTCAAGGGAATCCACTAGCTCTAGCTCTTTTTATTATTATGGAAGAGACTCTCAGTAGGGGTATCTGCAACTTGTTGGATAGCTGCCTCCTTCAGCCTTACTCTAGACCTAGGGGCTGTATGCGTATTTCTCACTTGTTATACACTGATGATACTCTTATCTTTCTTAATGGTCAGGCTAATGATATCCAAAAATTCATGCACTTCATCAAGAGGTATGAGCAGTCTTCTGCCCAAAGGGTTAATCATGGAAAAAACAGCTTCCTTATCTCCAATTCCGCTCCCCTTGCGCTGCATCTAAGATTAGCCGGATTTCTGGGTTTCATCATCAAAAGGGGCCATGCTATATCTGGGTGTGCTGATTAAGCAAGGCAAGAACATGGTGGTTGATTATAAGACTTTGATGGATAGAGTTAGTGCTCGAATTAGCAACTGGAAATCTAGATTTTTATCTAAAGCAGGTAGACTCACTCTTATAAACTCGGTTCTTAATTCTATGCCTGTGTATCTTGAGTCTGCCTCAAGCATTCCTAAAACTGTTCTATCTTTCATTGAGCGCCTCTATGCTGCCTTCTTCTGGGCTGGTTCTCCTAATGATAAACGCAGGCACTGGGTTTCTTGGTCTACTATTCAAAAGCCTATTCTTGAAGGTGGTCTCAATGTGCGCAGCCCGTGGCACGTGCAGTTATCTATGGTGATGAAGCTTATTTGGAATATATACCATGGGTCTTCTATGTGGGTCACTTATGCTAAAGTGTGATTTTTTAAAGTCGGCCAGCTTGTTAGACATCCTCATGGCGTTTCCAGGAAACTATTTATGCAGCGCATGATATCGTTAACCATAATTCTAGATGGATTTTGGGTGATGGGGCTACTATCAATTTTTTAGATGATACTTGGATTGGTTAGAGGCCTCTCTGGACTAATTTACCAACTCCAATCTTAGGTCTTTCTCCCTCTGTTCGGGAGGTCATGGTGGATAATAGCCATCACCTGCAATCCCTTATTGATGTTAACCGGAGCCAATTGCAGCTTACCACTACTGCAGATGCCTGTGTTTGGGTCCCTTCAACGAATGGTGTCTTCTCCATTAAGAGCACCTATAATCTGACTCGGAGCTGTGGAGTTAAACGCATGCCTCTTATTCCTATTTGGCATCATCTTTTCAGCAGGCGAGCCTCTTTGTTTTGCTGGCAACTGCTTCACAGAGCAGTCCCTGTGGACACTCGGATTGCTGAGTGTGGTATTCCTTTACCCTCCCACTGTTGTTGTTGTAGGAGTCCTTAGGTTAAGGATATGAATAGCCTTTTTCTTAAAAGTGATCTTGCTAAATCCCTTTGGCAATGGGCTTCTCCTCGACTTGTTGCTGGTCTGGGCGCTCATGATAACATTTCTCTCCGCCTTTGGGATATTATGAAGTCTTGCAATCCTTCTGATCCGCATGGTTTTGTCACTATCTACTGCTCCATCCTTATTGTTTGGGAGCTTTGGAAAACCAAGTGCCAAATGAAGTTTAAACAGGTTCGCATTTCTCCAACATCTATGCGCTACAATATTCAAGATTGTCTTTCTACCGCCATTGGTAGGATGGACTTCAAACGCAGCTCCACATCCTAGCAATTGGATGCCATTCGGGACCTTGGTTTATTTGTTACTGCTCCTTTTAAGAGGTCAATGTTCATGAGATGGATACCTCCTTTCTATGGTTTGATGCTCAATGTTGATGGTGGAAGCAAAGGCAACCCGGGGCCTTATGGTGGTGGTGGAATTTTTAGACATTCCCATGGAAATGCTTCTTTGGCTTTCTCTCATTACTATGGTGTTGGTTCTTGCATTGCTGTTGAGGTTCGTGCTATGCATGATGGTGTGCTTTTAGCTGTTGAGAAGGGCCTCATAGTTACTAATATTTGTTCGGATTCTTTGACTCCGGTGACTTCTTTATGTACTGGTGATGTTCCCTCCTGAGACTGTTATAGATGGTGGAGGACTGTTCTTGACTTTGTGCATCTACATGGAGTTCAAGTTACTCATGTCTTTAGGGAAGCTAACCAAGTGGCTGATGCCTTAGCCAACTTTTCTTGTTCTATGCGTTGTAATGAGGTTTTTTCCTCTTCATGGAAGCTTCCTCGGCCTTGCCTTCCTTCTTTTATTGGCGATCGATTGGGACTTGGTAACTTTAGGTAGACATGATTGTTCTTATTCCATCAGGGGTATTCCCCGTTGTCTCTGTAATCTTTCTATTAAGATATAAAATTGTGTTTCGTAGGTTGATCGCCTGGGGGAGTGGTTTTACTTCACCCTGCTGGGGTGGAGTACACTCGACTGGATGCTGACCACGCTGCACTTTCTTTGATAAAAAAAAGAAAGAATGTGATATGTGTAAGGATGTGCCAATGGGTTACTTGCTGAGTCTTTTGTGAAGACTCATACTTGCTTTAACATACAGGTGAGACAGGTGTCCCCGTGCTTGAGGAGGGCATTGTGAGGAGCGACTCTGAGCGAGAGAAGTAGCGAGATTGTAGAGGACTATTAGCTTGTACTTTCTTTTGCTAGTATTTGGACAATGATGTTATGTTATGGACTTGTATAATTATGGACTTGGTATACTTTCATTACTACTATTATAGACTGTGAGATGTGTGAATGGTGATGGAATAAGAATATCTTTCATTTCTGTTGTACTTTATTTTGTTATTTATGTACATCTCTACCTACTATGTTGTGTTGGGTACATGTCCCACTATGACGGGCACTTTATATCGATGTGGATTGGTATAATCATATCAGTATAAAGAGGGTCGTTACAAGAAAGGACAAGTATATATTAATAACTGCAAAGCATTTATATAAACTTCAAGGAGATTGAGGGAGATAGAGAGAAGGTGGGGCTTGATCAAAGAAGCGTTGAAGAAGAACCCACACCTTCTTCTCATTTTCAGGTAATACATGGGAAAATTTAAAACTATCTATATCATAGGAGGGTCCTACAGAAAGGATTTTCCTATAGGACTTAGATGACGGTGATGATACCAAGAGATTTTTTTATGAAAGGCATCACCAAGCAAAGATTGCCTAAGGGAATGAATTTCCTACTGGCAGCCTTATGCAAAAACTCATGAACTGTGATATTCCACTGAAGACCTTGAGATTGAGTTGCAGCCTTGGACTTGTAATAGATGTTGTATCTCTCTGTCCATTTCAGAGAGACAGACTTCCAAAGGGTATCATAACTCAGTTAAATAGGAAAAGGGAGATATTTTCTACTTTCTGCACTCTTGAGCCTCTTCAGGATAACACACTGCCCACTGCTCTTCTGTCAGTTTCTCAGACTTGAAAAAACTGTGCTGAAAATCTTTAAGATATACTGAATTCTTGTGGGCATGCATCAGGACAAATCGATGAAATGATAACTTGATGTTGTACTTGATCTTGAACCTGACTGCTAACCTGATGTGCCTGTTGAAGACTACTTGAACAAAAGTTTTTCTAGATGAGATAGCACCTATTAGGCTGGGGTATAGTCCTGAGGGCAATCTAATGGTCATGGATGGAGTGAGAGCCCTTTGCCCTCTAAGTAACATGGCCCATTGACCCCTACTGACATCAGCTAGATTTAACCTGAATCTGTCTTCATTAAATTTCTTCATTCTTCTGAAACTAGCTTACTGTTCTTTTCTGAAATCTTGAAAAAGATCAAAGAATCTAAGATCCAAATGAAAGGAAACATTCAAAATGTTGTTCTTGGTTCTAACTTTTCTGTACTTCGCTACTTCTCCTGGGTAAAGAGAGAGAAATTCCTCAGGAGAAAGACTATGGCTTTTCTGAGTGATGGGATTTAAATCTGCTAGAGGAACTTCTTGAGTTTTAATCAAGAGAGGGAGACAATCTTCAAATTTGTATCTTGGCAACCCATGGACTTCAAGAAAAACTTTGGTTTGCAAGAATTCTTGAAAAAATGCAAAATTGTGCTCAGAATGATAAATAAAAGCATACCAAAAGGGAGGAAGTAAGGATCTAGGTTTATATTTCATCTTATTCCCCACTTGAGATGGAAGTACCACACTGGGCACTATTTAAGGAAGTGGATGAATAGGATGAGCAGAAGAAGGAGTAGATGAAGTAGGAAGAGATGAGAAAGAGTGAGGAGCTAAGGTGTGAAGAGTGGGTGTATTTACAGTGTGTGGAGTGTAAGTATACACCATATGAAAAGAGGCAAAAGAAGTGATTGGTAGAGAGGGAGGTTGTTCCTCTGGTTGGGAAGTAGATCGGGGAGGAGGATAAGAGGAAACTGGAGGTATTTGCTTAGAGGGAGCTGGAGGTAAGGGTGAAGGTTCAAAGGAAGGAAAGACTACAAATCCAGATTTTACTAACCTACTCCTGACTCTTCTTTTAAAGATCTGAACCCTGGGCTGATCCTCTACAGCCTGTAAGGACTGCGCTGCTGGCTGCACTACTAGCTCAACTATTTTATGTTCTAACTGCTCAGACGGCTACTCTGGCTAAGACTCCTTCTGCTGCTGCTGCTGTTCAACAGGTTGATCTAACTGTTTCTCTGGCTCCACAACTGAATGATTTAGATGTTGTTCTGGCTGTGGCTCAGGCTGATTGGGTTGCTGCTCTTCTGACTGAGGTGCTGAGGTAGGTGCTAGAGAGCTGCCCTTGCCCTATTGGCAAACCAATTGAAGGAGGAGATCCTCCATCTCCTAAACTTCTTCTGACATAAAATCAAACTTTACATCAATCTGGTGTATCTGCATCTAGAGTAGGGCTGTTCATAATACGGTCCAAACCGTAAAACCGAACCGAACCGACCGGTTCGGTTCGGTTCGGTTCGGTTTCATGGGCCAAATGGTTCAGTTCGGTTTCAAACTTGGAAACCGAAATAAACCGAATATAGATATATATTATATAAATAATAAAATTTAACAAAAAAAAATTGATAGCGCAGTGGAGGGCGGCGTCGCGCGCCCTCCACGCGCGTGGTGGTCGCGAGTTCGAAACTCGCGACCACCACAAAACGCATCATTTTGCCATGTTTTGTTAAAAAATGCCAGAAAATGCTAAAAAAAACCAAAAAAATGTCAGAAAAATGGGAAATCGGTTTGAACCGAACCGAACCAGTTCGGTTCAGTTCGGTTCACTGAATAAAACGGTTCAGTTCGGTTTTCTCCAAAAATGGAGAAAACCGAACCGAACCGAACCATGTACACCCCTAATCTAGAGTACACCAAACAAATCTTGTTGCTTAAGGACCACATTGAGCACATCATCAATGGTCTTGCTAGTCTCCACCTGAGACCTTGGCTGGGTCTCAACTGAAGGTGGAGAGACATGGTGGAATTCTTCTTCTATAGTAGGCTCAAACAGTGTAGGGATTGGAGCTTCTTCTTCTTGAGCTATTGCTTTACCCTTAAGATCTCTAAGTACTTGATTGATAGTGTCCTTAGGGAGATCTTGCTCAAGGGAAGGCCACCATGCTCAGATTGTTCTGGCTCTTCTGCTGCTGCTTCTTCTCTTACTACTTCTCTTCTAGCTACTAGTGGCTGAACTGGTTAAGAAGAGAAGGAGCCCTGTACCTCATCAAGAAAAATATCATGAGTACAGTTGGGTATAGAGTCCTTAATCTAAACATTCTGAGCTTTATCCTCTAAAATGTAATGACTTCTGCGAATGGTGGATAGCCCAATCTTCTCTTTGACTGACACTAAAAGTTCATCTAATAAATCTCCTGAACCTCTTTTGAAAATAACTGTAAGCATAGGTCTATAAGGAAGAGATTCTTGCAAGAACCGGGATGCTGCCATTCTCTCCAAGATTATAGAGGCAAGGTTCACCTGATGCCTCTAAATTGCCCAAAATAGTCGGTTTCCATCTCTGGCAGTGATAGAAAAATGAGTACCTACTCTTGGCATCACAATGGTTGTGAGAATAGCATGAATAAGCCTCTTTTCTGTGGAGAGCTCGTTGATGAGAAGCACTTTCTTGGAGATACTACCCTGACTTCCGACAATCCCCAATCTCTACTTCTCCAAAGATACAACATCACTGATCTTGTGTCCAGAAGAGGGACAATCCAAAATGTCGACCAATATCTTCAGAAATAGAAACTAGAGTACCATTGACATGTCCTACCAGAGACCCGTCTGCAGAAACTTGAAGCGTCACATAAAAAGCTTTTACTGCATCTTCATAGGTTGTCTCATTGATCTGGCATAGCTTTGTCCAACCCATCACATCTAGGGTTTCTGCCACTGAACTGAGTCTGCCAGTTAACTGTGATAAATCTACTATCTTCCTAGGGCAAATTGAAGCTTTGGCAGAGATGAGCCTATTGAACTATTCTTGAGTGAAGAATGAACTGTCCAGAGCCCTAGAGGAGGCCATCTAGACCAAAATGAGGGAAGAAACTAAGGCTGATTGCAAAGGATATGTGAAATGAGTTCAAAGGTGTTAGATATCCTACCTTTCTTCAGAAAGATTGAACAAAATTGACAGATGCCTGGCAAGGTTTCGTAGGGTTGAAGAACGGACGCGGGAACCAGGAAGAAGACAGAGGAGTCAGAGACGTTTCAAATGAGGTGATTTGGAAAGCAAGAAGGAAAGGTCTATATAAGGAAAGGAGATTTATGACAGACTATAGAAAGGGAGATAAACTACTGAGATTAAATGAATAATCAATTATTTAACTCTTCCCCCAGATATAATTGTAACCCTTTGTTTTTATTTGAATTAACAGAAACTCCAACTACGTAAAAGTCGACTTCCAAGACTCCTCCTTCCTAAACTTCGACTTTCTAGAAGTCAAAAGTTCAGGACTTAGGAAAAGTGGACGATAGATAGATCATACAATGTAATAAGAATTTTAAGCATCAATCCGGATTGCACATACCTATTTCTCTTCTAATTGAAGTAAATCTATCTTCAGGGAGTGGTTTAGTAAAAATATCAGCTAATTGATTATTTGTAGTAACAAATTCAAGTAAAATATCACCATTACTTATATGGTCCCTAATTAAATGATGTCTGAGCTCAATGTGCTTAGTTCTTGAATGCTGGATTAGATTTTTGGTTAGATTAATTGTGCTTGTGTTATCACGTAGCATTGGAATTGTTGACCACAGTCTTCCAGTTGATGTTTGATCCATAGCAGTTGGGAGCAGCAACTTACAGTTGTAATGTATTCTGCTTCTGTTGTGGACAATGCTATTGAATTTTGTTTTCTAGAACACCAAGAAATTAATCATCCTGCAATAAATTGACAAGTACCACTGGTGCTTTTTCAATCTATTTTGCATCCATTATACTCAGCATCACAATATCCAAGCAGTTTAAATTCAGAACATTTGGGACACCATAAACCTAAATTACTTGTATTTAAAAGATATCTAATTTTTTTTAACAGCATTAATATGAGATTCTCTAGGATCGGCCAAAAATCTGGCACACAAACATACACTGAACATTATGTCTGGTCTACTAGTAGTAAGATAGAGTAATGACCCAGTCATACCTCTATAGATCTTTTGATCTAATTTCTTGCCAATTGGATCACTGTCTATCCTAATTCCTAAGCTTTTGGGAGTTCCTAAAGGCTTACACTTGTCAAAACCATATTTAGAAAGCAAGTCTGAAATATACTTGGTTTGACAAATGTGAGTGCCTTCCTTGGTCTGTTTGATTTGCAAGCCAAGAAAGTAATTAAGCTCACCCATCATGCTCTTCTTGAACTCACTTTGCATAAGTTTTTCAAAGAATTTGCAAAGTAATTCATTAGTAGAAAAAAAATAATATCATCAACATATATTTGTACAATCAAGACCACTTCAAAAAATTTCTTAATAAATAAATCATGTGATAGAAGATAAGCACTCACTTTTTCATACCAAGCTCTTGAAGCTTGTTTCAGAGCATAGGGTGCCTTCTTTAATCGGAAAATAGGATTTGGATATTTAGTATCTTCAAAACCAGGTGGTTGCTCAACATAAACTTCTTCTTTTATGAAACCATTCAGAAAAGCACGTTTAACATCCATTTGATATAAATTGATATTAAGAGAACATGCATATGCTAATAAAATTCTGATTGCCTCTAATCTAGCAACTGGAGCATATGTTTCATCGAAATCAATGTCTTCCTATTGGGAATATCCTTGTGCTACAAGTCTAGCCTTGTTCCTGATGATTACTCCTGATTCATCCATTTTTTTTTTGAAGATCCATTTGGCCCCAATAACTAGATGGTTAGATGGTCTAGGCACAAGAGTCCAGACTTGGCTGCATTGGAACTGGTTAAGTTTCTCTTGCATAGCTAGGATCCAAGATTCATCTACCAATGCATCATTGATTGTCCTAAGCTCAATCTAAGAAACAAATGCGATGTAATCATAGGGAATATTCATACCTTTTGTTCTTACCCTATCTTAAGGATCCCCTATGATATTTTCTCTTGGATGATCTTTGTGATACCTCAGTTCTCTATGAAGTTCTTCATGTACTTCTTCTTGTTGTTGCAGTTCTTCTAGTGGAGGATCTTCCTTTTCTTCACCTTTTTCTTGAAGAGAAGCTTGTTCTAGATCCTTGCTCAATTCTTCAACAACATCTTCTTCTTCTTCTATTTTCTTAATAGATGGGTTAGTTTCATCAAATAAGACATGAACTGTTTGTTCAATGGTTAAAGTTTTTCTATTGAACACCCTATATCCTCCAGGTTTCACTTTTAGCATCTAATTTTTCTAAATTATCTTTATGATTATTCAAAATGAAACACTTACTACCAGAAGGTCGAAGGTGACTGACGTTTGACTTTTTCTCCTTGTATAGCTCATAAGGTGTCTTCTTCAAAATTGGTCTGATCATGCACCTGTTGATGATGTAGCAGGCTGTGTTGATTGCTTCTGCCCATAAGTATCTTGGTAGATTGTATTCTGTAAGCATTGTTCTGGCCATGTCTAGCAGTGTTCTCTTCTTCCTTTCTGCTACTCCATTTTGCTGAGGTGTTCTTGGTACAGAGAAATTATGTTCTATGCCATTTTCTTCACAGAATCTGACAAACTCTTCATTCTTGAATTCTTCACCATGATCAGTTCTAATACTGATTATTTGATATTTCTGGTTCTTCTGTACTTTTTTGTTGAATTTCAAAAAAGTTGAAAAGGTTTCTGATTTGGCTTCTAAAAATGATACCAAGGTGTATCCTGAATAGTCATCAACAATTACATAGCCATATACTTTTCCTCCAAGACTTATTGTTCTTATAGGTCCAAATAAGTTCATGTGAATGAGTTCCAATGGTTTGGAGGTTGTTACCAATCTCTTGGACTGAAATAATGTCTTGGTTTGCTTTCCTTTTGCACAAGCTATACAGATTCCAGATTTCTTCAATTTCAGCTTTGGGAGACCTTCGACTAGATCATGCTTGATTAATTTCTTGATCACTGTAGTGCTTGCATGTCCTAGTCTTCTATGCCATAAATCAGTCTCTTCACTCTTTGTAGTTGCAAAACACAAATTTACTTCTTTCAGTTCTGCCAGTTGTAAGGTGTACAAATTCTTAACTCTTAGAGCTTCAAAAATTATTTTTCCATCCTTTTATATAACACACTTGTCGTTCTGAAATTTCACTAAGTGACCTATGCCACACAGTTGACTTATACTGATGAGATTATGCTTTAATCCTTCAACACATATAACATCCTCTATTAAATCCTTTTCTTTTGTTCCTACTGTTCCACAGCCTATCACTTTTCCTTTTCCATTATCACCATATGTGACTTGACCATTTTTATTTCTGAAACTTATAAATAATTTTCTGTCTCTTGTCATATGGCTTGAGCACCCACTATCTAAATACCATTTGGATGCTCTCAGGCACCCCTGCAAATAGAGTTAAGTTGAGATTTTTGGTATTCAAATTTTCTTGGGTCCTTGATGGCTAGTTTTTGGAATCCAATGTAAGTGTCTAGTAGTGCAGGTGCTAATGGTGTGTCATAATTGATTACAATGACTACAACATAAATCATATGCATGCTTTGAATTTGTAGTGTTATTAGTTTTAAATTTCTGTTTGTAGACATGTTGATTAACCCTTTTAGGATTTTTAATTCCTTCTTCTTTTACAAATTTAGGAGTTGGGTATTTTTTAGGATAAATAATTTCCTCTACATTTATTGGAGGTGTATAACCTACTCCATATTTCTTTTTACTTGTTTTAGCACCTTTTAGTTTTACAACTAAGGATGTTTTGCAGTTTGTAATTTTATCTATGGTAGCTCTTAAATAGTTATTTTTTTCTCTTATTTTTTTCTTCATTTTTTAATTCATTTAGTTTTGATTCAAATTCCATGATTTTACCATTTTAGTCTTGAAGACTTCACATAATAGTTCATTTGTTCTCATAGTTTCAGTTAAGTGTTGTCCTACTCTTTCTACTTCATTTTTTTGAAAAGTGTTAGATTTTTCTTGGTTTATCAAATTTAGTTTAACCACATTCATTTGTTTAACTACAATTTTATATTTATCATACAACTCATTAAATGCATCTTCCAAACTATCTGAATCTGATTCTAAACATGAAGTAAATGATGTTTAGAAGTTACCTGATCTAGTCCTGCCATGAGGGCTAGGTTTACTTGTTTTTCCTCTTGATTCTGAACTTGATGAGTCTGAACTTGTAGCTTCCTCATTGTCCCAATCTGCGGCCATTGCTTTCTTCTTGTATTTTCTGAACTTTCTTTCTCTCATGCTTGTCATCCTGATCTACTTTTTGAGTTTGGGACATTTTGACTTGAAATGTCTAGGCTAGTTACATTCATAGCATGCTGGTTCTGTAGCACCCCATAAATTAAGTAATTGGAAAATTAGAAATAAATCGAAAATGATAATTTTAATAGTAAACACATACGCACCATTATTGTGTGTACAATAACACATCGAAAAATTTCATAAAAATCACAGTTCAACTCTAAACAGTATTTCCAAATGACCCACGAAGAAATTTATGCAACAAAAAATCTGATTGGTCAAGTTTATGTCGCATTGTGACTAATAGTCATAATTAGGAAATAAAGTCGAAAAATCGTTATCATGGGTATATAATGTGATCATAAATTAAATAAAAATAATGGAGAGACTCTAAAGAACATGTAATGATAACCCATTATCAGATTTGGGCCAATGGACAACTTCTGGCCCAAGAATAAAATCTAGCAAGAAAATACCCCAGAAATTCGTAACCCTAATTGAGCTAAAAATAGGAAGAGGTAATTAGGGAAAATCCTAATGCAATTAACCTTTCATGGCAACCCAAATTTGTGCCTAGCCATGGTATGATGTTGCCTAAAGCCTCTCACACTCTAATTGGGGAGAAATCATCTAATCTTGGAAGGTGGTAACCCAAAACCGCAACCCCTTTTTCCTATTCACAATGGGACTCCTAAAAACCCTAGATGCTTATATACTCGTCAAGAAACCCTTGGGGTCGGATTAGCATCTTGTTGGGGTCGTGGGTAGCAGAGCTTGAGCACCAGATGAGGAGGAAATCGCCCCCAACCGGAGCTCTTCTTCCCCACTTGCGTTCTGCACCGATCGGCAGAAGAACCCTTTAGGAAGCGACCAAAGGTAGGTTGTCTCGGGCTAACCCTAAGCAAATCATATACCAATGTGTAGTGCATCAAGTCTACTTTCATGTGCATGCATTTTCCCTAATTTTTATTGAGTATGCATGGTGTATTAAGCATTTTCCAAAGGTCGTACATGAATAGGGATTTTTACATTCATGTTGGTTTTTCACATCCCGAGGTCGAATCCTATGAAACCAAAACCATGGTTCTCTTCTACTCCCTGTTCCCAACAAGTTTCATGTTCACACTTTTGTCCCAAGAGCCCTAGATCAGGAGATATAAGTGTTGCATGCATCGTTGTGTAGTTTTCTGCATTTTTGGGCAAGAACATGAAATGCGACGACACTAATCGTCGCGTTCCTTTTTGCATGAATGCGACGTACTAGATCGTCAGGTTCATCTAAAACGTGACTGTGCCTTATGTCGCGATTTAGGCTCCGACTTGACCATTTTGACGCCTCAAACTGTGCACTGCATGGTTTTTTGTGTCATGCATGAATGCAACATAGACCCACGTCGTGATTTGATCCGTTTTGCCGCTCATACATTTTTGAAAATTTTTATATTCGAAATTTGAAGTCGACTGTTAAACGCGATGTTGGTAAACGTCATGATTCAAAGATCATCACTCTATGTCGGCCTGTCGCGACATGAAGGCGACGACCCTAACCGTTGCGTTTTGATTCCATAATCGATCTGACAATCGATTCCCGCTGTAAAAGGTGACACTTTGACCTGTTGTGATTTGAACGCGACAGGTAGGCCCTTCGCGATTTACAAACCTTGTACAGAGTCTTGTTTTGAACCGTGTACAATCTTTTAATTGTGACGACTGTGTCCGTCGCAGATTTGAAGACCTACCCGAGACCTGTTTTGCTCTGTCCAAAATGTAAAGTTTGCATATTAGGGTTATGGCATGTTTGTACAAGCTGTCCAGTGGCTTAAAACTTAGTAACCCAAGAAAAAACTATAACAACATGAATGTCATTCTAATTACTCTTTAATGATATGATCTAATTCTTGCATATTATTGATTGGTCATCTTGCTCTCCTAGCTTGTTAAAGTGAATAATTGCTATCATAAAATACTACAAATCATGTCTAGTTAAGTGCATGTTTCAATCCATGTTGACGGCAAGGACCTTGCCGCCAAGTTCTTCTGTTATTCACAGAATTATGTTTGACATGTATGTGTTATAATTTCAGATTTCTGGATGTATGTGCATGCTTTAAAAATTAGGGTTTGTCAGGTATGGTCTGTAGGTCATATCATGTGGTTTTGTCAAATTTCTGAGCATGATATTATTTAGTTTAATTTATGTTATTAGAGAATAAGTATGTTATGACTGTGTTTAATTCTGAAAAATTAGTTTTACTACATGATATTGATTCATAAAATTATCATGATCTTAGAGTGACTGTTCACATGTTTTGGACCTGTCAGAACTGACTGCTTTGCTGTCTACCATGTTAAATGAATATTTCACTAAAATTGTATGAAATCTATTTAATTTTTAAATATTAGTTTTACTATTGCAAAAAATCTGAAAAATTAGACATGTGACATATTAACTATAAGAAGTTTGTGATAAAATTTAGTAATATTTTGAGTCCTCTGGGTACTATTTGTTTTTAACAAGGATAATTAGACCATGTAAAGCATGTTTGACCTAAATTATGTAAATCCCAATGTTTAGCAGCATGATTAGGTTTTGTTTTGGTTTATTTGTCACTGTGAAATAGTAATATTAAGTTCAGTAAACTGAAGCATGTATGTGTCATCAAAGTGCATGTGAATGAGTTAAAAAGTGCATGTAAGTGAATGAAACCATGTGATTAAGTGTTAATGTGTAAGTATGCCAAAATTGACACTGCTATCATAGAAGGCTGTGGAGCCGTACTGTAGTAAAGTCCCTATGGAAGGCTCAATGTGTATGTGATATCCTATGGGCATTAGGATGAAATCCTAGAGGTGGACAAGTACCACTGGTTAGGGTGGAGAGGACTTCTCCCGGTTCTGCGTAGTTACCAAGATTCATCACTATATTTCCTAGGTGACGGGTATGTGTTATGTGAATGTGTGTCCTTATTTATGGTGGTTCAGACTATGTGTCACGGCAAATTAAGTGCAAAAGTGTGAAAAATGTGAATATGTGCAATGTGAACATGTGATAGTGTTATGTGAATGTGATAGCATGTGAAAAGATGTGAAACCATGTGAATGTGATATAATTATGTTAAAACAACAAGCTAAAGATGTGAATAAGTGTTATAAAAGCATGTGAAAATGATTAGATATCATGCTAGGTTGCTAGTTACTATGTGCATCTTTTCATGATCTAATTGTGTATAATTGTGAAAGGATACAAATAGAAATCGAAACCATGAATCAAGTTATATATTATGTGTAGAAAGCATGTGTAGGTTGTTCATGTGTATTTACTTAATTAACATGAAGCATGTGCAATGTGTTCCCCTTATTGTTTAAAAGATTAGCATATGTGTGTGATATGTGCAAGGATGTACCTTTAGCTTGCTTGCTGGGTCTTTTTGAAAGACTCATACTTGCTTTAACATACAGGTGAGACAGGTGTTCCCATACTTGGGGAAGACTTAGTGAGGAGCGACTCCGAGCGTGAGGAGTAGCTGCATTTGTGGAGTGCTGCGTAGTTTACACTTTATTTTCATAGTATGTGAACAATGTTATTCATATAGATGTGTATAATGTGGACAATTGTTATTTACATTGCTATATAGATTGTGGAATTATGTGAATGATGATGGAATAAGACTTCTCTTTTATTTCCGATGTACTCTTTTGTTATTTATGTACATCTCGACCTATTGTAAAGTGTTGGGTAAATGTCCCACTGTAATGACGCCCTTTATATCGATGTGGATTGGTATAATCGTACCGGTATAAGGAGGGTCGTTACAGAGATTGGTATCAGAGACCAAGGTTGAGATAGTACATGAATATGCCATCATCTACACATTATTACAAAGTCTTTATAGAATTAGTCCATGTATGTGGAAAATAATTAATAATGAATGAAAGATAGTTAAGAAAATGGTTAGGACTAAATAACTTAGATTCCAACTAAGTTAATTATTTTACAGGCTATGGCGAGCCGTGGTAGGCGTGGTGCTCAGGCTAGGGAGGATGAGTAGAGGCGCAAGGTAAAGAAGATCGTGATGGGGCTCAAACCATCACTTAGGTCGAGGCTTGAGCTTTTGACCACCGCACCTTAGACAAGGCTCTCAGCGTAGCGTGCAGGCAGGAGAGCGAGATGGAATCGTACCAGGAAGAGAAGAAGGCTCAGATGAAGAGGTTACCAAAACCGTTCCAACTGCAGAACAAGAAGATGAAGAGGCTCGTGGAAGATTAGCAGCCAACTATAGTACCAGCAAAGCCAGCACCCCAGTCAGTAGCTTTTACAACTAGCAAGAAGCCCGAGTGTGTACACTGAGGCAAGCGTCATGGCGGAGACTTGTGTTGGACAAAGGCAGAAAGATGTCTTAAGTGTGGTAGCCCAGACCATCAGATTAGAGAGTGTCCGAAGCTGAAGACATTCGTTCCACGAGGTATTCTAGTAACAGCAACAATGAAGCCAGCTGCAAGACCACAAGCACCGGCCTGGGTGAATGCGTTAGCCAGAGATGATGCCGACGATGTCACCAGAGGTGCTTGATCCGATCTTCGAGGACGAAGATCTTTTTAAGGGGGAGAGGATGTAAGGCCCTCGAATTTTGTCCATAATACATTCTGTGCATGTGGTATTTACTTGTTTATGTACATAGTGTGTGTATTAATTTTGTGTGTATTATAATTTTTTATTTACTTATGTGCATATGTATACATATATATATATATGTTTATTTCTGTGCGTATAATATATTTATTTAAATGTGCATATTGTATTTATTTATTATGTGTATATTGTATGTATTTATGCTGTGTACATATGTATGTTTGATATTTCTGTGGTCCGCCCAAAATGCCTTGTTAACGTCAACATCTCTTAACGTTGAGGGTAGGATGACGGCAACCTATGTACCATTGACTTCAGGGTCAGGGGAGATAGACGTCCAGATTGATGGACGCTGACTTCCTGTTAACGGCAACAAAGTGGCCATTTACTTCTCTAGTTATGTTGCGATTCCAGATCTGAAAACGACAGCGTTTCCTCCGAGTTCTTGATTAGGAAACTATCCCCAATCGTAGGAAACCTAATGCAAGTCGTACCCCGACCCATTAGCCCTATAAAACCTAGTGTTTTCGGTGAGATTAGGTCTTTTGGGTTGAGAGGAAAACCTAGGGTTTCTTGTGAGAAAACTAGTTTTTACAAAGCTTGATCCGACGTGTGTGGGTTCTTCCGACAATCTACTGTGACTGGAAGGAGCTCCAACTATTGAGGAATCTTCCCCGACTTCAAGAGAATCATTAGTGCAGGCGGGAAGACCAGATTTGGGAGGGGAATCTCACCTTCTTGGCTTGGCCGAGGACGATTTCTTCGACAGATTTGATCTTCCTAGATTTTATTTCAGGCAAGTAATCGAGGGATAACATCCCTAGATATGTCCTTCAGGTCTCAAGAATTTTGTAGATTTTTATTCGTGTCCTGGATCCCCAATTCTCCACTTTATTTGCATTCAGTCAGCATTTTCTGCAGATAGGAAATTGACGGCAAGCTTGTTGCCGCCAAGTTCTTGAGTTGACGGCAGCATCCTGTGCCGTTAACCCATGTTGATGGCAAGGACCCTGCCGCCAAGTTCTTCTGTTCTTCACAGAATTATGTTTGACATGTCTGTGTTATGATTTCAGATTTTTGGATGTATGTGCATGCTGTAAAAATTAGGGTTTGTCAGGTATGGTCTATAGGTCATATCGTGAGGTTCTATCAAATTTTTGAGCATGATATTATTTAGTTTAATTTCTGTTATTAGAGATTAAGCATGTTATGATTGTGTTTAATTTAGAAAAATTAGTTTTACTATGTGATATTGATTCATAAAATTATCATGATCTTAGAGTGACTGTTCACATGTTTTGGACTTGTTAGAACTGACTGCTTTACTTTCTACCATGTTAAATGAATATTTCACTTAAATTGAATGAAATCTATTTAAAATTTTAAATATTAGTTTTACTATTGCAAAAAATCTGAAAAATTAGACATGTGACATGTTACCTGTAAGAAGTTTGTGATTAAAATTTGGTACTATTTTGACTCACGTGGGTACTGTTTGCTTTTAACAAGGATAATTAAACCATGTAAAGCATGTTTGACCTAAATTATGTAAATCCCAATGTTTAGCAGCATGATTAGGCTCTGTTTTGGTTTATTTGTCACTATGAAACGGTAATATTAAGTTTAGTAAATTGAAGCATGTATGTTTCATCAAAGTGCATGTGAATGAGTTAAAAAGTTCATGTAAGTGAATGAAACCATGTGATTAAGTGTTAATGTGTAAGTGTGCCGAAATTGACACTGCTACCATAGAAGGCTGTGGAGCCGTACTGTAGTACAGTCCCTATGGGAAGGCTCAATGTGTATGTGATATCCTATGGGCATTAGGATGAAATCTTGGAGGTGGAAAAGTACCACTGGTTAGGGTGGAGAGGGCTTCTCCCGATTCTGCGCAGTTACCAAGATTCGTCACTATATTGCCTAGGTGACGGGTATGTGTTATGTGAATGTGTGTCCTTCTTTATGGTGGTTCGGACTATGTGTCATGGCAAATTAAGTGTAAAAGTGTGAAAAATGTGAATATGTGGAATGTGAACATGTGATAGTGTTATGTGAATGTGATAGCATGTGAAAAGATGTGAAACCATGTGAATGTGATATAATTATGTTAAAACAGAAAGCTAAAGATGTGAATAAAGTGTTATAAAATTATGTGAAACTGATTAGATATCATGCTAGGTTGCTAGTTACTATGTGCATCTTTCCATGATCTAATGTGTATAATTGTGAAAGGTATGAATAGAAATTGAAACTATGAATCAAGTTATATATTATGTGTAGAAAGCATGTGTAGGTTGTTCATGTGTATTTACTTAATTAACATGAAGCATGTGCCATGTGTTCCCCTTATTGTTTAAAAGATTAGCATATGTGTGTGATATGTGTAAGGATGTACCTTTAGGTTGCTTGCTGGGTCTTTTTGAAAGACTCATATTTGCTTTAACATACAGGTGAGACAGGTGTTCCAGTACTTGAGGAAGACTTAGTGAGGTGCGACTCCGAGCATGAGGAGTAGCTGCATTGTAGAGTGCTGCGTAGTTTACAATTTATTTTCATGGTATGTGAACAATATTATCCATATGGACATGTATAATGTGGACAATTGTTATTTACATTGCTATATAGACTGTGGAATTATGTGAATGATGATGGAATAAGACTTCTCTTTTATTTCCGCTGTACTCTTTTGTTATTATGTACATCTCAACCTATTGTGTAGTGTTGGGTAAATGTCCCCCTGTAATGACGCCCTTTATATCGATGTGGATTGGTATAATCATACCGGTATAAGGAGGGTCGTTACATAATAGGTATGTTACCCTGAAGTATCATCTTCCATTGGCCTTTATTGACATCTGGCAGGCCAAGCTTAAACCTCTCTTCATTAAAAGTCTTCATCCTTGTAAAATTAGTCTGGAGTTCTCTCAGGAGAGTACCAAATAGGTCAAAGAACCTAAGGTTACAATGATGGTGGATAGTTAGAAGAGGGTTTCGGGACTTGGCTGACATGAATGTTTCAGCCTCAGAAGGGTAGAGATTGACATATTCTGAAGGGGAAATACTATGGCTTTTTCTATGTAATTAAATTTACATCAACCACAAGAACTTCAGAAGTTTTGAGTAGAAGAGGGAGCTAGTCTTTGAATTTGTATTGTAGAATCCCATGGACTTCAAGAAAGACTTTTATTGAGAGAAATTCTCTGAACATATTCATGTGATGTTCAGAGTGGTGGATAAAGACATACCAGAAAGGTGGAAGAAGGGAGCCATGACTCTAAGAGCTTACACCAGATGATAGTCCCGTACTGGGTACTATCTGAGCAAGTGTAGACGGAATTGTTGGTAGAGGAGGAGAGGCAAAGAAGAAGTGTGGAGGTTAACTGTGAAGGTGGGAATATTTACCACAAGAGTTTTAAAATGGTACTTTAGTGGAAATGAGGAAATGGAAGTACTTACTAGGAGGTCTATTTCTGGTTGTGAAGTGGAAGGAGGAGGAGAATGTAGACACCCGATTCTGGCCCATGAGTTGAACACATTTCTGTTCTCTTAATGAGCCCCAAGTTCGTTACTCACCTTGAGCCTATTCATTAGCCATGTTGTGAGCCCATTAAAAGCCCAATTTTCAGATTATCCTATCCAATTATCTTCCTAAAGAGTCCTCATTGCTTAATTGTCCATTATTCTCCATTATAATTGATCTTTATTTTGAGGATAATCGATTTTCCTTAAAGCGACGGGTCATGGCGCCGCGTTAGCCTTTGTCGCGCCCTCCATGGCCGTCGCGATAGCCCATGCAAATCCATGCACGTGCCCTTGGGGTCGCGACCAACATGGCCGTCGCAACTATAGCTGTCGCGCCTCTACGATCCGTCGCGACTACAGCCGAGTGCGCTGGCCTCCGCAACCACCTCCTATTTATCCTCTTATGGCATTATCTCTATCCTGTGTAACCTCCTAACCCATCCTTGCACGGTTTGAGGTTCAAGGACCCTTGACGACCACCCTCGGACTCTCCCATGCGGATTTACATGATTTTATCATCTCATTTTGGGTCATTATCACTTAATGATAGGATTTTCTCTCTCCTCTTCTATATAAGCAAGGCTTCTACTTCAGAGAAGGGGGAGCCCCGTTTTTGCCACGAAGTGCTGCCGAATTTTTGTCAGACTTGACACTTAGCTCGTGGCCCTCTCATTCCCTCACATTCCATCACATTCTTTTCACTATGTCATGAACTTTTCCACATCTATGGAGCTTGGTGCTTGAGGGAGGTGACTTCCACTTCCTCTGAGGCTTCTGCACGATCCAAGGATGCCATATAACGCCAGGGAGTCGCCCCATTTGGGGCTCTTTCTTTCTTCCTCTCCCATTTCTCTTTTCATGCATTTTACTGTTTTCCTTAGATAGGATGCATTCCCTTTTCCTTCCCTCATTTTTTATACACCCTAGGGTTTAAAAGCCACCCCCAGGTTCGTTCCCTCCATGATTCCCTTCTCTATTTCATTTGTGGACAGACACTACACTTAAATATGTTCTAATAGGGTTTATTTATTTGTTTTCCTTGTTTTGGCAGGCATACAAACGTCATCTGACGAGGGGCTCTTGTTCTCTGGCCGGCCGGACGGCAGGAAGAAGGTCCACACCAACATTCTCCCGCACTGCAGAGGATGCGACAGGCACGAGGGTCGCGACATAGAGATGCGCCAGGGGCGAGCGTCGCGACAACAGCTTCATCGCGACGGGGAGACCCGTCGTGACACCAGTAAGTGCCCCTGTCCTCTCCTCCTTTTCCTAGCAATGTTAGCCCAGTCTCTTTTCTATTCATGGTAACTATCTAGGTGGTGATCACATCCTTATTTCCATGCTATTTAAGTCAATTTTAAATCATGTTGCGTGTTTCGAGGGGTGTGCAACCCTGTGATTATTCCTTTTGGCGATCACGGTGGGACCTTCAAGGCTAGCCTCGTCGATTTTGTTTGTTTACCTGCCTTCCTGATTTGTTTATCTATTCAATAGAACCCTGCTAGGTTTGTTTCTGCGTTCTATCTATTTTTCCTGTCCTCTGTTTGGGTCGCGTCGTATCGCATCGTCGCGACTTGATCGCATCCATAAAGGCGGACGCTAATTCAGGTACGCGTTCCCCCTCTTCTCTTAGCCCTGTTCCTATTCTGGAATGTGTACATGTCCTCTCCATGCTTTGTTGTCATGCGTAATAGTGTTTTTCTCTGTTAGAATCCTACTAGGATTCGGATTTTTCGTTTAATTTCATTGTTGGCTTTCTGGTCGGGTCGTGTCAGATCGTACAGGCACGAAAAAGTCGCGACGACAGTGGAGGTCGCTTCTTGAGGCATGCACTGCATGTTATTGCTTTCGGTCCATATGTCAGTTTATGTTTGTTTAGGGAGTTGTTCTGTGTTGCTTACGTTCATAGATGCTTGTAGTGCACTGTAGGATAGCCTATTCACTTATTGTTTGCGTGTAACTATAGGTCTCTCCATTATGTTTATATCGCGCCTGGTTTACCGGTCGCGATAGGGTAGCGACGTATCTGGTGGTCGCGACTTCAGCCGAGGCCTGTTAGTTGCTCTGTGTTAGCATAGGATAGACATTTGCATGCACTTAGGTGTGCTTAGGCTCATGCATACACTGTTATTTCATGTAGTTTAGGTTTCCTCCTTGATAGAGTAGACCCTCTCACCTGCGAGCACTCGTGGGCTAACCAGGGCCTCCTACCGAGGGCCTCCGTAAGTCCCTACGGCCATACGCACGTTGCGGTTGTCGGGCTGGTTGTACCTATTGCACCCTTAGTTTAGGCCGTCTCGCGCGTGAGTTGTGCACCTCCCATAGCATCACCGAAGTACTTGAGTCCTTACCTATTAGGGTCCCTTTTGACTGAGTGTAATTTCATCAATCAATCCGTTAAAGGTCAAGTGAACCCTAAAATTTGAATGGTAATCATGACAACTTGAGTGCTTGTTTGCCACACCCCTTCTCATCTTACAGTCCTTTATTGTTGTGCTAGAGTCTAGGGGTTGTTTGATAGTTGTGTCGTCCCCCTAATTTTTAGGGATTGTGTATGCGTCTGTGTCTAGGTCGTTCGAGTCAGTCCCCTCCAACTGTTGTACTATATTACAATCCTCTATTCGGTATGGATCACTTCCGTGTCCTTACCGGTGACTCTTTGCCCATTGGGCTCCTCGAGGATGTGGCCCGGCCTTCCGAGGACACCCTCTCTGGGCACATCCAGCCCCCTACTACTGTAGATGGTCAATCTCGTCCCCCTTCTCCTCCTGGGGTGGATGACCCGCACACTCAATTCAGTCAGCTCCTCCCACATTTGAGCCCGAACCAAGTTCGGGAGTTTCTGGTCACTGCCAAAGGCAAGCGTCCCTTATCTCCGCCATCTCATCATTCAGCCTAGCAGGCGGTCTCTTCTGCCCCTACTGCCTCTGCGCCACATGTTCCTTCCACCATGGTGGATCATACTCCCTTGCGTCCGCAGGCTATTCATTTTTCAGAGCCCAGCTACCTCCCGGTGCAGGAGGTTCAGCCCAAATCCCCTCCAGTCTCCTCATTCTATCAGGCCAAACCTGCTTTCTTTCCTTGTGAGAGGTCATACTCTTTAGAGCAATCCCACTCCCTCATTCCTACTCACCATGCCACATCCCCCTCTGACTTCCTTGCGGAGTGGACATCTATGAAGAGGGAGCTTCATGACCTCTGTAGACAATTGGATTCACGGAAAGTCGCCGATATTCCCCTTCCTTCCTTCCAACACCTCTGGGTCCCACCCCAGTCGAAACTCCCTATCTACCGACAGTATTCTGAGGTAGGTGACCCCTATGTTCATTTGAAAGATTTTGTATATGAATCAGCCCCGCACAAGTACGACCGCCATCTTATGGCGTACTTGTTTTGTAAGTCTTTGGATGGAGCGGCCCTTGAGTGGTTCTATTCTTTGCCCCCCGAGGAAGCTGAGGATTTTCAAATTGTCTAAGAGAGATTTCTGCAGCAGCTTTAGGATCGGGTCAGACCCGAGTATTCTTTTGTTGATCTAGTAGCCGAAAAGATGAAGCCTGATGAGGAATTTATAGTTTTTGCCGACATGTGGCGTGCCCTAGCTTCAAAGGTCCGCTACCCAATGCCTGAGGAGGAGAAAGTCAAGTTGATAATTGCCAATGCCACACCTACCTACCATGCAATCTTAGCCATGAACGACATCACCTCCATGCACCAGTTGTACAGCCGAGCCTGTTTCATCTATACCCAACTTAAGGACTCACCCATCCACTCTATGTTTGAAACCCCAAAGTCCCGCTATCCTAAGAAACCTCAAGGTCCTGTCACCGAGGGAGTCCAAACCAATGAGCAAGTAGGTGCAGTCAACAATCCTCAGGGTCCGGTAGGTAGGTCCCCCTATACCCTGTTAGGATCGGTTATTCGGTAACGGCAAAGCTAGAAGGGGGGGTTGAATAGATTTGCAGCGGAAACTTAAGTAATTTAAAAATTACTTCAAATTAAAAGATCTACTCAATTAAAACCCCTCTGCTCTGATGCAATGTGTGTGAGCAAACTAACAGTTAGTGTGTAGACGAAATCCCTATGCATGCATCTAGCGCCATATAGATCAAACCACAAATCAAACCACAGTGCACAAGGGATTTTTTAGGTGGTTCAGAAATCACACCACGTGACTCCTACGTCCACCCCTCACACAGTGAGGACACACTACTCAAGAACTAAGTACAACACACACACACGAGCACAACGGCTCAACCACACACACACACACGCTAGATCAAGACCACAATAGATCAGATCCTCTAGCCTTGATCTGATCAACTCACCACGCACACAGAAAAACTGCTTATTAAGAGAGTTCAGCCCTGCAAACACACACACGCATGTTGTCTGATGCAAAGACGCAATCAGAACAACCACACACACGTGGATCAAGCACAAGGGACGCTCGAACCACTTCCACACACATAGAGATATGAAAAGTATGGAAGGAGAAGAGTTCTGAGATGTAGAAACAAATCCAGATGTGAACTCTTCGTGGTGGTCATCTAGAAGAACTCCAAGCTTCGTATGGATGATGATCTGATGATGGAGAAGCTTGAATCGTGGACGAATCGACTTCAAATCCGCTCGTGAGATAGATCTTCCTCGCGCTGGACCAAGAGTTGAAGCAGAGCAGTAGGAAGAAGCTCTTCTCTTGGGTTTTGCTTAGGGTTTTGATATGGTGGCTCCTTGCTGCGAAAATACCTCTATATGATCTATATATAGTGGTGTCCAAGTATGGAGAGATGTGCTAAAAGGAAACACCCTAATATAGATCATATCCTGACCATCGGATCGGACTTTCTCTTCGTCTGTCGACAAGCACTTCATAGCTATCGACAACTACTGCTCAGATCTGGTTTCCAGAACCATGATGTTCTTGGAAAGGCCTTATCTATCGACAGGTGATTTTTGGTTGTCGACAGACAGCATGTATCTGTCGACATGCAGTCTTCAGCTGTTGACAGCTACTGCTCCATTTGAGCTTCCAGTAGCCTGTTTGTTCTGGATGAGTGTATCTGTCGATAGGGAATTTCATGGTTGTCGACACATGACCACTTGAAGTGTTTTTCTTGATCTTTTGAACTTGTATCTTGATGCTTCTCTTGTATGCATTCACACCTACATTAAAAGACATTCTAAGTGAGATACAATGAATACATAGGTGTTCATCAAAGCATTTGCTCACTTGATCATTTCATTCATGTCTTTGTCATATTTATCATGTTTCCAACATTAAGACAACATCAATTATGTCACTCATCATAAAAAATATTTAAGCACATGTCATCATACACATTGTAACCCAACATTCTCCCCCTTTTTGATGATGACAAAATTTTCAATTATGCATAATTGATGTTTCTCCCCGTTTTGGCAACATCCAAAAAGATAGTGAGTGCACACATGGGTAAGAATGAGGCAAAGAACTACTTCACCCCAGAACTGAATTGTGAAAGATTTGAGTAGGGAATGAGTGTTCAAATGGGATTGCAAGGTTGAGAATAGGTTGATACCCACTACAAAGTGTCATAAACACTAGTATTAAGACACATAAAAATTCTACAATGGTCAAGAGATAATACTATGGGAATCTCAAGTTATAGCATTTAGAATACATCGTTCAAAAACATATGAAAATAAGATAACCCCTTTGAATAAAACCGTTGTAGAAAAACATATTTCTTAGTGGGTGATGTTTAGTTGGTACATGAAAGTAATGTCTACATGAACAATTGACAATAGACAACCCATTGCCCTTGATTTCAAATCATGGAGGCTTCACTCTATTTCTAGCAGTGAATAATTTCTTTTATCAAGTTAAAGTGGGAAAAGTGGTAATTAGGATCACTTTCACCTTTTGACACGAAGATAGACATGTGGAATGCCCGTACCCCGAGTTACTCAGTGTGAGTGACCATCATACCATTATGTAGAGATAAAGAATAGACTTTTTGACGCGAAGACAGACATTTGTGATGCCCATGTCCCCAGTTACTCAGTGATGCTCAACATTGCTCTGCCTTTATCGCATTTCATATAATTTTTTTTTGAACTTTTAGGTTTAGAAATAGGTAGCTTTTCTCCTTTTTTTTAAAAAAAAATTGAAAATCAAGGTCAAAGGTTATTTAAGGTCAAAGGCCAATGTAAAAACATTAAGTTCAATAACCTACTTACTTGTCAATCCATTTAGAAACATGATCATCCACAAGGGAGTTATTCAAGTGAGTTTGGTTAAAATCGTTAGATTTGTTCAATGTTTTCTAGATGACACAACCTAGACTCAAGCATAAAATATTATATCAAAATCATTGTGATTAAGGTAATGTCTTTAATACTATGTAAGTATGAAAGGTTGTAATGAACATTAAGTCCAAATTCTCCCCTTGCACAAAAATAATGAACATATTTATAAAGAAATGTTGATGAATGTTGAGTATTTCACACATGAAGGGCATCTGTCGACAGTAAGAATGTGGCTATCGACAGCTACTGAGATCCAGAAGGACTGGTGTTCTGGAAGAGGTCATCTGTCGACAGCTAAAGAAGTGGCTATCGACAGGTACTTGAAAACTCAGTTTTGAGGATTTGAATTGAGTGACATGAAGACCATGATTTTGAGAGATAATTAAACAATGAATATGAAGAGTTTCTCTCAAACATTTCACTCAACCTACCTTGTCCTACTCCCCCATAGTGTGTGCATGTGATGACTCACATTCAAACAATTTAAGCAATGTCACACATATTCATGCCAAGCATTTACACAATGAGGAAACATCCATGAGCAAGTGAACACCAAAATTTCATTCTTTTAAAGAGATAAATGTGGCAAGATTGATGTGAATGAATGTCCCTGAAACAACTCACTCAAAAACTCTTTTAAACTTACTTCCCCATAATGTATGCATGGTATTGAAATGAACATTCAGGCAATTCACACATGTTCATGTCAAGCAAGTTGCACAAAGAGAGTATAAACATGATCAATTGAAGTTTTTGAGATTTTAAATTTTCTTGATGATCTTTATACAGTAGAGGACTAATGATACTTGGCGGAGAATATTTCTCACGCATAATGATAGTTTCTAAACAAGACTGACTTGTCCTTCCACATTTCACCATTTGATATACCCAATAGTCACTATATTTAAGATCAATTGTTCCTCAATTTAGCATGAAATTTCAAGAACATTTTTGTACTTTTTCAAATTTACTCCCCTTAACATGTGTATGAACTGAAAAGAGTTGGCAAGCAATTTACACATTTTTATGCACACAAAATCATGGACATAGTCAAGCAAGCATGATATTACAAACATGATTCCAATTGTTAAGAGGCATTGTCATTTGGGGATAGCATCAAAAACACATTTTCATTGCTCAGATAGAATTAAAAATCCTTTTCAATTCCAGCAATTCAAATCTGAAGTGATGAGTAGATTTTACCTGAACAGTCTTCAATCACAGTCCAAAAAAAAAATTTACCTTTGTTCTCCAATCATTTCTTGCCTTGCACAGCCAATGTCATGAATCCATTTACACTTTATGGTTGTAAGACATCTCAGCTTGTTGATCAAGTTGGTTTTGGGACCCACACTTGTTTGGGTCCTGCAATGACATTAATGTTAGGATTTAACAATAATTTCAGAATCTAAAGTGATTTTATTTTTGGGATAGATGTATTTCTTTCATTAATGGAATAATGAGCAGCATTAGTTCCACATTTTTCTTTATTCTGGTTCAATACATCTATGTTTTCTTGAGATTTTTTGGTTTTAGGATCTTTAGCATGAAGAACAAAACATTTCTTTTGTCCAGCAATCATGTTCTTAGTTACATGGGACTTCTGAGAATTTTCAGCATAAGCATGAGTTTTATTTCCATGTACATGGGCATGTGTATGATCATGGGGCTTGGGAAGATGCACAAGATGATCTTTTATATGCCAACAGTCCCTAGAGATATGACCATGTTTATGACATGTAAAACATTTACTTGGCATATTTATGAACGTGTTGACCTTTATTCCAGCAAAATTTAGCAAGATGACTAGGTCTATTGCATTTAAAGCAAAATGGGTTGAGCATTTACCTAAAGCTTACCATAGTATGAATGCATTTGCTGAAATTTTTGAAATCCTCTAGAATACCTTTGATCACCCTTGGGTTGAAAGGGTGGAGGTGGCACCCTTTGGTATCTCATGGCATGGTGTGCAATAGGAGAATGCCCTGAAGCCTTTTTGGCTGCTGGAGGAGATGTGGAGACCTTGTGGAGTTCTGTTTTCTTTTCCATTTTCTTTTTTGATTTTCAATTGAGACATGATTCTTCCTTTTTGCAGTATTTTTATTCAAGTTATTACTTTGTTTTTGAACATTTCTCTGAACATGAACTTTAGTAGATTTTTCTTTAGGTGCAATAGAATTCTTGTTCTTAGAGACATTGACAAATGAGGTCTTTGTTTTGTTTTCAAAGTCCTTTTTGTTCAAGGGTTAAATCCTAAACCCTCCATTTGAAAATTGACTTTTATTCTAAGAAGATTATCCAAGTTCTTAGTTCCTTGAACAAACTTAGACAAGGTAGTTTTTAAGCTATCAATGGTTTTGTTCAATTCAGAAACCTTCTTTTTAGAATTTTGATTTTGTTTACTAACCACTTCAAGTTCATTTGTCAATTTTTCTTTTTCAGCTTTCAATGCAACAATTTCTTTTATTTGGTGATCATGAGCCATGTTGGAGATTTGTTTGTTCAATTGATCATTATCAAATTTGAGATTCTCATTATGATTAATAAAATTTTCATTTTCATTTTTTAAATTAGAATTTTCAGATTCCACCTGATCATGATCTTCTTTCATTTTAGAAAGCTTGTTTCTACAATTTCTGACTTCATTCTCTAATTTTTCATTCTCCATTTTCAATTTTTCATTTTCTTCATAGAATGCTTGAGCATTATCAATTCTCATTTCATTCTTATCCAATTTTTCTTTTAGCTTTTGTTTTGAGATTTTACCTTCTTAAATTGATTGAACAAGTGCTCATAGCATTCTATCAATTCATCATAGGATATATCATCCTCTGAATCAGAGTTAGATATTGATACATCAAATGGGTCTGAATTAGATTTACCTGACCTTTGAGAGTTTCTTGACTTCTCTGACATATATGATTCTTCAGATTTGTCTGAACGGAAAGAGCCTTTTGAGCTCATGGACATATATGATTCTTCAGATTTGTCTGAACGGAAAGAGCCTTTTGAGCTTCCATGAGCCATGTAGCATTTGTCATTGGCTTTATATCCTATCTTGCTTGTTTTCATAGAGGAGTCCTGCATTTTATTAACATTGTCATCAACTCAAAAATCATAGGTCTACATATGATACTTGAGAACTTATCCATATTTCTAAGTATGTTTCAGACGATTAGATCAATCAACAGAAATCAAATGAGATCAGAATCAGATACAAACCTGCTCTGATACCAATTGTTAGGAATCAGAGCGATTAAGAACACAAAAATAGATCTGCCAAATCACAATCGATAAACAGAGAACCAGGCTCTGATACCAATTGTTAGGATCAGTTATTCGGTAATGGCAATGCTAGAAGGGGGGGGGGGTTGAATAGATTTGCATCAGAAACTTAAGCAATTTAAAAATTACTTCGAATTAAAAGATCTACTCAATTAAAACCCTCTGATCAGATGCAATGTGTGTGAGCAAACTAACAGTTAGTGTGTAGACGAAATCCCTTTGCACGCATCTAGCACAATACAGATCAAACCATAGTGCACAAGGGATTTTTTAGGTGGTTCGAAAATCACACCACATGACTCCTACGTCCACCCCTCACACAGTGAGGACACACTACTCAAGAACTGATTACAACACACACACACGAGCACAACGGCTCAACCACACACACACACACACGCTAGATCAAGTCCACAATAGATCAGATCCTCTAGCGTTGATCTGATCAACTCACCACACACACAGAAAAATTGCTTATTAAGTGAGTTCAGCCCTGCAAACACACCCGCGCACGTTGTCTGATGCAAACACGCAATCAGAACAACCACACACACGTGGATCAAGCACAAGGGACGCTCGAACCACTTCCACACACACAGAGATATGAAAAGTATGGAAGGAGAAGAGTTCTGAGATGTTGAAACAAATCCAGATGTGAACTCTTCATATTTGTCATCCAGAAGAACTCCAAGCTTCGTATGGATGATGATCAGATGATGGAGAAGCTTGAATCGTGGATGAACCGTCTTCAACTCCGCTCGTGAGATAGATCTTCCTTGCACTGGACGGAGAGTTGAAGCAGAGCGGCAGGAAGAAGCTCTTCTCTTGGGTTTTGCTTAGGGTTTTGATATGGTGGCTCCTTACTGCAAAAATACCTCTATATGATCTATATATAGTGGTGTCCAAGTATGGAGAGACGTGCTAAAAGGAAACACTCTAATATAGATCATATCCTGACCATCAGATCTGACTTTCTCTTCATCTGTCAACATGAAATTCGTAGCTGTCGAAAGCTACTGCTCAGATCTGGTTTCCAGAACCATGATGTTTCTGGAAAGGCCTTATCTATCGACAAGCGATTTCTGGTTGTCGACAGGCAGCATGTATCTGTCGACAGGCAGTCTTCAGCTGTTGACAGCTACTGCTCCATTTGAGCTTCCAGTAGCTTGTTTGTTCTGGATGAGTGTATCTGTCGACAGGGAACATCCTGGCTGTCGACACATGACCACTTGAAGTGTTTTTTCTTGATCTTTTGCAATTGTATCTTGATGCTTCTCTTGTATGCATTCACACCTACATTAAAAGACATTCTAAGTGAGATACAATGAATACATAGGTGTTCATCAAAGCATTTGCTCACTTGATCATTTCATTCTTGTCTTTGTCATATTTATCATGTTTCCAACATTAAGGCAACATCAATTAGGTCACTCATCATCAAAAATATTTAAGCACATGTCATCATACACATTGTAACCCAACATACCCAACAACCTCAGTAGCCCTGGAACAATAGGCAACCACCTCCTCACACCCAGAACCCCCAACAAGACCAACGCCAATACAATCAGGTCCCTCCACCCCAAAATGTCTATGCTCCGAGGAAGCCTAAGGACCTAAAAGAGCTCAATATCCTCCCCTTCCAGAGAGTCTAGCTGACATTTTCGAAGCCCTCATGTCGCCCTTAGGCTACCTCCCGAGAAGGGAAACTGTAATATGGTAGCGGATCAGACAAAGTATTATGTATACCACCGTCATCCGGGCCACAATGTGTCAGATTGCTTTCAATTCAGGGATATTATATATGATCTCCATGAACAGAATCAAATTGATTGGGCTGAAATGATGAGATTGATCCAGACATTGAGGGACCAATAGGGGCAGAGGCAGCAATAAGAGTAGCAAAGGCGACAGCAGCCACAACAACAACAGCAATTCCAGCAATAGTAGCAGCAATTCCAACAACAACAACAACAACAACAATTCCAACAACCTTTCCAATTCCAACAGCCACAGCAACTCGCAAATGACCTCGACATAATTCGCAATCCTATGCTGCAACACCAGCCTGCTCCGAACCCCCAACCCGCTCCACCACCTCCTCCAACTGCTCAAGTCAACCCCGTCATCCACCATCTGCCACCTGCTATCACGCCCCTCCAATTTAATAGCGGAATAAATCGGAGGGAAATGCGAACAACGAGTATGGTAACGTAAATTGCGCATACAAACACAAACATCAGAGCATCTAATGAACAATAATTGAAATAAACTCTTGATTTCATTATAAAATCACAAAGACTATTACAACCACTAATTCAGAGCCAATATAGAGGGCTTAATGACATCATTACATTGAAAAGAAATTTAAAGCAATAACTACTAGACTCTAATTGTGCTAGGGTGACTTTGTCATTTGACTACGGGTCGCTCATCACACTGGTGTAGCCCCATTGGTGTGTGTAACATCATTGTCCGACGTACCTGAGACACAATGACAAATAACGAAGGGTGAGCGATAACGCCCAGTAGGACTTAAATCTCAATAGTCAAGCAGGCTTTAAATAATTAATGCTTTAAATGGCAGAGTAACTAACGATAGAGAGAGTCGTGTAAAGTCGAGAAAGTAATAGCACAAGTAACATGGTTCAGATAGCAAATGAATTAAGTATAGTACGATGATTAAAGTCAAGTCACGATAGAAATGATAACAACAATAGCAAGTAAAGTCATGGTCAAGAATAGCAAGCGACATGTATAGCAAGAAGAGAGATAGTAGATGGTCATGTAAAGAGTAAATTGCACTTTGATTGATTTTCATCAATTGAGATAGTATAGCACTTTTGATTAACATTCGTCAATCGAAATAGTAATGGCACTTTGGTTATCCGTAGATAGCCGAGAGAAAATATAGCACTTTTATTGTCAATAGACAACGAGAGAGTATAGCACTGTGATCAAGTCACGATACAACACAATAACTCAAGATAACAAGTATCAAGTAGAGCATGAAGAGAGTACGATAGTAGTCGCTCAATAACAGGATAGTAGCAGTTCAGTAACAGTCAGTGGCAGTACAGTAACAGTGCAGTACGTCTGAATCAAGAGACTAACAGTAACATTGTAATAGTCAGATGTCTAGCTAATTCAGAACAGTCAGTCAGGACTGGTGCAAATGCAGACACCGTCAATAGCCCCTGTAGGTATTTTTGGGTGGCTCTCTGCCCCAGGACTAGATTGGAGCCCCTTGGACACTCTTCGTGCCCTCAACAGTATGCATTCAAGTCAGTAGAGTCACAAGACCTATTTTAGCACTAGACAGTCATTAACAGTACAAAATAGTAAGAGCCACATAGCTCAAGGGTACCAAGAGAGTACTAGATGAATATACGAGATAGGGGAGATAGTACAGTGAATGTGAATAGATGAGCGAGTAGAGTATAAATGAGATCTTATGGTCATTGCTCATGAAACGTCGAGTAACGAGCGATAGTAACAGTTCCACAACACGCGTGTACAGTGTTGGCAGTGTGGTGGAATACACAACCCTTCCGCTGGCCTTGTTATGCACAGGTCCAGAGGTCCAACGTGATTCAAGATAAGAGCGAGAGCAACTAAGGCCGTTTGGATCTTGCTGATCCCTAGAGGTGTCATAGGTGTTAGGGTACAACCAGCTTGTCGACCATGTGGGAATCCATGGACAGAGGAGACTTACGAAGGCCTTGAACAAAGACTCACTAGTCCGGCAGAAGGAGTATCCGATAGAGAGTTCGTCCAAGTCAAGAGAGAGTGTGTATATAGAAACAAGTGTTCGACGTTCTAGAGGAATTCTACAACAGTGGAGCGTCGGTAACGGTGTTCCCAAAATATCGCGAGAATTGTAGACAAGTATATTTAAAATAGGACAGTTAATATACATTATTGAAATAAATTTCCAGATACATATGCAATATTTTTATGCCAAATTAAGCCATCTTGGATGGTTCAAGTGTGTGCTTGTGACATAGAGAATCATGGAATATGAAAAGGGTCATGTGAATGATTTAATTAATTAAAATATGTCCAAGATTAACAGCTTCGTTTTCTGTGTTTAAGAGAGTTAACAGGGTAAAGGGTTACGGTAGAAAGTCAAGACTTGCAAAGATAGGGGTTTCAAGCAAAAATCTGAGATCGCGACATACCACAACAAGGGTCGCGATAGGGTCAAGTGTGAATGCGACAAGGCCTTGTAAGGATCGCGACTGGCTTGTCTGATCAGGCTGGCAGATCGCGACGGGGTCACTTAAGGGTCGCGACGGCTAGGTCAGGTCGGGCGGCCAGAATGCGATGGGGTACCCTGTCGTGATCAGATCGCGACAGGCTCCTATGTCATGACGGCCCTGAGAACGCGACCTATTAGGCCGTCGCATTCTCAGGTTCTAAGCCTTAGTTTGAGCGGGAAAAAGGATAGCCTTGGATTGCGGGCCAACTTTCTATCTTTTGACACATGGTCGTTCAGAAAATCATAACTAATTGTATAGTCAATGAAAAATCATGAAACTAGTTGCAAAACGACCTAAACATACATGGGTACTTACACTAATTATGAATTTGAAAACAACTAGGGTTTCGACATGCTTTAAACACGAGTGTTTATGATGAACATGAAACAGTACATAGTTGAGATCAACGATTTAATTCGCAAGATAGGTGGATGAAAATTAGGGCTTTTAGGGGCAAAAGATGCCTAACATGCATCAGTATCTCCAATAAAATTTTCGTAGCATGAGGTTTAGTATACATGGAGATCAAGAATTTAAAAGAGGGTTCGAGGTCATGATGAGTATAGAACATGAAAAATTAAGAAGAAAATATTTGCTCGATGAAAAATTATGAAACCAAAGGACTTTTGTTCCTGAGGTTTCGATCAACCTACAGACGAAATTTTATGATTTATGCTCGTGAGAATGCCTACCTTTGATCGTTTTCCTCTTCTAGGGCTGGAATTTGAAGAATGAGAGAGAGAGAGAGCTTGAGAGAGGCTTCTTCCCACAAAATCTTCTCCTCCTAGTCCAGCAAGCCTTGGGTACGAGCTAGGGCCAGCCATGGGGGTTTTAATACAGTATTTATGCTTTCTCTCTTTACATTTCCTATTTGGACTCCAATTCCCATTAATTCCGAATTTCCTATTTCCAAACCTCCTTCCCATCTTTCCACCTCCTATTTAGGTTAGGACGGGATCTAAATTCGTGGTCAATCAACTAGGATAGGTTTAGGAATCCAATTCTAACTCAAACTTCCTATTTAATGCATTAAATATCCCTTTTCTAATTAAGTAATAATTTAGGGTATTTTCCTATTATTTCTCTTTTAAAAATACCTATTTGGCCCAATAACTTTTATATGATCCATTTAACAAAGCCCATTATTTATTGGAATTTATCTTATGTGATTTCCTTTTTTTAATTAGGGAGTAATAGAGTTATGGATTTTATTATATTTTTCCTACTTGATTTTATTCATTGACTATGAGAGGTTCATTGGTCCAATTTCGATAATGGGTCATCAATACTCGATGTTGGAGGTCTCTCTGACATGTTCATTTAATTTACGAGCCCGTTATATTTCCGTGTTAATAGTTTTCCGACTTAATTTCCTAATTTGGATAATTAGTCACGTTGTGACGTACGCTTGGCCAATCGGATTTTTCATTGCATGAATTTCTTCATGGAACACTTAGGGATAATATTATGGTTGATTTATAATTTTTACGAAATTTTTAGATGTGTTCTTGCACATACGATAATTATATGTATGTTTCTATTATTCTATTTTTATAGAAATTTATTATTTCAAATTTTTAAATACTGAATTTTTCGGGTTGCTACACCTGCAGCCGCATGGGCTTATGACGATGAGCATGAAGTGGGCCAACGTTTGGCCATTTCCCACATCATACCTACCACCACCACACCTACCATCGCTACCATTACCTTGCCACTCTACAACACCCCCATCATACCACTCGTCACTCCATCACACCTCAACATCCCATTCTCCCCTGTGCCTGCACCCATAATAGCCAATCCCTCCATCATCAACACCTCTCCACCTCCACTACACCACAACCTTGTCGTACGGAGCGGACGAATGTTCCACTGGATGTATCCTAACACATCCACGTCTATGCCGGGTCAGTCGACCCAAAATTCCAGCAATAACAACCCAACAGCAACAGGAACTCGAGGAGATAGATCCGGTCTCGGGGACCCAGTATCATATACTAAAGCATCTGGACTAGACTCCAGCCAAAATATCTATCCTCGAGCTGATCAAGAGGTCACAAACCCACCAAGATGCCTTAAAGACTTTTCTGCAGAGGGTTATGGTAAATGAAGATATGAACCCTGACAATCTGCCTTCAGTCCTGTCTATTGTTAACAAAGGACCGATAATCGCCTTCACAGACGGTGAGCTAGCTCCCCTGGAAGCACGAAGGATGCCTTTATGTGTAACTCTGCTATAAATAAGGTGGCCATTGATGCTGCCTTAGTTGATACAAGAGCTTCTATAAATGTGTGCCCCCTAAGCACTCTACGGTCATGCAACATTTCCAAACGCCGCTTGCAACCAACTCTCACCACTATAGCGGCTTATGACAATTCCCGACGGGCCTGTCACGGTGTTATCTCTGTACAGGTAGAATTAGGCCCGCTTGTTATGATCGTGGATTTCTATTGGCTTGATATTGACCCAACTTTCAAAGCTATCCTGGGTCTCCCTTGGATTGAAGCATTAGGGGCAGTCCCCTCCACGACACACCAATGTTTGAAATTTCCATTCCAAGGACGCATAGTCAAATTCAAAAGTGCGGCAACTACCCATACTGTGTAGGTCATTGAGAAAATCATGCCGGTGGTCTGGCCATCAAATAAGCCCATCATTTCGGTACTTGATGTGAATTATCCATGGGCCTACACATTCTCCTCTGGCCACCAAACTGTGTCCCCATCGTTGGCACCTATCAAGAAGGGTATGCAGTCAGACACCAAGGGCTGGAACATCATGCTCAAGATTGGCTATCAGCTAGGAAAAGGTCTCGGGGCTCATCTCCAAGGGAGAACTAAAACCATTCCTAGCTCAAAGCAAATCACAAGGCGGGGCCTAGGATACGTGGAAGAACTAAAACCATGGACAACCTACTCGTCAACTTCAAAAGAAGACATAGAGTCTCTTACCAGGACATTATATGATCATTTTGTCAAAGAGCCTATACAGCCAGGATAAAACACCGTCAGGATAGAGGCATCTACATCAGCATATCAAGCTCTGGAGGCCCAGCGGCCCGTCAAGAAGAAGAAGGCCGAAGAGGCATAAGAAGAAGAAGAATCAGACATAGAAGATCTGGTCTCAGCAATTAGTCTTTTGTTCCGAGGAGGGGATCTCACGAAGCCCTGAGCAGCGACACAATTAGCAGCATCTGCATCAGCAACCACCTCTAAGCAACAGTTGTTTGGGCATGGTGAGGAATTTGAAGTTTTGAACACCATCAACCCGGTAGAGGAGTTCTGGCCGGGGCACCCCTGGCCTTCTAATCATTCAATATTCTCCATCCTTGTTTATAAATTCTCCTTCATCCCTCCTTCCCTTCCTCTTATTCTCCAATTCTCCCCTGACGCTCTCGAGGCATTAACCATTTCGACATCCCTTTTCACCCTCTCTTTTAATGGCACGGTTCTTTCCTTCTCCCGATGCCTCCGCATGTAGGATAGTTAGTTTCCTTTATTACTTTAATATGACTTGTTTAAACCACAAAAAAAAAAAAAAAACAAAAAAAAATTGCTTCCTTTCCTTCTCACTCCCCCCCTTTCTTCAGACGGCGATCCCCGTTTTTCCCCCTTTCTCCTTCATCAGACGGCGATCCCCATCTTTCCCTCTTTCCCCTTCATCAGACGGCGATCCCCGTCTTTCCTTCCTTTTCTAGCACTAATCTCCCATTTCCATTTCCGCTGCAATCTCTACGCTTGACGGTGATCCCCGTCACTCCCCACCTTCAAATCCCGGACGACGGTCCCCATCCTCGCATTTTCCTTGCTCTCGATGGTGATCCCCGTCATTCATGCACTCCTTCTTCAGCAGCGATCCCTGCCTTTTCCTCCTCCTTCTGCTTGAAAAGCGATCCTCGCTCGCTAACCAGCATGGTCATGTTGGGCAATTTGGGTGAGGGGCCTTCTATTCCCATACACCCTGACTCTACTGCAGACACCATGAGCTCGGGTGGCCTGCCTCTGCCTCTAGTCCCATCGAAGGACCCCTACGGCCATGCCGCATCACTTTCTTTCCCTTCAAATAAACATCTGGACACTTCTCCAGAGTCCTCTGTAAATATCAACCCTAGTTTAGGTTCATGGTAGAATCTAGCAAGTCCCCATCCCCGTCTAGGAAGAGTAAGGGTAGTGGCATACCCCGTAGATATTTAATGGATCTGGTGCAAAGGTGTGGCACTCTTCTAGCTGTCGAAGAGTTCATCCAAGAAGTAGTCATTCTAAACATAGAAGCTCAGCACGAAGTGGAGGGGCTAGACGACGGATTTGGAGTTTATGAAATCTTAGCTGAGGAGGACCTTGTGAATGAAGAAGACGGTGAAATAGAGGACGTTGCCGAGATGTATGCCAGTGTCATGAGGCGATTTGATGAACCTACATCGGCAGTGGACGAACCCACTAAAGAGGTAAACATTGGAACAGAAGAAGAACCCAGGCTCTTGACCATAGCTCCTAATCTCCCTCCCGAAGAAGAAGAGGCGCTCATAGAGATGCTAAGGGAGTATAAGGATTCCTTTGACTGGTCGTACGATGACATGCCCGGCATGGACCCCGAGTTAGTAGAACATAGGTTGATTCTGAAGCCAGAGGCAATAGCCGTCAAATAAAAATTAAGGCGATTCCTCCCCCACATTGCTTTGAAGATGAAGGAGGAGATCGATAAACTACACAAAGCTAAGTTCATCCGTGTAGTCCTCTATCCTTTGTGGGTGGCCAATATAGTCCCAATGATGAAGAAGGACAGAAGAGTATGAATCTGCATAGACTTCTGGGACTTGAATAGGGCATGTCCTAAGGACGATTTCCCATTACCTCATTTGGATGTTTTGATTGATAACACCACCGGGTTTGAAACACTTTCATTCATGGATGGTTACTCAAGATATAATCAAATCCATCTAGCCCCAGAGGATCTAGAGAAAACCTCCTTCACCACGCCCTGGGGAACTTATTGCTATGTGGTCATGCCGTTCGGACTGAAGAATGCCACGATATGATTCATATTGATGTCGAGGTTAGCAATCTTCCACGATATGATTCATATTGATGTCGAGGTTTATGTGGACAATATTGTGGTGAAGTCTCGGACCCGAGGTGAACATTCCTCCGTGCTTGCTAGGGTATTTCGGCACGCACAAGAGTATCAATTGAAGATGAATCCAAAGAAGTGCGTATTTAGGGTTTCCTCAGGCAAGTTGTTAGGTTTCATAGTCATCAAGCGGGGGATTCAAGTAGACCCAAACAAGGCCAAGGCAATAAATGAGATGCCTCCTCCTAAGAACATATCTGAGCTTCGAGGACTAATTGGTCGGCTACAGATCATAAGAAGATTCATATCTCAGCATTCTTAAAGGTTTCGTCCTTTCTATGAACTATTAAAAGGAGGAGCCAAATTCGAATGGAATGATAAGTGCCAGGAAGCCTTTGATGAGCTCAAGAGTTATCTGATGAATCCCCCTGTGCTACAAGCACTTGTCCCAAGAAACCCCTTATCTTGTATCTGTCAACTATCAAGTACTCCATAGGAGCTGTCCTTGCTCGGCATGATGATTCTGGTAAAGAAAGGGCAGTCTATTACATATCTAGGCTCTTCAATCCTTCCAAACTCAAGCTTACCACAATGGAGAAAACATGTGCAGTGCTAGTGTGGGTAGTGCAGAAATTGAAGCACTACTTCCTAGCCCATCAGGTGAGTTTGATTTCTAGAATGGACCCTATTAGGTATCTCCTGGAGAAGCCAGTCCTCACCGACAGATTGGCACGTTGGTAGAGCTTCTTGTCTCAATTTGATATCACATTTATAGTCCAGAAGGCTATAAAAGGGTTTGCCATTGGTGAGCACCTTGCTCACCTTCCTCTTCCTCATAGTGACACGGTTCAGGAGGAATTCCCTGATGAAAACCTATCACTCATTTCTCGCGATCCCTTCTGGTCACTCCATTTCGATGGAGCTCTCAATTCTAGGGGACGGGGCATAGGTGCTACCTTGATCACCCCAGAAGGGATCACCATTCCACTGGATTATCAACTTCAGTTCCCTGCCACTAACAATGTGTCCAAGTATGAGGCTCTCCTAGCCGGTCTAAAGCATGCCTATCTCTTAGGCGCGCGTCATCTCAAGATCATAGGAAACTCTCAACTTGTCCTTCGGCAGGTCCTTTCTACCTACCGCACTCGTGACCCTAAACTCAAGCCCTATCAAGATCTAGTCACTCTCCTAGCCAAGCAGTTCTGCAAGCTCATCTATATTCACACTCCTCACTCTCAAAACATCATGGCCGATGCCCTGGCATCTTTGGCCTCTTCTCTCTCCTTCCCTCTCAGCCGCAGCACTGAGACTATCATTGTCCAGAGGTTAGAAGTACCCTCCACTCAGGTTCCTTGGTTCAATAACCTCAGGAGCTCTTTAGTCTTAAAGGCAGAGAGAAGAGAAGCGAAGGAAGTAATGCTTGTAGAGCTAGGAGAAATGATGGAAGAAGAAAGGTCATTGTACCATGAGATCGAGCAATATTGCAAGGACGGTACCTTCCCAGAAGAAGCTGAGGCTGAGGATAGAAGAGCCATCCTTAGAGCTACGCTAAGGTATACCATCTTTGCAGAAGTGTTGTATAGGCGCGCTCTAAATGGAATGCTCCTCAGATGCTTTTCGGATGAAGAAGCTTGGAAGGTGGTGGAAGGAGCCCACTCCAGTGAGTGTGGAGGACATGTGAATAGCCAAATGCTAGCTAAGAAAATCCTTAGGCAGGGCTATTACTGGCCAACCCTAGAAGAAGATTGTGCCATCTACGTCCGTAGGTGTGTCAAGTGCTAGCTCCATGCCGATAAAATCCATGCTCCGTCTTCCTCTTTGCATCCACTATCCTCCCCTTGGCCATTCTCCATGTGGGCCTTTGATATCATTGGACCTCTTGGTGATCCTGATGCTCAAATCAAACAAAAATCTTTCATTGTCACTGCTACTGAGTACTTCACCAAGTGGGCCGAAGATGAAGCATTTGCAGAAATCAAAGGTTCAACCATATGCAGGTTCATCATGAAGAACATCATCTCACGGTTTGGAGTGCTAAGCGGCATCGTCACCGACAATGGACCCCAGTTCATATCACAAGAGCTTCAAGACCTATGTAAGAAATTCAACATTTCTCTGCATCATTCATCTCCATATTATCCATAGGGCAATGGTCAAGCCGAAGCCACAAACAAAATACTTTTGAAAATTTTAAAGAAAACTTGTGAGTCTAATAAATTTGCTGATTGGCTTGAGAAATTGACTGAGGCTCTATTGGCCTACCGTACCTCCATCCGCACGCCCACTGGGCAAACCCCTTTTTCTCTTACTTATGGGATGGAGGCGGTATGTCCACATGAGATCCTCATTCCTTCACTAAGGGTACAGTTGGACAAAGAACTTAACCTCGATGAACGTCGAGAGGTGTTACTTACACAGCTGGAACTCCTAGACGAGCGGCGTTTGGCCGTGGCCGATCACGTGCTTTCATATCAAAATAGACTCTCAAGATCTTTTCAAAAGAAGGTGATTGAACGTAAATTCCAAGAAGGAGACATGGTCTTGAAACGGATTTTCTTAAAACCTGGAGGTCCTAGGTCAAAATTGCAAGCAAATTGGGAAGGGTTGTACGTCGTCAAGGAAGTGTACCTTGGGAATGCATATAGGCTAGTCAATGCCGAAGGTGAGGAGCTCTCTCACGCATGGAATGGGTTATATCTTATAAGATTCTGCCCTTAATAAAAGATTTTCAATAGCGGCACTATTTTGCAAAGGAATGTTAGCAGTTGTGAGTTTCACATCTGTTTTGTTGCTGTTAGACAATTTCTGGGTTCAGTTAATACACACAACACGGCAACCTGTGCTGAATTCCCTTAGTCAAATGTGTTCCTACTTAGCCCTAGTGTAGGGGAGTGATGTTCTTTTCTCCTCTTACTCGGACAAGGTCTAGGGGCAAAAGGATGTTAACTAGTAGACAAGGGAGGGCGTAGATCATGTGTGAATGAAGTCTCAAAGAGAGACAGTCGATTTAAAAGAAAGAAAAAACAAAAAAGAACATCAAATAAGTGAAAGAAAAATAAGGGCAAGGCAAAGAGTGGCAGTACAGTTCCCCGTGGGACGCCCTTGAGCCAGGTCGCACGCATGCCCCAAATAAAAGCAATGACCACAAAGTCTCTAGATAACAGACGAAATCCATATTTGATACACCCTTGCGAGTCAAACAAGTCAGTGTCTCAAGCACCGATGCCAAGTCTTATCCCCTTAAATCTTTCTATCCCCACTAATGACTAGAATCCCCCGTGCCTGGTCTGCGTAGGAACACTGGTAACCAGGGACAATCAGCCTTAGGGAAGCCAAGAACAAACACACACTATACCTAGGAGGCGTTTTGACAAGTGCAAGATGGAAGGTGAGATTCCTAGCTAATCACTCAAATGCAGAAGGTGTTGCTATAGAAAATCCAAAAAAAAAAAATCTTAAAATCTAAAAAATTAGAAAATCCCAAAATCCAAAAAAAATTAGAAAAACCCAAAAATCCAAAAAAATTGAAAAACCACAAAATAAAAAAATAGAAACCCTAAAATCTAAAAAAAATAGAAAATCTCAAAATCCAAAAAAAAATAGAAAACCCCAAAATCCAAAAAAATTTAGAAAACCCCAAAATATTTTTTTTTTTAGAAAAATCTCAAATCTAAAAAAATTAGAAAACCCCAAAAATCCAAAAAATTAGATGTACATATGATTCTCTCTTTTAGCATGCATAGTTATTGTTTGCTTTCAGCCTATTTAAATAAGGCTCACCCATTGACAACTGTGAAGTTGAAGTCATTTCTTGCTTAATGCAAGGGGCTGAGCTAAAGAGCAGATCTAACCTGTTTTGGCTAAGTGCGCAAGGATAGAAACTCTGGAACAAGCGCAACAATGTACTCAATTTTTCTCTTTCGCTCTCTCTCGAATCTCATCTCTCACTCGTGTCAATCGCAAGTCGTTCATTCAAACCACAAAATTGGCACAAAAGATGAAAGTTCACTAATAACAGCATCATGTACAAAGATAAGGGGGAGGTGGCTCACAAGCTCCACACTGTCCGCCGCCACTCTCCCCAGATCCCTCATATCTATCAGGTGGAGGCAACAGCTCGCCACCACCCCCAGCACTCCTAGCGCTCGTCTCCCCAGCTAGGCGCCTCTCCTCCACCTCGTTCCTCCGACGACTGGAGGAACTCGCCAAAAACTATCTGATCGAAGCACCGCTCACCCCGTTCACTCCACTCCAGCTCTGGCTCCTGCTCCGAGCGGCCTGGCTCATCATAGCCATGCAGCTCCTAAGCTCCTGAACTAATGACTGCTGCATGGCTAGATCAGTGTGCAGTCAGGCCAACTCTGCCGGGTCCACCAGTGATCCCTGCGCACGCAGTGTCGCCAGCTCCCTCGTCAGCTCACCCACCTATGTCACTGCTGCCTCCGTTTGGATGCGCCACTGGGCTGCCTCCACTACTACAGTCTCTGTCTCCGTACGCCACCGGGTTACCTCCAATGATGACGGCCCTGCCTGCGTGCGTAGCCGGTCTGCCTCCACTATCGCTGTCTCTGCTTGGAGGCACCACTGGGCGATCGTCGCTGTCGCTGCGTCGGTTTGCTCCTGCAAGTGGGCTGCCCGATCGGTGGCGGCCCTTTGCTATGTCACTTGTGGAAGATCAAGTCAGTGCCAAGTGTAAATCAAACTCAGTTCAGGTCTATGCCATATTTACCCTCTCTGCCAACTCCGCACGCGCCTCCTCGGCCCTCCTCATTGCACTCACCAGCTGGTCTACTAGATCCAACTAGGAGCTCTCCGCTGCTACCCTAGATGAAGATGCACCGGCCTGTGTCCTCCTCACGTTTTCTAGCTCCGCAAGCTGCACAAACAACACTTGTTAGTTTCTCAATCAGCTAAAAATGGGTGAGTTACCGAAGTCTGAGTAGGTACTTACCAGCTGCTCTACCTCTCTCCTCGCCGCATCCCGGTCCTGTACTGCCGAGTGTAGCAGGGCCCGGAGCGAGGCAATCTCATCGGCCACATCTACCTGCAAATCATCAAAATGTGTCAGCTTAATCCAATTAAAACAATTCATAGGATCTGAGTTTAGAGGTTTACCTGTCGTCTCACGCCCCTGTAGACCCTCGCCCCGTACTTCAAGGCGAAAGCTTGCAGGTATGCGTCGTCGGACTCGGCGTCGGACCGAACTCATCTGCCTCGGTGCTCCCAGTCCTCGATCTACTCGCGGGCCCGCTCGCACCAGTCAGTGGTGTCGTGGAGTCCCCGGAAGCTCCGGCCAGGCCTAGGGGTCCGGCCTCGACTAGGGAACTCCACAGCACTCTGACGAAGGCCAAGCGACCTCTGAGTCAGATGCAGGTGAAGAGGTAGCACAAGGTTGAGAGCATGAACCCACAATGCTCTACCGAAGTAGGGTCGGGCCTGCTCCAACTAGGGCTGTCCCTCGTCCCCCTCTGCTAGGTATGGCTGCCACACCACCTGCACATCAAAAGCACCTCTTGTCAGTAGCCAAGCAATTAAAATTTAAATCAAATTGAACCAAGAAAGAGGGTAGAACACTTACATCCAGCTGAGGCTAGACGCCAATCACGACATGGATGGACGCCAGCTGCTCCTCCAATGGGTGCGTGTCACGACACGACACCCAGCGTCGATCACGAGGCCCGGTCGCTCCGAGGTCCCCCTCCTCAAGCCAGGGAGGTGGAGATAGGTCCAGACCTGCAAGAATATGAAGGCACAGTCAGATCACAGTTGTAATAAAAGGCAGTGTAAGTAAAAGGGAAAGAAAAAAGAGTACCTGAAGAAAAGGGAAGAATCCGCTGATCGATGTTTGCCGGTCAGAGGAGCGCAGGCTGTTGAGCAACTACCCCTAAGAAAATCTAAGATTTTGAAGATATATTATATATCATGTTTTTGCTATAACAAAATCTTTAAATAGACTATCTACAAAATAAATGTATATTAAAATATATATGCATACAACTATGTGATAAACTTCATCGCCAAAAGTTTCTAAGTCCACAGACTCTCAGTACATCATACTGTATCTGACTTCAGTCTCCAACTGTTGACTCTGACGCCTTAAGGATCGAAGTCAAAACCATCCTGAAAATTTTCTAAGTCCATACAACTATACATGATTCGACTGTTCTCTTTGACTCAAACAGTCGAATGCTTCATAAATCCTAACTACATGTTTGACTATTCACTTCGACTCTTACAGTCGGATGTTTTTAGAAATCAATCTCCATAGTATCCAACTGCCAAAATCGAATTGTCTTATTACCTCCGAAGTCGAATCATTCTATTTCCACTCCAACTTCTACAGTCGAATTGTAATCTTCTTCTGCAGTCGAATTACTCTGTTTGTAACTTCGACTCCTATAGTCGAATTACTATCTTTTTGTAAAGTCGAATCATCCTTCAACTTCTACATTCGAATTGCATGATCTTATGAATTCGACTTCTCTGTCAGTTCTGTGCTTAATACTTTTCTGATCTTTTGAAGCTTAAACACTTAATGTAAGATTATCTCCTAATCCTTCTTACAACATTTCCAATGAACTTTTAATTTCTTATTAGTTCATCATAAATATTATTATTTTATTATTTTATCTGACAAGACAAGTCATATTATATTCATCTAAATCCTGCGCATGTTATTTCTGAAATATTTTAACTAATCCTTGAGTTGTTCAATGTCTTTGCTCCAGATTTTCCTAGATACAATAGATACAGTGCATTTATGTATTCTCAGGCGCATGGCATCTGACAAGACTCACCTACCACTGACAAGACCCATGCTTTATCTTTTTAGCATATCTGCCTATCTATTCTTTTATCTGAAAGCTTGTGCATACGAGGTTTCCATACCTTCTGTCTGTACTTATCTGACTTACCTACCTCAAAGGTATGGAGTTGCTTTTTTCTTTTTATCTTGTCTTTTGTTGCAGTCATTTATTGGAAGCACATTTCTAGCATGTCTCCTTCACAGTCCACTCCTAGAAAGAAAGAGCTAATCTTCTAGCTGTGAAGACTGAACCTCTTCTGAAGACCTTGTAAAGAAGCAAAACTAAATAACTTCTGGATAATAAGCTCATCAAGAACCAAAGGATCCTAGAGTTCTCTTCTAAACGGTCAGATTGCAAACGGCCACAAGTTCCAACGGCTATCTTCCAAATGGCTATATTCTGAAGTGTATAAAAGAAGCTCAAGTTTGAAAAGAAGAGTACACTGAGATACATAAAGCTTTTGAAAATTCTGTGAGCTACACACTTCGAATTTCCTGCAAGCCAAGTCTGAGATCTTCCCTCTTCAGAAAACACTCTCTGTGAAGCTCTCCAAGAAGTCTTGTGTACGGTGACAATTGTAATTGCTTATTTTCTCTAAGTCCACCCTTGTTTTCAGATAGGATTCGAGTCTCATCTCTGATCAGTTAGATCCTTCTGAAATCTGTGTTTGTTCTTAGTCCTGAGGCAAACACACAAGTCTTTTTACTCTCTTGTGTATTTTGTGCAGATGACTGTTTCTGCACTTTCCCCTCTGTGAAGGGATGACCTTGTGAAGGCAGTTTTGTACCCCTGTTCAGGGAAGACTTGCTTGGGAGCAAGTGGGTTTGTAATTCCTCTCAAGGGTGAGAGAAGGCCAATTTATTGGCAGTTAGTGGAAATCTCAAGTGGTTGACTTGAGGACTGGACGTAGGACGTCCTAGTTGGAAGGGCCGAACCAGGATAAATTCTTGTGCATATTTGTGTGATTGTTTCCGCCTAGTTCACACTTGAATCACATGCAACACACTAAGTACTAATGAATCTATTTAGTGTTGTGCATTACAGAAGAAAATTTTTTAAAGCCAAGAAGTCCTATTCACCCCCCCTCTAGGACATCTAGTGTGCCATTTCGATCCAACACAGGCTGTCGAACTGGGGCGCCAGGAATGCAACTCCCCGCGCATAGTCCCCCACCTAGCCTAGATCCTCTAGCAGTGGCAGGAACTGGCAGTGGACTGCGTCGCCCCTCGTAGCAAACAAAAGTCTGCCTAAGAAGAACATGAGAAAGTGGCGCAGGTCCAAGTCTGCCTGAGCACCTGGCTCACTGGCTGGGGTCTCCCTGCAACCCCTCACCAGCCTCTGCAGCTGCTCGTCCACTATCTCGGCCACCTCCCTACCAGTCTGGAAAATCCCTAGACTCTCCTGCTGTCACGTCCCAAGAATTACGCAGTGGATATTAATAATGTGGAATAATTCAAGTCGATGTCCCGAAACGTGAATAGTCGGCAAATAAGCCTCTAGCTAGCATGCACTAATGTATAACAACATACATCATCATAGGGCCCAAATATTGAACTCAACTAATCTTTTATTCAAATCTCAACTCATTGTATTCCAAATGGAAACTATTACAGGACTAAGACTCAATAAAAAGGAAAAGTACATTTTATTCCTCACTTCCTACTACACGAATCTAACGCACAAAGCAAACTAACTATAGCCAGACACATAGTTGGAACGCTCATCACTCGGACGCATTCCCATCCTTGACTTGCTCCTCCTCTTGAACTTCATAGTCACCTAGATTGGGTAAAAGTAGGGGGTGAGCAAACTAGCCCAGTAGGATTTATATCTCAATGTGCGGGCAATGATATAAGTGATTAATAGTTTAGAACTTGGTAAGCACGATGAATGTCATGATATGCATGTATGGATAAAACTCGTTAAAACATGATAAATGAACAAGCTAGATAGAGTGATCACAATAGAACAAGATCTAGAAGGATATAAGAAGATAGAACTAGCAATATATCACTTTGTACAAGCACGCAAGATTTCACTTGATGTCAATAGTTGTCAAGAATGCAAGATACCACTAATTGCATTAAATGCAGGATGGCCATATCACGCAAGCAAGCAAGCACGCACAAGCACGATCATGTAACACTAATCAGGCACGTAAACACTAATGTACACCAAGAAAAGATCCATCAAGAATGTACACTAGGACACGTGTATGTGGTTATTGTATCTATCATTCAACATGACACGCACGACTCCCAGCGCAGATGCAACGCCAGTAATCATTATACCCCATGGTTAATAGTATATTTATGACTCTCCGTCATTGGGGCTAGACTGGAGCCCTTGGACACTCGCCGTGCCCGGTCAGCATCTCACTTAAATTTTAAATGTAGATACCCACAGTCATTAATAATGGCCAATGAGAGTTTCAATAAGTAAGCATGTATAATGTCATGTTCATGATGATGATGAGAACATGTAATAAGTAAATTGAACATGATTTCATGAGAACAATGGTTGAGAGATAAATTTGACAGCATAATGGTATGATTTATACTTTAATTCAATCTTTACATTAATGGCTTTAGTCTAGATTGTAAATCACACTCACGAGAACAAGATGAGAGAGGAAGTGCACGCTATCTTCAGGGAACTTCAATGGTACAACCAACTTGTCGGCCATGTTGGAATCCATGGTTAGAGGAGATTTACGGAGGTCTTAGGGAAAAGGTTGCTGGTCTACCGATTCGGAATGACCGATAGAGAGCTTCCAAATCCCCAAGAAAGGGCTGGCTAGATGTGCAAGTGTGTAGTGATGTATGCATGTCAATTCACAAACCATCGGTTTTAAACTCACGAAAAGCACTTAAGAACAATGCATTTGAATACACATGGGTTTGCAAAATTTTAAGATAACTATGATCATTTAAACATGGTAGAATAGTAGGAGGATAAATCACAAGTTGCATGAATGATCACGTCATTAAGAAAGCAATTAGAATAGTATTCGTGTAATTAAAGCTTTTTAAATGGGTTAGACACTTTTAAGCCATTAAACAGATATCATGTAATGATCAGACCCAAGACATGTAAATCACACACGCGATACAGACCTCGGGTATAGCGTTAATATTTGCAAAAAAATAAGTGGGGTTTCATGCAAAATTTTGAGATCGCGACGCACCCCAGTAAGGGTCGCGACGGGATCAGGACAGAATGCGACAAGGGAATGTGCAGAATACGACGAGTCAGTCAGAATAGGCAGAGAGATAGCGACGGCGGTGCTCGTCGCATTCATAATGCGACGGGTTTGCTTTCACGACAAGACCCCAGAACGTGACCTATCGGGCCTTCGCGTTCACAAGGTCTGCGCTTGAATCCGACAGAGAAAAGACATATTCTTGGATTGGGGTCCAGAACTGCCTTATATTGACACATGGTACTTCAAAATAGAGAACAAATTGTACAGTGTATGAAAAATCACAAAACCATTTTTTAACCAACCTAGACATGCAAGGGTGCTTCTAGTAAATCGAAATTAGAAAACAATGATGGTTTCGCTAGGCTTTAATCAAGTCAATCATGAGGTATAGAAGACTGTGAACAGTTAAATGCAAGATTTACTTTGCAAGGTATGATGCCAGAATAATGAGGGCTTTTTGGACAAAAGTAACATCATGAAAGTTGTAGGGAATGTGGAATAGATGCAAACTATGATTTTTAAACAATTTTAAACGACCTAGAGATGCACGATAAATCAACAAGAATGTAAAAGGTCTTAGACATGCGCGACTTTGGCAAAACGCCTATAACTCAACATATACTCATTGGAATTCGATGAAACCAGTGGGAAACAAAAGTAAACTTTATGCTCTACACATTGGTATAGGATATGTTAAGGTTTGACTCGAGAAAGCCTACCTTTTGGGTTGAAGAACTCCCATTTTTCTAGAAAACCCTTGTTCAGACCACTTGTAGGAGAATGCTTACTGTACCCGATCTACTAAGTGAAAAATAGTGAAACCAATGGGGTTAGGAACTAGACTTGACACTCTTTCCAGGGGTATTTGCTTTGCAAGGTTTGGTTAGGGTTTGACCTACCTTTGGTCAACTTCAAGATGACTATCTGTGCAGGTCGCAACAGACGCAACGGGGAAGAAGAACAGCTTGGTGTGGGTGATCTCCTGCTCCCCAGCCGCCAAGAACTCCTCCACATGACCCCAACAAGATGTAAACTCATCCCAAAGGGTTTGGTGGAGAGTATTTAAGAATCCATGGTGTTTAGGAGTCCTATTGTGACAAGGAAACTATGGTTGCGGTTTTGGCTTATTAGTTTCCTAATTTGAGGATTTCTTCCTCCATTAGAGTGTGCGAGGCTTTAGGAAACCTTCCACCATAGTTAAGCATGAATTGGGTTGCCAAGAATGCAAGATCTCTTCCCAATTCAACTCTAATTACCTCTTTCTAATTTTAGCTTAATTAAAGTTGCGAATTTCTATTTTCTTGCTTCATTTGATTTTTGGGCCAAATGATGTCCATTGGCCTAATTATGATATTAGGTCATTAATAAATAATGTTAGAAGTCTCTCCAACATTTTTATTTAATTTATGGTTGCGTCGTATTTCTGTGTTAATGGTTTTCCGACTTGTTTCCTAATTTAGATAATCGGTCACCTTAACTCTTAAACCTAGCCCAAATAATTTTTATTGATCCAAATATCTTGATGGGTCATTAGAGGATATTATTTGAAGTCCATATATGATTTTTATTTAATTTTCTGACTCATCCAAGTACGTGTGATAATGATTTTCGACTTATTCATGAATTATGATAATAAGTCGCAAAACACTTTAAACTTGGTGAATCTGATTTTTCTTGGCACAAATTTCTTTGTGGAACATTTAGTAATAATGTGTGAGGTTGATTTATAATTTTTACGAAATGTTCTGATGTGTTTTAGCACATACGATAATGCTACGTATGTTTAAATATTCTGATATTATGGAAATTATTTATTTCCATTTATTTGAGTTTTTATGTAATTAAAATTTCCGGGGTGCTACACCTACAGCTCCACTCTAGATATGAGAGAAGACCTAGGACCTACTGTCAGGTCTAGGAGCCTACGTGCTATCCCCTGGTAGCACGGGTATGTGAACCCGCTCACTGGCCGCCCATACACTCTCAACCCTGTAACCTTGCTCACATCCTCTAGGCTGGGGATCATATGCCCCCATGGGAACACGAAGGTAGTCGCCTCTGCATCCCACCTGCTGCGCAGGGCCTGAGTGAGAGGGGTGACCGCCCTCATCCTCTCCATCCTCAGAATTTCCCCGAAACCCATCCCATCTAATCTGTCTCTCTGGAATCCGGGGAGGGCTAAGTACACTGCCAGGACCAGGAGCCACGAAACCCTGGCCCTCATCTCACCCTGCAGGCACAAATTAGTCAAGTGGTCAGTAAAGCATGCTTTTGTTGGTCTCTCGGCTGAGGTTGCGCCGGCCCAGTGGGTTGCGACCGAATTGCGACACCCCAATAAGGCGTGACATGGTCGCGTCACCCTCTGGGACCGCGACCATGTCGTGACGTCCTTGCCCGACGCGTTATAGTCACGGCCCCTAGCCCTATCCCGACAACTGGTGTCATGACGGGGCGTGCCGTCGCATTCTCAGACGTAGACTGACTGGGGCCTACCTTGTCCGGGGTCGCTTTTTCTGGGCATCACGCCCTACAACCGCCCTCTATGGGGCTTCTTCATCACACATGCACCATCAATAGAAGGGTTTAGGGCCCCGAGGACATACGTTTCTCATGGTCGTCTCCCATGCTTCGGCCGCAGCCGCAAGATCCATCGCCGGGGCTTCCTCCTCCGCCATCTTGATCTCCGGGGTTTCCTCCAATGCCGGAGGAGCCTCCTCACGCTGCCGGGAGGCCCTCTTCATCGCCGCTGTTTTCCCCTTTCGCCGCTGCCATTGCCTCCTCCCTCCATCGCCGTTGACTTTGGGAGAGTGAGAGGGGTGAAGGAAGGAGAGTGAGAGAGTAAGAGAGGGGACGGGAGCGAGTGAGGGAATGCAAGGAGTGAGAGAGAGTCGGAGCAAGAGGGAGTCGCCGATCACCGGAGTTTGGGAGAAGAGAGAGTTGTGAGTGTGAGGGGGAAGGAGAAAGAGGGCTTCTGCGTATTTGAATTGTTGGTTCGTTTCGTGACACCGATATACGTCGCGTTATTATCGCGGCCGCCAGGTGGGCCGCGACATTGTCGTGACCTGTCGACCTATTACGACAATAAGGTGACGTTTGTAGTGGTCGCGACATCAACAGAGCAATGTGCAGAGTTCATAAAAATCTGATTTTATTAATTCAAATCATCAATTACATCCCCATATCATGTCCACAATCACTTAAGCTATGTTTTCAAGCCCTAACTACCATCTGATACGATGTCTATGTCTCTCAAATCTCTTAAGTGCCCGGTGCCAGCTCGGATCCTCCGGGTATGAATGGGCGGACTCTCTTCAAAGCTTGATGATAATTGCGGGTCACGTCTTCATCCTCCGTCACCTCCACTAAAATGATGCATGTGGCACACCCCTCCCAATGCACGATGGCGCTCCTCACATCCCGTTCATCTTTTTCATCATTCTGCTTCCGTGCTTGGATTGGCGGGTAGTGAGAAAGAGCCGGCACAATTGTGCGTGCAGCACTGCACTGGAGGTAGCATCGGTTGGGGTTGTAGAGGACCAATGCTTCGTTGCCTACAAGTCGCAGAGCCAGGCTGATGTGCTGAGGGAGTCGGATCATCTTGTTGTGAAGAAATCTCGGGCGCATCTCAAACTTCTCCACGGTCATTGTCTTGAAGTAGACTCTCTACTCCTTTATTCCTTTGATCATTGCCGTTGCACACCATGCGTGGGTAGTCATGTATAGCGGTGCGCCAACAAAGGCCAGGGGATGGTGGAGCATGCTCTTGCACTGGACGAAGGGGTTGTCTATCGCTTGGAAGTTTATATGAATCCCCATCCAGCACTCTAGGGCGACCACGGAGTCGAAGAAGGGACCACCTATAGCTGCAGAGGAGAGCCCAGCATAGAGATAACCAAGGATGGATTGAGAGATGCTCATACCTTCCCATATGCTGGAGGTGATGCTCAGACTGGGTACGGTGAGGAGATGGTCTTGAGCAGGGAAGAGAATAACACCGCATATGTAGATGGCGATGGCCTTGGCAATAGCAAGGTAGTTGCTAGTCTTCCTTTTACATTGAGACATGATCCACTGCGAGATAGGAGAAAGATGAATGTGCTCCGGACTGGTCATGGTGCGCAAGCCGTCGGACTTGGTGGTGATCTCTCTGAGTATGGCCCAGGAGTCTATGGGGGCCACGGTGTGCACAATGCCATACTCCGCCCCTTTCTTGTCTTTTGGGAGCCGCAACATGAGCTCCAGCTCTTCTAGTAGGATGGTGGCCTCAAACGCGGGGAAGATGAACGTGTGGGTCTGTGGATGCCACAGCTCCACGAGCGCAGTAAGACTATCCCACATGTGCACCACCTTGAGGTAGTTCTTGGCCAATGTGAGAATGGTGGTAAGCCCCCATTCGCGCAGATGGTGTGTGGATGTCACGGGGAGCGCATTAACCATGGGCTCAAGCCATGGGATTTTTGAGAAGCGCCTGTTGCCCGGGAGGATCTGGAAGAGAGTAGAAGAGAGGGTTGGCAGAAGCAGAAGAAGAATAGAAGAAGAAGATGGGAGAAAAGGAGAGAGAAAATCAAAGATCTAGAGAGAGAAAGCTTACTTGGAGATCCGGCCTTGTGCTGATATGTCTGGGCACGGAAGAGAGGCGGAGAAGCTCAGCATAGGCCGTCCTAGCTGCCTTGGGACCGCCATAGGGGGTGGGGTTGGCTTGGAAGGAAGAAAAAGATCTCTTCATGGCTTGAAGAGAGAGAAAATCAAGAGAGGAGAAGAGAGAGAAGATGAGCTGCGAAAATAGCCCCCTACAGCCCTATTTATAGACCCCTAGGGGTGCTAATCCCATCCAAACCCGTCCCTAGGTGATAGAGTAGTAATAGGATAGGTTTAAGAGTCTTATTAGTATTAGGAATAGCCTTAGGATAAGGATAAGCTCGGATTGTTGGGGTTTATCACGCAGAATGATGTCACGACGCCCCGATCCGACGCCTTAGGGTCGCGACCATCCACGGCGTCGTGACACTGTCGCGACCCCCAGATGCATCGCTTTTCTCTATTTTGTGTTTTCTTGCGTCTATACATGGTTTGTTTTGTTATTTGTTATGGATGTATATACTTTCTTGGTTGTTATGATTGTTACTTTGATTATTTATCATAAAATCGCAAACAAAAATTAGAAAACCTAAAAATCACACAAAAATAGAGCTTCACAGGTAAGTCAGGTAAATATTTCTATCCTTACTCTCTTGCATTACTATATGGTATTCTACTTATTATATCACTTCAAAGACCGGCTGGTTCTCAATGTGCTCTGGGATCTGAGTTTCCCTTCAACAAAAATGGTGATGATCTAGGTGCGTGTTGTTAATCGCCGAATAGGCTGTTAAGTTGGATAAGTTTGGGGATGATGGACTCTATCTTGCACAGCGGTTGCAGGAAGACTCTCGACCCATTCTTGTCTAATTTAGTAATACTATCCTTGATATATTTTCTATTTTCTCCTTTTCTTTGCATTTGATTTAATGATTTCTTTTTCTTTGGCCCAGCATGAATCATGTAGGACTTTGAGCTATCATGACTCATTCCTGGCTAATGGTGAGCTCTTGTTGAGTGCCCAACCATTCTTCATGTTCAGAACAAGAAACCCTATTCGACTCTAAATCGGAAGGTTTGTTTCCGAGCGAGCTGTTCTTGCTAGTTTGTCCAGAATTTCCTGTCTAGATTCTCTAAACAATTTTCATCCTCATTCCTTTTGATCCATTTTGGTTGCGAACCGCTCCCAGGACAGAGTCTGTGTTACCTACCTAACACGCACATGTCCCTCCAAAATGAAACCTGTAGGCCAATTGGCTAGGGTACCTCTCAACTGAGGGGTTGATCATCCTTTTCTTTCTCCTGCTCGTCAGAACTTGTGTCTTTCTGGCATTTTGCTTGAGTAGCTAACTCGGGGCTTTCAAGAAGATTCCAATTGCTTGTTGGTTAGATCGGGTGTCTCTTTACCTTGCTCCCATCTTTTTAGCCCGCTCCACGTCATTTCCGCTTCGTCGTGATTTCATGACACCTCCGCTACAGTTCCGTTGCGCTCCCTTGTAAAGTGGAAGCCAAGGAGGGGCAATCTATAGACACCCGATTCTGTCCCATGAGTTGAAACACATTTCTTGTTCTCTTAATGAGCCCCAGGTTGGTTACTCACCTTGAGCCCATTCATTAGCCATGTTGTGAGCCCATTAAAAGCCCAATTTTCAGATTATCCCGTCCAATTATCTTCCTAAAGAGTTCTCATTGCTTAATTGTCCATTATTCTCCCTTATAATTGATCTTTATTTTGAGGATAATCAATTTTCCTTAAAGCGACGGGTCATGGCGCCGCGTTAGCCTTTGTTGCGCCCTCTATGTCCGTCGTGATAGCCCTTGCAAATCCATGCACGTGCCCTTGGGGTCGCGACCAACATGGCTGTCGTGACTATAGCTGTCGCGCCTCTACGATCCGTCGCGACTACAGCCGATTGCACTGGCCTCCGACCCCACCTCCTATTTATCCTCTTATGACATTATCTCTATCCTATGTAACCTCCCAACCCATCCTTGTGCGGTTTGAGGTTTAAAGACCCTTAAGGACCACCCTAGGACTCTCCCATGAGGATTTACATGATTTTATCATCTCATTTTAGGTCATTATCACTTAATGACGGGATTTTCTCTCTCCTCTTCTATATAAGCAAGGCTTCTTCTTCAGAGAAGAGGGAGCCTCGTTTTTGCCACGAAGTGCTGCCAAATGTTTGCCAAACCTGACACTTAGCTCGTGGCCCTCTCATTCCCTCACATTCCATCACATTCTTTTCACCAAGTCATGAACTTTTCCTCATCTATGGAGCTTGGTGCTTGAGGGAGGCGACTTCCACTTCCTCTGAGGCTTCTGCACGATCCAAGAATGCCATATAACACCAGGGAGTCGCCCCATTTGGGGCTCTTTCTTTCTTCCTCTCCCATTTCTCTTTTCATACATTTTACTATTTTCCCTTAGATAGGACGCATTCCCTTTTCCTTCCCTCATTTTTTTATACACCCTAGGGTTTAAAAGCCACCCCCAGGTTCGTTCCCTCCAAGATTCCTTTCTCTATTTCATTTGTGGATACACACTACACTTAAATATGTTCTAACAGGGTTTGTTTGTTTGTTGTCCTTGTTTTGGTAGGCATACAAACGTCATCTGACGAGGGGCTCTTGTTCTCTGGCCGGCCGGAGGGTAGGAAGAAGGTCCACACCAACATGTAGAGGATGCGATGGGCATGAGGGTCACGACATAGAGACACGCCGGGGGTGAGCGTCGCGACAATAGCTTCATCGCGACGGGGAGACCCGTTGCGACACCAGTAAGTGCCCATGTCCTCTCCTCCTTTTCCTAGCAACGTTAGCCTAGTCTCTTTTCTATTCATGGAAACTAGCTAGGTGGCAATCACATCCTTATTTCCATGCTATTTAAGTCGATTTTAAATCATGTTGCGTGTTTCGAGGGGTGTGCAACCCCGTGATTACAGAGAAGTGAAGACAGAAGGAGTACGTTGAGGTGGAGGAGGTTGTTCAGTAACTGGTGGAGGTGTAGGATTAGAAGCAGGAAGAGGAGTTTGATTAGTGGGAGGAGAAGGAATAGTCAAGGGTTGAGATGGAAAGACTGGTTGACCAGATTTCATTAGCTTTTTCCTAACCCTTCTCTTAAAGGTCTTGACCTAAGGGTCTAAATCCTGATCACTCTACTCCAACAGCTGCTCACAAGGTTGTACTTCTAGTGCTGGCTACTGCTGCTCTGACTCTACTGCTTGATCCTTATCAGGCTATACTGAACTACTCTCGGGTTATACATCTACTGCCTCTGGTTGCTGCTGGTGCTGCTGCTCAGGTTGAGTAGGAGGAACTTGAGAATTACTTGTGCCCTGTTGGCACACCAACTGTAATAAAAATCCTTCATCTATTAGACCTCCTCAGACATATAATCGAATTTGACATCTATCTGCTGGATTTGCATCTGCAGAACTGTCATCATTTCTTGCTGCTTCATAATTAACTGAACCACATCATCTAGATTTTTGCTAGTCTCCCCCTGAGACCTAGGCTGGGTCTCAACATGTGGTGGAGACATATGGTGGTACTCCTCAAAGGGAGGCTCTATAGGAGTGGTGCTAGGGATATCTTCTTCTTGAGCCACTCCCTTGCCCCTTAAGTCCCTTAGCACTTGACTGATGGTTTCTTCTGGAGCATCTTGCTCTAGGGAGGGGACTGAAGGTTGAGCCTGTTCTGCTACTGGTTTATCCAATCTAACTTCCTCTCTTACAATTTCACGAAGTTGAATAGTGGGAACTGAGGGGATACACTGTGCCTCATCAGAAAATATTTCATGTGAGCACTTCACTACAGAGTCCTTGGTCCAATGATTTTGTGCCTTGTCTTTCAAAGTGTAGTGGCTTCTTCTTAGAGTTGAAAGTCCAATCTTTTCCTTTAATGCCATGAAGATATCACCAGATAGATCAACATAAAATCTTCTAAAAATGAGGGTCAACAGAGGTCCATATGGGAGGGACTTTTGTAGATTTCTAGACCCTACCATCCTCTCCAAGATAATGGAGGGCAGGTTGACCATGTGCCTCTGTACTGCCCAAAACAACAGGCTACCATCTCTAGTTGTGATTGAAGAGTGTGTGCCAGCCCAAGGGGTGACAATCGTGGTGATGATGGAGTGGAGGATCCTCTTTTCTGCTATGAGTTCATTCATGAGGAGCCCTTTCTTAGAGAGAGATCCTATGTGACCAATGATTCCCACCCTCTGCTTCTCAACGGTCACTGCCTCACTAATTTTGTGTCCGGTACCAGGGCAGGCCAAAATATCGACTAGTAGATCCTCATATATTGTAACAATTGTTCCTTTGACTGTTCCTGTGACTGACCCATCTGCACACACTTGAAGGGATAGATAAAAGGCTTTAAGAGCCCCCTCGAATGTAGGTTCAAAGATACTATAGAGCTTCAACCAATGCATACTCTCTAGGGTTTTAGCTACCCATCCAAGTCTACCTGTCAACTGACTGATGTCTACAATCTTCCCTAGACAGATTGAGGCCTTGGAGGAGGACAACCTCATAAATTGTTCTAGGGTGAAGAGGGTGCCTTCCAGAGCCCTAGAAGAGTCCATCTAGATAGAAGCGAAATAGGAGACTGAGAGGGATGATAGATGAGATGTCGAAAAGGTCTATAGAGGTTAAAGAACCTACCTTTCATTAGAAAAGTGGAAAGATTTTGCAGAAGCTTCAAGGTTGGTTCAGTCGGGGTGAACTGTGAACGCGGGAAGTAGGAGGAAGATGACAGGAGAGTCGGAGAAGATTCAAAGGGGTGATTTGGAATAGGAGTCGAAAGGGTCTTAATAAAGAAAGGGAAACAAAAAGTAATGGGCCATAGATGAGGAGATGAACGACTATTATTAAATGAGTTACAATTAATTACCCTTAAATAAAAATTAATATCACCTTTGTTAAAAATAAACAAATACTCCAACTTTATGAGAGTCGCACTACAGAACTCCGACTTCTCAAGAGTCACAGTACCCATAACTCTGATAAAGAGTCGAAGTTGCAGACCTTGGAAAAGTTTTACAATGAAAGAAGCATGCAGTGCAGTAAAATTTTAATCAGGATTGCACATACCTATTTTTCTTCTTATAGATGTAAATCTATCTTTAGGAAGAGGCTTAGTGAATATATTTGCTAATTGATTATCTGTAGGGACAAATTCAAGTGAAATATCTCCATTACTTACATGGTCCCTAATGAAATGATGTCTGACCTCAATGTGCTTGGTTCTTGTATGTTGGATTGGATTCTTTGTCAGGTTGATTGCGCTTGTGTTGTCACACAACATTGAAATTTCATGAAGTGTATGACCATAGTCTTCCAGTTGATGTTTGATCTACAGTAGTTGAGTGCAACAACTTCCGGCTGCAATATATTCTGCTTCTGTTGTGGACAAGGCTACTAAATTTTTCATTCTGGAAGACCAGGAAATTAAGCATCCTACATAAATTTGACAAGTACCACTGGTGCTTTTTCTATCTATTTTGCATCCAGCATAGTCAGCATCACAATATACAAGCAATTTAAATTCAGAGCATCTGGGATACCATAAACCAATTTACTTGTATTTATAAGATGTCTAAAAATTCTTTTAACAGCATTGACATGCGATTCTTTCGAATCAACTTGAAATTTAGCACACAAACATACACTGTACATTATGTCTGGTCTACTAGTAGTAAGATAGAGTAATGACCCAATCATGCCTCTATAGATCTTCTGATCTGCTTTCTTGCCAATTAGATCACTATCTAACTTAATTTCAGAGCTCATGGGTGTTCCTAAGGGCTTACACTTGTCAAAACTATATTTAGATAACAAATCTAAAATGTATTTGGTTTGACAGATGTGAGTACCCTCCTTGGTCTGCTTGATTTACAAGTCAAAAAAGTAATTAAGCTCACCCATGAAGCTCATCTCAAATTCACTTTGCATAAAAATTTCAATGAATTTACAAAGTGATTCATTAGTAGAACCAAAAATAATATCATCAACATATATTTGCACAATCAAGATTCCTTCTGAAAATTTCTTAATAAATAAGATGCTATCTACTTTACCTCTTATAAAATCATGTGATATAAGATAAGCACTTAGTCTTTCATACCAAGCTCTTGGAGCTTGTTTCAAACCATATAATGCTTTTTTAACCGAAAAATATGATTTGGATACTTAGTATCTTCAAAGCCTAGTGGTTGCTCAACATAAACTTCCTCTTTTATGAAACCATTCAGAAAAACACTTTTAACATCCATTTGAAATAAATTGATGTTAAGGGAATATGCATATGCTAACAATATTCTAATAGCCTCTAATCTAGCAATTGGAGCATAGGTTTCATCAAAATCAATGCCTTCCTCTTGGGAATAGCCTTGTGCTACCAGTCTTACCTTATCCTTGGTGATACACCTGATTCATCCATTTTGTTTCTAAAGACCCATCTAGTCCCAATAACTGGATGGTCAGAAGGTCTAGGGACAAGATTCCAAACATGGCTGTGTTGGAATTGGTTAAGTTCCTCTTGCATAGCTAAGATCCAAGATCTACCAGTCATTATTGATTGTCCTAGGCTCTATTTGAGAAACAAATGCAGTAGTTGGTCATACCTCTTGTCCTTAGGATCTTTGTGATACCTCAATTTTCTAGGTAGTCCTTCCTATGTTTCATCTGGTTGTTGCAATTCTTCTAGTGGTGGATCATCTTTGTCTTCTTCTATTTCCTCAAGAGAAGCTTATTCTAGATCCCTGCACAATTCTTCAACAACATCTTCTTCTTCTGTTTTCTTAATAGAAGGGTTAGTTTCATCAAATAAATGTGAACAGATTGTTCTATAGTTAAAGTTCTTCTATTAAACACTTTATAACCTCTATATGTTGAAATGTATCCTAACAAAAAACCTTCATCGCTTTTAGCATCTAATTTACCTAGATTATCTTTGCCATTATTTAAAATAAAACACTTACAACCAAAAGCTCGAAGGTGACTGATGTTTGGCTTCTTTTCCTTGTACAGTTCATAAGGTGTCTTCTTCAAGATTGGTCTGATCATACATCTGTTGATAATGTAGCAGGCTGCGTTGACTGCTTTTGCCCAGAAGTACATTGGTAGATTGTATTCTGTAAGCATTGTCCTGGCCATGTCCAGCAGTGTTCTATTCTTCCTTTCTGATACTCCATTCTATTGAGGTGTTCTTCATGCAGAGAAGTTTTTTTTATACCATTTTCTTCATAGAATCTGACAAATTCTTCATTCTTGAATTCTCCACCATGATTAGATCTAATGCTAATTATCTGAAATTTCTGATTCTTTTGTACTAATTTACTGAACTTCAGAAAAGCTGAGAATGTTTCTGATTTAGCTTCCAAAAATGATACCCAAGTGAATCTTGAATAATCATCTACTATTACATAGCCATATACTTTTCCTCCAAGACCGACTGTTCTCATTGGTCTAAACAAGTCTATATGAATGAGTTCCAATGGTTTGGAAGCTGTTACCGCTTATTTGGACTGAAATGAAGTCTTCGTCTGCTTTCCTTTTGCACATGTTGTACAGATTCTAGATTTCTTTAGCTTTAGTTTCGGAAGACATTCAACTAGATCATGCTTAATTAGTTTCTTGATCACTAAAGTACTTGCATGTCCTAGTCTTCTGCGCCATAGATCAGTTTCCTCATTCTTTGTAGTTGCAAGACATAGATTGACTTCTTTTAATTCTGCTAATTGTAGAGTGTATAAATTTTTTACTCTTTGTGCTTTAAAAACTGTTTTCTCATCCTTTTGGATTATACACTTATCATTCTGAAACTTGACTAAGTGACCTTTGTCACAAAGTTGACCGATGCTAATTAGATTATGCTTTAGACCTTCTACATACATAACATCTTCTATCAAGTCTTTTTCCCTTGATCCTATAGTTCCACATCCTAGCACTTTTCCTTTTCCATTATCTCCATAGGTAACTTGACCAACTTCATCTCTAAAGCTTGTAAATAGTTTCTGTCACCTGTCATATGCCTTGAGCATCCACTATCCAAATAGCATTTGGATGCTCTTAGGCAACCTTGTAACAGAACTAAGTTTTAACTTTTGGTACCCAAATTTTCTTGGGTCCTTTATGGTTAGTCTTTGGAATCCAATGCAAGTGTCTAGTTGTGCAAGTGTTGATTATGTGTCCTAATTGATTACAATGACTACAACACAAATCATATGCATTCTTTGTATGTGTAGTTTTATTGGATTTCTATTTTTGTCTATAGACATGTAAATTAACTTTTATGGAATTTTTAATTTCCTTTTCTTTCACAAATTTTGGAGTTGGGTATTTTTCAAGATAGATAATTTTCTCCTCATTTGATGGAGGTATGTAACCTACTCCATATTTCTTTTTGCCTGTTTGAGCACCTTTTAATTTTACAACTAATGATGTTTTACAACTGGTAATTTTATCTATAGTGTTTTTAGATAAATGTTTTCTTCTCTTAAATTTTATTTATCTTGTAGTTCTTTTAGATTTGCTTTGTGTTCCACGAGTTTACTGTTTTTAATTTTTAAATCTTCACACAGTAGTTCATTAGATCTTTTAGTTTCAGTTAAGTTTTGTCCTAACTTTTCTACTTCATTTTTTAGAAAGGTGTTGGATTTTTCTTGATTTAGTAGGTTTAACTTAACTATTTTCATTTGTTTAACCACTGTTTTATATTTTTCATACAGTTCATTGAATGCATCCTCTAAATTATCAGAATTGGATTCTAAACATGAAGTAAAAGATGTTTCAGAGTTTACCTGGTCTAGTCCTGCCATGAGGGCTAGATTGACTTGTTCCTCTTCTTCTAGTTATGAACTTGAGGAGTCTGAAGTTGTAACTTCTTCATTATCCCAAGCTGCGACCATTGCCTTCTTGTATTTGCTGAATCTTCTTTCTTTGCCTTTTTTTTTATCAGACTTTTCAGCAGGTTCTTTCTTCTTGAGCTTAGGACATTCAGACTTGTAATGTTCAGGTTGATTGCATTCATAACAGGTTGGCTCTTTCTTATTTTCTCTTTTGAAGTATCTCTTTGAGCCGAATTTCTTTTTCTTCGCCATAATTCGTTGGAGTTTTCTTGACAACAATGCTTCATCATCACTGTCATATGATTTTTCCTTCGAATCTTCAGAGGAAGAAGAATCTGCAGCCTTCAAAGCATTTAGCATTTTCCTTTTTGATGTACTCTCAGAAAATCTTTCCATATTTATTTCATGAGCCATAAGGGAACCAATTAATTTATCAATGGAACGTTTTGTTAGATCATGAGCTTCTTCAATAGCAGTGACCTTAGGGGTCCATGAATGAGTTAAAGATCTAAGTTTTTTTCTGACAGTTTCTTCATCAGAAAGATTTTTACCAAGTGAGCTTAAACCAGCTACTATGCTGAAAATCTATTATACATTTAAGTAATATTTTCATTTGGAAGCATTTTAAATTTCTCATATTGTGAGACAAGAATATCTATTCTAGTTTGTTTTACTTTGTCAGTTCCCTCATATGTTACCTGCATATTATCCCACATTTCTTTTGCAGATTTGCATGCTGAAATCTACTAAATTCTTTTTGATAAAGCACAACATAGATAATTTTTAACTTTAATTATTAGAGACAGTTTAACTTTATCAGCAGCTGTAATTGCAGTAGTACCTTTAGCAGGAGTAATAATGAAATAACCTTGTTCTATTACCTACCATAGATCAAAGTTTGTGCCTCTGATGAAGCATTCCATTCGCATCTTCCAGTATTGGTAGTCTTCACAAACGAAGAATGGTGGTCTGGAGACTGACTGACCTTTGTAGTTGTAACCTTCAAATGCCATCTCTTCTCAAATCTTTCGATTCTTCTGAGAAGACCTTGCTCTGATACCACTTGTTGGATCGAGATGGCACTATAGTTGTCCTAGAGGGGGGGGGGGTCAATAGGACTTCTTGCGCTTTAAAAAATTTATATAAAGACAGATAACACTAAATAGAGTTGTTAGTACTTAGTGTGGTGTGTGTGAAACAAGTGAAGATTTGGCGGAAACAATCACACAAAAGCGCAAGAGAATTTATCCTGGTTCGGCCCTTCCCACATGGAAGTCCTACGTCCAGCCCCCAAGTAATCACTTGGGATATCACTAACTACCCTTCTCTGAAGCCTGAGATTTATTACAAACCCACTTGCTCCCAAGCAAGTCTTCCCTTTACCAAGGGGTACAAAGACTACCTACACCTGTAGGTCTTCCCTTCACAAGAGGGGCACTGCAGTGAACAAACCCCCTGCTGGATATCTTACACAGAAGTATGAAAGCTTGTGTGTTTGCTCAACAACAATGAGCAAACACAAGAATCAGAAAGAGAAACAACTAAAGAATGAATCTCAAACTCTTTTTGAAACAAGGAGGTGGACTGAGAAGATCTGCAATATAGTAAGCCACCAAGGAAGAAGACTTCTCAATGCCAATGGAGAGCATGCAAGTCGAGGATTGAAGTGTGACTCTCTTTCTCTTTTCAGTGGCTCTTCCAGCTTTCTGATTGGAGTGGGATGTGAGCTTCTTCTTCTATGTATGAAGCCTTGTGTATTCGTGGGTTGTGGTTTCAAGCTTCGACTTCTTATATGGAGCTTCAAAAGCTTCATCTTTCTGTTTGAATTTGGACGTTGAAAACTAGCCGTTTGAAGGAGATAGTGTTGAACTTTGACATTTTGAGACTGCTTGAGATGAGACTGCTTGAGATGACCTTAGTCTTTGGTTCAGAGAGACTCAAAATCTTCAAGATAGATATCTTCATTAAAGTTCTGCAAGCTCCATGCACACGACTGAAAGTTTGAGCAAGCACTTCAATGGGTAGCTGCGCATCTGAAAACATTATAAAAAGAAAGATACCTCCATACCTTGGAGTTTGGTGAGATAAAAAATAAAATAGTTCTGCCAGACATGTTCAGGGAATTAAGGTTTGGACAATAATTGTATGGGGAATATACAATCTCCCACTAAAAGTCATGGAGTTTTTGACAGTGGTAGGTGAGCTTCTGACAAATAGCCATGCTTCTTATACCTACCATCACATTAAAACCTTGGATCTTCTGTCAAACAGGAATGGATTTTAAATAACTGATAGTGAGAAGTCATACATATATTTTTTCGATTTTAAGATATTTTAAATGAGAGGATAATTATTTTTCCCACCAAAAAGATATTTAAATAATTTATGATAGCAGAAAATAATTATTAGACTCATAAAAGACATTTATATATGATAGATATTTCATTAAGAATAATGATAACTTATAAAGAAATCAAAAAAAAGAAATATCCAAGTTCTGTGCTGAAAGATAGAAAAAAAGAATTTATCTAAGTACAAGTATATAGAAGTTGATATGAGATACTTTAACTTTAAAGAAGTCGTAGGAAAGATGCATACAGTCCAACTATATAGAAGTCACAGTGAGACCAGATTGATACAAGACTTTGACTTTTATGGAGTTCGAGTGATATAACTTTGTTCATCAATCGAAGTCATACTTCAACTTTTGAGAAGTCGAAGTGCCAGAAAAAGAATAACAGACTTAACTGCTTAAGGAGTCGGAGTAAGATAAGACAACAAAGACTTCGACTTGAATGGAGTCGGAGTGATACAGACTTCGACTTTCAAGGAGTCAGAGTGATACATACTTCGAGTTTCAAGGAGTCGGAGTAAGGCTTAACCAGACTTCGACTTTTAGGATGTCGCAGTCAAGCCATACTTCGACTTCTACGGAGTCGGAGTACTGCCAGTTAGTTCAACAGTCGGAGTAGTACTTCGACTTTTCTGGAGTCGGAGTCAGTGTGATATACAGTATACATTGTCGACTTAGATATTTCGTTTCTATGTTAATACTTAGATTCTGTGTAAGCATAAATTTTAGCTAAGATATATTACAGTAGTATATTTGAAAGCCTTTGTATTTGCATACTAATTTCATAATTGGTAATAGAAAATGTGCAAAAGGTTTTGTCATAGCAAAAACATTAATATTTTTTAGGGATAGTTGCTCAACAGATACAAGTATGAATGGAATTTCTGACGCTTTTCTGACTCTAAGAGGGTGGACTGAAAAGAAATCTACAATAGTAGAAAGCCACCTAAAGTGAAAGACTTTTGAATGCAAGAGAGCTTGGAAGTCGAAGCTTGAAGTAGGCTCTCTTTAGATCTTGAGATTTTCTCTCTTTTCTTACTGAGTGTTGGCTGTGGTCGAGTATTACTCTATCTATGATCCCTCTTATTGTGTAATTCAATCTTCAACTTCATATATAGTCTTCAATGATTTCAACTTCCCATTTGAAAGTGGCCATTGAAGATAGCCATTTGAAAATAGCCGTTTGAATCTAAGTGTTGGGTATTGAGAGTTGAGACTTCTGAGATGTCCATCATTAGATCTTTAGCCCTTGAGTCTCAATGGCTTCAGGCTACACAAATAGCTTCATGGCTCCATTTCACAACTTCAATAAATGTCTGCAAGCTCTATACCTATGATTGTAAGATAGCACGCTTTAGTGGGTAGCTAAATATCTGCATGGTCAAGAAAAACATAGATACCTCCATTCTTTCGGAGGTAGGTGAGATACCAAAATATATAAAGAAGAAAGGAGTTAAGATAGACAAATGTTCAGTGCATTTAAAGACAGACAGACATCTGTATGGGTCATGCAAAGACTTTTCCTCAAAACATGGAGTTTTGACAGAAAGGGGATGTGGTAGGTGAGTTTTGACTGATAAACCATATTGCTTATACCTACCACTATATTTTCTGCTGACCATCTGTCATGCAAAGATAGAACTTCATTTCTGACAGTGAGTGAGAGAGAAGATATATAAATCTTTCGAGTTTCAAGATAATAGAAAATAGATTTTAAATTTGAATACATTAGAGTCAAATTTTCCCGCTAAACTATTTGAATTTGATAACAAAAAAAAAAACATAATGAAAGTCATATCTGTGATTCTTATTCTCTTAAAAGATCCCATAAGGATTAAGAGGATCATTGGAATAATGATGATGATAATGCTTTAACAGTTCTGCAAATAATAACAGATACTTAAAATCATCTAAGTATGGTTGATCACAGAAGTTGATATCAACTTCGACTTTCAAAGAGTCGGAGTGCTATTCCACTAATCCAACAGATGATATCATACTCGACTTGCAAAAAATCAGACTACATCTCCAGTAGTAACATACTTTGACTATATCAAGTCAGAGTAGGTATCATACATCGACTATGGGTAGACTTCGATTATCTAGAAGTCAAGTGAGAAACAATCGATACAAAGACAATCGATATCAATCAATCGAATGAACATAAACATCGATATGAGAAAAAATACAATCGATACATATAATTGATATAAACAATCAAATGAAACATAAGCAACTATGTTTTCAGACAATCGATATATAAGACAATCAATGTTTAAGACAATCGATGTTCTAAGGTAATCGGTATGTAACTTCAACTGTAAAGAAGTCAGAGTAAATCATCAATCGATATATGTATATCAGCAATTGATAGAAATAATCGATATTAGACTTCGACTAAACGAGAGTTGGAGTGAGTCTTCGGTTTGTTCAATAATCGGTATCTAACTTCGACTATTTGAGAGTCAGAGTAGGGCCAGTAGACTTCAAATTTTTGAGAGTTGGAGTTGAAGGATCGAGGAAAAGGTGTGGATAAGATCTAGAAGGGGGGGATGAATAGATCTATGCCACTTTCTGCGGAAGCTTAAGCAATTTAAAATACTTTTAGAATCAGAGGCAAATTTAACAGTGAAAGACACAGATCTGATGAAATGTTAGGTGAGTTGATAAAATAGATATGAAAACCAGTTGATTAAGTGAATCTTGATCGATCCTATGCAAGCATCTAACGGATAATAGAATCAAACCACAAATAGACAAGTGCACAGAGATTTTTAGGTGGTTCGGAAATCACCCATGTGATTCCTACATCCACCTCTCACACCCAGTGAGGATTCACTAAACAACCTGGGTTACACACCCACTGGAGCTAGAAACTCCAACACTTGAGTTTACAACTCACACAACTCTAGAGCAAGACTACTCTAGATCCCTGAGCAAGACTGCTCAACAAACACTTGAGCTCGACGACTCAAACTGAGCACAGTGGCTCACAACAACTTGCTAGACACCAACACACGACATGGATCTTCTAGCAGCAGATCATGTCAGACATGAGAACATTCATGAGAGTTATGCAGAAGCACTTGCACAATCTCAAGATGTCTCAGAAGAACAAAAGTACATTGAGAATAGTATTAAAAGACTTTGTTCTTCAGTGTACTCCCTTGTCGAAGCTCAAATTCTTGAGTCCTTGAAGTCCCATCCGATCTACTACACAATTGAACTTGGGGATCTTCCTTGAAATCTTCTCCAACAGATGCTTCTACTTGATCTGCTTCCTTGAGACACTTCAATTGATTCTTCAAGGATCAAACTCCAATTCTCACAATCGAATTGATGAGAATTGGTCTTCAGAAGGCACCAGGAGAGCAGAACAGGGAGATGATCTCTTTTCGCCGCCAAAGGGAACTTTTCTGGAGGCTTGGAGAGTTCGTTGGGATCTTACCACGATGGATGGCCAATTGGGGGCCTTTTATACCCAAAAGATTCCAAAGATACCCTTAGGTACAAGGGCACACGATTCTAGGTTGATACACCATCGCCCTAGGCTGACACGTGGCAATCATCCAATTTAAGTTGCAAACTTTCCGTAGTGTGTCGACCTGCCCTGATGGTGGTGTCGACACACTATCCCAAACCTTGAAACAGGCTGTTCTGGGAACTGATCCAGTGTCGACCTGCTCTGGTGCTGTGTCAACCTCCTGTCCCAATTCTGAAAACAGGCTGTTCTGGGAACTGATCCAGTGTCGACCTGCTCTGAGAGTGCGTCGACCTGTTGTCCCAATTCTGCAAACATGCTGTTCTAGGAACTGAGTCCAATGTCGACCTGCCCTGAGAGTGAGTCGACCTGAGTGGTCTAATACCTGGATTTTGCAACTCGTGTCGACACAATCTTTGACTTGTGTCGACACAGTCTCAACATTTCTTCACCTTTTTGCCTTTGAATCTGGGGTATTGTGTCGACACTATTGTGGGTGTGTCGACACACTTTTGCAAAAAGTGTTTGTACCTGAAAATTAAACACATATATCATTAGTAAAATGTTTTATTATGAGTACAAATGATAAGTGTGCTTTGAGACATGCTTTTTGAATATAAATTTCAGGTGAAATGTATTTATCATGTTTCAAATAATTGCATTCAAATCACATTTGTCATCATCAAAATAGGAGGGAAAATGATATGAAATTACACTCAACCCAACAATCTCCCCCTTTTTGATGATGGCAACATTAAATCCATATGACAATGAGGTTTTGATGAGATGTGATTTTAAGCAATTTTGGTTATTCAATGTCCTTATTTTTGTTCATGTTCATGCTTGTTAAAGACCTTTAAATATGGTTCATTCACAATTGATGGTTGTACTAGAGAAGTACAATGTAACTTGAAGTGAGTTAGTGCATAAAGAAGGTCAAGCAACTTAACAAGCATTCATTCAATCACATTCACATAAAGATTTTCAATCACATTGAAGACACAACTGAGAAATTTATTCAGCTAAGCTTTCATTTCATTCATCAAGAGAACCATTACAATCATTCAAAAAGATTACAACATTTCTTGTTCTTTCTTTCTTCTCCCCCTTTGACATCATCAAAAGAAAATTACATTAAGTAGAAGATGAGGAGGAGGAGGAATGGGAAGTAAGATGGTCTCAATGTCAGACAGTCTTTTCTTCATGAAGGTCAAGCTGGACTTGATTTGATCTTGAATGGTTTGAGTTTTGTGAGCAAGAAGTGTTCCATTCTATCTGAATTTTCTATCAAGGTAGCTTGAATTCTTGCTAGATCAGCTGCAATGGGTTGTGAAGAGGAAGTTGATCCAGCTGTCCAACCAGGCCTCTGCATGATCTTGAATTCCTTTGTCAAATAAGATATCTGTGTATCAATGTGTGCATTGAAGTTCCTCATGCTCTCCAAGTCATCCACAAAATGAGCAAAAGACAGTCTAGTGCTAGTGATCTCATGTAATGTCTACTAGGTGTTGAAAACATCAGCTTGGGAATTTGCCAAAATTCCCTGAAGAACCCTCTCCAATTTGTCTTGATGTTCTTTGAGCTGAACTGAAGCATCTGCCATTGTGCCAATCAATCTATTGAATCTCTGAGCTGCATAGTCTGAGGCAGCTTTTTGTTCTATAAATTTGGCAGACACTGTGTTCTCCAATCTTTGAATCCTCAACTCAAATGATTCTGACATGGTTTGAATAGAGTTGTTCAAGGTTTCAAACTTATCATTTAAGAAAGAGATCAACTCTGGTGGAACAGAAGGCCCACCAGATGATGTGGATGCTTGAATTGTGGGTTGTGGAGAGGCATGTGGAATATCAAAGTCTGTGTGTATGGAAGAGGGTTGAAAGTGAGGTGAGAGTGGTACATGAACTGGGATATCACCTTCAGTGGAGGCTTGAGGCTGATCCTCATTCAAGGGAGGCTGATGCTCTTGACCTTGGGGCTGGTCCCCTTCAGCTGGAGGCTGGTCCTCTTGAGCTTGGGGCTGGTCCCCTGGATCTTGAGGTTGTTCCTCCTGAGCTTGGGGCTGGTCCCCTTGATCTTGAGGCTGTTCCTCTTGAGCTTGAGGGGCCTCAACCACAACTGGCCCTCTCCTTACTTGAGTACCCTCCAGTCTAAATCCCATGAATTTCTGAATGTTCTTAAAGGTATAGATGTTGGACTTAGGGATAGACTGGGATTTCTCATTTTCCAAAGGCACACCAAAGTGCTGGAACACTGAGGTCAGATGTGCAGCATATGGAAGAGATCTCTTTAGGTCTTTCTTGGTTGTTTCAGATATGATTTGAAGCATTATGACATTGAGATTGACTTTGATTTCTTTTACCATGCAATATAGAATGAATCTCTGAATATCTGTTAGCCTGTCCCTTCCACCACCTTGAGGGGTAATGATTGTGGTCAATATATGGTGGATGACTCTCAACACAGGGGGAAATGAGTTGGTGTTGAATCTGGTTACAAAGGTCTGTTTTCGATGAGATGCATCAGCAGGAAGGCCTGTCATGATGGAATAGGCTTCATGAAGATCAAATTCAAATTCATGATAATCTGCCCCTTCATTTGGAATTTTGAAGATTGAGGCAGCTACATCTGTTGGCATGTCAATAACTATGCCCTTAACCTTTGATTTATATCCTTCATCTGAGCATTTCAGGTTCTTGTAGAATTCCCTAACAAGTCTTGGATAACTGATTTGAAACTCAGAAATAAATATCAACCAAGACTGAAGAGAGAAATAGGTCTGAATTTCTGGAAATGAGTCTGCTAGCTGAATATCTGATAAATCCACTATCCTGGGCTTTAGAATAAGCTTGGCTTCACTAGTGGTGTCTTGAGACTTGGAAGACTCAGACGAAGATGAAGATGATGACTCTGAAGAATCTCCAGAAGGGGAGCCCAGATTCTCTGGTCTAGAAACCCTACCTCTACCCGAAGAAGAGGGTCTACCTCTCTTGGCAGCTGGCTGCGGTGCAGAAGAGGATCCTGGTTGCTCTGCAGGGTCATTGCGCCTTTTGGATCTTCTTTCTAACTGAGGAACATCATCCTCTTCCGGAACTGGCCTAGATGAGGCCTGAGACTTTGCTCCACGGAGAGGACCCAACTTTCTCACCATGGTGCAAAGATGGAGTGGAATCGAGAGTTGATGAAGGAGATGAGAGATGATTGAGAAAGGGTTTTGATTGAGGGAGAAATGTGTGGGATTTCTTGCCGGAAATGAGAAGAAAAGCATCGTCGGGTCGACCTGATGCCTGAAAAGGGTTTGCAGTGGTGCAATACCCCGCAGGAACAACAAGGCTTATCCGGAACCCACGATTTAAAAGGTTCTGGCAAGAGGGCAGTGTCGACATAGGAAGATGGTAGTGTCGACCTGACCTGGTGAGTGTGTCGACACGAGATAGGATGGTGTCGACCTGGCCTTTGAAGAAAATTTGAATTTTTTGTGTGAGAATTTTTGAGAATTCAGGGACTTCCTTAAAATGATAACTAATGAGAGAATAGTCATTTCAAGGATGTTTAAGAGACTTAAAAATTCATTTGTTATATTTTGCAAAAAATTCATCACAATTCAAGTTTTAAACAATTTCCAATAGGATATAAGCATTCAAAGACTTGAGTCAATGAAATGATGATTGAGGGATATAGTATATCTAACAATCAACTATAATCTACCATATTTCTCAACTTTAAAGAAATAAGATATCCTCTAGACTGAATATAATTGCTTTGAAAATAAACACAATCTTAAATAACAACTTGATATCAATGAAAATGATTCTTTCTAAACAAAACTCCATCAACACATATATTTTGTCTTTTCAACAGACTATCAAATGATATAAATCTTTTTCACTCAAGTACTAGTGCTTGTTACACACCATAGTCCCTGAATACTTAAGATTTATTCATTGTTAAGTCTCAAAGGGGTAAATGATGACCTTTTGACATGAAGATATACGTTTTGTAGACGCCAATATTTCCAGTTACTCAGTCATCATCAAAAAGTATAGCACATTTTTGCTGTATTTTGAATTTATTTTTGAATTTTTTATCCCCTTTGAACAGAGATAACATTAGTGCCTCATGACATGCATGGCACTTCATTCATTGTGAAGGTGTGCAGTTTCTCAGCTCAAATGTCATTGCTCTGTTGAGTTTTCAAAAATTTTGAGAGTTTTGTAAGATAGAAATCAATTTTATCCAACATCAGTTGCAAACAAAAAGATGTTTTAGTTTCAAGAGACAAGTTGTTTTCAATCTTGGAAGAATTCTGAGTTTCTGTGGGTTGAAAAATATAGTTGACAATTGATTAGTAAAAAATATGATAGATCACTCAAAGGATCATTTGGAGACTCTAGACATCTGAATGATGACATCATGCAGGAAATTGATGAAATGCAAGAAAAGTTATGAATTTTGCAAAAGTCATGACTTGTGAATTTTCTAGCTCCCCCTGAGATGATGATTTCAATCATTTTCTATCAAAATAAAGGTATGCAAGTTTTGAAATCAAGAAAATTCTCTTTAAACAATAAAAGCTCCCTCTCAACAATTGCATATTCATTTCTTAGTACTTGGCGGAGACATATACTCTCGCATAGTGAAAGTGTCCAGACAAGCATAACATGTCCTTCTCCAAGTCACCATTTGATATACCAAGAAATTTCAACACAATAAGAGTTGAAGAATGTATTGTCCAAAGGAAATGGAAGTGAATTGAGAGAGATATGAACAATATGACTGAAGGAAGCAAAGGGTTATGATATGAAAAGAACTCCCCCTTAGACAGTGCATAACACTCAACCCAAACCAAAGAGAGATCAAGAATGAGGACATTTACAAAGACCAAGTTCTCTCCTTAAAGATGTAAATCTATTTTCAGAAGGGGTTTGGTGAAAATATCTGCAACTTGCTTCTCAGTTTCAATGAAGTGGAGTTCAAAAGACTTCTTTGCAACCTCATCTCTCAAGAAGTGATGCCTAATCTCAATATGCTTGGTTCTAGAATGCTGAATGGGGTTTTTAGACAGATTTATTGCACTTGTATTATCACATAGAATGGGTACACAACCTAAATCTTGGTTGTAATCGAGAAGTTGATGTTTCACCCAGAGAATCTGAGTTCCACATCTTCCTGCTGCAACATATTCAGCCTCTGCAGTTGACAGAGCAACTGAATGTTGCTTCTTGGAAGCCCAAGAAATAAGGCACCCACCTAGAAATAAACACAAGCCACTTGTGCTTTTCTATCTAATTTACACCCAGCATAGTCGCATCACAATAGGCAATCAAATCTAGCTTGCAATTAGCAGGATACCAAATTCCTAAATCACATGTTCCAACAAGATATTTGAAAATTCTTTAACAGCTAACATGTGACTTTCTTTAGGATTAGACTGAAATCTAGCACACAAGCACACACTAAACTGAATATCTGGTCTAGAATTGTAAGATAGAGCAGAGAGCCAATCATACCTCTGTAGGTCTTTGGGTCTACTGACTTACCATTTGAGTCTTCTTCTAGTTTAGCATTTATAGCAATGGGTGTGCTTGAATGCTTGAGGTTCTGAAAGTCAAACCTTTTGAGAAGTTCCTTGACATACTTGGCTTGACTTATGAAGATCCCTTCAGATGTTTGGTTGACCTGCAATCCCAAGAAGAATGTTAAATCTCCCATTAAACTCATTTCAAATTCATTCTTCATTTGATTTGAAAATTCAGTGCATAGGCCTTTATTGGTGGAGCCAAATATTATGTCATCAACATAAATTTGGACCACAATTATTTGATTTTTGATTGTTTTGTGAACAAAGTCTGATCAACATTTCCTCTAGAATATCCCTTTTCAAGTAAAAGGTACTCAAACGGTCATACCAAGCTCTTGGAGCTTGCTTAAGACCATAGAGAGCCTTATTAAGCTTGAAAACATGGTTAGGATGTTTTTCATTTTCAAATCCAGGAGGTTGTTCAACAAAAACATTTTCCTTAATATATCCATTTAAAAATGCACTTTTGACATCCATTTGATAAACTTTGAAATTCATGGAGGATGCAAAAGCAAGGAAAATTCTAACTGCTTCTAGTCTAGCTACAGGGGCATATGATTCTTCAAAATCAATTCCAAATTCTTGATTGTACCCCCTTTGCAACTAGCCTAGCTTTATTTCTAATGACTTGAACATTTTCATTCAACTTATTTCTGAAAACCCATCTAGTGCCAATGATTGTTTGGTCACTAGGTCTAGGTACTAATTCCCATACTTGATTTCTTTCAAATTGATGAAGTTCATCATGCATGGCATTAATCCAATCTGAACTTGATAAGGCTTCATCAATTGACTTTGGTTCAATTTGGGAAATTAGAGCTAGTGGGTCTTCTTCATTATCATGCAGGAATGATGATCTAGTCCTAACTCTATCATGTACATTGCCAACTACATTGTCTAATGGGTGATCTCTCAAAATTCTATGTTCAGAAATTACCTGTTGAGAAGTGCCCACTTCTGGGACAATATTACCTGAACCACTTGAAGATGGTGTGTTGTTCAGGTTCTCTTCAATGTTGTCAAACTCCTCAACAGTTGGTGAAGAGTCCACAATGAATTCATCCTCTTCAGTGTCTTGTCTTTCCCTGCAAGATTTAGAATTATCAGTTGAAAAGGAATTTTCATCAAAGATAACATGTGGAGATTCTTCAACAGTTTTAGTTTTAAGAATGTACACTTTGAAAGCCCTTGACACTTCAGAATAGCCAAGGAAGATAGCTTCCTGACTCTTAGCATCAAACTTGTCAAGGTTTTCTTTGTTATTGTTGTGTACAAAGCATTTGCACCCAAAGATTTTAAAATAGGAAACAGTTGGCTTTTTGTTTTTCAATAATTCATAGGGGGTTTTCTTGATTTTTGGTCTGACCAATGCTCTATTGAGTATGTGGTTTGCTGTGTTTACAGCTTCAGCCCAGAAGGATTTGGGCAAGTTACTCTCAAGTAGCATGGTTCTAGCCATTTCCACAAGAGTTCTATTCTTTCTTTCCACAACTCCATTTTGTTCTGGAGTTCTTGGTGAAGAAAACTTGTGGAATATTTGAAATTCAGCACAAAAATCAGAAAAAGATGTGTTCTCAAATTCACCCCCATGATCAGTCAAAATATTTTTGATTTTATATGGATAAGTTGTTAAGACAGTGGTACAGAAGTTCCTGAATTCAAGACAAGTATCACTTTTGTGGGACAGAAAAATAACCCAAGTAAATCTAGTAAAATCATCAATGATTACAAACCCATATCTTTTGCCACTTAGACTTAGAACTCTTGTGGGCCAAAAAGGTCCATGTGAAGTAATTCTAGTGGCCTAGATGTGAGTACCTCATTGAAGTTTTTAAAAGATTTTCTTGTTTGTTTTCCTTTAGCACAGATCCCACAAACTTGATTTTCAACATTAGAGAAAGATTCAGGAAGACCTTTACCAAATTCAATCTTAACAACTTATTCATTGTTCTGAAACTTGCATGGCCAAGTCTTTTGTGCCAAGTCCATGCAATTTCATCTTTATTTGCAACAAAGCAAAGATTTTCAGAAAAGTTTTTATTTAGGTTGATCATGTAGACATTGTTTTCCCTTTTTCCAAAGAATTTGATTTTATCAGTTGATGAGTCAATTATCTTACAGAAATCAGATTCAAACATAACTTTGTGACCTTTGTCACATAGTTGGCTGATACTAAGTAGATTGTAATCAAGACCATCAACTAATAAAACATTATCTACTGAGTTTGAGGAAGTTTGACCAACCTTACTAGATCCTATGATCTTTCGTTTATTTTTACCTCCAAAAGTCACTGATCCTCCCTCTTTTTCAATCAGGAATGAAAATTTGGCTCTGCCTCCCGTCATATGTCGTGAACACCCACTGTCAAGAAACCACACATTGGTGTTGGTGCACGACCTTCCTGCAAAAAGATCAGTGGAGAGAAGATTTTGGTACCCAAACAGAGTTGGGACCATCAGAATGTTTGAACATTGTTAGTAAATCTTTTCTCACCCAAATTTGACTTGTTTTTTATTTTTGTTTTGTTACTTGGTGTTTTCAGTCTTTTTCTGTTTGTTCTTTCTCTTTGGAATGAAAGCACCAACATTTTTATTTTTAGTGGGAGGGGAGTTTTTTCATTTGAGCATAGGATTGAGATTAGGAGGTGGAATCCATGGATTTTGTTGGTACATCCAGGGTTTGGATAAAAAATTGAGGATGATACCAACGGGGTTGTCATACCATTGGCTCCAAGGATTTGTCCAATCATCTTGAAATCTTTCTTGAGGTCCAAGGTTCTTTATAAACTAATTTTCCTTGACTCTTTCTTGTTTTTCAAATTTTTATTGAGTTGTTTGAAGCTTTGATGTTGAGCAGGTTGCCCTCTCCATGACTGGTTGGACACAGCAACCACAGATCTTCTTCTTGTGGACTGGTGTCGACCTGTCAGAAGACTGTGTCGACCTGGTTGTCTTCTTTTGTTTTTTGAGTTTTAATTTGTTTTGTGTTTTGTTTGATGTTTTGTCTGATGTTTGCTTGATTTCTGTGTTCTCAAGATTAGGACCCTTGACAATTTAATTAATAGTGCTTTTGCCTTTTTCTCACCAGATTTGTCTTTCTTGGGTTTCTTTTTTGAATGATCTAATCCATGAGAGAGGTTGTTGTCATGTTTTTTCCTAGCAATGCCTCCAAGTTATCTTTACCTTTTGTGAAGGTTTGGATAACTTCATCCCTTTCTTTTAGCTGGTTTTGAAGAGTTTTAATTCTTCATTCTTTTGTTTGTTTTTTTCTTGTTTTTCATTTTCCAGCTTTCAGATAGGTCTTTAAATTCTTGGGTGGCCTTTTGAGAGGCAAGCTTTAGATCATCAATTAGGTTTAGAAAAGTTTTCTTTTCTTCATTTAATTCAGTTATTTCATTTTCTAGCTCAGATTCTATTATTTGAAGATTGGTTATGATACATGTTTTCAATTTTCTTTTTGATATGTTTGTTTTCTTTTCTCATTTCAGAAAATTTTTCAACTAGTTCACATATGCATCCTGCCAATCTTCAATGGAAAAATCTTCAAAAGAGTGCTAACCTTCTTTTTCAGAGTTGTTGGCCATGAAGCAATTTCCTCACTCTCAGAGCTTGAGGATTCTTTGTCTTCTTCTTCTTCACTTGAGTCTTCATCAGACCAAGTGGCTACCATGGCCTTTGGCTTCTTGTAACTGGAACTTCTTGTGCTTTTCCTTCTTGTTCTCTGGACACTCTCCCTTCATGTGTCCTGGCTTATTTCACCTGTACAAATGACAGTTTCGTCAGATTTTTGGTTCTTGTTAAAATTAGAAAAGGAGTGTTTCTTTACCTGAGGAAAACTTCTTTTTCCCAGACATTTTTCCTTTTCTATATTTCAAGAATTTCTGAATTGCCTGGTCATGAGGGCAATTTCATCCTCATTTTGACTCAGACTCCTCAGAACTTGTCTTTCCACTTTTTTTGTCTTTGTTACTGGAGGAGGCCTTAAGTGCCATTGGCTTGGTTTATTATATGTTCTTCATTCCTTTTCAAATTGATTTCATAGTCATTAGGATCCTATCAATTCATCCAAAGACATTTTGGACAAATCTTTAGAATCTTCAATGACAGTGGCCTTTGTGTGCCAAATAGAAGAGAGTGAACGTAAGATTTTTCTTACCAAGTCTGCATCTGTGTAGTCCTTACCTAAGGCCTTTAGTCCATTACAATAACCATGAACCTGGCAAACATTTCAGAATTGTTTCATTAGACTTCATCATAAACAATTCATATTATGATACAAGAATATTTACCTTAGTTTCCTTCACTTGTGATGTTCCCTCATAAAGTAATTCGAGTTTATCCCACATCTCTTTGGCAGATTTGCACATTGAGATTCTCGAATACTCTTTGGATGAACAGCACATTGAATCATGTTCATGGCACTATAATCAATGTGGCTTTCTTATTTGTTCCCTAGCCAGTTTCTTCCTCTCCCTTTTTCATAGGGACCAGCCTCACCACTTCCAATTTCATAGTTCTGGGCTCTTAGAAAGACTTGCATTCTATTTTTCCAGTATGAATAGTCCGTTCCATTAAAGAATGGTGGCCTATTTATGTAATGCCCCTCAGCTATGAAACCTTTGGAATCCATTGACTTAAGAGAAAGCACAGAAGATATTCAGCAAACAAGCAAGCAATCAGACACACAATACTCAAAACTGCTCAAATCAAATCAGATCAAGTATGAAACCAGCTCTGATACCAATTGAAGGATCGAGGAAAAGGTGTGGATAAGATCTAGAAGGGGGGGATGAATAGATCTATGCCACTTTCTGCGGAAGCTTAAGCAATTAAAAACTTTTAGAATCAGAGGCAAATTTAACAGTGAAAACACAGATCTGATAAATGTTAGGTGGTTGATGAAATAGATATGAAAACCAGTTGATTAAGTGAATCTTATCGATCCGATGCAAGCATCTAACGGATATAGAATCAAACCACAAATAGACAAGTGCATAGAGATTTTTAGGTGGTTCGGAAATCACCCATGTGATCCTACATCCACCCCTCACCACCCAGTGAGGATTCACTAAACAACCTGGGTTACACACCCACTGGAGCCAGACAACTCCAAACACTGTGAGTTTACAACTCACACAACTCTAGAGCAAGACTACTCTAGATCCCTGAGCAAGACTGCTCAACAAACACTTGAGCTCGACGACTCAAACTGAGCACAGTGGCTCACAAACAATATGCTAGCACCAACACACGACATGGATCTTCTAGCAGCAGATCATGTCAACATGAGAACATTCATGAGAGTTATGCAGAAGCACTTGCACAATCTCAAGATGTCTCAGAAGAACAAAGTACATTGAGAATAGTATTAAAAGCTTTGTTCTTCAGTGTACTCCCTTGCGAAGCTCAATTGGGAAGAGGCTTGAGTCCTTGAAGTCCCATCCGATGCTGCACAATTGAACTTGGGGATCTTCCTTGAAATCTTCTCCAGATGCTTCTACTTGATCTGCTCCCTGAGACACTTCAATTGATTCTTCAAGGATCAAACTCCAATTCTCACATCGAATTGATGAGAATTGGTCTTCAGAAGGCACCAGGAGAGCAGAACAGGGAGATGATCTCTTCTCGCCGCAAAGGGAACTTTTTCTGGAGGCTTGGAGAGTTCGTTGGGATCTTATCACGATGGATGGCCAATTGGGGGCCTTTTATACCCAAAGATTCCAAGTACCCTTAGGTACAAGGGCACACGATTCTAGGTTGATACACCCATCGCCCTAGGCTGACACGTGGCAATCATCCAATTAAGTTGCAAACTTCCGTAGTGTGTCGACATCCCCTGATGGTGGTGTCGACACACTATCCCAAACCTTGAAACAGGCTGTTCTGGGAACTGATCCAGTGTCGACCTGCTCTGGTGCTGTGTCAACCTCCTGTCCCAATTCTGAAAATAGGCTGTTTCTGGGAACTGATCCAGTGTCGACCTGCTCTGAGAGTGCGTCGACCTGCTGTCCCAATTCTTCCAAACATGCGTTCTGGGAACTGAGTCCAGTGTCGACCTACCCTGAGAGTGCGTCGACCTGAGTGGTCTAATACCTGGATTTTGCAACTCGTGTCGACACACTCCTTGACTTGTGTCGACACAGTCTCAACATTTCTTACCTTTTTGCCTTTGAATCTGGGGTGTTGTGTCCGACACTATTGTGGGGTGTGTCGACACACTTTGCAAAAAGTGTTTGTACCTTGAAATTAAACACATATATCATTAGTAAAATGTTTTTTATTATGAGTACAAATGATAAGTGTGCTTTGAGACATGCTTTTGAATAAATTTCAGGTGAAATGTATTTATATCATGTTTCAAATTTGCATTCAAATAACATTTGTCATCATCAAAATAGGAGGAAAATGATATGAAATTACACTCAACCCAACAGGAGTAATGCCAAGTTGGTTCAACAATCAATAGCCCACTTTGAATTTCTCAGGAGTCGTAGTGGTTACCAGTTTATTCAGCAATCAGTACAACACTTCAACTTCTCAAAAGTCGGAGTTAGTATGATATATATTATATTATATTATATGTATTGTCACGCCCGACGCGGAATTTGGAGCGCGAAGGCAGTTGCAAGAAAAAGGTATAGAGCGTATACTAGACATCAACCAACATGCACATTGAATAATACTAAAGCAATCTTCTCATTCATAACTTTTCAATGTCTAGTTATACCACTAATATCAGAGCCATTCTATAGGGCCCAATTACATTGCAAAAAAAGGAAATAACTAACTACGACTCTAGGATAACATAATGACTCGAGGTACTCATGGCTTCACTCTTGGTCATCCCCTCCTCGTGAGTGTATGTGTCATCCTCGGTCTCACCTGAGAACACAACATCAAATAACGTAGGGTGAGCGATAATGCCCAATAGGACTAAATCTCAGGCTCAAGCAGGCTTTAAATAATTAACGCATTTAAAGGCAGAGTATCTAAAGATAGCAGGAACAAGAGAGTCAAAATATAGCAAGAGATAGCACAAAGGTAACAGGATAGCACAATAGCACGATATAGACTTGTTTGTCATTCTAGACATCGAGAGAGTATAGCATGTTTTGTGTTTTGATTGTCATATAGATAGTCGAGATAGATAGCACTTGAGTGTAATGCCAAAACACTCTGATCATTTAACTCCCATGGCACTAGCACTTTCGGGCGCACATCCAGGACCAGATCGGGCCCTTTATATATTGCCAGGCATTGGGTTATTTGTTTATCTTAGACAATCAGTCAATGGCCAATATAGAGTACCAAGAAATAGATAAGAGCAATAGATGAATAGACGAGATAGTAGAGTGAACGTGAATAGACGAGCGAGTAGAGTACAAATGAGACCTAGGGTCATCACGTAAAAAACAACGAGTAAACAGGCGATAGTAATAGTTGCACAACACGCGCACGTCGTATTGGCAGTCAGGTGGAATTCATGATCTTCCGCGGGCCATGTTATGCACAAGTCTAGAGGTCCGACGTTGATTCAAGGTAAGAGCGACAATTCTAAGTCGTTTAGATCATATCGATCCCTAAAGGTGTGTAATGGGTGTTAGGGTACAATCGGCTCGTCGACCATGTGGGAATCCATGATCAGAGGAGACTTACGGAGGCCTTGTGCAAGGGTTCACTAGTCTGGCGAAAGGAATATCCGACGGAGAGTTCACCACAAGCCAAGTAAAGTGTGTATGAAAACAGGTGCTCGACGTTCTAGAGGAATTCTAGAACAGTGGAGCGTCGATTCGGTATATAACAACGCAAGAAACGAATACAAGTCCCTTAAAATAAGGCAATTAATATGCTTATTGTAATAAATTAAAGATACATTATGAGATATTTTATGCCAGATTTCAGCCATATGGATGGTTCATGTGTGTGCATGTGTAAGAGAATCATAGATAGAAATAAGTTTTTAAAACCTCAATGTAGCTCCATTTTTTTTAAAACAAGTTTTTACTGCGGGTATAACTGTAAAAAGGCGTAAGAATTATTTAGAAAGCGGCAGAAATAATTTTTATGGATTTTCATCAAAAACTGTGAAGGCGACATAGGCCAGTAAGGATTGCGACAGGGGTAGGACAGGTAGCGACAGGGCCTGCAAAGGGTCGCGACATGGCTTGCAGTCGGGTTCTGAGAATGCGACGGCTCACCTGTCGCCTTCTTGTCACGAAGGTAGGCTGTCGCAATCGGAGCCCAGAAAGCGACATATCGAGGCGTCGCCTTCTGGTCGTCTGCGCCTAACTCTGACAGGAGTCAGTCCAGACATTGGATTACGGACCAGGGATATCAATTTTTGATATAGGGTTGTTCAGAAAATCATAACTAATTATATGCGATGAAAAATCATGAAGCCAGTGGCAAATGGAACTAGACATGCGAGTACTCCAGTAAAATAGGAATTTGAGACAGAGCATGATTTGAACATGGTTTGAGCATGAACAATAACAAGTAACATAGAACATGATACACAGAGCAGATAGATTGATTAATTTGAGCAACATGCTCAACAAAAATTAGGGCTTTCAGGGACAAAAGTTCCCTAATATCATCAGTATCTCCATAAAAATTTCAAGGTATGGGATTAGTATTCGTGGAGAACAAGAATTATGAAGAGGGTTATGGGTCAAGAGAGTTTCAGAAGTTCGAAATTAAAAAGAAAATATTGGCTTGATAGAAAATTATGAAACTTGAGGGTTTTGTTCCTAATGCATGGAACAATCTACAGACAAAATATTAGGATTTTTGCTTGTGAGAATGCCTACCTTTGACTCAGTTTATCTTCTGGGCTTAGAACTCCAAGAACGAGGAAGAAGCTCCAAGAACTCCTCTTCCACGAGATCCTCTCCTCCTTGCCTCTTCTCCACGTCCAACAACCTTTGGCAACTAGCTAGGGTCAGCCAAGAGGGTTAGGAGGTGTATTTAAGCATGTATGGGTCCTATTCCTATTTCTACTCTAATTGCTCTTAATTACGAGATTTCCTATCTCCAACTTTCTTCCTTGCTTTCCAATCTTTATTTAGGCTAGGAAGAGATCAAATCGTACTAGACTATATGGGGTAGGTTTAGGAATCCAAATCCAACTCAACTTTATTTTTTTTGCATTAAATACCTCTTTTCTATTTTAGTAATTTTTAGTTACGAATTTTGAGGTATTTCTCTATTATTCCCCTTTTTAAAATTCTATTTTAGCCACTAATTTCTAATGGGTCAATATAGTATAGCCATTACTCTTTTCCATTTAATGGTTTTATTTAATGCTCTTTTCATTCAAATATCCATTTAGCTAGGTTTTAATTCTTTATTTAAATTTTTATTTTTTGCAAAAATTCAGGTTGCTACATCCTCCCCCTCTTAAAAGAATTTGGTCCCCAAATTCATATGACCTTACAGGAGAGAATGGCTTACCGAATAGATCTGGGTAGTTGCGTCTGATAATTCCTTCTGGTTCCCATGTGGCTTCTTCCACTCCGCGGTTATTCCATAAGACCTTCACCACGTGAATGGGACGATTTCTGAGTTGTTGTACCTTCGGTCCAATATCTTGATCGGCTTCTCTTCATACGTCATGTCCTTGTTTAACACCAGATCATCATGGCGAATGACATGTGTAGGATCGTACACATACTTTCTAAGCATGGAGACATGGAAGACATTGTGCACACTTGCCAAATTTGGCGGCAAGGCCAGTCTGTAAGCAACTTCACCAATCCTTTCAAGTACTTCGAAAGGACCAATGAATCTTGACTAAGTTTTCCTTTCACTCCGAATTTTGAATACCACGGGTAGAGATACCTTCAATAGCACATGATCTCCTATTTGAAATTCCAGATCCTGTCTTCTCTTATCAGCATAGCTCTTCTGTCTAGACTGAGCAATCTTGAGTCGATCTCGTATCATCTGTATATCCGGGGTTGTACTTTGTACCATGTCAGGTCCTAACCATTGTTGTTCTCCCACTTCATTCCAGCACCAGGAGATCTACAATTCCTGCCATAAAGTGCTTCAAATGGTGCCATTTTAATACTCGCCTGGTAACTGTTGTTATAGGCGAACTCAATCAAGGGTAAGTGTTCATTCCAACGACCATTGAAATCTATAATGCAGGCTCTTAACATGTCTTCTACAATTGATTTGTCCTCTCAGTTTCCATCAGTCTGCGGGTGAAAGGCAGTACTAAAATTAAGCTTCGTACCAAGGGCAGTTTGCAGAACTTTCCAAAAATGAGAGGTGAACCTTGGATCTGATCTGAGATAATGGATGATGGAATACCGTGCAACCGCACGATCTCCTTGACATATAATGCAGCTAGCACCTCCACAGACCATGTACACTTTATGGGTAAGAAGTGCGCGGATTTGGTCAACCGGTCAACGATGACCCATATGGCGTCAAGTCCACCACGAGTTCTGGGTAAACACATGATGAAGTCCATGCCAATGCTTTCCCACTTCCATTCTGGGATATCTAGTGGTCTGAGTACACACAGCAGCAGGGCACATATGTTCGCCTTCACTTGTTGACATGTGAGGCAATGAGCTACATGCTCGGCTACTTCCCTCTTCATATTCGACACCAAAATGTTCTTTTCATGTCTTGATACATTTTGGTACCTCCTGGATGAATAGTGTACTTAGTTTGATGAGTTTCATCCATTAGTTTCCTTTTTAGGACTTCGTTGTCTGGGACACAAGTTCTCCCTTGGAATACTAACCTTCCATCTTTAGTCATGGCAAAATCCGGTCTGTCCGCTAATGTTTCCTTGACATGAACCAAGAATGGATCGTTGTCCTGCTGCATCTTGATCTCATCCAGCAGATTGGATTGGATCTTCAGATTGGCAATCAAAACATGATCATCCCTATGTTCAATATTTAAGTCTAGCCTCGCGAATTGTTCAAGTAATTGCATCTCGCCAAGGACTAGACTTGAGATAGATGCCATTGGCTTTCTACTATGAGCATCAGCCACGGCGTTTCCCTTACCTGGATGGCACTGGATGTTGAAATCGAAGTCCTTTAGATATTCTAACCATCTTCTCTGCCTCATGTTGAGTTCTTTCTGGGAGAATAGGTACTTTAGACTTTTATGATCTGAATAGACAGTGAATTGCTCACCATAGAGATAGTGCCTCCAGATTTTTAATGCGAAGACCACGGAAGCCAACTCTAAGTCATGCACAGGGTAGTTGACTTCATGCGTCTTCAATTGCCTTGAGGAATAGGCGATGACCTTCTCCTTTTGCATTAGTACACAGCCTAGCCCAATTCCTGAGGCATCAGTATAGACAGAGAAACTTTCTCCCTCTACTGGTAGAGCGAGAACGGGTGCTGAGGTAAGGCAGTCTTTGAGAGTTTGGAAACTCTTTCTCGCACTCTTTACTCCAAGAGTAGGGATTCTCCTTTCGTGTTAGACGCATGAGTCGTACGGCGATCTTAGAGAAGTCCTTTATGAACCGTCTGTAGTAGCCAGCCAGTCCTAGGAAGCTTCTTATCTCGGTGACGTAGGTTGGTCTCTCCCAGTTGAGTACAGCTTCGACTTTGGAAGGATCAATAGAGATGCCATCCTTTGATATGACATGGCCCAAGAAAGATACTTCTTCGAGCCAGGACTCACACTTGCTTAATTTTGCATATAGATTGTTGTCTCGTAAGACTTGCAGTGCGGTCCTCAAGTGTTCTTCATGATCTTCCTTGGTCTTTGAATATATGAGGATATCGTCGATGAAGACGACCACAAATTTGTCAAGGTATTCCGATATATGCTGTTCATGAGTTGTATAAAGGCTGCAGGAGCATTGGTTAGACCAAAAGGCATAACAACAAATTCGTAATGTCCATACCTGCTCCAGAAGGCCGTTTTGAAGATATCGTCATCCTTGATCCTCATTTGATGATAACCAGATCGAAGGTCGATCTTGGAGAAGTACTGGGCTCCAGATATCTGGTCGAATAGTTCATCACCCTAGGCAATGGGTACTTGTTCTTGATGGTCAATTGGTTGAGTTGACGATAGTCAATGCATAGTCTCATCGACCCATCCTTTTCTTGACGAATAGCACAGGTGCTCCCCAAGGGGAGGTACTTGGTCTGATGACCCCTTTTCTAGCAGCCATCAGTTGTGCTTTTAGTTCTTTCAATTCGGCAGGCGACATCCGGTACGGTTGACGCGATACCGGGGCAGCTCCAGGAGTCAACTCAATGGCAATGTTGACGTCACGTTCAGGGGGAACTCCGGGTAAGTCATCAGGGAATACATCTGGGTAGTCCTGAACTATGTGGATGTCTTCTATCTTTGAACCCTTCTTTTCGACTATGACGGCCGCAAGGAAAGCATAACATCCTTTCCTTATCATGTTATGGGCTTTTAAGGCAGAGACTAGAGACATCCGCTTCTTATCTCTAATCCCAGTGAATGCTAATTTAGGAAAGTCACTAAATGTTACCCTTCCTTTCTTACAATCGACGCTTGCCCCATATGTGGACCACCAGTCGGCTCCCAATATGACATCATACCCTTCCATGGACATACATACCAGGTCGGCCTTTAGGTTATGGTCTCCGATCATTACATCGGCAGATGGAAAGTATTGGTTTAGTTTCTCCTTCTCCCCCAAGGGTGTTGTGACAGAGAATTCACAACCCATGGTTGTAGGTTTTGCAGTCAGGGTATCAGCAAAGTGTTGAGATATGAACGAATGAGTAGCGCTAGTATCAAATAACACAAATGCTGGCAAAGAAAAGACTTGTAGGGTACCTTCTACCACGCCACCTTCCTCGATGGTTTCTTCATTGTGCAGGGCTTGCAGCCTGCCCTGTTTCCTTGGCATAGCAATGCGCTTCTCATTTTCTTTCAGCATCGGGCACTCGGGTATGCGATGCTCACGACTTCTGCAGCGCAGACACGCTCCGGCCTTTCTCCAGCATTCATCAGCAGTGTGTCCAGGTTTATCACAGTGCTTGCAGTTACCTTTGCTGGAGTGTTGGGGATGAAGACCTTGGGTTTCCTATCCTGGCTGGATCCCTCAGTTGGGTGGAAAGGACGCTTTTTGCCGTTGTCGGCTTGGCAGATGCCTGTCCCGATGTCATTTCTTTCTTTATGAACTTCCCCTTGATACAGTCAGTGAAGTCTGTAGCGTCTTCTAGTAGCTGGGCCTTCTTAACCATCTCGGCATAAGTTTGTATGTCGAGTGGCGCTAGTTGAGTAATGTACTGAGGCTTAAGGCCATTTAGAAAGCGCTTAGCCTTCATCCTCTCGGTGTTCACCAGATGTCCAGCATATTTTGCCAGTCTAGAGAACTGGGCTTTGTATTCTGCTAATGTCAGGCTTCGCTGTTTAAGAGCAGCGAATTCAGCAGCTTTCTTTCCTGTACTCGTTCAGAGAAGTACTTAGCATTATAAGCTTCCTTAAATTGGTCGTTAGCTTTTGTGGTTTCCACAGACTCCCACCATGCACGGGCATCCTTCTCCAGTTGGAATGTCGCTAATAGGAGTTTGTCTCCGTCCGCACATTGCATTACACGGAAGATCCTTTCCGTTTCCTTTAACCAGTGCTCCGCTTCATCTAGATCCGTAGACCCACTGAACCTAGGCGGGTTCAGACCCCTGAAATTGCGATGCAGCTCGCCTGCACCTGGTTGGTTCCCTCCGCGGTTACCACCGCCTTGCTGGGTGGCTTGTAGTATGGCACGAGTAAGTTCCTGGAGGGACTGTTGCATGCCTCTCATCTGGGCACGTTCCGCAGTGATTGTAGCTATTTAGTTCCTAAAAAATAGTTTGATAGTTATAATGCTGATTAAAAGTTTAATTTGTGCGAGTGTGAGTTTATTTTAGTTGATTACCCATGGTTCTACCACATCTCTCATAGGTAGGATTACTGACTCTTAGTCGAGGCTGGTCAACCTAGATCACCCTATACTTAGAATAACCTAGGCTCTGATACCACAAAACTGTCACGCCCCGACGCGGAATATTGGAGCGCGAAGGCAGTTGCAAGAAAAAGGTATAGAGCGTATACTAGACATCAAACCATTGCACATTGAATAATACTAAAGCAAATCTGTCTCATTCATAACTTTTCAAATGTCTAGTTACAACCACTAATATTAGAGCCATTCTATATGGCCCAATTATATTGCAATTAAAGGAAATAACTAACTACGACTCTAGGATAACATAATGACTCGAGGGTACTCCTGGCTTCACTCTTTGTCATCCCCTTCCTCGTGAGTGTATGTGTCATCCTCGGTCTCACCTGAGAACACAACATCAAATAATGTAGGGTGAGCGATAACGCCCAGTAGGACTTAAATCTCAGGCTCAAGCAGGCTTTAAATAATTAACGCATTTAATGGCAGAGTATCTAAAGATAGCAGGTACAAGAGAGTGAAAATACAGCAAGAGATAGCACAACAAGTAACAGGATAGCACAATAGCACGAGATCGAGTATAGTTTCCAAAAATAGCACAAGTATCGAGTATAGCACGAATAGCAGGATGGCCATAGCACAACTAGCACAAGTATAATAGCACGACGAGTATAGCACTTGTTTGTCATTCTAGACATCGAGAGACTATAGCACGTTTTATGTTTTGATTGTCATATAGATAGTCGAGATAGATAGCACTTGAGTGTAATGCCAAACACTCTGATCATTTAACTCCCATGGGCATTAGCACTTTCAGGCGCACATCCCAAGACCAGATCGGGCCCTTTATATATTGCCAGGCATTGGTTATATTGTTTATCTTTAGACAATCAGTCAATGGCCAATATAGAGTACCAAGAAATAGATGAGAGCACTAGATGAGTAGACGAGATAGTAGAGTGAACGTGAATAGACGACGAGTAGAGTACAGAGGAGACCTAAGGGTACATCACGTAAAACAACGAGTAAACAGGTGATAGTAACAGTTGCACAACACGCGCACGTCGTATTGGCAGTCAGGTGGAAATCATGATCTTCCCACTGGCCATGTTATGCACAAGTCTAGAGGTCCGACGTGATTCAAGGTAAGAGAGAACTTCTAATAGCCGTTTAGATCATATCGATCCCTAAAGGTGTAATGGGTGTTAGGGTACAATCGGCTCGTCGACCATGTGGGAATCCATGATCAGAGGAGACTTACGGAGGCCTTGTGCAAGGGTTCACTAGTCCGGCGAAAGGAATATCCGACGGAGAGTTCACCACAGGCCAAGTAAAGTGTGTATGAAAACAGGTGCTAGACGTTCTAGAGGAATTCTAGAACAGTGGAGCATCGATTTCGGTATATAAACAACGCAAGAAACGAATACAAGTCCTTTAAAATAGGGCAATTAATATGCTTTATTGCAATAAATTACCAGATACATTATGAGATATTTATGGATGGTTCATGTGTGTGCATGTGTAAGAGAAATCATAGATAAAAATAAGGTTTTAAAACATTCAATGTAGCTCCATTTTTTTTAAAACAAGTTTTTACTGGGGGTATAACTGTAAGAATTATTTAGAAAGCGGCAGAAATAATTTTTATGGATTTTCATCAAAACCTGTGAAGGCGACATAGGCCAGTAAGGATTGCGACAGGGGTAGGACAGGTAGCGACAGGGCCTGCAAAGGGTCGTGACGGCTCACCTGTCGCCTTCTTGGTCGCGACAGGTAGGCTGTCGCAATCGGAGCCCAGAAAGCGACATATCGAGGCGTCGCCTTCAGGTCGTCTGCGCCTGACTCTGACAGGAGTCAGTCCAGACATTGGATTGCGGACCAGGGATATCAATTTTTGATATAGGGTTGTTCAGAAAATCATAACTAATTATATATGCGATGAAAAATCATGAAACTAGTGGCAAATGGAACTAGACATGCGAGAGTACTTCCAGTAAATAGGAATTTGAGATAGAGCATGATTTGAACATGGTTTGAGCATGAACAATAACAAGTAACATAGAACATGATACACAGAGCAAGATTGATTTAATTCGAGCAACATGCTCAACGAAAATTAGGGCTTTCAGAGACAAAAGTTCCCTAATGATCATCAGTATCTCCCATAAAAATTTCAAGGTATGGGATTTAGTATTCATGGAGAACAAGAATTATGAAGAGGGTTTGGGGTCAAGAGAGTTTCAGAACTTCAAAATTTAAGAAGAAAATATTGGCTTAATGGAAAATTATGAAATTCGAGGGTTTTGTTTTTGATGTATGGAAAAATCTACAGACGAAATATTAGGATTTTTGCTTGTGAGAATACCTACCTTTGACTCGATTTATCTTCTAGGGCTTAGAACTCCAAGAATGAGGAAGATGCTCCAAGAACTCCTTCTTCCCACTAGATCCTCTCCTCCTTGGCCTCTTCTCCACGTCCAACAACCTTTGGCAATGAGCTAGGGTCAGCCAAGAGGGTTTAGGAGGTATATTTAAGCATGTATGGGTTCCTATTCCTATTTCTACTCTAATTGCTCTTAATTACGAGATTTCCTAACTCCAACCTTTCTTCCTTGCTTTCCAATCTCTATTTAGGCTAGGAAGAGATCCAAATTTGTACTAGACTATATGGGGTAGGTTTAGGAATCCAAATCCAACTCAACTTTAATTTTTTGCATTAAATACCTCTTTTCTATTTTAGTAATATTTTAGTTACGAATTTTGAGTATTTCTCTATTATTCCCCTTTTTAAAATCTCTATTTTAGCCCACTAATTTCTAATGGGTCAATATAGTATAGCCCATTACTCTTTTCCATCTAATGGGTTTTATTTAATGCTCTTTTCATTCAAATATCCATTTAGCTAGGTTTTAATTCTTTATTTAAATTTTTATTTTTTGCAAAAATTCAGGTTGCTACATGTATACATTGTGTACTTAGAAAAATTCTCTTAATGAAAATTGACAGTGTGTCGACCTCTAGGCTTAGTGTGTCGACACCAATTGACTGTAAAGGTTGTATGGTATAATACATGTATGCCTTTAACACATTAATTTTCATACAAAATATAGTGTGGTATAATTAAATAAATTTGTTTAGGAGATAACTAAAAGATTTTGTCATAGGCAAAAACAATAATCAAATGCACAACAATTCTCCCAAACATTAATCAATCATTTGTAAAATATAACTGTTCAACAACTTCGTCATATCCGAAGTCTAGCTTCATCATATACAAAGTCCACTTCGTTATATACGAAGTTTCACTTCGTCATGCACGATTTGGTCTTGATCGGTCGAAGCTAACTTCGTCATATCCAAAGTCCAGCTTCGTTATATATGAAGTCCAACTTCGTCATATACGAAGTCCACTTCATCATATACGAGGTTCCACTTCGTCATGCATGGTTTGTTCGTGATCGGTCGAAGCTAACTTTGTCATATCCAAAGTTCAGCTTCGTCGTATACGAAGTCCACTTCGACTGGCGACGTTGTATCTTGACCAGTTGAATTTGGCAGTCAAAGTTGGCAGTCAAAATTGCTCTGAAACATTGATTTCTACTAACCTCGATTGTCACTAAACATCGATTTCTAACCATCAATCGATTGATATTACATCGATTGCTAACTATCAATCGATTGACATTAATCATCGAAACTTTGAGAAAGCTTGCCGCTTGCTAACTAACAATCGATTGTCATTAAACATCGATTGCTTCTTTAAACATTGATTACTCCCCAAACATCGATTACTACTAACATCGATTGCTCCTTTAAACATCGATTACTCCCCAAACATCGATTACTAACTAACATCGATTACTTCTTTAAACATCGATTACTACTAACATCTGTTGAACCACTCTTTTGTTTATCTCATGTTTGGTGATAACTAAACTCATGAGTAAATAAATCTTATGTTTATGTCATATTATGTTCTGATATTAATCTGAAAACTCATGCATTTCATAAGTTTGAAACATTCAATGAGTGCATAACTATCTGCATAAATAGTCCTTAAATGCAATATAGTAATATCATAGAAAAACATATGTTATAAACACTATGTTTGAATGGCGCATTTTCGGACTGCTCAGATTGTTGTATACAGTGTTCCTCCTGTGTGAAGAGCAGGCCAGTGGGGTTGCTGGCAGTTTCTATCCAGCTAAGGGACTATTCTTAGCACTTCCTTTTGGTTAAGGGAAGAACCTAGCTGGGGTTGGTGTCAGCAGAACCACACAGGGGTTTGTTCCAAGAGGTTGGCTTCTTGACCAGTAATAGAAGTGAGTTTCCTTCCTACTCGGAAAGGAAGAAGGCCAGCAGGGAGCTGGGGGTTTATATATCCTTGGGGGGATTGTACCATTGTTAGTGAAATCCCAAGATTTGCTTGGGGACTTGACGTAGGTCTTCCTTCTGTAAAGTACCGATCCAAGATAAAATTTATGTGTTCATTTGTGTGATTCTTTAAATTTGCTTCCGCACTGCTACTCTCTATCACACTGTATCACATTCACTAACCAAAGTTTTTAAGTTGTGATTTCTATGTTTTAGTTCCAAAATTTTTGTAACTATTCTATTCCCCCCCTCTAGAAAGCTTGCTGACATATCAACCGTAACCAACCTGGGCCAACAACATCGATTGCCCCTTTAAACATTTATTACTCCCCAAACATCGATTACTAACTAACATCGATTACTACTAACATCGTTTGCTCCTTGAAACATCGATTTCTAATTAATATCGATTACTCATTTAAACATCGATTTGTAATTAACATTGATTACTCCTTCAACATCGATTACTAACTAACGTCGATTACTCTTTTAACATCGATTGCGGATCAACATCGATTGCTTCTTTAAACATTCTTATTGAGGTTGATATTATATTGTTTTACTGGCCAAGGCTTTAATAAGACCCTAGTTTGTTCTCTCAACTTATTACAAAATTTTTGGGGTGCTACAAAGAAGTAATGCCACAAATTAGAATTCTTAAAAGATAGGATGGAAACGATAAGCAAAAAGACCAAACGACTCAGAAAGATAGAAATGAGAAGCTTGATGTCGTTGGAAAAAGCTTAGTGATGATGAATGATTAAGCTTGTGTCGAGCTGATCTTTTCCTTAGAGTTGATAATGCAGAAGCTTGCTGAGGAGATCTCAAAACTCTATTAGGTTGGAAGAGTTGAAGTTGACGAAGTGTCGCATAGTCTTCACTTTTCTTTAAATCTCTCATTGAAAAGGTGGCTCAACAAGGATCTCAGGATATTTTTTTTTAAGCATTCAAGAGATTTTTTGTGATGCCCTACATTTTTGCCTTTTGGATTGATTGTTTGTAGATTTTAAAAATTGTTTTGTATTCTTTTGGTTTTTCTAGGGTGTCCTAGTCAGGGGTACTTGACGGCAGTCTCGACTACCGTCAATACCTTCTTGACGGCAAGGTATCCTCCCTTCAAGTTATACTTGATGGAGACATCCTTTGATGTCACTCCCCTATTGAGGACAGCCTATGCCATCGTCAACCTGCTGTCTCCTATTCCGATTATGACTCTTTAGATGATAAGATTTGGTTCTAGTTAGATTCTGACCCCTAGAATCGTGCTCCTACTAGGACTCCTACCCCGTAGCATTGGTTAGCCTATATAAATAGGAGGGATTCGTCTTTCGTTAGAGATCATTGACTTTTTGAGTGTTTTCCCAAGAGGGGAGAGAAAGAGGGTTTTTAGAGAGGGAGATTCGTCGTCCTCAGCCTTGTCCATGGAGATCCAAGAGAGGGATTCGCTTCTTTGACACCAGAAGGCTTTGTTGTGCAAGGTAATAAACCAGAATATCGTTCGTGGAGGAGATCTCATGAAGGGTTCGTTTAGGGCTTGGTGTAGCTTCACCTATTTAATTCATCGTGGTTAGATCATTTTCTGGGAAAGTAAATTGGGGTTTAGATCCATGGTCTTACTTTGTATATTTAGTGTTTTAACTAGTTTTCTATAAGCCTTAAAACATGAGAATTTTAGGTTTCTGTTTCCAGATTTTGGATGTGTTTTGTGTCTTTTTGAACTTGACGGCATGATATACGGCCGCTAAGACCCTTTGACAACAGGGTGGTTTGACGTCAAGATCAAATTAACGTCACCATCCTATGCTATCTACTTGATCTTAGCGGCATTTGATATTGCCGTTAAGTTCCTGTGTTTTATGTATCTTTTTTTTATTCCTATTTATGTGAAATATGTGATTTAAATGAAGATTATGTTGGGTAATCGTTCTAACATGTGTTTTGGGTTATTTGAATGCTACTCAGTACATATGTTCTACATAGTAAAATTTTCGATCTTAAAGATATGTCTTAAAATTTATTCACAAGGAAAGCATGTTGGAAAATAGATTAGAAATAGAGATTAATTAATTATGGTTTGTTCCTGTTATGATAAATTGTGAGAATTTATGTACTTAATCCTAAAAGTTAGATTATCATATGGTTCTGATTTGAGAATTTTCTGCCTTTATACAATATTTTTTGGAATATGTTTTATGTGTGTGACAGAGGTTTATAAATCACAAAAACTTCTATGTTCATCATAAAATTGTAAAATTTCTATGGTTCTATCTACTGCATGAGATTCACGTTTTTCCAAATTTTCATATTTTTGGAGCATTTTAGATATTTCTGCACTATTTCGGCTATTTAAAGTACTCTGTGCTAAATTAAGTTGAATCCATAAAATTACAGTAATTAGAAGCATGATTAAGTTAATGAAACTTTGATTTCTTGTAATTAGAAATAATATGATGCATGATTTTGTATTGTACTTGCATGTATAGCAAGTATGATTATGTGTATTTCATGAATTTCTTATTAATTGCCAAAAAAGGCACTGCCACCATAGCAGGTTTACTGGAGCCGTACCATAGAGATGCCCCTATGAGAAAGTTCATACTGTTCACTGTCCATTGGCCTTGTGGGCAACGTGGTTTCAAATTCTGGAGGTGTTCAGCACTTTCACTGTTTAATGGTTTGGGTGGAGAGAGCTTCTCCCGATTTTGCGCAATAACCAAGACTCGTCACTATTTACTGCTTATTGTCGGCTGCTTACTACTTTTATTTATCGCTACTGCTAAGTGTTAGTACTCAATTTCGATAGCATAACAGCACAATTTATACTTAGTTCAATATTTACATTAATGGCTTGGTTTTATTGGTGGAGAATCACACTCACGAGAAGTAGACGAGAAAAGAAGCGCATTCTATCTTCTGGTAACTTCAATGGTACAACCAACTCGTCTTCATGAGGGAATCCACGGAGTAAGGAGATTTATGGAGGTCTTGTTGGAAAGGTCACTAGTCTACCAGAACGAAATGTCGAATAGAGATCTTCCAATCCCCCAATAAAAGGGATGCCTATTGTGAAATCGTGTAGTGTAGAACGTGTCTCAAGATCCACAATCTATCGGTTTAAAACATAGCGGAAAGCAACTAACATGAACGCATGACATTGAAACAACCTAGATTTCAATAACATAATTTTTGCAGTTTTAACAGGATATACTTCCAGGTTAATATCAAGCTAGATCATGAAGGTAGAATATAGCAATCACAAGATAGATGGAATCAAATAATTCATTAGGAACAATTAGAATAGAATTTCATGTTCTTATAGCTTTTACATGGATTGATAACTTTTAGGCCACTTGACAGACTGAACAATACTTCCTAATAATAACATGCAAGACATACAATTTAAATTGACTGAAAAAGTCTCGGGTAGGCACTAAAAATTTCAGTGGATTCAGTCATTGCGGATCTCCATGGTTTATATAGTGAAATATTGTTTTCTGGGACCTAAAGGGGTTCTAACTGAAAATCGTGACAGGTTGAGTCATCACGGTTCACGAATGACCAAAAACCGAAATAGCACATAAAACAAAGCATATGGGGGTTAGTTTAGACGTTTTGTTTTGGCAATTGTTGAGGTCTCCTACACATGCTCCCAGTGAGGATGTATGCTGGCTTCATCCCATCCTTCTCCTTTCTTCATGTTGATCCTCATTTGATCGAGTTGACTAAGGAAGAATAGAAGAAAGCGAAGAAGCTAGTAAGCAAATGAGGAAGATGTGATCTCCAGGGCCTTACCTGTGCCCAAGGAGGTGTTTAGATCGCGAAGATGACGTGGCCTCATGAGCGGTTCATGGCGGGGACGCCGACATTCCTCCCTTCGGCCGACCAAAATGAAGAAGCTCCGCAACATTGTTGAAGGTGTTCCTATGACCAAAGACTCTATAAGACTCTAAGACAGTATAGAAAATGCTCAGAAATAAAGGAAAACAACCCAAAAGGTGAGCCCTATACCGGTTGCGGGTTGAGAAGAGGGGTGGCCAAATGTTGTGACCACCATTCTTCCCTCCGTTTTTGGTTTGGAAAACCCCTTTTTACGAATGTGGGAGTGTGCACTACGTGCACGGTTGTGTGTGTGTGTAAGGTGTAAGTAGCATGCAAAATGGGAGATAATGAAAGGGAAGGGAGGAGGAAGAGCGAGATAATCCTCGTTGAAGATTCTTGTGGCTGCTTGGTGGTCTCCTCTAGCTCGTGGTAAGACCTCCTGGACGCTCTAAATGGTGAGAGACAGAAAGGAAGTGTGGAAGTTCTCAATGCTGAAGGAGCTATTTCTCTCTCTTCTCTCAAGGCACTAAAGCTCTAACTCATCTAGTCTCTCCCCCTTTTCCAAGAAGGCCAATGAGCTTATATATAGGCAGTGGGGGTGGAGCTATGGAGTATAGGATGCTCAAGTGTGAGAAAACACACTTGTACATGTGGCAATCTATGTAGAAAGTGTTGGCCAATGGGAGGAGGCCACATAGGACTTTTACTGGGTCAAGGGGCTGCCAAGGTGGCCCATTTTCCCATTGGGAACGGTCCCATGAATGGCATGGCCGAGGTAGGGGCGGAAGTGGGCGAGATACTCGGACAATTCAGTAGAACAAGTAAACCTAGGTTGACGTCAATCGATGCTGCCGTCAACCTCATGCAGACGTCACACTATGTTGATGTCAACCTGAGTAAATGTCAAGGGACTATGCCGTCAACATGGGGTAAACGGAAATATATGTTGACATTAACATGGGATCCGAGGTGAGTCATCAAGGAGTCAAACAAGTCATAATGGCCATGGACCTACGCGGGGATGGGCCAAATCTCGCATCTACAAATGCACCTCTGAGACATCCAATCTTGCAAGGGAGTGGAGCAGACTGAAAGGTTGGTGTCTCGGTAAACAAAGGATGTGGAGATAGGATAAAGGGCCATCCCCGAGGATAGGAATTCAGCAAGCCATACGAATGAGTTGGGCTAGAAGCAAATAATGACTCGATTGAGAGACAAGTGTATGGAAAGGGGGTGATCTACCCGTGTAATTACAATTGCAACCCAATGGTAGGGTTCTCAACATTGCCAGTAGGACTTTGACTAGTTTCTGGTGTTGTCTGAGTCAAAGGAGTCATAATATGACGGTTGAATCAAGGAAATCTCACAACCGAAATCCGTCAGGACCCGTTGACATGATCATGACGTTTGTCCAATCAGGGGGTTGCAAAGATAGAAGGGATTGATTGTACTCTCAAAGGATCATTGAAGATTCTAACTGGAATCATTGTTTGGGAGGTTGAAAATCCAGAATTAAGCTCATGACTGGCGAAAGGTTTACGTGAGCACAATAAGATTGGTTGACTGAAACGATAAGTCAGTGATATACCAGGTGGGACTGTTTGGGTAACAGAGGTCCAACTTTGTCTTGATAGGCATGAAGGCAAGGTGCCTATTTTATTGGCCACTTGAATTGGGTGCCACAGTGATGACTGAGGAAAATCTCTATTTTTTTTTTGAGTTAGTAAAAGAATGTTAGTAGTGAAATCCTAAATGCATGTTGGTTTGGGTGCCCTATCTAAAATGCAAGTTAGAACCATAGGAATTTTCTAAGGCCAAACAAATAACTAGGAGATAGCAAACCCATCATGGTTTTTGGTAAAGGGGAACTCTGGGTTCACGGTCGCCAAGTTATTTGCCTCTGGTGACTAAACCTATGTTAGACATACCTGTACAACACTCAAGGTCGCATGAGTGTTCCCGGATCTGAAGCATCATTTGTGCTTGAATATCCTGCAAAGGAGCTTGAAACCATGGTTTGCTGGAGGGGCGATTCAGATCGAATTGGGTTCGCCCTGATTTGATCCGATTGGCATGGAATTGGAACGAATCGGTCCGATTCGCTCCAGATTATTATATATATATATATATATTTAATATAACACATATAATATATGTATATATATAGATATGTGTATATTACCCATGGGAAACACAGTTTCTTCTTCATACTTATTAACCTGAATATCATTTAAGTAAATGAATGATATTCAAGTAAATACGGAAGTACCCCCCATTTGATTCTAATAAAAATATCAAAAAAATCATATCTGTTACCAATAAAAAGTCAACTCTCCCATCGAAGAAGAAAATCACGATTTCGGTGATTTTAGCAAAATGCTAACTTTCTAATCTCTCATAATTTAGCCTATCTAAAAATTTGATAATTCAAATAAACCACATGGAATACTAAAAATCCAAAGTCCGGTAAAAAAAGTCAAACGTGAATGTGACTTCTCCAAGGGAGCCACTCTCCTACTGACAGCACAGTCTGCTTGAGACCTCTCAAGATTTGGTCAAACCTAAACTATCATCACCCAAACTCAAGAGAATTCGCTCTTTCTAATTGATAAGAAACTAGAAAGTGAATTCTCATGAGTTTGAGTGATAATAATTTAGGTTTCACCAAATCCTGAGAGGTCTCAAGCAGACCGTGTTGTTAGTAGGAGAGTGGCTCCATTGGAGAAGTCACATGCACGTTTAACTTTTTTTACCGAACTTTGGATTTTTAGTGTTCCATGTGGTTTATTTGAATTATCAAATTTTTAGATAGGCTAAATTATGAGAGATTAGAAAGTTAACATTTCGCTAAAATCACTAAAATCGTGATTTTCTTCTTCGATGGAGAGTTGACTTTTTATTGATAAGAGATATGAATTTTTTGATATTTTTATTGGATTCAAATGGGGGGTACTTCCTTATTTACATGTAATATCTTAAGTAAATGAAACTATAAATACTATCATTTACTTATTCAGGTAAATAAGTATGAAGAAGAAATGGGAAGAAAGGGTATGTATGTATGTACCCATGCAAATCGGATCGGATCAATCGAATCATGGATCGGATCTCCCCTGATCCGGTCTGATTCTGCCGAATCGGGCCGATCCGATTCACCATGCCAAACCCTGCTTGAAACACAAGATGAGAAATAATGGCCATATAATGAAAAAACTTTGAAAATCCGCCAAGGTTTACGTCAAGCCCAATTGCCGTCGACGCACAGTTAACGTCGACATTGCGTGCCGTCTACCTGAGTAAATGTCCACATGTATTGACGTCAAGAGTGCACCAACGTCAAATGATGTTGACGTTAACCTAGAAGTGGATAGAACTGAGAACACCGCAATTAGGAGGCCATTAGGACTCTTCCTTCTTCAACCTCCATCCACCCATGCTCATCTTGGAACCAGAGACCTCTTGAATGAATTCTAGCAACTCTCCATGGCTTCCTCGTCAACCGGAACATCAACGAGCATGAACCCAGGAGTATTAAGTGATGTTCTGGGGCATCTGAGCACCCGATTGGCTAACAGAGAGGTATGTACCATATGTTCTTGCTTCTCCTCTTGCTGAAAACGCCCCAAACTCTCTCTCATGGTGCCTTCTTGGATGTGCAGGAAATGCCCGCCTTCCCGAGTCAAGGCCAAGTACGAGCATCTCTTGGCTAATCAACCTCGTGAACGCGTTAACAATTGACATGAGAAGTTACATTGGGTCATGGAACTTCAATTTCATGATTGTCCTAGCCAAGAACATGAAGGACATGTGGTGGGGGTTTGATGCTTTGGGAGCACTCGTGGAGCAATGTCACCCGCACACACACGTTTGTGTTCTAGGGATTTGAAGATACAATGTTGTTGGAGGAAGTGGAGTTGTTCCTGGGCTGGAAGTGCTGCTTGGGATATGATGCGATGACCCTTCTTCTCCCATGGGAAGAGGTTGTGGCAGACATTGTGCAGGACAAGAAGGAGGCACTGAGGATGACCAACAAGGATGGGATTTCTTGGACCGGTTGGCCTGGTGGTTGATCCAGCATGTGAAGAAGATAGGTGGTGAGAGGGCGATTCGTGGACTGACACTCTACCTCATGGGTGTGTTCTTGTTCCCTACCAGGGGTGATTTCCTTCTGTATGAGCATGTGGGAATCCTCTCTTTATTGTGGCATGGGTAGTCACTTGCCCCTACAGTGCTGACACATCTCTACAGCTCCCTCACCACAATGAGCCTAGGAAGACGCACGTGTGGGAGCTTGTTTCTACTTCAGGTATGGATGGAAGCTCATCTGAAGTTTGATTATGCAGAGAAACAACCTTCCCCTTCCAGAATCTTCCTTCGGAGTTCAGTGTATTGCAGCAGGGCATGGTATGAGCCAAAAAATGAGATCAAGTGCGTGACAGCACACCTGAAGAACAGAGATGCCTGGTGTGACTACCTTGGCTACTTCACAGTGGAGGATTTCATAGTGAGACCACTATTCATGAGGACCATTGAGTTCAAGGTTCGCACCAGAGAGGACAGAGACTTATGGTTGGCTGGTCCTGATTAGATGGTGGTGTACCAGCCACACCAGTGCCAGCATCAGCTAGGAGTACCATAAGAATCGTAGCTTCAGCTCACTGTGTTACCATGATCATCCCAAGAAAGAATGAGAAGTTGATGAAGAAGGCTAGGAAGACATGGGAGAAGTATACTACCAGCCAGAAGGTGGGACAGGCAGTGTAGGAAAATTGGAAGGATATCCTAGCCTATGAGGAGTATGTGGACACCATTCGTATTATCTCATGTGACTTCTTCATGGCTCATAGAGCAAAATGATGTACTCTTCTATTTCCAATAAGCCTTAGTGAATAAAGAGTTATGTTTTAGACTTATTGTGTAACACTCCTATGAATTGAGCTCTTTCTATGGGTTTTGTGAGGCTACTGTGAGTGATCAGTAGGCGTCCACATCGATGGACGTCAAGGCCAGGTAGACATCAACAACATTGCCGTTAACATCCAGATAGAAAGGTTGACGTCCACATCGATGGACATTAACATCAAAGTAGACGTCCAAAAGCATGCCGTCAACTGTGGTACGGTGGCCTGACAAGGCGCCTCAAAGCGAGATCTTGACGTCTATCCCCTTGATGTTAACATCAACTTAACATCCACTTCCTTGACGTCAACTTCAAAACATAGCTTTTTCCACCCGAGGCCTTTTTCGGTGCCCTTTCACTCCATTTCCTTCTTCGCCGGAGCATCTTTTCATCTTTCTCATCTCTCTCACTCTCCTTATTGTTCTCACTCTCTCAAATCTTCCAAGAAATCCTAGTTGCCCCTTTCTTCTTCTTCAATTGACCTCGGACTGTGCTTCTTGAACCGACCATGACGAGAGGCAAGAAGCACGCTTTGCGGGCTCACCCTCGTCGGATGGAGGAGGAGGATGTGACGTCGGAGGGCTCGTCAGAGGAGTTGAATTTTGAGGAGGAGGAGAAGGCCGACCCGGCCACGGAGGCTGATGCCAATGCGCCGGAGGGGGAAGACCCGACATGTGATGATGAAGGGGAGGAGGAAGTGGAAGAGGAAGAGGTGGAGGCATCCTATAGGGTCCCCACACGGGCCAAAGGTAAGAAAACAAACCCCCATCCCTTCTTGTGTGTGTATAGAGGTGCTTGTACAAAGTGGGAAAGAGGGATAAACAAAGGAGACGCCGTTAGGTTCAACAAGAACTTGACATCAATGTGGTTGACGTCGAGTTCATCTAAATGAAAAGCTTGTTGCCGTCAAGATGAACTTAACGACCAACTTGTGTACGTCAAGTGGAGAACATAACGGCGGATCCCTGTATGTCTATTGATAGTAAACGACACACCTTTTGCTGTCTAGTTTTTGTAAATGGTAGTTGATATTGACGTTAACTATGTGTATTTCTTTGTAGGGTAAGGGCAGAATGAGGAGCCGGGTAATGTGAGACATGTGTTGGGCATGGTACAGGGCGCTGCTGGAGCCCTACCAGACCCGGGTAATGCAGATGGGGTTTGGGCACTTGTTGGCAGTGCGACCCTTCCATGTCGACGTCCCGTACCTGGAGGCGTTGAGGGAGAGATGGGATGTGGACTGCAAGGCATTCATCATGCCTTGGGGACATATGATACCCACATTGGAAGATGTGGCGTATCTCACAGGACTACCGGTTCAGGGAGAGCCGGTGCTAGGACGAGAGAGGAGGGTCTACCATGATGATGTTGTAGAGTTTCTAGGACCATAGTTCATGGCCAGATGGAGAAGGCCAATTCAGAGCATCCTAGTAGGTGCCCTTTCAGACACAGTGGGTCTGAGAGGTGCGAGGAGTGCAGCTTTGGAGACACTGGAGGAGCTCGGCGTCGGAGTGCGGGTGTTGATTCAGTTGGGAGGGCGGAGCGAGGAGCAGTCCGTGCGGATCTTCGTGATGTACCTTTTCGGATGGCTTCTCTTCGCGATGCAGGCATCCCAGATGAACTTCAAGTTCTTGCTACTGCTGCGAGACCTGAGCCAGGTGAGTAGGTATGCGTGGGGTGCCGCGGTGCTAGGACATCTCTTCTCCGACCTTCCTAGTAGCTCGCAGTGGTCTCAGAGTACCAGGGGATTCACCCCCTTTTTTCAGGTATGCAATCTTTCCTTAATGCTCATCATTTGACTCATATTGTTCCTGACTGACATGTTTTCTTGTCCTGCAGATCTGGGGCTATACTCGTCTCGCTCTAGGACGCGGGGTACAGATGGAGGGGAACCGGGCCATGGTACCTCTCATGGCTTGGTAGGAGGTGATGCCCTATCCGAGGGTGGTGGCCCGATGCGTCGAGGATGTGCGGGTATGACTAGACCACTTCCCCCATGATCAGGTATAATCCTTAATTTACACTCTTCTGCTTTCATCTAGTATTTTGATTTTTACTTGACTGTGCTGACCAGTGTTCTTTGTTCCTTGCAGGTGGTGTGGACTACCTATAGGGGAGAGGCAGACGCTTCTCATCCGGCCATGGTGGCGGGGCGTCCTCTCTTCGACTGCCACATGCTGCTGCTCTGCCTATGGAACTATGAGCCCCTCTTCTTGGAGTTGGTGGTACGGACACTGGGTTGGAACCAGTCGGCCCTAGAGGTACCTTCTCTGGGGAGAGAGGGACACTCCCGTCGTCGCTTCTACGTCGAGAATAGGGATTGGGGCGAGGAGCATGACAGCACTATCACTTACTGAAGGGGCAGAGGGGAGCAGGTCTTGCAGCGCACGATGTAAGACCCAACTTCCCGGCTTTCCATTCGGTGTCCTAGATGACTGGCCACTAACACGTCCAGGATGGGCGATGCGTTAGTGTCGCGTCGTGGGTGTATGATGCGACAGTCATCCTTGTCGCGATGAGCGTGTGCGTCGCGTTCTTGTCGCACCTTGCTTCTTCGTCGCGTCTTCGTATTGCGCCTGGTCAACGGGTCGCGACAGTGACCCATCGTTTTAGTCGTCTGATTCCTATCAGGGTAGCATGTGTGTCAGTACGACCTGTCGCATTGTTGCGACGTCCCTGGGGGATGCGTTCTTGTCGCGGTGCATTGACCAGTTGAGTTAAGGTCCTTAACATGACGCATCACCCCGTCGTGTCTTGGGTTCCGAAAGCATAAGGCCTTAGCTGGAGACCCTTTCCCCCTCTCTCCCTCCTTCCCCTCTCTTCTCCCCCTATGGCGGTGCTCCACCTCCCTCTCCCCCTTTGTGTGTTTCAGGCGAGGAGGAGGGCCGTGCGTGGTGTCCCGACATTGTGGAGCTTGCGTGGAGCGAGGAGGAGGTGGCCAATCCGACGTGAAGGGCCCTATTGGGGTTCTTTCTTTGTTAAGGTAGGGATTGCTTGAACTCTTCTCGATCCGGGTGGATTGGGAGCTTCTCGTGCTTTCTATTTAGTTTAGATAGCTCCTCCATGCTCCCCTCCCCCGTGTGGTATGTGCGTGACTTGTGGGCGGCCTCGATATGGAGCATCTCGTGGGTCTGCCTCTCCGCTGGTGTCGCGACTGCGGTGCGCGTCACGACATCAGAAGAGGTGTCTGCCCGCTCGGGCCCGACCTTATCGCGACGCGTGTGCCGGTCGCGATAAGGATCACTGTCGCGACGCATTTTCCTGTCGCGACAGGGTTTTCCATCGCCACGCTTCACCCCATCGCGACAGGGTTACTATCATGGTGCCTTTGCCCGTCACGATGGTGTCGCGATGGCCTTGGAGGTCGCAACAGTACCCGTGTTGTCTCGGGTGTTTTCGTGGCCCCGGTTGGCGTGTCGACGTGTGTCCAAGGGAAGGCTTTGTTATTTAGACCTTCTGGTGGGGAACGCGGTAGGTTACCTCCCGGCGTTCAGGGATTGAAGGTGACACCTTCGTGGCCATGTCCTAGAGGCGGTCCTAGGAGTCGCGTGTGTGTGTAATAATCGATTGTTCGACGACCAATCGATTATTAGCAGAGCGACGGGTTTTCCATACTGTCTGGTGGTGTTCCGAGGTTCTAACTGTTTGTGCATGCCTTGTTTTCCCGACGGCCCTCTTGAGGGTTCGTGCGTACCTCGTGCTTGCTAGGCTTGTCGTGGGTTACAAGCCAACAGTTTGGCATGGTTTTTGTTGTGCTTGCCCCGCCTGTTCGCCTAGTGCTTGGCACTTGACGCCTTGTCCCGTTCAAAGGTTGTCTCCGTTGCCTGGGACCCCCATCCTCCGGAGCCTGTTGAGAGAGTGCTCTGGGCTACGAGCGTGCCCGAGTTGGCAGCCGACTTGGCAGAATCTGGAGCTGAGGGGAAATGAGATTTGGACTGCGGCGCTGAGTCGTTTGTAGAGCTCTCTTGTTTGGGGTGGGACACCAAGGTTGTTGAGGTGTTTTCTTCCCGGTGTGGCCCAAATAGTCCTTTGTCTCACTGCCTCTCTCTGCGTTGGTTCCGGATCCACGTAGTGGTGCTAGGCATAGGGCCACAACTTGGCCAGGCTGCGGTGTCGTGTGCGTTTGTGTTTCTATGGCGGCTCTGTCTCGCTGTTCCACAGAGGGGAGGCAGGAGATAGGCTGGCGAGCAGAGGGCGTGGACGATGTGTCCCCCTCTTGGCTGCTAGCGGTGGTGGCTTGGTTGCTGTTGTTGTGATGGTGTTTCCTCACGATGTTTCCAAGTATGACTCATTGCCCTAGCCTGCACGATGGTTCTAGCTTGTCTGTGTCTAGCTTCCGTGGGCATCATTGGGTTGGCCTTGTGGGCCCGTGCTTCTGGTGGTTTCTGCTCGGTGTCCTCTCAGTTCTGTAGTCCCGTTCTTGGTTGCCAGTCCGTGGTGGCACCAGTGTGTGTGGCTTCCCGACCTCGCGATGTGTCCGGGGTGGTTTGCTTGTGGAGGTCTGAGGTGGCCGTGCTTGCGGTGAGACGTCGTTCTCACTTGGTTGTTGCATGGTCTCGATGGGTGTGCCGAGGGTTGCTTTCGGTTTGTGCCCGACTCCGTTGGTTTCTGCGAGAGTCGTGTGTGTGTCACGACCTTTGTTGGTGGTCGTGGCATTTCATTGTTCTGTTCCGCTACTTAGTAGTACCCTGCTGTAGGTGTTCCTTGCTTTACAACTTTCTAGGGTAGTTTCCTATTTTCGGAGTTCCTGCTGCTCTGGCTGGTTAGGAATTGGTAATCCCTACTGGGCCTTGTTCGCGAGACTCACCCCCCTACTTCATTCACCTAGGGGCTCGTCGTCGCGGGAGCTCACTATCGGACGGGTTGAGGAGGCGGCTGTGGTGCCGTGTGTTGTCAAGCAGTGAGAGCGAGTGTTGTGAGCTCTTGTACCTGAGTGAGTTGAGAGTTGTGCTTTGCAAGTTCTCGGGGTATGCCCCTTAAGGACTGCACCTTTCATCTTGTACATGTGCTTTTACTTGGGACACGTTGTGTAGTTGTTATATTGTTATAGTTATTTAAACTCAGTACATATCTTACAAGACTATTTCTTCTAACCCTTCCAGGTCTTTGGATCCGTGGGTGGTGACGCGAACTTCGGGGTCCCTGGCGGGGGTCCGGTAGGTCGGGTCATTACACACGACCTCCAGGATATCTCAGCGTACCTGGCAGACTACTGGGTACGCTATGCTGGGCGACTCCAGCTGGACAGGTGCATGGTAAGTGACCTCACCTACCATTGACTTTGGTTATCTAATTTGTGGTTCTAACGTGTATGTGTGAATGATAGATGCCCGAGTCGGAGGCGGTGAGGCTGCTAGAGGAGCGGCTGGCGGAGCAAGCGGTGGAGATAGAGAGGCTCCATACTGAGACCCGGACCTTGGTAAGTCACAACTCACTCCTGAATGAAAATGATTTATAAACTAAACACTCTATATGATTGCAGAGGGAGGAGCTAGCGAGGCTACGGGTGAGCCGGGACATAGGAGCGAGCTCTTCCACACAACCTCCCAGGGGGGATCTAGCGATCGCGCTGCGGGAGGCCCTGGACCAAGTGGAGGTGAGGATCCAAGAGTTGGGGGAGGAGATAAGATACTGAACACTACCTTTCTGAGTGTGTGTTGATTTAGACTGACAATGTGTCCTCATTTATATGCAGCGGCAGGGAGTCAGGGCGACCTTTCAGGCATAGATGGATGGCCTGAGGTTGGAGCTAACGAGGATGGATGGTCGCCTAATCGAGGCGAGAGAGAGGGAGGGCCAGGCAGAGAGGGCCCAAGCCCAGGCTGTCGCAGATTTGGAGTTCTTGAAGAATTGGGTGCTGAAGAAGTGCCAAGAGAAGCAGCGACAAGGCCAGTCAGAGACGCCAGCGAGGACCAGGTCGATCTATGTGTCCCTAGACGACCTCCTGTCCTTAGGAGATCCGTCGTTGGGACGAGTCGGACCACAACCAGAGGCGTCAATGGCGACGAGTCCACCTCTCCCAGACCGGTGCCAAGAGAGGGAGGAGGAGGTGGTGAGCAGCTCGCATAGGCAGAGGCCTAGCGAGGGATAGAGGAGGGAGGAGTGAGCCTCCAGATGTACTACCATGGGTATGCCCCTATCATGCTATGTACAAAACTTTTAACCTTTATAGTGGACTTTTGTGCTTTTGTCCATCCAGTGTGTGTGTTTGAATGGTTTGCCAAATTTGTTTCTGCATCCACAACACTTAAAGGAAAAAAGTTAGTGTAGATCTATCTTTACCCCCTTACCTAAAAGATATACCTTTCTTGAGATCTGGTCAATGGACGAAATCTTATTCAAGATAAGAATAAAATACTAAAGGGAAATATGTACGTGCATTTTTGCTTTGTTTGTTTTTTTTTTATTAGTAGGAAAATAAGATGAAGCACCCCGGAAAATTTAGTGATTTAAAATTTTAAATAAATGAGAATAAATAATTTCTATAATATTTGAATGTTTAAAATATACGTACCATTATCGTATCTGCAAGAACACTTCGGAAAATTCCATGAAAACTATAAATCAACCCCAAACATTATTCCTAAATGTTCCACATAGAAATTCATGCAATGAAAAATCCGATTGACCAAGTGTACGTCACACAGTGACCGATTATCCCAAATAAGGAAACAAGTCGAAAAACCGTTAACACGGAAATACGACACGACCATAAATTAAATAAAAATGTTGGAGAGACTTCCAACATTACATATTGATGACCCATTATCGATATTGGGCCAATGGATCACTTTTGGTCCAAAAATCAAATGGAGCATGAAAAATACCCATAAATTCGCAACCCTAAATAAGCTGAAAATGGAAGGAGGCAATTAGGGTTAAATTGGATGCAATAATGCTCTCTTGGTAACCCAAATTCATGCCTAGCCATCCTTGGAGGTTGCTTGATGGCCAAGACACTCCAATGGAGGAAGAAATCTTTAAAACATGGAAGGGGGCATGCTAAAACCGCAACTCTTCTTTCCTTGTTGCAATATGACATCCAAAAGCCATAGATGCATAAATACTCTCCACAAAACCCTCGAGGATGAGTTTTACATCTTGATGGGGTCGTGTGGAGGAGTTCTTGGCGGTTGGGGAGCAGAAGATTGGCCACACCAAGCTCATCTTCTTCCTCGTTACGTTTGCTTCGTCCTATGCAAACCGTCCACTTGGAGTCAACCAAAGGTGGGGCAAACATAAATCCTATCATGCAAGGATTATACCCCTGGAAAGAGGGTCAAGTCTACTTCTAAACCCAACTGGAATGCACAATTTTCATGTAGTATACTGGGTGTATTAGGCATCTCCAACCAGTTGTCTGAACAAGGTTTTCTAAAGAATGAAACTTCCTCAACCTAGAAGGTAGGTTTTCTCGAGCCAAACCTTAACAAATCATATACCAATGTGTAGCGCATCAAGTCTAGTTTCATTTCCAATTGGTTTCATCGAATTCCAATAAGTACATCGTGAGTTTTGGGCGTTTTGCCAATGTCACGCATGTTAGGAACTTTTTACATTCTTGTCCATTTATTACGCAATCCGAGGCCATTTTAAATTATTCCAAAACCATAGTTCTATCCTATTACATGTTTACAACAATTTCATGTTGACACTTTTGTCCCAAGAGTCCTAGTTTAGAAGATATAAGTGTTGCATGGATCGAGCACCTATTTTCATGCATTTTTCTTCATTTTCGGGTTGATATTTGAACCGCGTTCGGTCCGGGCGACGTGATTCCCATGCCTGGTATCGTGTCGAGCTTGGCCGATGCGATTTAGTAAATCGTGACTGCGAGGTCCGACACGATTCTGCGTCTGACCAGTCAACGGCGCGCGTGAGACTTCGCACCGCGTGGGAGTCTGTGCATGTTTGAATCGCGGCGTGATCTCCCGACGCGATTCAGCAAGTTTTCCCGCCCAATGTTTTATTTAATAAATTTCCATAAATGCGTCCGTTTCCCCCGACGCGATTGAAGTATAAATGCGGCCACATAGGTGGACGCGATTTACCTTCTTCACAAATTCACCTGTTTTGACTATGCACTGCGTTATGAAGTGCGTCCATTGTGTAGGACGCATATTTCAAGGATTAACTGTAGCATATCGACTGTTCGGATCGTCTTATATTCGTTGTGGTGGCTAGTGTGTGTGGCCCACATTGTGAGTAGAAAGTGCTTTCACAGGTTTCCGGGGCATTATGGGCCGGCTGGTTGGCACAAAATGCAGGTTTGTTCTCTATCTTTGAACGCGACAGAGGGGCGCATCGCGTTCTCATCGTGACACCCGGGGACGTCGCGTTCATGTTGCCGCTGTTTTGGCTCGTCGTCTGCATGCGCCCCGCGTGTCGCGCACTAGACAGGCGTGCTGATGTCGACAGGCGAATCGTGACGGGTAGACGCATCGTGACCAGGTCGCAACGTCGTGATACGTCACGTTCCCAACCGAGCTGTGTTTTTAAGAAACCCTGGATGAACAGAGCTTTCATAAGCTCTGCTTGGCCTGGGGAGGTTTTGCTCGTGGGTTTTTGTGCGATTGGAGCTTGTGGGCCTTGGTTGGTCTTGTTCTTGCCGCGAGGATCACGTGTGGAGCGGGAGAAACGCTGGGTTAACGCCATTTAGGTGTTCTTCATCAAGGTAGGGAGATTCTACCCTTTTTCTTTGTGGAATCACTGTGTGTGTGTCGTGTGATGTGTTTACTGCTTTAAGAACCGTAGAAGGAATGCTAGGACATCACAAAGAGCATGAAAAATGGATTAGAAACCATGTATGGTAGGATTTTTAGGGTTTTCTGGCGAAGGGGACCTAGATAGGGTTTTTCGCCTGCGAAGGCGACGGTTCCCCCTGTCGCGATCTGATCGCGACAGGACGATACGTCGCGTTCGCTATTTGGATTTCGACTGGTCGGGGCGTCGCTATCTAAACGCGACCTAGTCCTCTGTCGCGATCACAGCCGAGGGTTGTTATTTGCGTACAAATGTTAATGTATGTATCCGTTACTATTTAACCGATGCAGGGCATGGTTAACCGATGTGTGTAGAGGTGGTTTGTGGTGCTTTGGCATTTGTTGCACTCCTTGGGAGTGCTGTTCACATGGTGAGCTGCAGGCTCACGTTGTAGTGTGTGTAACTGGTTTCATTGACCCGTATGTGTTCACGTGGTTTGTGTAGCGTGCACGAGTTTCTGTGTGCGTGGCAGGTAGTGTTACGCCTTCCGTGGTTACCACTTCAGTTGGGAGCCCCAGGTTCCGAGGTGAGCCAGGCACGTGGGTGTGCTCGGGGTTTGTCCCGGTACAGTGGTACTGTCAGGGTCTTGTCGTCTTCCTGGACACCCTGACTCTCGGGGAGAGTTGCCGTCCCTCTGAGGGAAAGACAACAGTGGGACAGTGACTTGTGAGAGTTTGTGTTTAGTCACTTGTAGTGCGCTCGTAGTTGGGGGGACAGACACCAGTAGACATACTGGACCCCAGCTAGTCCTCTTTCCAGTGCCTCACTTTAGGGAGCTTAGGCCGGAGTCCCTAAAGGTGACAGGCATGGGCCTGCGGGGTGTGACCTGCAGGTGTGGTGGTTTGGTTGGTCTCCACAGTTCTTGTTTGGTTTAGTGGAGCGGCAGCTGGACCTTTCATCCGTGGCTGCGAGACTGAGAGGTAGACCTGTGTGTTTGTCCGGGTTGGTTGCTGGTGTCGCGAGCCAGGCTACGCGACCCGAGTTTGGTGTTTACCTACTTTAGCTCGTACACCTGTTTGGGTTTTCCATTTATTTATTTATTAACATTACTTTCGAGATCAGCAAGCGGTAAATAAGTTACAGCTTTAATATCTTGCTTAAATAATTCTATAAATTGTTATAGCGTAGCTTCCTGCTTAGTTTCTTGAGTTGTGGTTTGCTCGATTTCTTTGGGGGAGTTTCCCTACTGAGCCAATGACTAGCGAGGCTTACCCCTACTCCTTTCAGGTGAGGGAGAGCAGGAGGCTTCCCAACCGTCTTCTAGTTCTGGATTGCACCGTAGCGGAGCAGGGTCTGCGCCACCTCCAGCAGTGTAATTTTCTCTCTCTGTACACCTCGGGGTATGCCCCAGGTTCCGTTGTACAGGTTTATGGTTTTAGTTGAGAAACTGGCTATGTAAATCCCATGTAAATAGTTGTGGAATAGAAAGTTTACTTTTGTTCTGTGGTTTCCTTTATATTTCTACGGACTTATGTGAATAAAATCCCTTGCAAAGCTTCAGCTCGTTCGCGGGAGGCGGAGTCGTGTCAGGCTCGTTATCAGGTTAACGGGTTTGAACGATGTTGTCCGTCACAGTTGGGCAGAGCATAGTCTCTATAAATGTTAAGGAACAGGAAATTTACATAGCCAATTCTTTACTTAAACCCACTGCTGGTAGTTGACCCTGGGTTTTTGTGTTAATACTTGTTGTGTTGTATGGTTGAAAATTGTTTGTGCAGGATTAGAAATGGCAGATCAGAGAGATTGGGGAGGAGGTGGTGATGATCCGGAGGATCCTACCCATAGGATGATTGAGCGGGTATGGGAAAGTCTTATGGAGATTCGTATGAGGATGGATCAGCCAGGATCTGCATAGCCAGCGATACCAGTTGTTGAGGAGGCAGTGCCAATAGCCCCAATTTTACCCCAAGTAGGAGTTGAGGTACCTCCTGTAGTACCTGTGCACCCTGAAGTACTAGTGATGCCAGCTACCACAAAGGATCCCACAGCTCTTGTGGAAAGGTTTCTGAGGTTACAGCCCCCTACTTACTCAGGTGGCCCTAACCCAGATACTGCAGAGCATTGGATACATGAGATTGAGAGGGTATTTGTGACGATGAGATGTCCGCAGGAGGATAGAGTTATTCATGCTATTTATCAGTTGAGGGGATTTGCTCAGGAATGGTGGAGGCTCAAGTTGCAAACTGTTTTTGCAGGAAGGACAGAAGATGGAATTACTTGGCTAGAGTTTTTGACGGTTTTCAATGACACGTTCTTTCCACTACAGATCCAGCAACCAAAGAGGGAGCAGTTTAGAACTTTACAGCAAGGAAGATTGTCTGTGTTGGAGTATCAGATGAGATTCATGGCATTGAGTAGATATGCTCCTTATGTGGTGACCGATCATGCAATAATGCTGGAGTATTTTATTAGGGGATTGAGGTCTGAGTTGTAGGATGCAGTAGCTCCACTAATGTGCAGCACAGTGGAGAAAGCGGCACAGCGAGCAGCTATGTTAGAAAGGACTTTGCAGGCTAGGCAGAGTCAGTCTCAGGTCAGAGGTTCAGGCAGTTTTCGACTTCCCCAGCAGTCGCAGGCATTAGCAAAGGAAAGGCACCCTCAGGAGCATCATCTTCTGGGATAGCAAAGTGGGGTAACCAGATCAAGAAATTCTTTAAAGGAGGAGGACGTGGCAGAGGCAGGCAATAGGGTTTTTAGCAGGGTGGTTTTCAACAAGGGCGTGGCTACAGGCCACCGGTTCCAGAGGAGTCCCAACAGAGTACCGTAGGTCAACCCACAACTTTTCGGGAGGTCATATGTTATGCTTGTGGTCAGCCAGGGCATTATGCCAGGGATTGTCCGTCTCGAGGATATGGTTATGGCAGGGGAACACAGCAGCAGCAGCAGACATATCAGCCGTCAGCAGAAGAGGCAGAGGAACCCCTTTTTAGAGAGGAGGTCGAGGTCGGGTGATGGCAATCACCAAGGCGTAGGCAGAAGCATCAAATCTCATTGAAGGTATATTACCGATCTTCGATTTCTCAGCTAGAATATTAATTGATCCGGGTGCTTCTCATTCATTTATTTCTGAAGATTTCTTGGATAGTCTGGCTCATCCCATAGAAGAAAGGCAATGTGAATTGGTGGTTGAGGTTCCTGTTAGAATGTGGAGCCCGAACTCTCTAGTAGATCTGCACAAGGGGTCAGGTCGCGGTTCGAATGCATCAACTGAAGTCAGCAGTCGAATGTATCAGTCGAATGCATTAGCTAAAGTCAGCAATCGAATGCAGTAGTCGAATGCATCAGTCGAATGCATCAGTTGAAGTCAGCAGTCGAATGCAGCAGTCGAATGCATCAGTCGAATGCATCAGTTGAAGTCAGCAGTCGAATGCATCAGTCGACTTATGTAGTGGGAGCCTGTCTGTAGTCGAATGTAGCATTCGACTACAGCAGTCGAATTTGTCAAGGCATTCGACTTCTCCTTTCCGAGGTCAGGCGACTTTGCAGTTCTGAGGCGGTTCTGAGTTAGGGGATTTTTTGTCCATGTGAATCTCGATTATGGCACCCTAATCTCCCAGTATATAAAGGGGGGTACATTCTCTTTGTAAGGAAGTTGTGGTTGTAGTATTGGAAAGCTATTGTGGCCGTGGATGAAGGCTCTCGCCTCCGAACCACGTAAAATCTGGTGTCTCTGTGTTCTTCTTCTCCCTTCTTCCATCTCTTCTCCAAACTCTACGTGTGAGTTCTGTGAGAGAGGGCTGCCGATTGGGGGGACGATTTCCCCAACAGTTCCTACTGGTGATTTTATCCTTACCTCTTGTTATTTAGATGAGGTTCCAATTGTCATTCATGGGAATCAATTGCCGACAAAGTTATATGCTTTGTCTTTAAAAGAATATGATTTGATTCTGGGTATGGATTGGTTAGAGGCTTATGGTGCTTTGGTAGACTGTAGAAAGAAGAGGGTCAGGTTTTGTAGACCTGATGGAGCAACCTTTGAATTTCAAGGTATGCCCTTTTATTCTTCTAAGTTTATCATTTCTGCGCTCAGGACTAGAAGATTAATTAATGCAGGATGTGTAACGTATCTTGCTTCTGTGAGTCTAGTTGAGTCTCATAAATCAGTAGAGTCTATGCCAGTGGTTAGAGAATTTAAAAATGTATTCCCAGAAGATTTGTCGGGGCTAGCACCGTGTAGAGAGGTAGATTTCACTATTGAATTAGAACCAGACAGTATGCCGATCTCAAAGGCACCGTATAGAATGGCACCAATAGAATTAAAAGAGTTAAAGAAGCAGTTGCAGGAATTATTAGAGAAAGGTTTCATCAGGACAAGTCACTCACCATGGGGTGCACCAGTACTGTTGTTAGAAAGAAGGATGGTAGTCTGAGGATGTGTATAGATTACCGGCAGTTGAATAAGGTTACTATCAAGAACAAGTATCTGCTCTCAAGAATAGATGATTTGTTTGATCAGCTTCAGTCAGCAAAGGTGTTCTTCAAGATTGATTTGAGGTCAGGATATCATCAGTTGAGAATAAAGGAAGAAGATATTGAAAAGTCTGCTTTCGGGACCAGGTATGGACATTATGAATTTGTAGTAATGCCATTTTGGTTGACAAATGCGCCAGCAGCATTTATGAACTTGATGAATAGGATATTTCATCCATATCTGGATCAGTTTATAGTAGTTTTTATCGATGATATCTTGATATATTCAGCATCAGAAGAAGAGCATGCAGCCCATTTAAGAATTACATTGCAGGCATTGAGAGAGCATCAACTGTATTCTAAGTTCAGTAAATGTGAATTCTGGTTCAAAGAGATATAGTTTTTAGGTCATGTGATATCTGGTGAAGGAGTTGCAGTGGATCCAGCAAAAGTGGAAGTAGTGTTGAAGTGGGCAGAGCCAAAAACAGTGTCAGAGATCCGAAGCTTTTTGGGTCTTGCAGGTTATTATAGAAGATTTATTCAAGATTTCTGTAAAATAGCAGCCCCAATGACTAAGTTGACCAGTAAAGGAGTTTCTTTCGTGTGGTCTTTTGAGTGCAGGCGCAGCTTTACTGAATTGAAAAGAGGCTTACTACAGGACCAATATTAGAAATTCCTTCAGGAAGTGGTGGTTTTGTGATATATACAGATGCATCCAGAAGAGGATTAGGGGCAGTATTAATGCGGCATGGAAAAGTGGTTGCTTATGCTTCCAAGCAATTAAAGAAACATAAAGAGAATTACCCGACTCATGATTTGAAGCTGACAGCGGTAGTGTTTGCTTTGAAATTTGGCAGCATTATTTATATGGAGAATGATTTGAAATATTCACAGATCATAAGAGCTTGAAATATATATTTTCACAGAAAGATTTGAATTTAAAGCAACGCAGATGGATGGAATATTTGAAAGATTATGACTTCAGTTTAGGATATCATCCGGGTAAAGCAAATGTTGTGGCAGATGCATTGAGCAGAAAAGCTGCTATGAATCAACTTATGATCAGAGAATGGAAATTATATGAATAGATAGCAGATAATTCCTTATATGTGCCAAATATTCAGCATAGAGCAATGTTGGCAAATAGTGCAGTTAAACCTTCTCTTTATAGACAGATAGTTGAAGCCCAGAAAGCAGATGAGAACTTGGTAGATATTTGAAGTATGGAGGAGGTAACTGACACATTCTAGCAAAATTACATTTATTGAATATGACAGATATTAATTACAAGAACTAACATAATGTTTGTATATAAACAACGTGTTTAGCGGAACTTATTACATGGTATTCCTCATTGTCGTCTGAATGAGGAACAAGCAAAAGTAAATTGTAGCCTATTACATTCTCATTCTATCTATTAAGAAAAGCAAAAGATGACTGCACTCCTTGGCATAAGATGGTCCTCTCAGCACTCAAGTCCCCCTTAAGCAATATCTCCATCTTGTTCACCTGAAAATGTTAAATTGAATGAGCTAACTAGCCCAGTTGGATTCAATTCCTTTAATTCAAAAGGATTCAGATGCATATATTCAAGGTAAGACAAGTATAGATTTCTGACATGGAGTGTTCAAGATAATGAACAAGCATGACAAATCAATAATACATAATGGGCAAGAACCTTTTTAGAAGCAAGGTTAATCACTCAGAATGATGCTTAAATTTTGAACTAAACACATTTCCACACACACAAGCATGACATGATGACTAATCAAACACAAATTGATGTATGCCAACATCCACGATGTCCTTATCACCCCCGCGTGGCCACTGATGAATTCGGGTGCTCCCCCTAGGACTGAACCAGCCCTTATTTGCCAGGCATAATTCTTAAATGAGTCCGAGACTCACAAATTGTCATCATCACACACTCATCACTGTAATGAGTCAAGAATACACAAGGGTTCATTCAAAGTTTACACACAAGAGTGAAGGAACTTTGTTTCCTTACTGATTTCAAAATTGATAATCCTTCAAGGTCAATTTTGTTCGGAACTTTGAAGAAATGATTCATGGTACAAAGAAGGGTAACATGACTGGTTTTAGTAGGTGTTTAGGGGGTAAAAACCACAAGACTTAGGTGGACTATTAGTTGGAACAATTGGGTAAGATTTGCACCAAGGAATGGAGCAAAACAGGTGCTGGAAACATGACCCTGTCAGTACCTGTCGACAGGCAGAAGCTTGCTATCGACAGGGGCTGGTTTCCAGAGACAGAACCTCAGTTCTGTATGCATATGTCGACAGCCAGTAATGGGGCTATCGACAGCCACACACAGGTGGTGATTTCTGGGTTCTGGAATGAGGATCCTGTCGATTGGCATAAGCTTATCTATCGACAGATTCAGTGTAAACATTCAAAAATCGATTCAAACCGACTAGAAATTGTACTAACAAGATCTTCTATCATTCCTAACATGATTAGGACTTTGAACAAGTATGATTTCAGTTTTATAACTCAATGTAACATGACAAGAAGATGGAAGGAAGATCATGGAATATAAATCACATGGATGATTAGTAAAAAATTAAGCTCAAGGGAAATTGAATGGGAAATCACTTCTCTTAGAACTCTCTTCTCTTTTTCCATTAATCACTTATCAAGTACACTCACTTGAGACCTCCATGGCCTCTCAATGAATCAATCTCACAAAGGAGAAAGAACCGTTATGGTTCCGTCTACACTACACAGGAAAATTGATATGATTTCAGATTTGAGACATGTTGGAAATGAAAAGAAATGATGGGTGATCTCCTATAATCAAACACAAATTTAGTCATGATGATGGTTCAATTCTGGGCAGGGAACTACTTTCCATGTCTGGAAAATGGCACACACGTGGTAAGGGATCACTTTACATTACCTAAACTATGTCGAAATGTAAGATGAATAGGTGAAGAGTAGGAAGAGAATCCTACCTTACTGAGTAGTGGCAATATCTCTTCACTATGGAAATCCACAGAATCAAAGGAAAGAATAGAAAGCTTGCACGTCTGAAGTCTTAACAGATGCACTGTGCACTAGAAGAATGAGGGCCCTTTGTAGACCAAGTAGCAGCAACACACAGCAAGAATTCCAGTCGTGGCTTGCTCTGGAACAGGGTACAAGAATACAACAGCTCCAGCTAGTAACCACTATGGACCTTTGTGAACACAGCAGCATCCTAACGGGAGGAAGGTGGAAAAGATAGTTACGATGGCCTTTGAGGTGTATTTATAACCCAAGGTGCCTTCCATGCATAACGACACGACAACCCCTTATGTTTTAGAACCATGTCCTGAAGATGATTGAGTGGATCGAGAAGCTCACAGGTCTAGGACTTGTCCTTGAGGATGACCTATGTGTGGATCTAATACTTCAATTCCTTCCAGATTCCTTTTCACAATTCATCATGAATTTCAATATGAACAAGATAGTGGCAACCCTGCCTGAGCTCCTTAATATGTTGAGGGAAGCTGAGGATTCCATTAAGAAGGAGAAGCCAGTTCTCCACGTTGATGAGATCAACAAGAAGAGGAAGGCATGGAAGACCCTTAAGAAGAGCAAAGCAAAGGCAATAAAGCGGGCAAGGCAAAGGTCGCCAAGAAAGACCCGGCCAAGGATAAAGGAAAGTGCTTCCACTGTGGCAAGGATGGCATTGGAAGAGGAACTGCAAGGAATACCTAGCAGAAAAGGCAAAGCAGAAGCTTGGAGAAGCTTCAGGTATATTCATGATTGATCTACATTTGTCCGAAAATTATGATAATGCATGGGTATTAGATACCGCATGTGCATCTCATATTTGTAATTCGTTGCAGGTTCTGACAAAGTGTAGGAGACTAGCAAAGGGTGAGGTTGACTTAAGAATGGGGAATGGCGCAAAAGTTGTTGCTGTTGCTGTCGGCGAAGTCAACCTGCTACTACCTCATGGAGCCGCACTTGTGTTGGATAAATGTTACTTTGTTCCTTCTATCATCAAAAACATCATTTCCATTTCATGTTTGACTAAAAATGGATATAAGTTTTTTTTTGAGAACCATGGTTGTTCACTAATTTTGGATGATGAGATCATTAGTAAAGGAACATTGTTCAATGGTTTGTTTACATTAGATGTTGCTTCACATGTCATGAATGTTAGTACGTCTAAAAGAAAGAGAGATGAGGTGAACAAGCTTACCTATGGCATTGTAGGCTAGGTCATATCCATGAGGGTAGAATTCAAAGGTTGTTAAAGGATGGATATTTAGACCCATTTGATAATGAATCATATGCAACCTGTGAATCTTGCCTTCAAGGAAAGTTGACCAACTCTTCATTTAGTGGAACTGGAGAGAGAGCTTCTGGGTTACTAGAACTCATACATACTGATGTATGTGGACCCATGTCCATACAAGCCAGAGGAGGATATTCTTACTTCATTACATTCACTGATGACTTCTAAGGTATGGACATGTGTACTTAATGAAGTACAAGTCTGAGGCCTTTGAAAAATTCAAAGAATATAAGAATGAAGTAGAAAATCAGACTGGAAAGAGTATTAAGATTCATCATTCAGATCGAGGAGGAGAGTACTTGAGTACAGAGTTCACCCAATTTCTAAAGGACCATGGAATTCTATCCCAATGGACTCCTCCTCATACACCTCAGCTCAATGGTGTATCGGAAAGGAGGAATCGCACATTATTAGATATGGTGCGATCCATGATGAGTTTTGCCAACCTACCCATGTCATTCTGGGGATATGCCCTACAAACCACAGCTTACCTTCTGAATAGAGTTCCAACTAAGACGGTAGTGTCTACTCCATATGAGATATGGAAAGGGAAGAAGCCCGATCTTAATGTTATTAAGATTTGGGGCTGCCCTACCCACGTTAAGAGACACAATCCTGATAAATTGGAATCAAGGTCAGAACGGTGCATATTCGTGGGATACCCCAAGGAAACTTGTGGGTATTATTTCTATCACCCCGAGGACCAAAAGGTCTTTGTTGCCAAGAGAGCAGTGTTTCTTGAGAAGGAACACATTCTTGGTGGAAATAGTAGAGTGTGATAGAATTGAGTGAGGTTGGGGAACCTGGCTGAAGCACCATTCTACAAGAAGAGTCTGTTCAAGTACCTATCAAACAAATTCCAATTTGTGTAGGTCAAGTAGAGTTCCTATCCCTCCTGAAAGATATGTGGGACATATCAAGGGACAAGACTCTGAGGATATTGATCCTCAAACCTACGAGGAGGCTATTATGAGCATAGACTTCAGGAAATGGCAAGAGGCCATGAATTCTGAGATGGATTCCATATACTCCAACCAGTTTGGAACCTAGTTGATGCACCTGAGGGTATTGTACCCATTGGGTGCAAATGGATCTTCAAGAAGAAGATTGGAGTAGATGGAAAGGTAGAGACCTTTAAGGCAAGGCTTGTGGCAAAAGGATATCGTCAAGGCAAGGTATTGACTATGACGAAACCTTTTCGCCCGTCGCCATGCTAAAATCTATCAGAATTTTATTGGCTATTGCAGCATACCACTATTATGAGATCTGGCAGATGGATGTAAAAACCGCATTCCTCAATGGCAACCTCGAGGAAGAGGTGTATATGATACAGCCTGATGGATTCGTTTCGAGAAAAGTCCAGATAAGGTGTGCAAGTTGCTTAAGTCTATTTATGGGCTAAAGCAAGCTTCCCGAAGTTGGAACATAAGATTTGATGAGGTAATCAGATCTTATGACTTCGTTAAGAACGAAGATGAGCCTTGTGTATATAGATAAGTGGGAGTGTTATCATTTTCTTGGTGTTATATGTCGATGACATTCTCATCATTGGAAACGATATTGGAATGCTATCCATAGTTAAGACTTGGTTATCAAAGAACTTCTCCATGAATGACTTAGGGGAAGCATCCTACATTTTGGGGATTCGGATCTATAGAGATAGATCTAAGAGGATGCTTGGCTTGTCCCAGTCCATGTACATAGACACCATAGTCAAAAGATTTGGCATGGAAAATTCCAAAATAGGTCTCATACCACTGAGACATGGAATTTCACTTTCTAGGAGTATGTCTCCAAAGACTCTAGAAGAAAGGGCATACATGGATAGAATACCCTACGCGTCTGCTATAGGATCTATCATGTATGCAATGATATGTACTAGACCTAATATAGCGCATGTCTAAGTGTTACGAGTAGGTATCAGGCCGATCCAGGTTTGGAACACTAGAAGGCAGTAAAGTGTATCCTTAAGTACTTAAGAAGGACTAAGGATCTTATACTAGTATATGGAGGAGGTAGCCTCAAGGTTGAAGGCTACACAGACTCAAGTTTCTAGTCTGATATCGATGATAGTAAGTCTAACTCAGGGTATGTTTTTACCCTGAATGGAGCAGCAGTAAGCTGGAAGAGTTCCAAGCAAGATACTATTGCTGACTCGACTACCGAGGCAGAGTATATTGCTACTTTAGAAGTAGCGAAAGAAGCTGTCTGGATGAAGAAGTTCATCATAGATTTAGGAGTGGTGTTTGGCCATGAAGAGCCAATTTCATTATTATGCGACAACAACGGGGCGATTGCTCAAGCAAAGGAACCCAGGTCTCATCAGAAGTCTAAGCACGTTCTAAGGAGGTTCCACTTGATTAGAGAGATTGTGGCCCATGGCGATGTAGCAGTAAAAAGAATTTCATCCGATGATAACATTGCGGATCCACTGACAAAGCCACTGACTCAAATTGTTTTGAGCGACACCGAGGTCTGATGGGAATCAGACATGTAGGTGATTGGTTTTAGGTCAAGTGGGAAATTGCTAGTTATAGGTGCCCTCCAAGCCAATTCACGTGAGTGATGGCACTTGTAATTATGTACAATATCTTTTGGTAATATTATAATGTTATTTTCTCACTGTATATTCCATACGTATGTATACTGTGATGTCCATGGGTCTGTGCAATGGGAATTGGATCATGATGAGATCATGATAATGAGGTCGATCCTCTTTAAACATAGATCCTAAATATTCCTAGTCATAGGTTACTCAAGAAGGACATGGTGCAGGTGCTTATTATGGAGATAATAATTCACTAAGTCAGAAGGAGTTCTAACGAGTACAACTCACGGCCAGCTCGATATTAGGCCTAGAGGGTCACACACAAAAGGTGGATAACGCGATGAATAGAGGATTGGATAAAAGTTATCCAATAAGCCTTATTTAACCCATTATGGACCTATTGGGTAAGACCCAATAAGCCTTGATAAGGATCCATAAGGAGCATACTAGGATTATGCCACCTCACCCCTTCTGGAAGGAGGACACCTCATCATCATTAATCATCATTACATGATGAGATGTCCTTACAAGGTGTCCCTCTTGTTATCATGACATGGTGAGGTGTCCTTGCAAGGTGTCCCTCTTATCATCATGACATGGTGAGGTGTCCCTATGAGGTGTCCCTTGTCATGATTACATGACGAGGTGTCCTTGTAAGGTGTCCCTCTTGTCATCATTACATGGTGAGGTGTCCCTGCGAGGTGTCCCTTGTCATGATTACATGACGAGGTGTCCTTGCAAGGTGTCCCACTTGTCATCATGACATGGTGAGGTGTCCCTATGAGGTGTCCCTTGTCATCATGACATGATGAGGTGTCCCTGATGAGGTGTCCTTTAGGCTCTCTATAAATAGAAGGGGTTCTCTTTAAAGTTTATGGGCTAGAGCTTGAGAAGAGAAACCACTACTTCATCCCCCCTTCCCGTCTCACCCTCTTGTGCTCTCCCTAGGCAAGAGGAGAACTTGGAGGGCCGAGCCCTCTTGTTGTTGCTGCTATTTGATGCTATTGGCCGCGGTGTGGCGTTGCACGACTAGGAGGAGTGGCACCACGGTGTAGGAGGGGTCATCGTCATCGCCGATCATCCATTGTGTGGATACCGCTAGAGGGAGTCTCACGAGAGCTCCTTCAAACAAGGACTAGTTCTGCGCTTCAGGGGATATACGATCTCCCTAGGTGAGATTGTCTCACGCCTTATTTGTATGTATGTTTACATGCACCATACATCATAGCCCGATCAAGTACGTAGATGAAAATCGATTTTTTGTTTTACTTCCGCTGCGCATATGATGCCTCAAGTCGATTTCCAACACAATATAGGTAAGGCGCAGTCCATTCATGAACCTTTTGGCTTTTTGCTTATCCGTGGCTATGAGATGTGGGGCATACTTGGATAATCGAGCAAACTGGGCCTCATATTCGGATACTGTCATCCTTAGTTGTTTTAGAGTAGCAAATTCATTGGCTTTCTTTTCCTAGTCTACATCAGAGAAATACTGGTCATTAAACAACTCCACAAATTCATCCCAACTAATTTGAGTTGGCTCCTCCAATGTGGATATTACGGTGTCCCACCACGCTCTAGCATCTCGTTCCAACTGAAAAGTCACCAACCGGATCTTCTCTCCTCAGTACATTTAATTACTCCAAATATCCTTTCAATATCTCTTAACCAATTTTCCTCCTCGTCTGGGTCTGTACTTCCTGCAAATCTTGGAGGATCTAAACTTCAGAAATTCCTGAATAGACTTGTCCCATTATGGCTATTATTCTTAGCTATAGTCCTCATCACTCGAGTCAAGTCATGCATCAAACTTTCTATTTTTCTCCAATTGGCATCACTTCCTTCCATAATTAAGTTGGAAATATATCTGAAACATATAATAGGACATACATTAATTCCACAGTTCACCCAACTTGCATTCATCACATATGCACATTTCAAATCCACATGACACTCCATTTCCATTCATAAGTCAATAATTACATTAAAACATGGTATCACTAACCAGTAACTAAGTTACTGCAGTCCTCTCATTCCAACTTTCCCATTTTACAAACATACTTTCACTAACCTCTCACTCCAAATACACCTGGGAGTTACATATATTCAACTAACATTTACACAAAAGGAGAGGTTTACAAAAGAAGGACAAGTTGCCTAAGTCCTTACTAATTCTGGGTCAGGGCTATAATAGATTCTGCAGGTGGTGGCTATTGTGCTTCTTCGGCTCCGTGGTGTAATTCCCTGGCCGCATCGGTTAGAGCTTCCCAATAACCCTCGAACTGATGGAGCACATATCTTGCCCCAACCTTAAGTTGTCCAGCCTACACATGACTTGAGTCATTACTTCCAATGAAGCACCAGGATTGCCGGCAAAGAAAGCACCCACAGTCAAATTAAGCACTTCTTCCTTAATTTGCATATGAGAATCCTGTTGGGCTTGGGCATATAGCTCAATGCCTTGGCGTAGCATTTCCAATGCTGCTACCATCCTTTCTTGGGCATTCATGTCCAAACTGAAACAAATATCAAGTTAAGCATTTACATAATTACAGATACCATGCTAACTAATCCCATGTTTCTACCCCAACTCACTGGTTATCCCTAGGTTTATCGAACTAATGCTCTGATACCAATTTAATCTGTCACGTTCTAGCAAAATTACATTTACTGAATATGACAGATATTAATTACAAGAACTAACATAACGTTTGTATATAAACAATGTGTTTAGCGGAACTTATTACATGGTATTCCTCATTATCATCTGAATGAGGAACAAGCAAAAGTAAACTGTAGCCTATTACATTCTCATTCTATCTATTAAGAAAAGCAAAAGATGACTGCACTCCTTGGCATAAGATGGTCCTCTCAGCACTCAAGTCCCCCTTAAGCAATATCTCCATCTTTTTCACCTGAAAATGTTAAATTGAATGAGCTAACTAGCCCAGTAGGATTCATTCCTTTAATTCAAAAGGATTCAGATGCATATATTCAAGGTAAGACAAGTATAGATTTCTGACATGGAGTGTTCAAGATATTGAACAAGCAAGACAAATCAATAATACGTAATGGGCAAGAACCTTTTTAGAAGCAAGGTTAATCACTCAGGATGATGCTTAAATTTTGAACTAAACAAATTTCCACACACACAAGCATGACATGATGACTAATCAAACACAAATTGATGTATGCCAACATCCACGATGTCCTTATCACCCCCGCGCGGCCATTGATGAATTCGGGCGCTCCCCCCAGGACTGAACCAGCCCTTATTTGCCAGGCATAATTCTTAAATGAGTCTGAGACTCACAAATGTCATCATCACACACTCATCACTGTAATGAGTCAAGGATACACATGGGTTCATTCAAAGTTTACACACAAGAGTGAAGGAACTCTGTTTCCTTACTGATTTCAGAAATTGATAATCCTTCAAGGTCAATTTTGTTTGGAACATTGAAGAAATGATTCATGGTACATAGAAGGGTAACATGACTGGTTTTAGTAGGTGTTTAGGGGGTAAAAACCACAAGACTTAGGTGGACTATTAGTTGGAACAATTGGGTAAGATTTGCACCAAGGAATGGAGCAAAACAGGTGCTGGAAACGTGACCCTGTCAGTACCTGTGGACAGGCAGAAGCTTACTGTCGACAGCGGCTGGTTTCCAGAGACAGAACTTCAGTTCTATATGCATCTGTCGACAACCAGTAATGGGGCTGTCGACAGCCACACATAGGTGGTGATTTCTGGGTTCTGGAATGAGGATCCTATCGACAGGCAGAAGCTTATCTGTCGACAGATTCAGTGTAAACTTTCAAAAATCGATTCAAACCGACTAGAAATTGTACTAACAAGATCTTCTATCATTCCTAACATGATTAGGACTTTGAACAAGTATGATTTCAGTTTTATAACTCAATGTAACATGACAAGAAGATGGAAGGAAGATCATGGAATATAAATCACATGGATGATTAGCAAAAAATTAAGCTCAAGGGAAATTGAATGGGAAAGCACTTCTCTTAGAACTCTCTTCTCTTTTTCCATTAATCACTTATCAAGTACACTCACTTGAGACCTCCATGGCCTCTCAATGAATCAATCTCATGAAGGAGAAAGAACCATTATGGTTCCGTCTACACTACATAGGAAAATTGATATGATTTCAGATTTGAGACATGTTGGAAATGAAAAGAAAATGATGGGTGATCTCCTATAATCAAACACAAATTTAGTCATGATAATGGTTCAATTCTTGGCAGGGAACTACATTCCAAGTTTGGAAAAGAGCACACACGTGGTAAAGGATCACTTTACATTACCTAAACTATGTCGAAATGTAAGATGAATAGGTGAAGAGTAGGAAGAGAATCCTATGTTACTGAGTAGTGGCAATATCTCTTCACTATGGAATCCACAGAATCAAAGGAAAGAATAGAAAGCTTGCACGTCTGAAAGTCTTAACAGACGCACTGTGCACTAGAAGAATGAGGGCCCTTTGTAGATCAAGTAGCAGCAACACACAGCAAGAATTCCAGTCGTGGCTTCCTCTGGAACAGGGTACAAGAATACAACAGCTCCAACTAGTAATCCACTACGGACCTTTGTGAACACAGCAGCAGCCTAACGGGAGGAAGGTGGAAAAGATAGTTACGATGGCCTTTGAGGTGTATTTATAACCCAAGGTGCCTTCCATGCATAAGGACACGACAACCCCTTATGTGTCGCAGTAAAAAGCATTTGGTTTTTACTGTTGACACGTTAAACATGCAATCCTCTAGAGAAACACCTCAGGTAAGTACGTGTTACCTTCTCCAACAAGTGTGCTGGCCTCCCCATGGCTGCACACGTAGACACTAAATTTCCCAGAAAAATCCCTTCTGTAAATAGTAAAAAATTTAGCTGGCCCATTAGTCTTAATGTAAACATGTTCAAATGGTATCCATATGTCATGAAATTTTAACCATAGACTAATATAATGGTTTTGATAATTATGGTGATTTGTATTTAATTTTTAAATTTATTTTACACTAGGTGAAAAATCACCCGAAAAATAGTCGCGTCGACTTATCCTCGAAGTCCGCATGCCGAAAAATTCGAATATTTATATTTCTGAGATCTCCACATTTTTCTGGAAATTATGGTGTTCTCAGATTTTATTTCGTTGTCGTTTTCCGGTGTCGCCCTTTGGAAGCGCGCACCTCTGTGTACGACACTGGGGTAACGTACGTTACCACTAATTAAACCCAAACTCTAATTATTTCAATTTAATAACAATCATAATGTATAACAATCACATTATTCATATTTTTCTAATGCTTTTAATTTTTGGGGCGTTACAGTAACTTTGAGCCATGATAATGTAGTCAGATTAAAAGGCCGAGTATATGTTCCAGCTGATGCAGGAATTAGACAGAAAGTGTTAGAGGAGGCCCACAGGTCAAGATATACTATTCATCCAGGAAGTACTCAGATGTATCAGGGAATGAAGGGTTTTTACTTGTGGCCAAACATGAAAAGAGAAATTGCAGAATTTATAGTAAGATTTGCCATCTGTCAGTAAGTAAAAGCAGAACATCAACGACCAGGAGGTTAGTTGCAACCTTTTCCCATACCACAGTGGAAATGGGATGATATAGCTATGGATTTTATAGCAGGTTTGCCCAGCTCAGCAGGTCACAATGGTATTTGGGTTTTTGTTGATAGACTGACTAAAGTTTGCAGATTGTTACCGGTTAATATGTCATGGTCAATAGTTAGGCTAGCCAAATTATATGTGGAAAGAATAATACCATTACATGGAATTCCAGTTACTATTGTTTCAGATCGAGATCCAAGATTCACCTCAGGCTTTTGGAGAAGTTTGCAAAGGGTAATTGGTACAGAGTTAAGATATAGTTCAGCATACCACCCGCAGACAGAAAGGACCATTCAGATAATAGAAGATATGTTAAGGGCCTGTTGCTTGGTTTGGGGAGGAATATGGGAACGTCATTTGAGTATGGTTGAGTTTGCATATAATAACAGCTATCAAGCAAGTATCGGAATGGCACCTTATGAGGCATTATATGGCAGACCATGCAGGACACCATTGAATTGGCATGAGGTAGGAGAAAGGCAAGTTCTGGGTTCGGAGTTAATCAGGCAATGTGCAGAAATAGTTAAGTTTATTAAATAAAAACTTCGGATAGCACAGAGTCGACAGAAGAGTTATGCTGATAACAGATGCAGGCCATTGCTGTTTGAAGTAGGGGATTATGTATTTTTGAAGGTTTCTCCTACTAAAGGTGTATGTAGATTCAGCAAGTGAAGCAAGTTGAGCCCCAGATATGTGGGTCCATTCCAGATAATAGAAAGATTGGGCGAGACAGCTTACAGGTTAGATCTGCCAGCAGACTTCGCAGGTGTTCATAATGTGTTCCAAGTTTCAATGCTCAGAAAATACATTGAAGATCCGTCCCAAGTGATCAGTTACCAGAGGAATGAATTAAAGCCAGACATGACAATGCCAGAATATCCAGTGCAGATCACAGGCCGTAGAATCCAAAGCTCAGGAATAAGAGAATTGATTTAGTGAAAGTCAAATGGGAAAACAGACAAGGCGGTGAGGATACCTGGGAACTAGCAGAGGAAATGATGAAGACGTATCCATACTTGTTTGAGTAAGCTTTTAATTCTTTTAGGTGATAGTACCCTATTTGTTTTAAATTGAAAATTGTTGTTATCGGGTTCCACTTTAAATTTCGATGACGAAATTTATTTTAGGTGATAGTAATGTAGCATATCGACTGTTCGGATCGTCTTATATTCGTTGTGGTGGCTAGTGTGTGTGGCCCACATTGTGAGTAGCAGGTGCTTTCACAGGTTTTCGAGGTGTTGTGGGCCGGCTGGTTGGCCCAAAATGTAGGTTTGTTCTCTATCTTTGAACGCGATAGAGGGGCGCGTCGCATTCTCATCGTGACACCCGGGCACGTCGCACTCATGTTTTCGCTGTTTTGGCTCATCGTCTGCATGCGCGTCGCGTGTCGCGCGCTGGACGGGCGTGCTGACGTCGACAGGAGGATCGTGACGGGTAGCCACGTTGCGACCAGGTCACGACGTCGTGATATGTCACGTTCCCAACTGAGCTGCGTTTTTAAGAAACCCTGGCAGAATAGAGCTTTCACAAGCTCTGCTCGGCCAGGGGAGGTTTGCTCGTGGGTTTTTGGGCAATTCGAGCTCGTGGGTTTTTGAGCGATTCGAGGTGGGCCTTGGTTGGTCTTGTTCTTGCCGCGAGGATCACATGTGGAGCAGGAGAAATGTAGGGTTAATGCCGTTTAGGTGTTCTTCATCAAGGTAGGGAGATTCTACCCTTTTTCTTCGTGGAATCGTGGTGTGTGTGTCGTGTGATGTGTTTACTGCTTTAAGAACCGTAGATGGAATGCTAGGACATCACAAAGAGCATGAAAAATGGATTAGAAACCATGTATGGTAGGATTTTTAGGGTTTTCTGGCGAAGGGGACCCGGATAGGGTTTCTCGCCTACGAAGGCGACAGTTCCCCCTATCGCGATCTCTCTGGATTGCGACTGGTCGGGGTGTCGCTATTTGAATGCGACCCGGGCCTCTGTCGCGATCATAGCAGAGGGTTGTTATTTGCGTACAAATGTTAATGTATGTATCCGTTACTATTTAACCGATGCAGGGCATGGTTAACGGATGTGTGTAGAGGTGGTTTGTGGTGCTTTGGCATTTGTTGCGGTCCTTGGGAGTGTTGTTCACATGGTGAGCTGCAGGCTCACGTGGTAGTGTGTGTAACTAGTTTCAGTGACCCGTATGTGTTCACGTGGTTTGTGTAGCGTGCAAGAGTTTCTGTGTGCATGGCAGGTAGTGTTACGCCTTCCGTGGTTACCTCTTCTATCACGCTCCGAAATTTAGCCGCGGAATAAATACCGGGAGACGTGAACGATACAAATAGACGTATCACAGTTGAATAGCGCAGAGTCACAATTACATATAACCACACATTTCAGACCAGAATAATGTCATCAAAAGTACTCTTTATTCCATTTCAATTCACTAGTTACAACCTTACATAAGAAGGACTCACTGAAAAGAGTTCATTATTCAAATGAAAATGTTTCTCTAATACATCGACTACTCAACAACTATTCCTAGACTATCAACTCCTCATACGACGGGTGCTCATCACACTTGCCCTACCCCATCCGACTCCACTGGTTCCTCATCACTACCTGAAAAGGGCAGGATGAAAGGGTGAGCGAACTAGCTCAGTAGGATTTACATCTCAATATCGTGCGGCACTAATATACGTGATTAACATTTTAATTAGGTAAGATATGAACATGTATATGATGACAATGCATGCAATACTAACAGATTGAATAGCAGAGTAGAACAGATATCATCTCAGATCAAATGTCGAGTTGCATATACAAGGGACAGATATTTCAACAGTAGAATCGTATCAAAAGAGATTGGCCATATTCAAACAGATATCATGTGTTCACATGATCAGACGTATCATATCATATCAAATCAAACAAAGGCACATTTTTACGAATCTTGCTTGTTTGTTGTGCTATGCCAAGCACCAAGAGTCCATCTCCCGCGGTTAATAAGTACGTTGGGGCGCTCCTCCCCAGGACTAGACAGGGCCCCTATTGCACAGGCATTGGTCAAATGGACCGAAGTTCCATGTTGTGCCGAACAAACATATTCATATTATGGCCACAGAGTTTCAATGACAAGCTCATATTAAAAGGAACATGATCATTCATAGAGTCAAGGTATGACAAATAGCTCAAGAGAACAAAAGGCAGTATAATGACGTATCATGTTTCATAATCCTTTAATGTCTTGACATGAGGATGTTTCTAAAGACAGATCGTATGTAGGACATGTGCTTTCCATCTCCAGGGTACTTCATGGTACAACCAGTTCGGCCTCTATGTGGAAATCCATAGAGAATGGAGACTTACAGAGGTCTTAAGGAAAAGGTCGCTAGTCTACCAATTCAGAATAACCGGCAGAGAGCTTTCAATTCCCCAAGAAGGGTGTGCCTATTCATGCAAATGTGTAAGTGAGGAGTCATGGATCTTTCCTAACATGTATGCATATGGACAAATAATTAATTGAACACCGGAAAGCATGTAACTATTGAAACTCATATGCAAATCATGATATTAACTTCACTAACAAGTCCATACTAACATATATTCATCCCCATATATATTCACATCATATTCTTATCATATCAATTGACAATAGGGAAGATCACAAGATAATCCACTGAACATAAGGACATTCACAATTACACATTAGAATCATATTCGTATCATTACCATTTTTCAATGGTTGATTTCTTTTAGGTCTATGCATACTATATAACATCATGCACATGCTAGTAGACATCATGTAATGATCAGACCCAAGATATGTAATTTTTTTGCAAGGGTAGTGTCTTACTAGTGTCGACACAATGCTTCAAATGCAAGGCAAAATAATGCAGAACTGGTCAAGTAGTGTCGACACTAGATCAAGTAGTGTCGACACTAGAGACAGCTCCCAGAAAACCCAGTCAATAGGTCTGTACAGGGTGTCGACACTAGATCAAGTAGTGTCGACACTAGAGACCTTCCCAGAAAACCTGTTGTGTTGGTATGGGACAGTGTGTCGACACTAGATCAAGTAGTGTCGACACTAGAAGCCTTCCTAGAACACCTTTTGGGCTGATTTGGGACAGTGTGTCGACACTAGATCAAGTAGTGTCGACACTAGAGTCCCTCCCAGAAAAACATATAGGTCAAGTGTAACCGAAAACACATCTCATGCAGAGATTTACTTACCCTAATTATAACTCTCTAACAAATGACATTTAGATAAAATGTTCAACACAAAATATGATGAGAACAACTAGTATCAGAATTTTGATGTTGGGGGTTGGATCTAATTCGGTCTCAAATCCCGAGAATACATGCAGAACATAAAGCTAAGTGCAGCCCGAAATCGTACTATCATGCAGTGACTCTCTTACCATGCTTATAACTCTCTAATTAAAGACTTTTTGATAAAATGTCCAACATAAAAGATGATCTTGACTACATGTAGAAGAACTTTCATGAAGGAAGTTTAGTCTAATTCGGTCTTGAATCATGAGCATGATATGAAGAACGGGAAAAGCCCTAACTGTGCGCGACTTAGGGAAAACTACGAATACACAATGTATACTCCACGAAAATTAGTCAAACCAAGTGCATATGAACCTAGACTCGAAGATCTACATGATGGTGTTGGTTTTCTTTAATCTTGGCCCGAGAACACCTACCTTAGAATGCTAATAACTCTCTGCAGATTTCTGGGTTGATGCAGAGCGAGGTTGAGGAAGAGCACGTTTTCCCCAGCCGTCCTCCTCTTCCCCACTGCTCCAAACTTGCTGCTCACGACCCCAACTTGTTGCTAAACCTTCCCCAAGAGTTTAAGGACGAGTTCTTATAGATTTAAGGGTGTATTTACAAGTCCTAACGGGACTAGGAAAGGGGCTGCGAATTCTGTTTCCTACTTCCCAAGAAATCTGGGATTCTCTCACCCAAAGGAGGTAGCAAAGGTTTAGGAAACCACCTCTTAGGGTTGGGTTCGGTTTTGGCTTACCTTACATTACTAATCACCCTAATTTTAACCCTAAATTGCCCTCCCTAATTATTGCATAATTACATACACGAATTTCTGGGTATTTCCTTGTCCCAATTTTTATCCTTGGGCCAAATGTACCCCATTGGCCCAATCTTGTTAATGGGTTATTAATACATAATGTTGTAAGTCTCTCCAACATGTTTATTTAATTTATGGTTGGGTTATTTTTCCCGCGTTAACAATTTTTCTCGATGTGTTTCCTCTCGTACGATAATGGTACGTAAGTTTTATCGTTCCAATAATTACGGAATTTATTTATTCTCCTTTATTTCTAAAATTCTAAATCACTAAATTTCCGGGGTGTTACATCCTCCCCCACTTAAGAAATTTGGTCCCCAAATTCACACATAATGGTGTAGTTCGTACCTGAGAATAGTTCTGGGTGGTTTTTCTTCATTCTATTCTCTGTTTCCCAGGTAGCGTTAGTAACTCCGTCTCGACTCCATTGGACCTTCACCATAGGTATGGTACGATTCCTGAGTCGTTGAATCTTCCGATCCAGCAGTTTGATCGGCTTCTCTTCATAGGTCAGGTCCTCCCGAATCTCCAAGTCCTCATGATTGATTACATGGTCGGCATTGAATAAGTACTTCCTCAGCATGGATATGTGGAACACATTATGCACGTTCGCCAGCTGGGGAGGTAGTGCAAGTCTATACGCCACCTGACCAATCCTTTCCAGAATTTCAAATGGTCCGATGAATCTGGGACTCAACTTCCTTTGATCCCAAATCTTTGTATTCCCCTTGAAGGTGAGACCTTCAAGAAAACATGTTCGCCAACCTGAAATTCTAGTTCTCTCCTTCTCTTGTCTGCATAACTCTTCTGCCTAGATTGTGCTATCTTTAGACGTTCCCGGACAATTTGAACCTTTCTGACAGTCGCCTCAATTAAGTCGGGTCCAACCCATTGGTTCTCCCCAACCTCTTCCCAGCAAAGGGGTGATCTGCAACTCCTGCCATATAAGGCTTCAAACGGAGCCATCTTGATACTTGCCTGATAGCTGTTGTTATATGCAAACTCCATCAGGTACAACTGATCATCCCATCGACCTCTAAAATCTAGCACCAGAGCACGAAGCATATCTTCCACAATTTGATTGGTCTTTTCGGTTTGTCCATCAGTCTGAGGATGGAAAGCAGTACTAAAGTTTAGCTTTGTACCCATTGCTGCATGTAAACCCTTCCAGAAGTGTGAAGTAAATCTAGGGTCCCGATCCGATATTATGCTAGATGGAACCCCATACAATCTGACTACTTCCTTAACATATTGTGCAGCCAATACATCCACTGACCAGGTACTCTTGATCGGCAAGAAGTGAGCCGACTTAGTCAATCGATCAACTATTACCCAAATTGCATCCATACCAGCTCTAGTCTTGGGGAATCCTATGATAAAGTCCATACCGATGCTATCCCACTTCCATTTTGGGATTTCTAGTGGTAGCAGTCCACCAGCTGTAAGGAAATGCTCGGCCTTGACTTTCATGCATGTTAAACAGTATGACACATGATCGGCCACATCCCTCTTCATGTTTGGCCACCAGTACGACCTTTTTAAGTCTTGGTACATCTTTGTTGATCCAGGATGAATCGTGTACTTGGACTGGTGAGCTTCATTTAATAACCTCTTCTTGAGTTCTCCATGATCAGGGACACATGTTCTACCTCGGAATAGTAATCTTCCATCAGCTGATAGAGTAAAGTCAGGTCTTTGTTCTAGCTTCTCCTTGATCTCAACTAAGAATGGATCCTCTCCCTGTTTCTCCTTGATTTCGGTCAGTAGATCGGATTGTATCTGGAGATTGGAAATCATTACTTGTTTTCCTTCTTTCCCATGTCTAAGTTCAAGCTTGCAAATTGCTCCAGTAACTTCCATTCGCCCAGCATCATACTAGCTAGCATAGCTCCTGGTTGTCTACTTAGAGCGTCTGCCACTACATTGGCTTTCCCAGGGTGATATTGATGGAAAAGTCAAAGTCCTTAAGGTACTCTAACCACCTTCTTTGTCTCATGTTAAGCTCCTTCTGTGAGAATAGGTATTTCAAACTCTTGTGGTCAGAAAAGACTTTAAATTGCTCACCATAGATATAATGCCTCCAAATCTTCAAGGCGAATACTACAGCTGCTAACTCCAGGTCATGAACCGGGTAGTTCACTTCGTGGATCTTCAACTGTCTTGAGGCATAAGCTATTACTTTCCCTTGTTGCATTAAGACGCATCCCAGACCTGTTCCAGAAGCATCTGAATAAATTTCAAATCCTCCCTCTTCAGTGGGTAAGGCGAGGATAGGAGCAGTAGTCAGACACTTCTTCAAGTTGTTAAAGCTTCCTTCACATTCATCGGTCCACACAAACAGATTTTCCTTCCGGGTCAGCTTGGTTAATGGCACTGCAATCTTTGAGAAATCCTTTATAAACCTTCGATAATATCCTGCTAATCCTAGAAAGCTCCTGATCTCTGTGACGCTTGTCGGTCTTTCCCATTTCAGCACAGCCTCAACCTTTGATGGATCAACAGCGATACCATCCTTGGTTACCACATGCCCTAAAAAGGATACCTCCTCCAGCCAGAATTCACATTTACTTAGCTTGGCATATAATTTGTTCTCCCTTAAAATCTGTAATGAGATCCTCAAATGCTCCTCATGCTCTTCCTTTGTCTTGGAATAGATCAATATATCATCAATGAATACCAACACAAATTTGTCAAGATATGGACGATAAATGTTATTCATCAACTGCATGAAAACTGCAGGGGAATTTATTAGTCCGAAAGGCATAACAATAAATTCATAATGCCCATACCTGCTTCGGAAGGCTGTCTTGTGAATGTCTACTCCTTTGATCCTCAATTGATGATAACCGGATCTGAGATCTATTTTAGAGAAGTATCTAGCTCCAGATAATTGATCAAACAACTCATCAATCCTTGGCAGAGGGTATTTGTTCTTGATAGTTAACTGGTTTAGTTGTCTGTAATCTATACATAGCCTCATCGACCCATCTTTCTTCTTGACGAAGAGGACAGGTGCACCCCATGGCGATGTGCTTGGTCGGATGAAACCCTTCTCTAACAGTTCCATCAGTTGCTCCTTTAATTCCTTCAGTTCTGCGGGGGACATTCTATATGGTGCCCTAGATACTGGTGCTGCTCCAGGGACCAACTGATGGTAAAATCGACCCCTTGCTGAAGAGGAATTCCTGGCAAGTCTTCGGGAAAAACATCAGCTTATTCGCTGACAACATGGATGTCCTCAACTTTAACTTCCTTCTTTGTGATGAAAATAGTAGCAAGAAAGGCCATACAACCTTTCCTCATCATCCTTTTGGCTTGTAGCGCAGAGATAAGTGACAATCTCCTTCGGTTTCTATCCCCTGTGAACACTAGTTTTGGGTAATGGCTAAAGGTTACCCGACTTCTCCTGCAGTTGATACTAGCCCGATGTTCAGAAAACCAGTCTGCTCCCAGTATCACATCATACCCCTCCATATCCATACATATTAAATTTGCTGGTAGGTTTTGGGTTTCAATCAACACTTCACTGGATGGCATATGGTTTGTAAGATTGGTGCCAGGACCAATCGGGGTTGACACAACTATTCCGGATTTCATTGGGACGGGTTTCACAGGTAGGGTATCAACAAATGTTTGAGATATAAAGGAATGCGTAGCTCCCGTATCAAAGAGAACATATGCGGGTCGGGAAAGAATAGTAAGTGTACCTTCCACGATACCTCCTTCTTCAGCAGCTTCAGGTTCCTGAATAGCTTGCAAGCGGCCTTGCCTCTTCTGTCCATTCGGACGCTTGTCCTGAGGGGCTTGTTCTTTCAGCATTGGGCAGTCCGAGATCCTATGGTCACGACTACCACAGCGCAGGCATCTCCCATGCGCTCTCCAGCATTGTTCAGACCGATGACCCTTTGTCACAATGTTTGCACTTCTCTCCTGATGCCACCACTATCTGCTTACCTACCTCCTTTGGCTTTTTATCAGCTGGTTCATTTACTCCGCCATTGGGCCTTTTCTTCCCATGGTCGGCTGATACCTTCCTGTAGAAGACACTTGCTCCCTTTTCACGGATTTTCCCTTAATTCTTTCGGCAGTCTCCATGGCATCTTCCAATAACTGAGCCTTCTTTACCATGTCACATAGGTTTGAATGTCCATTGGCGCCAGTTGAGTGATGAACTGGGAGCCTCAAGCCATTCAGAAAGTGTTTCGCCTTCATCCTTTCTGTCCCAATCAAGTGAACAGCATATCGGGACAGACGAGAGAATTGGGCCTCATACTCGGCCACATTGAGCCCTCTCTGCTTCAAAGCCGTAAATTCGGCTGCTTTCCATTCCTGGACCCTCTCAAAAGTACTTGGTGTTGAATTGCTCAATGAACTGAGTCCATGTTAGTTGCTGGCCATTCAGTGTTGCTTCTACCGACTCCCACCATGCCCTGGCATCCTTTTCCAATTGGAAAGTCGCCAGTAGTACTTTGTTCTGGTCCGTGCATTGCATGACCCTGAATATCCTTTCAATTTCCTTAACCCAGTGTTCAGCAACATCTGGGTCAGTACTCCCTCCAAACCTAGGCGGATCCATATTCAGAAAATTCCGATGGAGATCACCAGCTCCGCGGTTACCTCCACCCTGGGTGGCTTGCAGGATAGCCTGAGTCAAGTTCTGTATTATTGTTGCATGTTCCTATCCTGGGCACGTTCAGCGGCCATTGAGGTAATAAGCACCTTCAAGATAATAATATAAGTCAGTCATCTAATTACATCACATGTGTCTTCTTTTCCCATGGTTCTACCCAAGCTCACATTAGGTACGACAGATTTTGACTCGTGTGATCTAATTTCATTCTATGTTCCTATTCCCTTGGACCCTAAGGTTTAAGGCTCTGATACCAACTGTCACGCCCCGATATTTAGCAGCGGAATAAATACCGGGGGACGTGAACGATACAAATAGACGTATCACAGTTGAATAGCGCAGAGTCACAATTACATATAACCACAAATTTCAGACCAGAATAATGTCATCAAAAGTACTTTTTATTCCATTTCAATTCACTAGTTACAACCTTACATAAGAAGGACTCACTGAAAAGAGTTCATTATTCAAATGAAAATGTTTCTCTAATACATCGACTACTCAACAACTATTCCTAGACTATCAACTCCTCATACGGGGGTGCTCATCACTCTTGCCCTGCCCCATCGGACTCCACTGGTTCCTCATCACTACCTAAAAAGGGCAGGATGAAAGGGTGAGCGAACTAGCTCTACAGTTGATAATCAAATCCCTAGAGAAAGAACTCCATTCTTGTCTTCCAATAGTTGTAGTCTTCATCGTCGAATAAAGGAGGCCCGTTGACAGACTGACCCTTGGCGTAGATTTGAGCTGCCATAGATCTTTACTCTTAGATCATGAGATCTTTTGATTTCTTCAAGAGATAAGGCTCTGATACCACTTGTTTCCCCAGTTAGCAAGCCTAGAAGGGGGGGAGGGAAAGTTGAATAGGTTACTAGAAATTTCTACAGCTAAAATAAGACTTAAAAGTGATAGTTAGTGTTAGTCGATAGCCGAAATAAAGATATAAACATTCACACACAAGAGACAAGATGTATCCTTGTTAGTACTGAGTCCCTCCTCAGTCCTACATCTAGTCCCCAAGAACAACTTGGGATTTCACTAACCAAGGGTACAGTCCCCCTCAAGGATGCTTATACACCAAGCTTAGCTGGTCTTCTCTTCCCAACTCAAAGAGGAACTACAACATATAGTCTACACTGTTCTTCCTTCTATCAAGGGGAAACACACTTGCAAACCCTACAAGTCTTCTCCTCACATAGGAAGAGGCACAACTCTGAAACACAAAAAAAAATTTGAAGGTTTCTAGACCAAGCACAAGATAAACAATCACAAGGCTTAATCTAAGACAATGTCTGAGAAGATAAGATTTACAAGAAATGCACTCAGACTCTATGCTCTCTCTCCCTAGAATGATCGAAGGAATGTAGGAGGGAGAGATCTTGAAGACTAGAAGCTTGAGGGATTTTTCTTAAGTGCTCAGCTATTTTTTTTGCATACATAGATTTTAAAAATCTTCACATAAGAACTTGATTTATGTGTTTCCAGAGTCTTCATCTTTTATAGACTCGTGGAATATATCCGCTGAGAAATCCGTTGTCTTCATCCTTAACATGTGCATGTTTCTAAGACGTTCGTAGTGTCTAACGTTTGCTTCATGTGAGTACCAAAAACCTGCAAGCATTAAAATCCAAGATGAGGTGTTAGGTAAGATATGTATCAATTACCCCTTACCTCTTCTTCAAACAGTCTGCATTTCTGGTTGACAACCTACTATTATAGGTAGTGCCTTTTTGTCAGCCAAAATAGAGAGAGGTCCTTGCAACATACACAAGGTATGAAAATATAGTCCGAGTCAAAAAAGTATTATCTACTGCATTCAATGTTTGAGACCTTTAGACACACAGAAGAAATTTGTTCAGATATGAACCAATTTTTGAAATAACCTTTGATTACACTCCAAAAGAATGTTGAATGAGTTTATTTTGTTTTTCAAGTCAATGGACTAAGTTTATAACATCAGTAATCGGTAGGGGTGTAAACAATCCGAGTCAAGCCAAATAGTGCTCCGCTCAAACTCGGCCCGGTCTCTAAATCCGAGCTCGAACTTGGCTCAATACTTGTCAAGCTTTTTTTATCTCTATTCGAACTCGGCTCGTTTAATTTTGTAGGTGTTCAAACTCGACTTGATGAAAGGCTCGTTTAATAAATGAGCTCTAGCTTAAGCCCTAATTGAACTTGATCCGAGCATTTATACAAGCTTGAGCTCGACTCGACTGATAAACACTCATTTACATATCAATTTGAAACACAAACTCGACTCATTTACATACCCGTTTAGAACTCGAACTTGATGGACACTCGTTTGGAACTCAACTCGACTAATTTACACACCCGTTTAGAACTTGAATATAAACTCATTTAAACACGATTGGAACTTGAACTTGGACTCGTTAAAGTGGGACACTTCCATTCACTAAGGGACTTTCATCGGTTCATATATCTCTGCACCAATGTTTTTTTTTAAGAGTGGGGGTTACTAGAAATTGAAAATAAAATGTTTACTAGGGAACAAAAACAAAAAAAAACAAAAGTACAAACAACAACAAAAAATTTTAAACAAAGAGACAACCAATACTCTTTTAATAAGTGTGGGACTGGATTCTCACTTTCATTCACTCAACTTTATCAAGTTCCTGAGACTTTCATCATTCATACCATCATTCCTTGTAGAGCAGATGTACACCAAAGTCTTGTTTATTTTTCTTGGAGCGGGGGGTGTAAATGGAAAGCACTACACCACTACTAGCAAATAAAATGTTTTTAAGAGGCAAAACAACAACACAAACAGACAACAAACAAAAAAAAACTGTAAACAAGAAAAAGACAACCAACTATGGTTGCCCGTCCACATCCATAAAGGTGATATCTTCTTGATTTCTTCATTTTTCCCAGCAAGAATTTTCAAAAGTCCCTAAAACCAAAATGAATTAACAGAACATTCAATCAACAAAGTTAACATTAAGAGCTCAAATCCAATTCAAAAGAGAAATTAATAGCTCACCTATGTGTATCATCTTGGATAATAGTTTAGATTTTTGTTGTGTTTCTCCATGTCAATTCTAGTTTATGTATCTTTTGGTGTCATAATTACTCCAGAGAAGATCATATGAACTACCCCAAAATATTGTTCTTGAGAAACCATTAGATAAAAATGAAATGTGTTATAGATAGAACTAAGTTTCCTACTAGTGAAAAATGCTGCCAGCAGTAATGAAGTGGGCAGCGGAGTAAGCAAACATTGCCACCCTCACTCCCACTACATGTGTATCAGTATAAGTGCTCCAATAGAGCAAGAACTATGAAGAAATAAATTAATTATTCTAAGACCTTACTACAAGCAATAATACTTTTTACAACTTTCGGTCCAAAAACTATGAAGAGAATGTTAGAGCATGCAACAAGCATTCATTTTATATACATCTGAAGCACAAGAAATATTAATTTTTGTGAAAGGAAATTCACTTTGGTAGCATCGATTTTAATTTCTAGTGTGCTCTTGAAACATGTTTAATTGCATTCAGCTCAGCTACGTCTCCAGCTAGGGTAGTTAACCTAGTTCAATCAATTAATGTATTGTTAGGGGCAATTTAGTATTGTGCATAGTGCCAAACAAGGCCTAATGGCAGTCTTCCATGAGAAGTTGGATTCTCCCTACCTGTTAGCTACACCCCTCTAACTATTTATTTACACAAAGAGGAAAAAAATGAGTTGTGATAAGAAATAGAGTCTTAAAGACCTTCAAACATTACATGTCAAATGTATCAAAATCTTCAAACAACAAACATAGTACAATGCCACTTCAAAAGACAAAAGCACCATGTCTCAACACAAGTCAAATGTCCTAAAGTTTTGAACATAAAAAACATTACAATGAAACTCCAAGGAAGAACTTCATTAATATCCCCCATGACCTGAAAAGTAGAAGAGTTTAAAATAAACTTATTAGTCATTTTAAATTCATGTAACAACTAAATTAAATTAAGTAGATATGTAAAATACATTACAATGTCACTCCACAAGTTGAAAAGAGAAACTTCAAGGAATAAGAACTTCCTTAACATCCTCCATGACTTGAAAATTAGAAGAACTTCAAGTCATGTTGAAATCCTTTGAAAACTAAAGTAAATTAAATGTATAAAATGATAAAGCACTTACCTTTGCCTTCCTTTTAATGCCATAAAATTTTCTGAACTAGTCCTCTCCACAAATTAGAGCTTGGATAGTTTCCACTCCCAAAGAAGACCGATATGTATCAATTACTCTACCCCCTGCACTAAATGTTGCTTCTGATGCCACTGAAGTAATGGGAATAGCCAGAATATCACATGCCATCTTTGATAAAATGCAAAATTTCAAATTATTTGCCTTCCACCACTCTAATGCATCAAAACTTCTAGTTGCATTATCATCACAAATGTACACATCTTCTTGTAAAATAGACATCAAATTCAGATCTCACATTTTCAATAGTATGTACACTTCTGATATAATGATCAAACTTTCTCCTTCCACTTAATATTGATTTCCCTTTAGAAGTAGATGTGAAGTTGTGCTACCAACGCCACTACCACTACCTGAATTCACCTCTTTAGAGTCACCTTCTACACTCTTATAAACATTAGCTACTGTATAATCCTCCACATACTCTTTATAAATTGAATATAAAGTGTCACATACTTCAAAAATATGTCTTTCAGGTATACCCTTAGGATAAATAGTTTGAAAAGAAAATTCAATCAACTTCATTTTGTTTCTGGGGTCTAAGACAGCAGCAATAGAGATCAACAAATTAGAATGACCCCAATACTTGTCAAATTTTCTTTTCATTCTTGTAACCATTGCTTGCATGTATTCACTGCCAAACGCACTTTTGTCATCAAGGAGTTCTTTAATGTTGGTAAGTTCAGGGAGAAATAAATTTGAAGTTGGATATTTAGAACCTAAGTATAACAAAGAAAACTAAAAAATATTAAAAAACAAAATGAAGATGTATAAGATATAACTAAGTAAAGAGCAACATCTTACCAAAAATGATATGGGTGACTTCATTAAAAATAACCAAGAAAGAGCAAACATCATCAACTCTATCCCATTCTTCTTCAGAAGGCAAATACATGTAATGTTGATCTCTTTCTTGGTATCGAGGGAACACTTTTCTAAACTCTAACGTACAAGCCAACATGCTATAAGTTGCATTCTATCTTGTGCAACAATCTAAAATTAACCTCTTATTAGGCAAATGTAACTGCTTTGCAATATCACTGAATGTAGATAGTCTTGTAGTAGATGCTGAAATATACTTCACATTTTTTTGAATATTTTCAATGACATGTTGAATTTCAGATAAACCATCTTGCACTAAAATATTCAATATGTGTGCACAACAACGTACATAAAACAATGCACCATTGCAAGACAACTTATTCTGAAATTAAGATTATCTTTCAACATCCTCACTGTTGTATCATTATAAGAAGCATTTTCAACAGTTACTGTCGCTACTTTCTTTTCAATTCTCCATTCTTCAAAGCATTTTAAAGAGCATCATGTATATCAACTCTAGAGTGAGGCTGAGGTATAGAAACAAAATTTAAAACCCTCTTATGCAACTTTCAATTTTCAACAAAATGACATGTTATGACCATGTATTGCACCTTCTGCCCAGACTTCCACAAATTTGTTCTGATGCTTACTCTATTAATACCCTTTAACACATTCCTCAACCTCTTCTTCTCATGCTCATAGCTAGTTACATAATCAATCTTATTGTTTGTCGTATGATCATCTTTATTGTTTGTCGTATGATCCTTTGATAAGAGGATTGACATTTCATCAATATATTGAACACATCATACTCACAAACATAAATGGTAACTCATGAACCATAATCACATGAGAAGTAATCTCTCTAATTTTTGCTTGATCATACTTCCAAGTTTTGACATTTAGGATGGCATTCACACTATCAGAGTTAGAATCAGGAGCAGATGCTTGTAGAGTAATATGTTTCTGACCTTTACTAAGTTGAAATCTTGGACAACAGTCAAGTGACTTTTAAATTGTGTGGTGGTACAGTGGCACTCTTTGCAAGTTGGCTTTGCAATGATATATTGCACTTTTTCAGTGTCATCAGGAAGTTTCACATTCTGAAATTTTTGCCAAACATCAGATGTTTTTTTCCTTCTCCTCTTTGTATAAGGTTTTCCTTAGTATTAGCTTCTGGGTTGACTTCTTCACCATCAACTACATAACTTTATGTGCTGCTTGAATAGTCACTATTTTATCCATAATAGTATTTGATGATGAACTAACACTATAAGTAGAACTTGTAAGGGCAATGATGGTACTGAAGAATTTTGCTCTTGTCTTGGAGTGAGAAATGATAAGACATACCTTAAAAATCATGAATAAAAAATTTAAATGATATGAATACCAAATAGATGGCATACAAAATAGAATAAGACCTCAACCTATCAATAATCATTAAGTATTTAATAAAAAATACTAAGAAAAAATCTTAGAACACAAAGTTTATCTCTTAAGCACAAGTATGTGCCTGAGTAGGAGAGAGAATAGCTTGATGGAATGCCTTTAGGACTTCGAAGGGAGATGAACCACTGCAAAGGACACCGGAGGCAGATATGAGAAGCTGCAAAACTGAAAAAACAATCATGAGAGAGTGGTGAGTGAGACAGAGGAAGTATAATAGATATACTGTGTGACTTTGTGGGTGTTATGTGATTGTGTGAGAGAGGAGTAAGAGAGGGATCAAGAGAGGTATGGAAAAGAAGAGGGAGAGTTCAAGAGGAAGGCGGGGAGAGTTCTTGTAGGTATTACCTGTGGAAGATGATGGCAGTGGCCAGAGAGACGCGGTGGCCGGCGGCAGAGGAGATGAACACTTGCAAGCCCTAACTATGGAGGGTCTGCGTGTTGGCCGGCGACAGAGCCGCAGAGACGCCGAATGTGCAGAGGGGCTCCGCCTAGTTGCTATGCCTGAAGGAAGAAGGAGACATCAGACGAGGAGATCCGAACGCGGAGAGGGGCGAGAGATGGGGGGCGGGGCAAGGGCTCCACCTCTCTGGGTAGCGAAGAGAGGGGCGAGAGATTAGATGGAGGGGGGGGCGCATCGGGCAACCACAGGCTACTCATAGTGGGGGGATTGGGGGGAGGGTTTACAACCGTTGGATGGGGATCTTGGATGGCCAAGATCAATTCCATAAAAAATTTTAAGATTACACTTTATGTTTTAACTTTTACATATAAACCTCTAACTTCTTTTTATTTATTATATTTCATTATGTCAAAGTAAATAACTAATTCTATTCTCTATAAAACATTAATAATTTATTTTATTAATAATAAATATTTAGATGAGTTTTAACAAGTATTTAGACGGGCTCTAATGATATTTAATCGAGCTCTTAATGAGTACTTAAACGAGTTGTTCACGGGTATAATCGAGTCGAGCTCACATGTGTTTAGACTCGGCTCGTTTATGTGTTGAGCTTTATTTTTGTTCAAACTCGGCTTGTTTTTCTAATAAACGAGTTGAGTCGAGTTTTATCGAGTCAAGTGTTGAGCTACTCGCCAACATATCAGCTCATTTACAATCCTAATAATCGGTGCATAATATAAGTACTGAGCACTTTGTTCACTAATCAATGTATTTTAAGTTAGATTAACATTAATTAGAATAATAAAATTAATCGTACGAATGTGAACCTTTGTTCACCATCGAAAGGATATTAACCTTTCTTCAGTAATTGAAATGTTTATAACATAAATCGGAACAAAGTTGAATGTGTGTTCAATAATCAGAATAAAGACCGGTTATTAAGTAGAAAAACCTTTATTAAGCTCAATCCGATTTCAATTTGGGAAAGGTAGCTTTTCCCTCACGAGTTACTAAGATTGGGTGAATTTTAAGCTTACAAGAGTGTTAAGAAAAATTTCCACATATCATCAAGGTGATATCCAATAATCATAATGA
>CM024756.1:100896709-100938038 GCA_014218235.1 Colocasia esculenta
CTACCGGTTTACCTTTCTCATCATTTTCCAGCTTTATACTTGTGCTCATGGTGTTGAGGCAGACTTTGTTTGTTCAAACTGAAACCTTTTAGTAGCTCTTTGACATACTTTGCTTGGTTTATGAAGAAGCCATCCTCCATTTGCTTGACCTGCAAACCAAGAAAGAATTGAAGCTCCCCCATTAGACTCTTCTCAATTCACTGTGCATGTGTTGGAATTCCTCACACAGTGAAGGATTAGTAGATCCAAAAATGATGTCGTCCACATAAACTTGAACAACAATGATGTGTGTGTGAACTTTCTTTGTAAAGAGAGTTTGGTCTACTTTACCTCTTGAGTAGTTTTTGCTTACCAAACGTGCTTAGTCTGTCGTACCAAGTTCGGGTGCCTGTTTCAAACCATAGAGAGCCTTGTGCAACTTATAGACATGGTTAGGTTTCTCATGATCTTCAAAGCCCGTGTTTGAGAGACATAGACTTCCTCTTTTATGTAGCCATTCAAGAAGGTAGTTTTGACATCCATTTGATACAATTAAACTTGTTTGAGCATGCATATGCTAATAGATCTAACTGCTTCTATCCTAGCTACAGGTGCAAAGGATTCTTCAAAGTCCACACCAACTCCTGATTATATCCCTTTGCAACCAGTCTGGCCTTGTTTCTCACCACTTTACCCTCTTCATTGAGTTTGTTTCTAAAGACCCATATTGTACCTATGACAGACATTTCAGGGGTTTTAGGAACTAAACTCCAGACATTATTTCTTTGAAATTGTCCAAGCTCCTCATGCATAGCATCAATCCATGAATCTTCTTTTAAGGCTTCTTCAACATTCTTTGGTTCCACATGAGAGACAAAAGCTAAATGGTCCTGTTTAACTATTGATTAATCTTAGATCTAGTTTGAACCGACTCATTTAAGTCTCCTATCACATTCTCAAGGGGTGATCTTTAGAGTATCTCACATTGGTGACTGTTGAAGGCCCGGTGTAGACGCGAGATTTGGCCCATCTCCCGCAAGGCTCTGTTAGCCCATTACCCTCGTTTGACCATTTGTTGACCACCCTCGATACCATGTAGACGGCAGCATCGATGGCCGCCAACTACTGGTTGACGGTAATACCCCTTGACGTTGACCCATCCTGACGTCCACATCCATGACGTCTGCATGGTGTTGCGGCAGGATCCCTTGACGTCTATATCGTTTACCTGGTCTGCGCAACTAACCCGAGAATATAGCCTACTAGCGCCTTTCTCCTCGCCCATAGCACCGCATGAGACCGTTCCCAACGGCATTTGGGCCACCTTGGCACTCCCTTGACCCAGTAAAATCCATGTGGCCTCCCCCTATTGCTTGGAGCCCTTACACTAGGATTGCCAAGTGTGCAAGTGTGCTTCTTCACACTTGAGCATCCAAGGCTCTGAACTCCGACCCGCACTGCTATATATCAGTCCCTAGTGTCCTCTAAGCAGGGGGGGAGAGAGCTGGACGTCCACATGCTGAAGCTTTGGAGAAGAGAGAAGAAATCTTACCCAACCTTCCACCACTCCTCCTCTTCACTCTCTCTACACATTGGGACATCAGGAGGGTTCCTTGGAGCGGAGGATCCCTTGCAAGGAGCTACAACATCACAACGAGGATCTTCTCCTCCTCCTTCCTCTCTCTTTTCCTTTACTCTTAGCATTCTTGCATATCACACACAACTTTCCACTCACCCTAGGCACGTAGGTCATCCTCCTACACCCCTAGAAAGGGGTTTCCCAACCAAAAACGGAGGGAAGAAGGGTGGTCATAGCACTTGGCCACCCCTCTTCTCAAGTCCGCAACTGGTACGGGACTCTCCTTTTGGGCTTGTCACATTTCGTTTTGAGCATCTACCGCACTTCTTAGAGTCTCATAGAGTCTTTTTCTGTGGCAGAACGATCTTAGAAGACCGCGGGGCTCTTCTCCCTTTCCGGCCGAAGGGGAGAAGACGAAGTCCCGTCTCCATCCGCTGCGCGAGGCGACTACTCCAACGCGACCACATCACTCCTTGGGCACAGGTAAGGCCCTGGCGATCACCAACTCCCCTCGTTTCGCTTGTTTGCTTCGTTTTCCTTCTAGTCAATTCAGTCACCGGAGGGCAACGTGGTCCAACCGGCGACCCCCTTCATCGCCAACGAGAGTCCGGCGGCGTCCGTGAGCACTCGAGGATCCGGGACGGTGCAAACAAACCGCTACACCGGGTAGATCTTGCATTTGAGGAGGTTGTTCTGGAGAGGAAGTGCTTGAGGTGGTTCAATTGGAGTTCTTCCTCTTGTGGATCTTTTTCAGTACATCTTCTTGATTTCTGAACAGAAGAATATCATCTTCATCATCATACCTGCGAAGGAATCCACTCTTTGATTTTGAAACAACTTGAGATTTTTCTTTTCCTTTTCTTTGTAGTTCCTCAGGGTTGTTCCTTCAGTTTCATCAAACCTGTAAGCATTTGCAATGTTAGGCTTGATTTGAGATTCATCAAAATTACATGTGGAGTTTCTTCCACTGTTCTAGTTTTCAGATTAAACACCCTATAGGCTCTAGAGTGTTCTGAGTATCCAAGAAAAAATACCTTGATCGCTCTTGGCTTCAAACTTGTCCAAATCATTTTTATCATTGTTATGTATGAACACTTTTGAACCAAAACTCTGAAATACCCAATGGTGGGTTTCTTATCTTTCAGAAGTTCGTAGGGAGTTTTCTTGAATACCGGTCTTACCATGGCTCTGTTAAGAATGTAGCATGACGTGTTTATGCTTCTGCCCAAAAGGTTCTTGCTAATTGATTCTCGACCAGAACGTGCGAGCCATCTCCACCAAGGTTCTATTCTTCCTCTCCACAACCCCATTTTGTTCTGGAGTTCTTGGGGAGGAGAGCAAATGTTCTATCCCTTGGTTCCTGCAAAAATCAGAGAAGGAGTTATGTCAAATTCTCCCCCGTGATCAGTGTGGATGGAGCATATTTTGTTGACATTTCCATGCTCATTTTATTGAAAAATTCTTCAAATACTTTCATTGCTTCATTCTTGTGAGCTAGAATTTTAACCCAGTGAACCTAGAGAAATCATCTACAATGACAAAACCATAACGCTTGCCATTGAGACTTAGTGTTCTCGTAGGTCCAAATAGGTCCATGTGCAACAGTTCATAAGCTTTAGAAGTACTCACCGGTGCTTTTGATTTGAAGTTTCCGGGTTTGTTTTCCCTGTGCACATGCATCACAAAATTTTCATTTTTATTGAATGGAATTTCATGAAGTCCACTTACCAGTTTGAGCCTCATGATCTTGTGCCACACATTATAACTAGCATGACTAAGCCTACGATGCCACAATGTAAACTCGTCCTGTTTGTTTGCTACAAACACAAATCATTATTTTCTGGATCATCTAAGTCAACCATATAGATGTTATTTATCCTTTTTCTAGAAAACTTCAGACTTCCTGTTTCCTTTTCAAGAATTGACATGAATTAGATTCGAAGACATTTATGACCCTTATCACACAATTGACTTATGCTGAGCAAATTATGATGAGGCCATCTACAAGCAGTACATTGTCTATTGAGTTAGAGGCAAACTTACCAACCTTACCTGAGCCGATGATCAGGCCTTTGTTGTTACCTCCAAAAATAACTTGACCTCCGTCTTTTTCCATGAGCATACAGAATTTTCCTTTGTCGCCGTCATGTGCCTCGAGCAGCCACTATCCAAGTACCATTTATTTGATTGGGGCTACTAGGCATTCTACACATGTGAATCAGACAAGAGGTTTTGGTACCCAAATTACTTTGGGTGCCACTTTATCATTCATGCCAAACAGTAAATGCTTCGGAATCCAAATTGTTTGAATTTTTGTTTATTTGGATTGTTCCAGCATTGTTTTTCATTGTGCCCAATCTTTTTACAGACATGCATGATGATGGTTTATTGACAACAGTGGGCTTGATGTTCTTTGATAGTTTTTCTTCTGGGCTTGATTTCAGACCTGTCGACAGCTCTCTTTGGGACTTGACAGATCTTGGAATATGTGCCATGTTGGGCTTTAGGCTTCTTTGCCTTGTTTTGGGGTTGCTTACCCTTAACTTGGGTTTTGCTGTTCTTTGTGGGGGTATACTTGTGCTTGGGCTTGATTCAACAAAAGACGTCATCAAATTTTCTCCAATTTTCTTTTGTTTTACTGGTTGGTACCCAAGCCCATGTTTTGGAACAAAACATTTGACCCCAGATGCATTGCATCAAGGTTTGTTTCCCTTAACAACCTTGACAAGTCTTCAGATTTGCTCTTTAGATTTTCTTCAGTCTTTCCAATTTTTCTTTCAGTTTATCATGCTCCTTGAAGAGTTCAAAGGAGTTCATTAAATCCTTTTTCCTTTTGAACTTCTTGGAGTTTAAGTTTCAGGCTATCCATCTCCTCATGGTGAGCTTCCTCATCAATCCTCATCATTTCAATGTCTTTAATTAATGATGCAACTTGTTCATCATTTTGTGTGTTTTAGCAAGAGAGTTAACTTTCTTTTTGAGTGCCTTGTTTTCAAATTTAAGTTCACAAAGTTTTCAAACAAAACAGTATAAGCCTCTTCCCATTCATCAACTGAGTAAGCTTTCAAAGAAGAGTTTACCTCATTTGAGTCATCACTTCTCGCCATGAGACAGTGGACTTCATCATCTCCGGAGGTAGCTTGACTGTTGTCGTCCTCGTCTTCATCGCTCAAGTGGCCAGCATTGCCTTGGCTTTCTTGAACGTGAACTTGTCCTTTTTCAGCTTCTTCTTGAGCTCGGGGCACTCTCCTCTCATGTGCCCTTGCTTCTTGCACTCGTAACACACAATCTCAGATTTTTTGTTAGTATCAAATTTATTGGAAAATTCTCTTTTGGAAAGGTTAGAGTTACCTGTACCTCTCCTCTTGTATTTCAGGATTTTTTTGAATTGCCTAGTGAGCATGGCCATTTCGTCATTTTCACTCTCACTAGACGATTCAAACTCATCACTTTCCTGAATGACCTCCTTTTTGGAAGCTGAGGAATTTTCCTGGAAGCCTTCAAGGCAAGTAGCTTCCTAGGATTTTCTTCAATTTCCTTTTTTCATGTTGATTCATAGGTCATCAGTGAGCCAATGAGTTCATCCAATTTCATTTTTGAAAGATCCTTGGAATCCTCAATGACAGTGGCTTTGGTGTTCCATGAGGATGGAAGAGACCGAAGAATCTTCCTCACCAAATCACTTTCTGAGTATTCCTTCTTCAGACTTTCAACCCATTAATGATCAACATGAATCTCACAAATTGGAGAGATGGTTTTAGTAGAGTTCATTTTAAACATTTCATATTCGGAAACCAACATGCTTGCTTTAGTTTCCCTTACCTCAGACGTACTTCATAAATTAGCTCGAGTTTGTCCCACATCTCTTTTGCTGATGTGCACGTGGAAACTCTCGAGTATTCGTTGGGATGGACCGCGCACTGCATCATGTTGAGGGCACTCCAGTTGAGTGTCCCCTTCGTGATCTGGTCCTTGGTCCAGGTACTCTCGTCCTCAGGAAGGGAATATTCGCCTTTATGGACTATTTCCACAGCTCGTAGTTCTGTGCTCTCAGGAACACCTGCATACGATTTTTCTAGTAAGGGTAGTTAGTTCCATCAAAAAATGGTGGCCTGGTCACTGAGTGACCCTCGGCCAGAATCCCTTGCTAGATTCCATTAGACCGTGAATCTCCTGATCGTAAGATCAAACAAGTAAGATAGTAAATCGGAGAAACCTGGCTCTGATACCAATTGAAAGGTTTGCGGAATTCCCAATATGGTAATCTAGAAGGGGGATTGAATAGATACTATCAATTAAAATTCTTATCACCTTCTTTTCCGCGGAGACACAGGTTGTTGTAACAATAAGAGCAGAGTTTAACTATGTGTGGATGTGTGTGACTTGATGACAATTAGATGATGAACTATCAAGTGTGTGCAAATACAGCGTGCCTATCAAACATCTAACGTGAAAACGTTCAAACCACGAGACACGATGATTTACGTGGTTCGGGGTACACAAATCGTGTATCCTACGTCCACGGCACACACACACACGCAGAGAAAACTGCTTATGAGCGAGTTCGGTGACTACAAATCACACACACGTGTTTTCTGATGTGCACCCACGATCAGACCAACACACACACGTGATTTCAAGCACAAGGGTCGCTTGAATCACCACAACACACACACGGATGGTGAAAATATGGAAACAAGAAGAGTTCAGAGTGAAAGAATGAATCTTGATGTAGAACTCTTCTGGGAACGCTTGGAGGGAGTTCAAACTTTGACTTGAATGCTTCAGATCGATGGAGAAGGTTTAATCCTCGACGTTCTATTTTCAGGAACTGCTGGATCGAAGGATCTCACGGTCTCTGAACAGCAGTCTGAAGCAGAGCAGCAACAACTTCTTTGGATCTTGGACTTGCTCTAGGGTTTTGGTTGTGGCTACTTCTGTACGAAATTTACTTGACAAAAGTTGCTTATATAGTGGTGTTTACATATGGAGATTCGTGGTAGAGAGACACCATCTACGGCAACTTGGAAACTTTCTGCATCTAAAGATCTCCTTCGTCTGTCGACAGGTCTAGGTGCATCTGTCGACAGGCAGCAACAGTTGCAAGTGCAGAAGTCAGGTTTTACGGGTAGCAGATTTCTGTACTTACTGTCGACAGTCGACTTGCATCTGTCGATAGGTAGCAACAGAATTTCACCTTCCGGAGCTCTGTCTGAGGTGGCTGTCGACAGGCACATGGGGTCTGTCGACAGGTAGCTATTTCCTGAGCTTTGTCTTGTCTGTCTGTTCACATCTGTCGACAGGACCTGAAGGGCTGTCGACAGGTGACTGTCTTCATGAGTGTATCTGATCTTTTTCTCTTGTTTTGGTATATCTTTGTTGCATGCACTCACACCTACATGATCAAACATGTATAGTAAGATATTGTGTATACATAGAAGATCAAATATTCCATCATGTTGCTTGCTGAAAATGTCATGTATAAATCTCAATTATGAATGTTCATCATCAAAAACATGTTGTCATAAACAATAGAATGAAAAACCCAACACCTACCTCACTAATGCCCAGTAGAAAAAGTAAAGTCTCAAACCCACGACATTGACAAGTGATGAAAGATCGGACTTGACCGACTGGCTGACTAACTAAGGGTAGAATTTCTTGAGGTAGACTGCATTCTATGGATGCGACCACTCAATTCCCTTAGCGTCCAATAACCTGTAAGCATTCCCCGAGTATGCTTCTTTGACAACGAACGGACCTTCCCAATCTCTTGCAATTTACTCCTAGGACCTGGTGCCTTAATGACTTTGCACTTTAGGACCATTTCACCCACTTCAAATTTTATCTCAAGAACTCTTTTGGCATAAAAATGTGCAATTCTTGACGATAACCTGCGCATGGTCGACCGCTATCATTCGCCTTTTGTCTAAGAGTTCTAGTTGTGCTAATAAAGCCTCCCGACGTTGAGCGGGGTCAAATTCGGAATCCAGTTGAACTCTAAGTGAAGGAATGAAGATCTCATATGGGAGTACTACATCTGATCTGTATGTCAAAGCATAGGGGGTTTGCCCCGTAGGAGTTCGGACCGAGGTGTGGTAAGCCCAAAGAGCCTCAACTAAGCGGTCTGGCCAGTCAGTATTATTGTGAGATTTGCAAGTTTTCTTTATGATTTTGATGAGAGTTTTATTAGTAGATTCCGCTTGTCCATTACCTTGTGGATAATATGGGATGAATGATGCAAATTAATGCCATATTTACCACACATGTCGCGAAGCTCCTGAAGTGAATTGAGGTCCATTGTCGGTGACGATGTCCCGAGGCACACCAAATCTTGCAAGAATGTTGCGCTTGATGAACTTGACCACCGTTGAAGCTTTGACTTCTATGAATACTTTTGCTTCAGCCCACTTCGTAAAGTACTCGGTGGCGGTCAGAATGAAGGACTTCTTATAGATTTCTCCAGTTCTGTCCTCGAGTGGACCGCCGAACAATCGAATGCCCACATGGCGAAAGGCCATGGAGCAATGAGAGGGTGAAGAGAAGAGGAAGGAGCATGGATTTTGTCACTGTGTAATTGGCATTTAGCACAGTGACAAACAAAGTGAGTGCAATCTTCTTCCATGGTAGGCCAGTAATAGTGTCTTAGCAATTTTTGGGCAATTGCTCTACCATTGACATGGCCACCACATTCGCTAGAGTGAGCGGCTTCAACAATGCTTTGAGATTCGATTTCATCAAGGCAACGGAGATAGACCCCATTGAGGGATTTCTTGTAGAGAATGCCACCTATGATCTTGTAATGTTCAGAGACGTGGCGAATGGCCTGCCTATTAGAAGAAGTGGCATAATCCGAGAAGGATGCATCTTTGAGATAGTTTTCGATGTCAAAGTACCAAGGATGACCATCATTGAGATCGATTTTGGATCTTTGAAAGTGCATGGACTTGAAGGGAGGGAGACTTGAGTTGAGAGAACAAGGATCAGCATGAGAAGGGACTTTCAACCTTTGGACAGAGACGGTTTTAGAAGACATCCCTAGCGGGATAGGGATAGAGGAAGCCAGGGAGGCGGTGAATCTGCTAGAATATTTTGAGCCCTAGGAGTGTGGACTAGAGTGAGCTTCCTAAACTACCGAATTACCTTACAAACCAAGTCCTGGTATGGTTTCAGCTTGGGATCCTGGGTCTGGTACTTGCTAAGGGACTGCCAGAGTATCAATTGCGAATCTCCAATTATCCTTAACTCCTTGACTCTAAGCAATAATGCCATTTTCAGCCCAACTAGGAGTGCCTCATACTCGACCACATTGTTCATGGCAGGGAAGGTAAGTTGGTAGGCATGTGGAATAACTACCCTTCCGGTGAGAGGAGGATTGCCCCTATTCACTCCCTTTGGAATTGAGAGCTCCGTCAAAGTAAAGTATCCATGAAGGTTCACCATCAATAATGGCTCCTAACTCTTCATCCGGTAAGCTTTCATCGACGGGAGAGTATGAAGGTAAAGGGTGGTGGGCCAAATGCTTGGCAATGGCATGTCCCTTGATTGACTTTTGGTTAATGTAGGTGATGTCAAATTGGTTGAGGAAACTTTCCACCTCATCAACTGCTCAGTCAGGGTGGGCTTCTCAAGCAAGTACTAAATTGGGTCCATACGCGCTAGAAGTTTCACTTCATGAGCTAGGAAATAATGCTTCAAATTTGGGCAACCCAGACGACGGCCGCACAGGTCCTTTCCATGGCAGTGTTCCTTTTCTCAGTTTCATTGAACAATTTGGATAGATAGTACACCGCTCTCTCCTTCTTCTCTTCGTCATATTGGCCAAGGCTGCTCGGTTGAGTCTTCAGTGGTTGACACGTAGAGCAATAAGGCCGACCCAGGACCGAAGGAGCGAGAATAGGGGGATTGAAAACATAACTCTTCAATTCTTCGAAGGCCTTTCGACACTTATCGTTGCAATCAAAGTTAGCCTCTCCTCTAAGCATCTCATAGAAGGGCTTACAATGGATGGAATGTTGAGAGATAAATCTCTTAATGAACTGAAGTCTACCAATTAACCCTCTAGCTTCCTTGATATTCCTAGGAGGAGGCATGTCAATTATTGCTTTGGCCTTGTTAGGGTCAATCTCAATTCCCCTCTTGCTAACTATGAACCCAAACAATTTCCCTAAGGACCACTGAAAACACACTTCTTGGGGTTCATTTTGAGCTTATGTTCTCTAGACCATTGGAGAACTACCCGGAGGACCTCAGCATGGCCATGTCGAGTCCAAGATTTAACCAGAATCTAAAAGGCATCACAACATAACAATAGGTCTCCAAGGCGTGGTGAAAGAAGTTTTCTCCTGGTCTTCCTCCGCCAGACGGATCTGGTGTACCTCGAGAAACCATCCATAAATGACAACATCTCAAAACCGGTAGTATTGTCCACTAGGACATCTATGTGGGGAAGAGGAAAATTGTCCTTAGGCTAAGCATGATTAAGGTCACAGAAGTCTATGCAGATCCTAACCTTACCATCCTTCTCATCACAGGGACGATATTAGCTACCCACGTGGATAAAGCACAACCCTAATGAACTTGGCCTTGTTGCAGCTTATCAACCTCTCTTTGATCTTGAGTGCAAGCTTGGGGTGCAGCCTCCTTAGCTTTTGTTTGACAGCTTCGCATCGGCTTTTAAGACCAACCGGTGCTCGACCAAAGAGGTGTCAAGCCCCGGCATGTCCTCGTAGGACCAAGCAAAACCATCGGAGAACTCTTTGAGGATAGCTGTAATGGCTTGTTCTTCTTCTACACTCAAGTTGGCACTAATCAAAACTACCTTCGGGGATTCTCGGTGCCAAGGTTGATCTCTTTGGTTGGCTCGTCCGCAGCCATGGTCGGCTCGTCAAACCCCTTTGTGCCATCCACATAGAAGCTCACTGGGTCCTCTTCTTCTGACCCAAGAATGCAGGAGCAACCTATCAAAGGGCAATGATGGCAATTTTTCACGACATGATGCATGGCTGAGAGGAACTAGACTCATCTAAACCTAGACCTGACTCTAAACCTGACTCTAAATTAGAATCTAAACTACTATGTACAGGGCTATGTACAAAGCTATGTATAGGGGAAGTGCCCCTAGAAGGGCGAGAATTTAGGCAAGAAAGCATCGGTCCCTGGCCGATCGGAGGAGACTCCATGGAGGAAGGATGCTCGACGAAGACCTCGCATTCCCAACTTTGATAATTGGCATTTTTTTTTAGGAGTCAAGGCTCAGAACCATGAGTTGTTGACTCAAGGTTGCCCCGACTGGCCAGATGAGGAATGGAGGGAGGACAGGTTGGGAAAGAAGGGAAGAAGAAGGGGTTGAAGAAAGGGACTCGTGTGCCGAGCACACCTCAATTGGGAGAGAAGATGAAGGAGATGGGGGTGGAGATGAAGATGGGGGGAGGTCAGAACCAAAGAGCAAGAGAAGGCCGAAGTCCTCGCAGACTTCCTCAATTCCAGAAGCTTCCTCTTCTTCTTCACTCTCAGACTCGGACAATTCTTCCACTATGGCTCCATTGTTCCCGGCTGAATGGGCCCCTGAATGAAGTGCTCCTTCAGGGTCCAGGTAAGAGGTTCATAGGGAATGAATGGATCTGGGTGAATAGGGTCCGGGTGAAAACCTAGACCAGCCCTAGCTAACAACCTCTTAACTTGAACACTATTGATAGGACCCTGCCTGTCCCTACCCAATCCTCGGCCATGAATGTAGCCGATCTTCGCCATCACCTCCCAACCTTTCCCTTGGGGACACAGGATGGTCTCAAACTCTTCATCCAAAATGGGAGGTTGGTTCAAGTCAAAGGGAGAGGGGAGATCAAAGATGGACATGACAAGTTTCTTCCCCTTGTCCGGAATGAATAGGTGTGGCATTTGCTCCGAAGTGATAGAATTGAGGGTTTCCAAGGTAGGAATGCTCTTAATTTTGATGACCCATCCATTGAATGGAATTTGAAGCATTGGTGGGCGGTGGAAGGGACCCCTAAAGTTTGCTCTAGCTAGGGATGACCAAGAATGGCCTTATAGACCAGATCAACGTCCAAGACTAGAAACTCTGATGACATGGTGACTGGTCCTATCTCTAGTTGAAGAGTGATTTTACCTTGGCAACCCTCTTGGAGTTGTCATAGGCAGCAATGGTGGAGCAGAGTTTCTCAAGATTGTCCTCTCCCAAGCCCAATTGCTTAAGGGTCTTCATCAGACAGACATTAATGGATGCCTCGGTGTTGATAAGGGTAGAATCCACTAAAACCCGTTGAGGTTAACGGTGAGGCAGAGGGGGAGTGTACGACATTCAGGGGATGCAAGATCTTTATCTGAGAAGGAGATGGAGGGTCCTTGGGTGAGGGAGAGGATGACATGAGTCACTCCACTGGCAGGAAGGTCTCATTGACCATGATTGTGAAGGAATTGGAGGAGGGTGGACTGATGAGACGGCGATTTCTGAATCAATTCTAAAATAGACACCCTTGTGGCAGTCTTATCCAAGTGTTGCATATGTCATATTCAGTGCCGGCAGGTGGCGGGGGTCCATTGGCCTCCTCATCTTGAGATGGCCGAGGAAGTGGAGGAACAATCCGGTTCTGGAGAGTGACATGAACGTCCTCTTGAGACTAGGGAGAATGAGTTGGAGGGGTTTGGAGCCATGGGTGGACGACTCATAGGAAGGGGGAATGGGAATGGAATGGGTGTCTTGACAAGCGGGTCAGATAAGAACTAAGGGCCGCTCCTCTAAAATGGCATCTATGGTGGTGGAGGGTTCCTGAGACTCTACGGAAGGACAAGGGTACCATTCGTCAAAACCTTCTACCCCCCATTGTTGTTCTATCCTCACACACCTGGGGTTCTGAATGCATCATGGGTGTTGACCTTTTCCTGGGACTTAGGGAGGAGGGGGTTGTTGTTTTGGTGGTTGGGGAGGGGGTCTCGCATAATACCCAGTTCCCTTCTCGGTACCTAGATTTAGCAATGGCGACCTTGACATCCTCTCAATTAATTCTACCCTAGTCATTCATGTCATACACCCAGTCACGGAAGGTGAAACAATTGTGGATTTCTTGACCGGGAGCCCTATGATAGGGACAATATTTTGAGGTATCGGCCCTCGGGGGAAACTCTCCTTTTGTGGGGGAGTTGGATAGCATCGCAGGACATGAGGGCAAAGAATATGTCTCGAGGGATTCGGGGAGAGCAGAATAATGAGATCTCTTGGGACCAGGACGGGTATAGCCAGAAGGGAGGGGACAGCGGAGTAAGGCCTAGAGGGGTGTGATGGGAATTATTGAGGATTGGAGGTAGGATTGGAGGGCTTGTGAGGAGCCTCAGTGGTTGACTGCAAGCGTTAACAGACTCATTGATGGTCACCCCCGGTGGTAGGTGCCGCGGGAGCCTTGCGTCCCTTGGGCTTCCCTTCGAAGAATGGTGGGAGGGAGGAGTCCTTATTTGATTTTGGACCACCCTAGCTCTGTTGTAATGGTGCGCAAAGGAGGGGACTCACTAAGCATCAATATAGATCAGAGCAAAGGAGTGGTGTTGGTGACTATCATTGTTATGGCTTGGGACTTTGGGATGGGGAGGTCGGCCCTCGAAGCCATGGATCTCCAACGGTTGGCAAATGTGAAAGTCTTCATCCGGCCTCATCTTTTCCGCCACCAACTCGGGAAGTGTAGGGACTTGGGTGGCCATGTAAGAGAAGTGGGAGATGAAGCGTTCGGAGACTATGTCAAATTGACAAGATCTGATGCGGGCAAGGAGGTAAACCACCTCAAAGCCTCCTCTTATAACGATTGTTGGAAGAGGTGGACTAAGAGGACCCGATCATATAGCCACCGGTGGGAATCCATGGTGTGAAGCCGGCAAGATGGAATTGGGGGTCGGAGGTCCTGTCATACTTGCGGTATTCGGGGCTTGAAACCTAGAGGAAAGTAGGCAATGGGAAGCTTGCAATAATTTTGAAAGAATGAGGCTTGGAGAGGGACAAGGACTCAGCTAAGAGTTTCCTAACAAGACCCTCCATCTCCGACCGGGAGATGGATTCAGATTGTGGCGGGGGGTGTGGGTTGGACATAAGGTGGATAAACAGAAGGAGGAGTTGGATGGGAGTTGGCGTAGGAGTGGGAGGAAGAGGAGTGGAGATGGGAACCCGGGAAGGAGTGACGGGCTAGGAATGGGCCTAGACGAAGAGGCGTTGAATGGAGATGGATAGGAAGGAGAGGCCATTGTGCCCGAACGGTATGCTTAGAAGCATTGAAATGATGTCCTCTGGCGAATAACGGGAGAGGAGTTTAGAAAATTCGGGGTCTTCTTGAACTTCTTAGGCATATGTGGGGTTGACCCTCAAACTTACCTCCTCATTGTCAGCTTGGGAGGAGGATTGAACTGAATCTTCAGGTTGAATATTAGAGTTTACCATTCCGACAAATTCATCATGGATATTATCATCATAGTCAAAAGCCGGATTGTTAGACATATTGAATGAGTTCAACCAAGAGTCCATTAGCACACAACCTACTGATTTTAAGATGATTAAGCTGATTAACTACACTGTTATTAGAAGAAATGTGGATTTCTACCAAACAATGTTGTCAAACAATGTCCCAAAATTTTTAGATGTTGAAGTTGTGTGTTAGTTAGACTTGTAAAGGCCGGTTCACTCACTTCTCACTCAAGCCGGGTGAATAGGCGAACTAGCTGTGAAGGTGAAAGGTCCTCCTGCCCTGTACCGTGAGGGAATCCATAGAATTTAGGGACTTATAGAGTTCTTCTTGAAACAACCCAATTTGCCCGAGAGGAAGGAATCCCTGAGTAAAAGGTTGTGAATTAAGAAGGGGCTATCCTAAAATATGTGGGGAGGCTAGAACAGAAGAGAATAAGAAGGACCCCCCTCGTGACTGAGGACTGTTAGAGATCAAACAGAAAGCAAACATAAAAAAAAATAGATAAAAAATCAGCCAAAAATAGCTTCTGTGAAATAAACGGCAACACAGTCGTCGTCAAGTTCCTCAGAAAACAGTAAACGACATGATCGATGGACGCTAACCAGAAGTAAACAACAAGATATGTTGACGCTAAGAAGAAGTAGATGACAGGAATGGTGGACGTTTACCTGGGTAGACGGCAGGACTGCTTGTCATTTACCTGGGTGCAGGCTGAGAACTGTGGTAGCAATAGTTGTCCCACCGTAATCTCAAAAGCGGAGCTGTGGACATCGCGTTCCGCGCCCCCCGATTCAGCAGCAGCTACTCCGAAGGTTCCCGAACATTGGGTGCTCCCTCATTGGCGTTGAATGGGTGCTGGTTGATTTCTTCTTACTTCTTTGACTCTAGTTTGACCAGGTTGACCAAGGGGAAAGATAAAGAAACTAGCAAAGTAAATGAGGGGAGGTGATCGCCAGGGCCTTACCTGTGCCCAAGGAAGTGTCTTGATCGCGCCGATGATGCTGCCTCACTAAGCGAATGATGGTGAGACTCCGACTTTCCTTTCTTCAGCCGGACAAAGAAAGGAAGCTCCACGATCTTGCTTTAGTGTTCCTGCAACAAGGAGAGAACTCTATTAGACTTAGGGCAGTGTAGTAAACGTCCAAAATGGAAAGAAGAAACCCAAAAGGAGAGCCTCGTACCGGTTGCGGGCTTGAGAAGAGGGGTGGCCAAATGTTATGACGCCCTTCTTCCCTCCATTTTTGGTTTAGAAACCCCTTTTAGGTGTGTAGGAAGGTGCACTACGTGCCTAAGGTGTGTGTGTGTAACATGCAAGACAAAGAGAGAGAAGGAGAAGGAGAAGGAGAAGGAGAAGAGAGGGAGATGATTCTCTTATAGCAGCTCGATTGGCTCCTTTGGGGCTCCTCCAGCTCGTGGTGAAACCTCCTGGACGCTCCAAATGTCAAGGAAAGAGAAGAAGCAAAGGTGGAAGCTCAAGTGCAATTCTCTCTCTTTCTTAAAGCAACAAAGCTTGGGCTCATCCAGCCTCCCCCCCTCTACTTAGAAGGCCAAGGAGTACCATATATCGGTAGTGGGGGTGGAGCTAGTGAGCATAGGATGCTCGAGTGTGAAGAAACACACTTAACATGTGGCAATCCATGTATTAGGCTTGAACCAATGAGAGGGGACCATGTAGGATTTTTACTGGGTCAAGGGGGTGCCAAGGTGGCCAATTTGCCCGTTGGGAATGGCCCCATGCATTGCATGGGTGAGAGAATGGCGCAAGTGGGCTGGAATCTCGAGTAGTTGCACAGACCAAGTAAACCCAGGTTGACGTCAAGCGATGCCGCCACAAACCCCATGCAGACGTCAACAGGTGTGGATGCCAACCTGAGTAGACGTCCAGGGGTCTTGCCGTCAACAGGCAGTCAGCGGCAATCAATGTTGCCGTTTACATGGGATCCGAGGCAAGTCAACAAGTGGTCAAACAAGCCTTATTGGGCCATAAACCCGCGGAGATGGGCCAAATCTCGCGTCTACAGTACTCTCACACTAGCAATAAGACATCCCTTCTTCTTGATGTCAGCGTCAATATTTAACTTAGCAAAATCTTCTAATAATCTCCATTCGCCCACCATTAGACTTGACAATGTTGATGATCAGTCTGTCCCCATGTAATTTTAATTAATTACATATGTATTTTAGTGATTAACAAAACTTCATCAATAATCTCTAACATATTTCATAAGTCTTAAGCACAGGAAATAAACAAGGAAAATCAAGCACATATGGTAAGTACTAAATACTTCTGTCAATAAGCCAGGTAAGTATATTTCTCTAAGTCCACATCGACTTCTGTTGAAAGTCACAACGATTTCATAAGTGTTTTAACAATTTCCTTGTAAGACTGGAAAGTCATGTTGTTTCAAACAAGTCGATCCTGTAACGATTCTATAAGTCATCGTAACGATTTCTTTAAAGCTCATAACAACTTGCCTGTCGCAACGATTCTATAAGTAATCATAATGATTTCTTTAGAACTCGCAACGACTTGCTCGCTGCAATGATTCTATAAGTAATCATAACGATTTCTTTAGAACTCGCAACGACTTGCTCGCCGCAACGATTCTATAATAATCATAACGATTTCCTTAGAAACTCACAACGACTTACGTTCTGTAACGATTTGTTAAGTGTTTCACAACGATTTCTTCAGTGAACACAACGACTTGTGTTCTGTAACGATTTGTTAAGTGTTTCACAACGATTTCTTCAGTGAACACAACGACTTGTGTTCTGTAACGATTTGTTAAGTGTTTCACAATGATTTCTTCAGTGAACACAATGACTTGCGTTCTGTAACGATTTGTTAAGTGTTTCACAACGATTTCTTCAGTGAACACAACGACTTGCGATTCTGTAATGATTTGTTAAGTATTTCACAACGATTTCTTCAGTGAACACAACGACTTGCGTTCTGTAATGATTTTTTAAGTGTTTCACAACAATTTCTTCAGTGAACACAACGACTTGCGTTCTATAACGATTTGTTAAGTGTTTCACAACGATTTCTTCAGTGAACACAACAACTTGCGTTCTGTAACGATTTGTTAAGGGTTTCACAACGATTTGCTTTGCACAACGATTTCTTTAAGCACTCACAACGATTTACTTTGCACAACGATTTCTTTAAGCGCTCATAACGATTTACTTTACGCAACGATTTCCTTAGCGCTCATAATGATTTGCTCTCTATAATGACTTGTTAGTATTCATAACGATTTGCTTTACGCAACGATTTCTTCAGTATTCATAACGATTCCTTTAATGAATACAACGATTTGCTTTCTATAATGACTTGTTAAGTAATCATAACGATTTCATCTGTAAACACTTGATCATAACGATTTCATAAGTTATATGGACAACGACTTTATGGTTTATATCGACTTTATATTTATCTTATCTATTGAAGCGTTGAATAGTCAAAGTCTTCTCTTAACTGTCTGACTGCTGTGCATTTATGAGATCTGAACGTACCTCTGCATGCATGCAGACGATATCATCCATTATAGTGCATCTTCTGTCAATATCTTTTAGAAGAAACTATTTAGCATTGCTATTTTGGTGAATATTTTTATCAACCTTTACTGACAACTAAAGACAGCCTAGCTGTCTACTATTCTAGCATTTAATTTATGCAGGGTCCTAAAGACGTTCTGTCATTCAACGTTGGACCATACAGACGGTAGAAGACATTATCTCTTTGCATGCTCAAATGGATAAAAGATTGTTGAAGCTTCCAAGTGTCAAGCAGTCTAACGACTACCAATCTAAGGGACAACGGTACTTCAACGGGCGAATTTCAAAAGAAGATATAAATACAAGACAGAAGAGAAGAATAATACAATACAGAGAAACAATGAACGCTCAAGTGATTCAATCTTCTGACAGAATTCTAAGAGCCAAGAACTTCATTCCTCCTCGTGTTGCTCTCTGCTCTCCACTCTGTAGTGAAAATCTTGAGAGAACTTGTGTAGTTCTGAGAGTGTGCTTAACTTAGATTCTTTGCTCTCAGTGCTAGTTGCTTTAGATCTTGGCTTGTTAAAAGCTTGATCTAGGGGCTTGAATTCTTTCTACTCTCTTCATTGTGTTTCCCTTCGTGTGTGAAGGAAGACCTGGTGGTATCCATGGTGCTGTTTCCCTTCAGTTGTGAAGGAAGACATAGTGGGGTATCCAGGGTGTTGTTATTTCCCTTCGGGTGTGAAGGAAGACCAGCTGAGCTGGGTGTTGTAGCGTCCTTAGGGGGACTGTACCCTAGTTAGTGGAATCCTGAGTTGTTGCTCAGGGACTGGACATAGGACTCCTAAGGAGAGGAGGTCCGAACCAGGATAATTCTTGTGTTGTGTGATTGTTTTCCTTGTATGATTGCCTTTCGAACTAACAGCTACTAACATCTATCGAAGAACGTTGTTGTGTGAATGTTTTTGATTTACAGGTACTAATAGATTTGATGACCAAACTGTCCCCATAATAAATAATTCATTTATTTATATATTAATTTTGATGATTAAAAAAATAGTACTAATGGATTACTTGAGCCTTGAGAACAGGAAATAAAAGAAAAATGAAAGTTCAAGACAATCAGGTAAGTCTCATCTCTCATTCTGTCCAAGTCTTTGTATCGACTTCTTTGATAAGCAGAAACGATTTCCTCTTTGACTGGAAAATTCAAAACAAATCGATATCGCAACGATTCTTTAAGACATCGCAACGATTTCTTTAGAACCGGTAACGACTTGACTGTCGTAACGATTTCTTTAGACCTCGTAACGATTTCTTTAGAACCCGTAACGACTTGACTGTCGTAACGATTTCTTTAGACCTCGTAAGGATTTCTTTAGAACCCGTAACGACTTGACCGTCGTAACGATTTCTTTAGACCTCGTAACGATTTCTTAGAACCCGTAACGACTTGACTGTCGTAACGATTTCTTTAGACCTCGTAACGATTTCTTTAGAACCCGTAACGACTTGACCGTCGTAACGATTTCTTTAGACCTTGTAACGATTTCTTAGAACTCGCAACGACTCTCTAGCCGTAACAATTTCTTTAGAACTCGCAACGACTCTCTAGCCGTAACGATTTCTTTAGAACTCGCAACGACTCTCTAGCCGTAACGATTTCTTTAGACCTCGTAACGATTTCTTTAGAACTCGCAACGACTCTCTTGCCGTAACGATTTCCTTAGTTCTCGTAACGATTTCTTTGATTCTCATAACGATTTGCTTTGTACAACGATTTGTTAAGACTTCTCGTAACGATTTCTATGAAACTCGTAACGACTTGATTGCTGTAACGATTTCTTTAGAGTTCATAACGATTTCTTTACAGTTCATAACAACTTGCTATAACTCATAACGATTTGCTTTGTGCAACGATTTGTTAAGACTTCTTGTAACGATTTCTATGAAACTCGTAACGACTTGATTGCTGTAACGATTTCTTTAGAGTTCATAACGATTTCTTTACAGTTCATAACAACTTGCTATAACTCATAACGATTTGCTTTGAGCAACGATTTGTTAAGACTTCTTGTAACGATTTCTTTGAAACTCGTAACGACTTGATAGTCATAACGATTTCTTTTACAGATCATAACGACTTGATAAGCGTTCATAACGACTTGCTATAACTCATAACGATTTCATCATTATAATTTGATAATGCTCGGTTATACGATTTGTCTGTTATCGCATAACGATTCATAAGTCATGAAGGCATCGGGATTGCTTTTATCGATTTTCTTGCTGTATCAGTATAATGCCTTTTAATAGCATTGAAAAGTCAAAGTCATATCTTGTCTGTTGACTGCTACGCATTAAATGCTCTCTGATCGTATCTCCCATGCATGCAGACAATATCTTCCATTTCTATGCTACTCTGTCTACGTACCTTTTAGACAGAAAGAAACTTTGCTATATATTGCAATATATTCCATCTGTAACTAACAATCGACGGCAGTCCTAGCTGTCCTCTATTTATTGTTGATATGCTTGCAGATATCTGACAAGACTCATCTGTACAACGTTGGATACAAGATACAAGATTCTAAAACATTTCTCTGGCGTGTACTAAAGGATAAAAGACTGACGATCAGAAGCTTCCTTGGTGACCAGTCTAACGTACACCAGGATAAGAGACAACGGACACTTCAACGTTCAAATTTGAATCAGAAGTATAAATAAAAGACTCAAGACGGAGAAGAAGACAACAAGACAGAGAACAACGCTTGCAATTTGAAAAGAAAGAACTCCATCTCATCGAGTCTTTAGAAGATTGAAAGAAGAGCGAAGCTTCCGATCTTTGCTCTTCAGATCGTTGGATCTTCTTCTTTGTCGAAGAGACGGGCTCTGATACCACTTGTTTCCCAGCTAGCTAGCCCAGAGGGGGGGTGAATGGGTTATTAAAACTTCAATCTCTGATTAAAACCTGTTTACTGAAAGGCTTGCACAACTTAATAACAAGGTTAGAGTTAGAGCAAATAAGACAACAATCACACAAAGCACATCCACAAGACACAAGGATTTTTATCCTGGTTCGGAACTCCTCTCCACAGGAGACCTACGTCCAGTCCCTGAGCAATACCTCAGGATTTCACTACCAAGGGAACAATCCCCCTTAAGGATCCTTACACCCAGCCTCAACTGGTCTTCCTTCAACCTGAACGGAAAACAACCACCCTGGATACCACCAGGTCTTCCTTCGTCCAGAAGGGAGCACAACTAAAGAAGAAAATGTGTGGGAACAGGCTTCAGACTCTAGCTTGACCAGCTACACACTGAAGCTACCAAGGCCCGAGAGAGAAAGAGATTTAACAAGGTTTTCTCTCCAAGGACTACACAAGCTCTCACAAATAAAACTCCTTTTGATCACTGAGAGCTAAGAGCTAAGAACAAGGTTGGAGTGTCACACAACTGGCTGATACTGATGAGATTATGCTTTAACCCTTTGACCAGCATCACATCTTCAATATTGATCTTCCTTTGATGTTTACGGATCCACTTCCTATTACTGTGCCTTTTCCATTATCTCCATATGTGACTGTTCCTTCTTCATCTTGGAGATTAACAAAAAGCCTCTGGTTCCCTGACATGTGCCTTGAGCATCCACTATCCAAACACCATTTGGATGCTTTTGATTTTCCCTGAAAATTAAACACTAAGTTTTAGGTACCCAAGTTCTTTTGGGTCCTGAGAGGTTAGTACCATTGATTCCTTTTTATCCACTTTTTGTTCTTAGTGGGACATGTTGCTTTGTTATGTCCTAGTTTGTTACAATGAGTACAACAGGTTTTCTAGTTATTCTTTCAACTGGAGTATATTTAAATTTTTTATGTTCTTTATCCTTTTCAGATATAAATTCAGGAGTTGGATAAGTGTTGGGAAAGACTTTTGTTTCTTCATTTTCCGAGGAGTATAACCAAAACCATGTTTCTTCTTGGTTGATCTTTTAGCTCCACTCATCATTAGAAGATGTTTATTATTTGTGAACTTGTTTATGGTGCTTGTTAAATGTTCATTTTCTTTATTTAGTCTTTCTATTTCTGTTTTAAGTCCACTTAAGTCTTCTTGTTTTTCTAAATGATTTATTTTCTTATTTTTCTCTTTTAAATCTTCACATAATAATTCATCCTTCTTTTATGTTCTGTTATTTGTTTTTCAAGTTCTTCATTTACTGTTTTTAGGTCTGAGTTTGTATTTTCTAAACAGATTATATTTTTCTTACTAATTTTAAGTAATTTACATACTTCTTTATATTTATCATAGAGTTCATTAAAAGCACTTTCTAAGTTATCAGAATCTGAATCATTGCATGAATCAAAAGAAGAGTCAGAAGTTACCTTGTCTTCGGTGTTGGCCATGAAAGCCAAGTTGACTTCTTCACCTTCACTGCTTGAGCTTGACTCACTGTCTGAGTCACTGCTGTTCTCCCAAGCAGCTGCCATTGCCTTCTTTTTATACTTCTTGAATCTTCTGAAGTTGTCCCTCTTTTTGTGATCATTTTTCTTAAGCGTTGGACAGTCTGCCTTGATGTGTCCAGGCTTCTTGCATTCATAACAGATCACTTCTCCTTTCTTCTGATCCTTTACTTCTGGTTTTCTGAAGTCTTTGTTTTTCTTAAAAAATCTTCTTCCGGACTGATACTTCTTCTCTTTGCAAGAATCCTTTGAAGTCTTCGAGACAACATGGCTTCTTCATCATCATTGTCTTTACTACTTTCACTATTATCCAAAGATTCTTCTGAATTGTCTTCACTTGCTTTGAGAGCATTTGATTGTTTCCTTCTGCTGGAGGATTCTCCTAATCTCTCCATGTTTATCTCGTGAGCCATGAGAGATCCTATTAGCTTTTCCAATGACATTAATTTTAAATCATTGGCTTCTTCAATGGCTGTTACCTTTGGAGTCCTATGGCAGCCCAAAGCAACTTCGAAGGTCAGTCAGTCAACAGGCCTCCCTTGTTCGATGGAGAAGACTACACCTACTGAAAGACTAGAATGGAATATTTTCTACAAGGTCATGATTACACAATCTGGTCCATTGTAGAGAAGGTGATCTTTTGGTCACAAACGCTAAGGCTCAGTGGACAGATGATGATAGGAAAAGAATATCCTTAAACTGCAAAGCCAAGAGCATATTATGCTGTGCCCTAAGCAAGAAAGAATTCAATAGAGTCTCAGCCTGCAAATCCGCAATGGAGATGTGGGAAAAGCTCAGAATTACCTATGAAGGGACAGACAAGGTAAAGGAGACGAGAATAGATATTCTAGTAGCTCAGTATGAAAGATTCCAGATGCAGTCAGGTGAATCAATAACTCAGATGTTCAGCAGATTCACAGACATTACAAATGGATTAGCTGGATTGGGAAAGGTTTATGTTGTACCAGACATGGTTAGAAAAGTCCTCAGATCTCTACCATCTTCATGGACAAAGGCCATCAGATTCAGTTCCAAGAATCAAAGTGCAGTATATTAAAGGATGGAGCAGTCATTTTTGAAGCTTATAGAGAAAGAAATCTGTATGTACTCTATCTAGAAGAACTCAAGGATCAAGATGTCTGTTTGGCAGCTAGTAAAGATCAATCAACAGAGTTGTGGCACAGAAGATTGGGCCACTGCAGCTTGGATGGTTTGAATAAGCTCAGAAAGAGAAAGCTAGTTGAAGGATTGCCAAAGGTCAATTCTAGCTTGGACAGTATTTGCAAACCTTGTGCAAGAGGAAAGCACACCAAGAGCTCTTTCAAATCAAAGACTGTAGTAACCACCTCAAAGCCCTTAGAACTACTTCATATGGATTTGTTTAGGCCAATGAGGACCACCAGTCTAGGAGGAAAGAATTTTGGATTTGTAATAGTTGATGATTATTCAAGATTCACTTGGGTATCCTTTCTAGAGCACAAAGATGACACATTTGATAATTTTGTCAGCTTCAGTAAGAAAGTTCAGAAAGATCAGAAGTTCATAATTGTCTCTATCCGATTAGATCATGGTGGTGAGTTTCAAAATGAAAAGTTTACAAAGTTTGTGATGATCAAGGAATCGAGCACAACTTCTCAGCCCCAAGGACACCTCAACAGAATGGAATTGCTGAGAGGAAAAACAGAACTCCCTTGGATATGGCAAGAACCATGTTATCAGAATATGATTTGCCAAGATACTTCTGGGCCGAAGCTATCAACACTGCATGTTATATCATTAATAGAGTGATGATCAGGCCGATTCTGAAGAAGACTGCTTATGAACTCTACAAAGGAAAGAAGCCAAAGATCAGCTATTTCAGAATATTTGGATGTCCTTGCTTCATCACAACAATGGAAAAAGGGACATTGGTAAGTTGGATGCCAAATCAGATGAAGGCATCTTTATGGGGTACTCTTCTAAACCCAAAGGTTATAGAGTTTTCAATAAACGTTCCTTATTATTGAACAATCTGTACATGTTATTTTTGATGAATCTAACCCTTCCTTGAAAAAGGAAGAAATTAGTGACATTGATGATGCAGATGACTTGTCTGAAAATTAAAGAATACCTCAATTAAGGACAAGGATGATCCTCCTCTGGAAGAACTGCAGCAAACTGAAATTCAACATGAAAATCTTCCAAAAGAATGGAGACATCAGAAAGATCACCCTCCTGAAAACATTATTGGTGATCCATCTGTAGGGGTAAGAACAAGAGGTAATGTAATTCCTTGTGATTATTTAGCCTTTGTTTCTCAAATAGAGCCTAAGACAGTCAATGAAGCTTTATCTGATGAATCTTGGATATTAGCCATGCAAGATGAACTAAATCAGTTCAAGAGAAACCAAGTATGGTCACTTGTTCCTAGACCATCCAATCATTTAGTTATTGGCACCAAGTGGGTGTTCAGAAATAAACTGGATGAGTCCAGAATAATCATAAGGAACAAGGCCAGATTGGTAGCTCAAGGCTACTCCCAAGAGGAAGGCATAGATTTCGATGAAACTTATGCACCTGTAGCCAGACTTGAGGCTATTAGGATTTTACTTGCTTATGCATCTGCATTAGATTTAAAACTATTTCAAATGGATGTCAAATCAGCCTTTTTAAATGGTTTTATCAAGGAGGAAGTTTATGTTGAACAACCTCCAGGTTTTGATGATCCCGAATTTCCAAATCATGTATTTAAACTACATAAAGCCTTATATGGTTTAAAGCAAGCACCTAGAGCCTGGTATGAAAGGCTCAGTACTTTCTTATTAGATCATGGTTTCACTAGAGGAAAAGTAGATAGTACATTATTTATAAAATCTCAGGATAAACATATACTTCTTGTGCAAATATATGTAGATGATATTATTTTTGGATCTACTGATGAATCTCTTTGCAAGTACTTTGAAAAGCTTATGCAGGGAGAATTCGAAATGAGCTTGATGGGGGAGCTAAGCTACTTCCTTGGATTGCAAATCAAGCAAGGGAAGGATGACACTCATATCTGTCAAGCCAATTATACCAAAGAGCTGTTAAAGAAATTTGGATTTGAAGATGCAAAGCCATTATCAACCCCAATGAGCACATCAACCAGAATGGACAGTGATCAAAAAGGTAAAAAGGTAGATCAAAAGAATTATCGAGGTATGATAGGATCATTACTTTACTTAACTGCAAGTAGACCAGATATTTTTTTAGTGTATGCATGTGTGCTAGATATCAGGCAGACCCTAGAGAGTCTCATTTAATTTCAGTAAAAAGAATATTTAGATATCTGGCTAGAACTCATGATTTAGGTCTCTGGTATCCTAGATCTTGTGAAATAGAATTAGTAGGATATTCAGATGCTGATTATGCTGGATGCAAAGTAGATAGAAAAAGCACCAGTAGTTGTTGTCAGTTTCTTGCAGGATGTTTAATATCATGGTCATCCAAGAAATAAAATTCAGTAGCTTTATCAACAGCTGAGGCAGAATATGTTGCTGCTGGAAGTTGCTGTACACAACTTCTTTGGATAAAGCAACAACTTGAGGATTTCGGAATTCACATCAAATCAATTCCACTATTGTGTGATAATACAAGTGCCATCAACCTCACCAAAAATCCAGTTCAGCACTCAAGGACTAAGCACATTGAGGTAAGATATCATTTTATTCGAGACCACGTAGCTAGTGGTAATTTAGAAATTTCTTTTATAGATACAAATGCTCAATTAGCAGACATCTTCACAAAAGCCCTACCTGAAGAGAGATTTACATCTCTTAGAAGGGAATTAGGGATGTGCAATGTGTGAAAAGATCTCTGTAATTTTATTGGCATAAAAATTTTTCAGATAGAGATGAAATTTTCCCTCTTTAACAATGAGCAAAATTTAGTTTGTCTACATTCCTTGACCGCTATCGTATTAAAAGCTGTTTGACCCGTCAAACGATTTTGTCGTTTTCTGGCTTTACTGCCTCTGGTGCTTCACTTTTCGATAAAATGATAATAATTTATTCAAATCGTTCTGAGAACGACTTGTCTTCTACCTTTACCCTTTTATCCTCTATCTGTTCACCCAAAGCCGATGCCCTAATGATTTTGGGATCGACTCTCTGCAACTTTCGAAGCTTTCTCCTCTTCCCGCGAAGAATCCCTTCGAGAGCTTCCATCTCTTCCATCATTTCCCTTCACCAGAATCTCCTTCTCCTCTACCTATGGCCGCTCCGATGATCTCTGGAAGCGTAGGGGGCTACAGTGCTGAGTATTTGTCCCCAAAGGAGCAAGAGAGGTTTACGTTTGTGAAGACGAAGATTTGCGGAAATAAGGCAGTGGATGTTCAGAATCTTGAGAAGAGTGGCATGTCCAATTTATTCGAAGCCTTGAGAAGAATGCAATGGATGGATGTTGTTACTTTCACCGAGGTAAGCTACCCGGATCTTGTGAAAGCCTTTTTCATTTGTTTGAAGTCAGAGGCAGATGGGTCCCTTGTCTCCACAGTGAAGGGCACCCAGATCAAGATAGATTATGATCTATTGCATGAGTTGTTTGGAGTAAAGACATCAGGCTTTAGTGGTGTGGACTCAGTACATGATGAAGCTAAGGGTCTTGGCATTATTGGTCCAGGGTTTAAGCTGAAGGATGGAAAATTGGATATAAATCAGATGTCAGCTTTCAATCGGTTGCTCCACTTTATTGTCTGCCAAATCATAATTCCTCGGAGTGCTACCTTTTCTTCATGCACTAGGGTAGACTCAGACTTGATGTTCTGGGTAATCCAGAACAAGGAGATAAATCTGGCCGCAGTTATGATTGAGAGAATGAAATTTGCCAGTACTCAAATCTGGGAAACAAAGGGCAAGCTAAATGTTTCCTTGCCTTATGCTCATCTACTCACCAGGATTTTCAAGCATTTCGGAGTAGATGTGTCTGGAGCTGTAGTAGAGAAGATGGGCCAGTCTATAAGGTCCAGAAATTTGAAGAAAAGTGGTTTTTCAGTGCAAGATGGAATTTGGTCAATGTCCTCTGTGGCTGAAGGAGAAGCAATTATTGGGGATATTCCAGAAGTTCAAGAAGAAGCAGCAGCAGCAGAGCAAGCAGCAGCAGCAGAAGAAGAAGCAGCAGCAGCAGAGCAAGCAGCAGCAGCAGAAGAAGAAGCAGCAGCAGCAGAGCAAGCAGCAGCAACAGTTGTTCAAGCAGCAGCAGTACCAGTTGTGTCCAGCCAGGCAGAAGTTTCAGTCTCACCTGTTGAGGAGATTATCTCTCATTCTCCAGAAGTTCAGATAGAAGAAGGTGCAGCTGGTGTGGCCGACTCTTTGCCCACCACCTTAGTCGCCTCAATCTTAAGAGAAGTATTGGATTCCATTCCCTCCACCTTAGCTACTTCTAAAGAAGGTGGATGTGTTGAAAAAGTAGTTATGGCACCAGGCCATACAGAAATTCAGTCTGAACCAATTGCTAATGTTGAGATACAAGCAGGTACTCAACAAGATGTGGTCATGGAAGAAGCTCCTAGCCAAGGGAGCAAAGTCTCTTTGAACCTGAAGTGCCTGAATCCGTGGCAGAAGGCCACTTGGAGAAAGTTGTGTTGAAAGAAGCTCCTGCTCAGGGGGAGCAAGAAAGTGTTGAACTCCCCGCTCCTATTCAGGGGGAGCAAGTAGGCATTGAGGAAATTCCACCTCCTGCCAGTGTTCCTGTTAGTGAAGGCCCAGGTGCAAGCAATATCAATCTTGAGGAGCTTGTCATTCAGCAAGGGAAGCAAAAGAGAGTGGCTCACAAAAGGCCAAGAAAGAGTCACAGAAAAGTCAATCTGAAGCCTATTATGGCATTGCTGAAAGCTCAAGGAGAAGTCTTGTCATCTGTTCAGACAAGTGTTCAGGGCATTATTTCTAATCAAGCTTCAACCTCCTCTGAACTATCCTCAATTCGAAATGCAATGAAGTGGTTCAATAAAGAGATGTTTGATATGAAGCAATTGCTGGCTAATCTTTCAAGGTCTAGTGGTGTCCCTCCTGCACCCACTCAGAGCAGTCCAGCTGAAGTTCCTAGGCCACCAGGGCCTCCAGCAGAAGTCTCTCGGCCAACAGGGCTATCAGTTCAAGCATCAGGGCCACCGGGGCCATCAGGGCAAGCTTTAGGGTCATCAGGACCCTCTTCAGTTGTCAGAGCAGTCAAAGGGAAAGAGCCCATGACAGCTACTTCGGCCCCTGACACTTCAAATCTTGCAACTCCAGTTTTGCCCTCACCTACCTCTCCTTCTACAGCCCCTCCTGCACCACCAACCATTAAACATCCTGTGCCTCGCACTCAACCATCTTCCTCTCTCACTACATCTCAACCCTCTTTCTCTCCTACTCCCTCTCACACCTCAGGTCCTTCATCATTTTCACCCTCATCACCTCTCACTCAAACCACTCAAGTTCACCCTCCTTCTTCCTTCAATCCCAAACACCTTTTCTATCCTCCTACTCCTCCTTCCTCTGTTACTTTTATTCCAGAAAAACCTCCTCTACTTGGTGTCTTTGACACAAACTTGCCGGATGACTTTGAGAGAAATACCCTTTCCACCATTCTCTTCACTGCCACTCATATCCACAGGACTGATCCTCCCAGTCCTGCCAAGAAAAAGAGGAAACAATCATCCTCTGCTACCATCTCCTCCCCCTTGTTTCCTCCTCTTTGGTACTCTCTTACCCTTGAACCTCACAAAAGATTCCTTTATAAGGAATATCTTCAAAAGTGCATCCTCTCCACCATTTATGGTATTCCCTTCCTCAACCTTTCTGAGCACCTAAATATTGTTCTTCCTCTTACCCAGTTATCCCTTTCTCAAAAATCCAAAATCTTTGAGGGGACTGAGTTCAAGACTGAAGATCAGTGGGCAAATGTCAAGGGCAACAAAGCTCAATACAACAAGTTCTTGACTGCCAGGGCCGAATCCATTACACATGGAGCTCATTCTCTCACTCTCTCGAGTGGTTCTTTCTCAAGCATAAGAATTTGTGGGGTCCTTTCATCTTGAAAGAGATCCGCATTGCCAAAAGCTTCCAGCAGTACAGTGATTTCTGCTTCCTGAACAAACTGCCAGAAGTCCAGTTCTCTCAATTCCACTCAACTTTAGTGATGTTAAGATCCGAACGTCCAGTGAATATTCCCCTAACAGTGACTTTTGCTGATATCCGGATTGACTCTCTAGTCCTTTTGCCAAAGCTGCATCCCTAGTATTTGATTCAGATGCAGGATCCCATGCATTTGACATGTTTGCAAGCAGATGGGTAGAATGTCAGCCAAGCAGAGCAGACTGCCCTCATTCCTGCGGTTATCTTCAGAGAATACCACTCTGGCCGCATCTCTTCTCAGGTTTTGGCTCCACTCATTTCTGAGTGTGAAGGCTTACTCCCTCCGTATGGGCAATCATCTACAAGGAAACCAACCTTCAGTTAGAGGCCATCAACAATTCCTTGGTTCATCAAAATAAGCCCTCTCTCTCAGCCGAAGCCTTCATGGATCTCAACTCCATAAATCCTATTCAAGAGATTTATGTTCAGTGGGCAGCTAGATATACAGCTTTCTTCGCTCTGAAGCAGGATCTGCTAGATCAGAAGATCTTCTATTCAATCTCTTTGGATAGATTTCTCCATCGTGCCAGCTTCGGAAAAAGCACTTACTTCATATTCATTTTGGACCCAAATCAGTATGCAGAATTCTTGGATCAGCAACGGGCTTTATACATTCAAGGGCCACCCAATCCATGGGTCCCAACTTCTCAGTTGCTTCTGGGGTTTTCAACAGACGTTTGAAGACCTTGAGATCAAGGCATGGCTGTCTCTCACAGCATGCCTCCTTGTTATCTCCCTTGTACTACCTTTCTCATACTTAATACAATGATATCTCTCTTCTTTGTCTCACAGCCTATCTTTTTGCTTATTGAAAAAATGGGGAGAAAACTAAAGTTAATCTGAAAAACATGTTTAATTTTTGTATGATGTTTAGTATATTTGTCATCATAAAAAAGAGGGAGATTGATGACCAAACTGTCCCCATAATAAATAATTCATTTATTTATATATTAATTTTGATGATTAACAAAATAGTACTAATGGATTACTTGAGCCTTGAGAACAGGAAATAAAAGAAAAATGAAAGTTCAAGACAATCAGGTAAGTCTCATCTCTCATTCTGTCCAAGTCTTTGTATCGACTTCTTTGATAAGCAGAAACGATTTCCTCTTGACCGGAAAATTCAAAACAATCGATATCGCAACGATTCTTTAAGACATCGCAACGATTTCTTAGAACCGGTAACGACTTGACTGTCGTAACGATTTCTTTAGACCTCGTAACGATTTCTTTAGAACCCGTAACGACTGACTGTCGTAACGATTCTTTAGACCTCGTAACGATTTCTTTAGAACTCGTACGACTTGACCGTCGTAACGATTCTTTAGACCTCGTAACGATTTCTTTAGAACCCGTAACGACTTGACTGTCGTAACGATTTCTTTAGACCTCGTAACGATTTCTTTAGAACCCGTAACGACTTGACCGTCGTAACGATTTCTTTAGACCTTGTAACGATTTCTTTAGAACTCGCAACGACTCTCTAGCTGTAACGATTTCTTTAGAACTCGCAACGACTCTCTAGCCGTAACGATTTCTTTAGAACTCGCAACGACTCTCTAGCCGTAACGATTTCTTTAGACCTCGTAACGATTTCTTTAGAACTGGCAACGACTCTCTAGCCGTAACGATTCCTTAGTTCTCGTAACGATTTCTTTGATTCTCATAATGATTTGCTTTGTACACGATTTGTTAAGACTTCTCGTAACGATTTCTATGAAACTCGTAACGACTTGATTGCTGTAACGATTTCTTTAGAGTTCATAACGATTTCTTTACAGTTCATAACAACTTGCTATAACTCATAACAATTTGTTTGTGCAAGATTTGTTAAGACTTCTTGTAACGATTTCTATGAAACTCGACGACTTGATTGCTGTAACGATTTCTTTAGAGTTCATAACGATTTCTTACAGTTCATAACAACTTGCTATAACTCATAACGATTTGCTTTGTGCAACGATTTGTTAAGACTTCTTGTAACGATTTCTTTGAAACTCGTAACGACTTGTTGTCATAACGATTTCTTTTACAGATCATAACGACTTGATAAGCGTTCATAACGACTTGCTATAACTCATAACGATTTCATCATTATAATTTGATAATGCTCGGTTATAACGATTTGTCTGTTATCGCATAACGATTTCATAAGTCATGAAGCATCGGGATTGCTTTTATCGATTTTCTTGCTGTATCAGTATAATGCCTTTTAATAGCATTGAAAAGTCAAAGTCATATCTTGTCTGTTGACTGCTACGCATAAATGCTCTCTGATCGTATCTCCCATGCAATGAGACAATATCTTCCATTTCTATGCTACTTGTCTACGTACCTTTTAGACAGAAAGAAACTTTGCTATATATTGCAATATATGTTCCATCTGTAACTAACAATCGACGGCAGTCCTAGCTGTCCTCTATTTATTGTTGATATGCTTGCAGATATCTGACAAGACTCATCTGTACAACGTTGGATACAAGATACAAGATTCTAAAACATTTCTCTGGCTTGTACTAAAGGATAAAAGACTGATGATCAGAAGCTTCCTTGGTGACCAGTCTAACGTACACCAGGATAAGAGACAACGGACACTTCAACGTTCAAATTTGAATCAGAAGTATAAATAAAAGACTCAAGGTGGAGAAGAAACAACAAGACAGAGAACAACGCTTGCAATTTGAAAAGAAAGAACTCCATCTCATCGAGTCTTTAGAAGATTGAAAGAAGAGCGAAGCTTCCACTCCAACCTTGTTCTTAGCTCTTAGCTCTCAGTGATCAAAAGGAGTTTTTATTTGTGAGAGCTTGTGTAGTCCTTGGAGAGAAAACCTTGTTAAATCTCTTTCTCTCTCGGGCCTTGGTAGCTTCAGTGTGTAGCTGGTCAAGCTAGAGTCTGAAGCCTGTTCCCACACATTTCTTCTTTAGTTGTGCTCCCTTCTGGACGAAGGAAGACCTGGTGGTATCCAGGGTGGTTGTTTTCCCTTCAGGTTGAAGGAAGACCAGTTGAGGCTGGGTGTAAGGATCCTTAAGGGGGTTGTTCCCTGGTAGTGAAATCCTGAGGTATTACTCAGGGACTGGACGTAGGTCTCTTGTGGAGAGGAGTTCCGAACCAGGATAAAAATCCTTGTGTCTTGTGGATGTGCTTTGTGTGATTGTTGTCTTATTTGCTCTAACTAACCTTGTTATTAAGTTGTGCAAGCTTTCAGTAAACAGGTTTAATCAGAGATTGAAGTTTTAATAACCCATTCACCCCCCCTCTGGGCTAGCTAGCTGGGCAACAGATTAATTTTTTAAAGACATTTCACCCCCCTCTGGGCTCGTCAACTGGGCAACAAATGTGATCATTGGCTTTCTACTTAGAGCATGCCACAACATTTGCTTTACCTGGATGATATGGATAGTGAAGTTGAAGTCTTTGAGATACTTCAACCCCTCAGCTGTCTCATGTTCAAGTCCTGCTGAGAAAACAGATACTTCAAACTTTTATGGTCAGAAAAAAACAATGAACTTCTCACCATATAGATATGACCCCATATCTTCAAGGCGAAGACTACATCGGCTAGCTCCAGATCATGTACGGATAATTGTCCTCGTGCTTCTTTAATTGTTTGGACGCATAGCATATGACTTCCCATTTTGCATCGGCACACAGCCTAGGCCGATCCCAGATGCATCAGTGTATACTTCAAAACTACCCCCAGTGACTGGCAGTGTCAGTACAGGTGCTGAGGTGAGGTGCTTTTTTAATGTCCTGAAACTTTCTTCACATTCATCAGTCATGCAAATGGATTCTCCTTCCTGTGTAAGCCTGGTCAATGGTACAACTATCTTTGAGAAATCTTTAATAAAGTGACGATAATATCTGACTAAACCCAGAAAGCTCCTGATCTCTGACATAATTGTCGGCCTTGCCCAGTTCCTTACCGCTTCAACCTTAGATGGATCTACAGAGATTCCCTCCTTGGATATGATGTGGCCAATGAAAGACACTTCCTCCATCCAGAACACACTTACTAAGTTTTGCATAGAGTTGATTATCTCTAAGCACTTGCAGAGTAACCTTCAAGTGTCCTCATGTTCTTCTTTGGACTTGGAGTAAATTAGGATGTCATCAACGAACACCACCACGATTGGTTACGTATGGCCTATAAATATATTCATAAGTTGCATGAAAGCCGCTGGAGCATTTGTCAACCCAAACGGCATGACCATGAACTCATAGTGTCCATATCTACTCCGGAATGCAGACTTGTGTATCCTCTTCCTTTATCCTCAGTTGATGGTAGCTGATCTTAGATCTATCTGGAGAAATATTGTGCACCAGAGATCTGATCGAACAGTTCATCGATGCGGGGCAATGGATACTTGTTCTTATTGTCAACTGGTTTAACTGACGGTAATCAATGCATAGCCTCATTGTCCTGTCCTTCTTTCTGACAAATAGTACTGGCGCTCCCCAAGGAGATGTGCTAGGCCTGATAAAGCCTGATCTAGTAATTCTTGGATTTGCCTCTCTAACTCCTACGATTCAATAGGGGGCATGCGATATGGAGCTTTGGAAACAAGGGCTGCCCCAGGGAGTAATTCGATGGTGAAGTTTACCTCCCGCTCAGGTGGTATACCAGGTAATTCTTCTGGGAATACATCAGGATAGTCTGTGGCTATGGGAATGTCTTCTAGGGTTGGTTTCTTCTTTTTCAGTTGCCACGACTAAAACTAAGAAAGCTTCACAACCCTGGTTGATCAGCTTGGAAGCCTTTAGAGAGGATATCAAGATAGGGTGTTTATGGTAATGGGTGCCAAGTAGTGATAGAGTTGGAAGGTTTGGTCTCTTAAAGGTGACCCTTCTATGACGACAGTTTACATCGGCATCATATTCAATTAGCTAATCGACACCCAAAATGGCATCATAACCCTTCATGTCTAAACAAATGAGGTCAGCAGGGAGATTGTGTCCTCCAATTATAGTTTCACTTTTGGCAAGTAGTGGGTGAGTTAGATTCTGAGCCAAGGGAGAGGCTATAGTGATCTTGAATTTCAGAGGTACAGGTTTGACAGGTAGAGTTGCAACAAATGTGGGGACATAAATGAATATGCAGCTCCAATATCAATAAGCACAAAAGCAAGTTGAGAGTGTATGGAAATGGTACCTTCCACCATACCGCCTTCCTCGGGTAGGTCCACTTCTACGATAGCATTAAGGCGTCCTTGACGCCGTGGTACATTCTGAGTCTTGCTTGGCTGGTCCTTCAGCATTGGATAGTCAAGAATACGGTGGTCACCACCACCACATCTAATCACGCCCCGAGCTTCTTCCAGCATTCCTCAACTCGGTGCCTGGTTTATCATAGAACTTGCAGTTCTCAGCAAACTGCCTTCCTTCTACCTTGACCTTCTTGTCTACGGCATTGTCTCTTCCAACATTGGCCTCTTGTTGTTGTTATTGTTGTTACGGAAAGTTGAAGCAATATTAGGTGCTCCCTTTTTGACGAAGACTAGCTTTGAGGTGTCCTTGCCCATCATTCCTTCTACTTGGCCATCGTGTCCTCCACCAGCTGGCTCTTTGGACCATCTCAGTGTAAGTTTGAATGTTGTGAGGTCCAAGTTCTCAATGAACATGGGCCTGAGCCCATCCATGAACCGATAGCCTTTAGTTTTGTGCCACCAGATGTGGGGCATACACAGCCAGACGCACGAACTGAGCCTCATACTCAGCCACGGACATTCCTTTCTGCTTCAGCGCGGCAAATTCCACCGCCTGTTGGATCGAAATGGCACTAAGAATGTCCTAGAGGGGGGTGAATAGGACTTCTTCCCTTTAAAATTTGCTTCTGAAATTTCACAACACTAAGTAAATTGTTAGAGCTTAGTGTGATGTGTGTGATTCAAGTGTAGACAAGGCGGAAACAATCACACAATGAATGCACAGGGATTATCCTGGTCGGCCCTTCCCACATGGAAGTCCTACATCCAGTCCTCAAGCCAGCCACTTGAGATTTCCACTAACTGCAATAAATTGGCCTTCTCTCACCCTTGAGAGGAATACAAACCCACTTGCTCCCAAGCAAGTCTTCCCTAAACAGGGGAACAACAACTACCTTTCACAAGGTCTTCCCTCACAGGAGGGGCAATGCAGAACCAAACTTCTGCAAAATTACACAAGAATAAATAGAGAGACAGTGTGTGTTTGCGTCAGATCTGAGCACAAACACACATAGACTTCAGAAGGATTTGAGATTAGAAAATGAGATATGAATCCTATCTGAACAAAAGAGTGGACTAAGAAAGTAATCAAAAAACAGTTGCCACTCAACACAAGACTTCTTCTAGGAGAGCTTCAGAGAATGGCTTCTTAAGAAGAGCAGCTCTCAGATTTTTGCTTGCAGAAGGCTTGTGTGGACTTGGAAGAGTTCGAATGAAGTTCACAGGAAGGTGTAAGGCTTGTATGCGCTTCTTGTGTTGTGGTTGGATATCTCTTCCTTCTTCAAACTTGAGCTCCTTTTATACACTTCATATATAGCGTTTGAAATGTAGCCGTTTGCAATATGTTCGTTTGAAGAGATCTCTAGGATCCTTTGGGTCTTGAAGTGTTTTTTATCCAGAAGTCTTTCAGTTTTGCTTCTTTCCAAGATCTTCAGAAGGAGGTGCAGTTTTCACGGCTAAGGGATAAGCTCTTTTTCTTTCGGAGTGAACTGTGAGGGAGACATGCTGAAAATGTTCTTTATAAATGCCTGCACAGGGACAAGACAAAAGAGAAGAGTATATTCCTACCTTTGAGGTAGGTGGATTAGACAAGTACATAGAGAGGGTATGGAAACCTCGGATGCAAAAAGAGAAAGAAAGTAGACAGACACGTTAGGCTAAAAAGGTACAAGCATGGGTCTATCAGTGGTAGGTGAGTCCTGTCAGAGCCATGCTCCTGAGAAATCATAATGCATAGTGTCTAATGATCTTACAAATCCGGAGCAAAGCATTGAACAACTCAAGGATTAAAAATATATCAGCGGTGTCCGCACAAGTTTAAATGAATAAATCAAGACTGATGTGACTTGTTTGACAGAGAATAAAATAATACAATATAGGCTAATGACAGTATTGATGAATCGAAGATATTGAAAGATTATTATTAAAAAGATGTATGAAAAGATTTGGAGATAAATTTGCATTAGAAATTAAGACTAAAAGGATCAGAAGAGAGTTTAAGTACAGAGTTAATCAGTGAAGTCGAATCCAAAGGAACATGCAATTAGACTGGACAAATAATAGTGATTCGACTTCAGTAGTCGAATACCATATAGATTTTACTAAAGATTTGACTGTGACAGTCGAGAAGAAGACAGACGGATATAGAAAGTCATTCGACTGTAACAGTCGGAGACATAAGTCGAATCAAGTATAAGTTTATATGAAGCATTTGATTGTACCAGTCGAAACATAAGTTGCATCAAATATAAGATTATATGAAGCATTCGACTGTACCAGTCGGAAACATAAGTCGAATCAAGTATAAAGTTGTGACCTTAGAAAAATTTGAAGATTGTTTAACTTCGATTCTGAAGAGTCAGATTTGACATTCGAAGTTAGCAGTCGAATTCAGTAGGACAGAGAGAGTCTGTGGACTTAGAAAAATTTCGGAGATGGAGGTAAAGACCTGAAATGTATCTAGATGATTTTTGTGATATGTAATTTTTATCTTTGTAGAAAATTTATTTTAAAGAGTAGAAAGTTATTTAAAGAGTTTTGTCCTAGCAAAAACAATAGATATTTTAATTTAAGAAAATTCATAAATTCCTTAGGGGTAGTTGCTCAACAATTCTCCCCCTTTTTGTTAATGACAAAAATCTTTAAATTGACAGTAAAAAGCATAAGTGAGGTGTGAATATGCTGCTGTCTCTCTCTCCCCCTTTGTGGCATTAACATAAAGAAATCATCACAAGATACACACTGTTGCATTCAGAAGTGATAATGCATAATAAAGAGATCTGATATATAGTAGAAATTGATCAAAATACAGTTCATTACACAGTTCTCAAGATGTAAGAAAGACTGATCAAGACCTAGACAAAGAACTAGGTAAGTACAAAGACTGGGAATTGAGCAAAAATATGGTTTGAGAAGGTCCCAGAGCTTTGTCTCATTCTCACAAAAGAAATTCTCAAACAAGGAGAGGTCAATGTTGTAGGAGGGATTACTGGTAGGCAATTTCCTATGAGATTTGATGTGGCGCCTATGGAACCACCTATCTTGTAAAGAAATTTATCCCTACTCAGACGATACTTGAGGGAACAAACTTTTTAGAGGCTGTAGAAGTAGAAAACTCATGGACAGTGATGTTCCAGTGCAGGCCTCGCACACTGCTGCATCTTTGGCTTGATAATATACTAAGTATCTTTAAGCCCATTGTGACAATGTTTTTCCTTAGATCTTTAAGACTCTTGACTGGAATCATAAAGAGAGATCTTCATTTTTTCATAGTCCGAGTGATAAGAGGGATAAGCAGCTGCCCATGATCTTCATTGAGTCTTTCAGATTCAGAAAAACATAACAGGAAATCCAACAGATGATGAGGGTTCTTGGAGATTTGAAGGAACACAAATCTTTGGAAGGCCAATTTGAGCTTGTGTTTGATTTTGAACCTAGTGGCAATGCGAATGAATCTGTTGAATACTACTTCTGCAAAGTCTCTTCTGAAGGAGACTGCTCCTATAAAAGTGGATGCAGTCCAGAGGGTAATGCCATAGTCATGGAGGGAATGATTTCTCTTTGACCTCTTAGTAGATTGTCCCATTGACCTTTAGAAACATCAGGCAACCCTAATTTGAATCTTTCGAAATTGAAGGTCCTCATTCTGATGTACTTGGCCTGGGATCCTGGAGAAGTTGTCTAAACATGTCATGAAACCTCAAGGATAGGTGATGTTGGACAGTCAAAAATTGGTTTCTAGATTGGGTTTGCTGATATTTGGCTGCTTCTCCTGGATAGAGGTCAGGAAACTCCTTAGGAGTCAAGCTATGACTTTTCTGAGAGATAAATTGGAGATCCTCAACTGAAATATGTGAAGTTCTAAGAAGAATAGGAAGCCAATGTTCGAAAGTGAACCTGGCATCTCATGTACTTCAGGAAATCACGAATAGATAGATATTCCCTGAATAGATTCATGTGATGTTCAGAGTGGTAGATGAAGGCATACAAAAGGGTGGAAGGAGTTTATAAGGATTGTCTCCAGTTTTGGTCCACTGGATGAGGAAAGCTGAATACTGGGGAGTATTTCAGCTAGATGGAGAAGTGTTTGCTTGGAGTTTGTTTTTGAGGCAGTGGGAAGACAAGAGAAATACTGAGGAGGTTGAGTAGAAAGAGTGAGAGAAAGAGATTGGGAGGATTGAACTGGTATTTCATTGGGTGAGTTTGAATTTGATGTCCTGGTGGAAGGATCCATAGGAATAGTTGCAAGTGGGAGTATGATCCGGAGAAGTGGATTTGAGGGAATTTCAGTGGTGAGAGGAGTAGGTGCAGAGGGTGCAGTGGATTAGGCTTAGCTGAAGGGCCTTTTTAGGCTCTGAAGGAGGCTTAACAGATGGCTTAGCTAGAGAGGGATGAACTTGTCTAGAAGGAGGATGAGGGAAGACTGGGTCACCATTTTTGACCTTCTGCGCTTCACTTTCCTCTTGAAGGTTTGCAAGTTAGGACTCAACTCCAGGGGTCCTCTTGACCAAGATTCTATCTGGGAAGCTACATGGGCTGGGAAACCTCACTTCTGCTACTGCCACTGAACTACTTTTCTGATACAGACTGCTGTTGAACTCCTCTTAAGGATGAAATATAATCATAGCTAAGTCCGCTTCTTGCTCTAAGTCTTTCTACTGCTCATGAGGCGGCTCCTCCACACTCTGCTGCTTGGCCTGAGGCTCAGGCTTCTTAGATTGATCATAGCAGGGTTCAAAGATCTTGAACTTGGGATTCATCTGCTGCTTAGGTTGCTACTCAACCTGCTGGAGAAGATCTTCTGTGGACTATTGTTCTTGAGCTGGATTTTCAGGTTTAGGAGGATCTTGAGACTGAACAGGCACTTCTTGCTACTGAGAGGATGAGGGCCCTGATGGCCAAGAAGTGCCCTGCAGGCACACTAACTGAAGCAGCAAATCTTTCATTGCTAACCTCATCAGACAGGCTATCAAACTTGACATCAATAAACTCTATCTGCATTTGAAGAACTGAAAGACTTTCCTGTTGCTTGCTCAATAAATCTAAAATGGAGTTTAGACTGTTGCTACTCTCCCCCTGAGACCTTGCCGGGTCTCAAACTGAGAAGGGGAGAAGAAATGCTCTCTCTCATTCAAACTCTACTTCGCAGAATGTCATCTGATGCAATCCCTTTGCCTCTGATGTCTCTTAACACTTCATTGATAGTTTCCTCAGGACCATCTAGTTCAGGAATAGAGGAGGAAACAGGAATTTGATCTTCTTTCTCCTGGGTCTGAACTGGCTCTTCAGATCTAACTTGATCTAGAGGCTCTATTACTGGCTGAACTATTTGAGGAACAGGAGGAACAGAGATTCATCAGCAAACACTTCATGATCACATTCTAGCACTGAGTCTTTTACCCAAAGATTTTGCTTCTTACTCACCAAGGAGTAGTGACTCCTTCTCAGGGTAGTGATCCCTATCTTTTCTTTTATTCCACAGATTTTCTCCTAACAGATCCACTGAGGCCTCTTGAAGATCAGGGAGAGCAAAGGACCATAGGAAAAGTTCCTGGAGATTCTTAGCAGCAATCATTCTATCCAAGATAATTCTAGCCAAATTTACTTTGTGCCTCTGAATTTCCCAAATAACAAGTTCCTATCTCTAGAGGTGATAGAGGAGTGGGTTCCTGCTCTAGGGTTACAATATTGGAAATTACAGAATGAATCAATCTCTTCCTTCTGACAGCCATTCACTGAAAGACCTTTCTTACTTATAGAGGCCAAACTCCCAATGATGCCTAGTTTTTGCTTTTCAAAAGGAATTACTTCATTAAGCTTATGCCCGGAGTTTGGACATTCCAATAACTCAACCAACAGTTCCTCAGAGATAGATATTTTGGTCCCTTTGACATATCCAAACACTGAACTTGCAGAAGAGATTCCATGGTTACATAAAATGTTTCTAACGACATTCTCTACAATGGGTTCAGAAATCTGGCACAACTTGGTCCAACCCATGGCATTGAGGGTGTCTTCTACCCATGCAAGACTTCCAGAAAGAGGGGAGAAATCTACAACCTTCCCTGGACAAATGAGAATCTTAGCCAGTCTCACTAGTTGATCAGGGGTCATCTGGGTGGATTCCGGAGCCCTAGACGAGGCCATCTAGAAAAGGAGATGAACAGGACTCAGGGGACTAGTAGAGGAGTGATAGAAATGCAAAGGAGAGTTCTAAGATCCTACCTTTCTTCGATGAGGATGGAGATTTCAGGGTTCTTCAGAAGTCCTTCGCCGGAGAACAGTAGGGCGCGAAGAAGCAGAAGAAGACAAGAAAGTTGAAGACAGATTTCGAAAGGGTGTCTTCAAAAGAGTCGGGATTTTCTTTTATAAGGAAAGACAAGACAAATGCCCCTAGATTTCAGGGTGACGGACGAGATTAATGATTGACCGTTTAAGACATGAAGGATGCATCTTAAAGAGGTGTCAGTTACTAATTTTAAATTATAAGTGCCTTTTCACGATTTCAAGTTAAGTCGAATCATGGTTCGACTGCATCAGTCAAATGCAAGAATTATAACATAATTCGAATGTATAGTCGAATGTCTGTGTAGCACCCGGAATTTTAGCTATAAAAAAAAATGAATAAATGGAAATATTAAGTTTTTCATAAGATCAAAGAATTAAAACTACGTATCAATATCGTTGTGTCACAACACATCGAAAATATCCGATTAACCAAGTGAACATCACATGGTGACCAATTATCCAGATTAGGAACAAGTCGAAAAGTGTTTTAAAGGAAATACGACGCAACCAAAATTTAATAAAAGTGTTGGAAAGACTTCCACATTAATATTAAGACCGATTATCTTAATTGGGCCAATGGACCGCACCTAGACCCAAAAATCAAAGGAAGCTAGAAAATGCAGGGAATTGTAACTCTAAATAGGCTGAAATAGAAAGGGGCAATTTGGTGAATTGGGATGCATCATACATGCTTGGCAACCCAAATTCGTGCCTATCTATGGTGGA
>CM024756.1:100938138-101000584 GCA_014218235.1 Colocasia esculenta
TCACTGTGTGTTTGTTCATTATTTCATCATGTCAATACCTTATTCAGAGATTCAATTTGATCATTATATCAGTTTCATGAACAAGGAAATTAACTTTCTTCTTGAGTGCTTTATTTTCTGATTTCAATTGACAGAATTTTCAAAAAGGACAGTGTAAGCTTCTTCATTTTAGTAGAAAATGATTCAAAGGAAGAATTTACCTCAGAGGAGTCATCACTCCTTGCCATAAGACATTGAATCTCTTCATCTCCGAGGTTAGCTTGATTTTCCGTCATCGTCTTCATCACTCATGTAGCCAGCATTGCTTTGGTTTCTTGAAGACGAACTTGTCCTTTTTCAGTTTCTTCTGAGCTCGGGGCTCTCTCCATGTGCTCCCTCTGTGTTGCCTTCCCTCATAGCCACAACATCAGATTTTTTATTGGACGTGTCAACATGTTGTGCCTTTTTGGAAAGGTTTGGAGTTTCCTGAACCTCTTCTCTTGAATTTTAGGAACTTCTTGAACTGTCTAGTGAGCATGGCCATTTCGTCATTCTCACTATCAGTAGAGGTTTCAGACTCAGAACTTTCCTGTTGGGCACTCTTTTGGAATTGAAGATACTATGTTGGAAGCCTTCAAGGCAATTGACTTCCTTGGATTCTCTTCAGTTTCTTTTCTTTTACATTAATTCATAAGTCATGAGAGATCCAATCATTCATCCACTCATTGTGAAAGATTCTTGGAATCCTCGATGACAGTGACTTTGGTGTCCAAGAGGATGGAAGAGACCGAAGTATCTCCTCACCAATCACTATCTTTCTGAGTATTACATCTAAGACCTTTCAATCCATTTATAAGTACCATGAATCTAGCAAACATGTCAGAAATTGTGTCTCATCACGGTTCATCTTAAACATTTCATATTCTGAGACTAACATGCTTACCTTGGATTCTCTCACCTCAGACGTACCTTCATATATCAACTCGAGCTGTCCCACATCTCCTTAGCTGAGGTGCATGTGTGGAGACTCTCGAGTACTCCTTTGGGTGGACCGCACACTGCATCATGTGAGGGCGCTCCAGTTGAGTGTCCTTTTGCAATCTGGTCCTTGGTCCATGTATCTTCGTCTTGAGGCAATCCATATGGTCTGTTCTGACTATCTTCCACAATTCATAGTTTTGTGCTCGTAGAAGAAACACCTGCATGCGGTTTATCCAATATGGATAGTCAGTGCCATCAAAGAAGGTGGCCTGGTCACAGAGTGTCCCTCGGCCATATACCCCTTGGTAGATTCCATTTGACGTGAATCTCCTGATCGTAAGATCAAATAGATAAAGCAATAAATCGGGAGAAACCACGGCTCTGATACCAATTGAAGGGTTGCGGAATTCTCAATATGGTAATCTAGAAGGGGGGTTGAATAGATTACTGTCTCTTAAAAACTATTATCACGTCTTTTCTTAAAGCACAGAGTATTAAGACAGTATCAAGATCTAAACTATGTGTAGATGATGTAGAAACCTATCTAGCGTGTGAATATGCACGTGTCTATCAAACATCTATCGTAGAAACGATCAAACCACGAGACACGCAGATTTACGTGGTTCGGAGTACAAAACAGTGTATCCTACGTCCACGGCACACACACACACACAGAGTAAATGCTTATGAGCGAGTTCGGTGACTACAACTCACACACACACGTGTTTTCTGATGTGCACCCACGATCAGAACAACACACACACGTGATCTCAAGCACAAGAGACGCTTGAATCACACAAACACACACACAGTTGATGAGAATTATGAAACAGGAAGAGTTCAGAGTGTAGGAGTAAATCCTGATGTGGAACTCTTCTGAGAACGCCTGGATGGAGTTCAAACTTCGACTTGACTGCTTTGGATGATGGAGATGTAGTGAAGGTTGATCCACGACGATCTATCTTCAGTACTGCAGGATCAACAGATCTTTTGGTCTCTGCACTACAGACTTGAAGTAGAGCAGCAGCAACTCCTTTCTCTGGACTTGGCTTTAGGGTTTTTGGTTGTGGCTGCTTTGTACGAGATTCTCTTCAAAAGGATGCTTATATAGTTGTGTTTTCATGTGGAGAGTCGTGGACTTGAAAACACAATCTTGGATATGAAGGAAGGTTTCCGTATTGAAGATCCTATGCGTCTGTCGACAGGTGCTGAGTGTCTGTCGACAGATTGCAACAGATTTGCAATAGACAGATTCAGGTTGCTCTGGCCTGTGTGAATCTGTCGACAGGCGACACCTATCTGTCGACAGGCAGAGTCAGTTTTGCCAAACCACAGAACTCTGGCATTTCTGTCTGTGACATCTGGACAGGTCTCTGAGCATCTGTCGACAGATGCTCTCAGTACTTTTCTGTCTGATCACAACTGTGGCATCTGTCGACATATGCCTTTGGGTCTGTCGACAGGTACATGTATACACTGTGATTGTGATCATTTCTCATAATTTGAGAAGGCTTGGTTATATGCATTTGTACCTACATGATAAAATATGTATAGTTAGGTATAATGAAGACTAGATAACCAAATATTGTATCATGTTAATTGACATGTATGAAACCTCAATTCAACTCATTCATCATTAAAAACAATGTTTGACTTTCATTTATCACTTAGAGTGTGAATTCACTTAGTTTCCAGAATATGAACCCAACATTCACAACGATTTTCATCGTATAACGATTGGTTAAGTGTTCACAACAATTTCTCCTGTGTCATAACGACTTGGTCAACATGGCTTACTCATAACGATTTAATAAGTCATATAGCCATCGATTGGCATATCTTGATATCTTACTCATCTTAAAAGCGTTGAATAGTCTAAGTCCACGTAGACATCTCTCTGACGCTTTTGCATTTATGAGATCTGATCATATCTCTGCATGCATGCGACCATATCGTGCCTACTTTGATAACGTCCTTTAGACTTAAGCTATTTTGGCATTACTATTTCCATGTCTATTACTAAAACGTTGACTGACATCAGAGACAGCTTAGCTGTCTGCTATTTGAGTTTGACATTTGTGCAGATCTCTGAACCAGCTTCATAGTACAACGTTAAACAAATAGAAACCAACAGATATTTCTGAAGATTATCTCTTTGCGTGCTCAAGTAATCAAAAGACTGTGACTGGAAGCTTCCAAGACTCCAGATGTCATTCAGTCTAACGACTACTTAAAAGAGAGACAACGGACACTTCAACGTCTTCATTTCAAATTGAAGATATAAATTCAAGTCAGAAGAACAGAAGAACACACATCGCGTATTCAAGCATTCAAATTCTTCTGAAGAAAGTCCAGAGCCAAGAACCGTCATTCCACTTAGCTTTTGCTCTTTGCTCTCCACTAGTTTGTGAAAATCTTGAGAGAGCCTGTATAGTTCTGAGAGTGGGCCTTGTTTGAAATCTCTTTGCTCTCAGTTCTAGTTGCTTCAGATCCTTGCTTATCAAAAGCTTGATCTAGGGGCCTGAATTTCATTCACTCTCTTGTGTTGTTCCCTTCGGTTGTGAAGGAAGACCTGGTGGGTATCCAGGGTGTTGTTCCTTCTGTTGTGAAGGAAGACCTGGTGTGGTATCCAGGTTGTTGTTCCCTTCGGGTGTGAAGGAAGACCGCTAGGTGGGTGTTGTAGCGTCCTAGGGGGACTGTACCCTAGTTAGTGAAATCCTGAGTTGTTGCTCAAGGACTGGACATAGGGACTCCTAGAAAAAGGAGGTCCGAACCAGGATAAACCTCTTGTTGGTGATTGTCTTCTTTGTGTGTTTGTTATTTCAACTAACTGTCACTAACCTACTTCGAAGAACGGTTGTGTGAATGTTTTTAGTTACAGGTCTTCTAGATTAATTTTTAAAGACCATTCACCCCCACCCTCTGGGCTCGTCAACTGGGCAACAAGTGGTATCAGAGCTAGCTCTTCGACAAAGAACAAGATCCAACGATCTGAAGAGTAAAGATCCATGGCAGCCCAAGGTCACAATGAAGGTCAGTCAGTCAACAGACCTCCCTGTTCGATGGTGAAGATTATAACCTATTGGAAGACAAGAATGGAGTACTTCGTGCAAGGACATGATTATCAAATTGGTCGATAATAGAAGAAGGAGATCTCTTGTAACAAATGCAAAAGCTCAATGGACGATGAAGACAAAAAAAATTTCTCTAAATTGTAAAGCGAAGAGCATGCTAGTTGTGCGCTAAGTAAGAAGGAATTCAACAGAGTTTCAGCCTGCAAATCCGCAATGGAAATGTGGAAAAGATCAGAATCACTTATGAAGGCACAGATAAGGTCAAGGAGACAAGAATAGATATTCTTGTAACTCAATATGAGCGATTTCAAATGTAGTCAGGTGAATCCATAACCCAAATGTTCAGTAGATTCACAGACATCATAATGGGTTAGCCGGATTAGGAAAAACCTATGAAATGGGAGATATGGTCAGGAAAATTCTTAGATCCTTGCCATCCTCATGGACTCCAAAAGTAATGGCCATTGAGGAAGCCAATGATTTGAAGAGAATGTCTCTAGAAAAGCTAGTTGGGTCACTCATGGCCCATGAGATAAACATGGAGAGATTAGGAGAATCCTCCAGTAGAATGAAGTAGTCCAATGCACTCAAGCTGATGAGGACTCATCTGAAGAATCTTTGGACAACAGTGAGGACAGCAAAGACAGTGATGAAGAAGCTATGCTGTCAAGAAGATTGCAAAGGATCTGGCCAAGAAGAAAAGCTTCAGTCTGGTAGGAGGTATTCAAGAAAAACAAATGATTTCAAGAGACAGACGGAAAAGATCAGAAGTGAAATGAGCCACTCTGCTACGAGTGCAAGAAGCCAGGACACATGAAGGCTGAGTGTCCAAAGCTCAAGAAGTCAGAATTTAGAAAGAAAGATAACTTCAAGAAGTTCAGAAGGTACAAGAAGAAAGCCATGGCAGCTGCATGGGAAAACAGCAGCGACTCAGACAGTGAGTCAAGCTGCAGCAGTGATGAAGAAGAAGCCAACCTGGCTTTATGGCAAATACCGAGGATAAGGTAACTTCTGATTCCTCTTTTGATTCCTGTATGATTCAGATTCAGATAAATAGAAGAAGCGTGAATGAACTATATGACAAATACAGAATGTATGCAAACTATTAAAAGCTTGTAAGAGAATAATGCATGTCTTGAAAATACTAACTCAGATCTAAAAACTGAAAATGAGGAACTAGAAAAACAAATAATGAATTTAAGAGAGAAATGAAACTACTATGTGAGACCTAAAAGCTAAGAATGAACAAATAACTAAACTAGAAAAACCGGAAAGTACAGATGAATTAAGGAAAGAATTAAAAACTTAAATGAAGAAGAAAATGAAAACTATCAGCACACTAGAAAAAATTACTAATGGTAAAAACTCTTAATATTAAAAGGTGCTAGGAGATCAGGTAAGAAGAAAAATGGGTTAGGATATACACCCCAGATAATGAAGAAACCATAACTACCCTAAAACATATCCAACACCAAAATTTATACCTGAACAAGATATAGCATACAAAGCTGATTTCAAATATATAGAAAAAGTGACTAAGTTATCCTGCTGTAGTCATTGCAATAAGTTAGGACATATTATAACTACATGCCAACAAGACATAAGAAATGGATATTAAAAGGTAAAATAATGATACTAACCAATCAGGACCCAAAAGAATTTGGGTACTAAAGCTTGATGTTTTTTTTTCAGGTTAACTCTCGAGTATCAAATGGTATTGGATAGTGGGTGCTCAAGACACATGTCAGGAAACCAGAAGTTATTCTCTCATCTCCAAGCTGAAGAAGGAACAGTTACTTATGGAGAATGGGAAAGGAATCGTGATAGGCAGTGGCTCTGTGAATAACAAAGGAAAAACTGTCATAGAAGATGTGCTATTAGTCAAGGGATTGAAGCACAATCTCATCAGCATTAGCCAGCTGTGCGACAGAGGCCATCAGATCAAGTTCAAGAGTCAAAGTGCAGCATACTGAAGGATGGAACAGTCATCTTTGAAGCTAATAGAGAAAAGAATTTGTATGGCTCTATCTGAAGAACTCAAGGTTCAAAATGTTGCCTAGCCTCAGCAAATAAAGATAAATCTACAGAATTATGGCACAGACGACTTGGACATTGCAGCATAGATGGCATGAGAAAACTGCTGAAGAAGATCTCGTGGAAGGTCTACCTAAGATTAGTGCTAAATTGGATGGTGTATGTAAACCTTGTGCTAAGGGAAAGCACACCAAAGGCTCCTTCAAGTCAAAGACGGTGGTGACCACCTGCAACGATCCACTTCCACCCGGTACGGTTATACCAACCCACGTCGGATGAGAGTAAGCCGCTACAGGGGAGAATACCCCAACAAGTAACAAATGAGCTGAGATATACATAAATAGAATTAAATAAATGCAACGGAATTTAATGGATCTTATTCCATCAACTTTTAAATCCACATACCACAGTCTGTATAGTTCAACAAGAGATAACATAGGTGCAAAATGTTCCAAATACATAGCCGACTCCAAGTACATTTGAACAAAACTAAAATTTCAATTGTAGCTTACATACTATGAAGATAAATTACAAGTCTTCAATCACTTAGTCGAACTCCACTTCAAGTCTGGCTAGCTCCTCCGCTACAAATTTCCTGAAATGTTTAGCAAGAATGAGTCTACACAATAGACTCAGCAAGTAACTTAAGATTCAATACATACATTTTTCTAACAATTTAACTCAATAGAATTTCAGCTATTAAATCATACATGCTTATGCCATAACAAGTAATTTCACATGGAATTGTATTAAACAACGATTCTAACACATGAAAACTATAATCTAAACAAGATTTCTAATAACATGGTGTCATTATCATAAGTACAAATACACATTCACATACCTTCATACTTTACTCACATCATTGTAAAACTTCATAACTAAGTCATGGAAAACATATACAAGATAGGTTCATTGCTAGCATGATTTCTAACTCACTTGCATGCAATCACAACAATTTACTTACATTTAGCTTGCTGATTTTATACAAATTTTATCACATTCATATTAACCTTGCATAGGGATCACTTTTAACTATACAACATGATACTAAACACATGTGCATCCAATCATTCAATTTCATGAATATGAAAGCATATACTTAATTTTGGTACTAATGGTAACATCACTTTTTGCAATTGACAAGTTATACATAAACACATACACACACATTTGTACACATCAATAAACAATTTATCAATAAACACTGTTGTCATTATACTTATGTATTTTCTCCTTACACACAACCATATGATAAAACCTTGGTTTCCAATACACTCACTTTTGGTTATCACACAATACTTAACACATTTCCCATTATTGTCTCTTTCACATTCACACACTTCTTATCATTTCACTTTTGCACATAACATGTGCCACACTTACACATATCTTGCACATTCCTTGTGCTATGAACACATATCACTTTTCTCATTCACACTTATACTTATTTTCACTTATGCCAAGACACAGCCCAAACCACCATTAGACGTCACTACACACACTTCGCATTCACTTACTTAATCACGGCGCAGTGATAAGTCTTAGTCTCTGCAGAAAACCGGGGAAAGCCCTTCCACCATTACCAGTGGAACTTGTCCACCTCCAGGATTTTACAAGACCCTTTGCCAGATGTACACTTTATCAAGACCCTTTCCTAGGGTATCACATAACGCATTGAGCTTCCCGTAGGGGCATTACTACAGTACAGCTCCAAGCCTCTAAGCTGGCAGTGTCTTATGGGCATACTTGTTTATCTTGTCACATTAACCATTTTACACACATATACCACTTGTTCTCTCACATTCCATGCACACACCCATACATAATTCATACACACATAAGTCCTCATTACTGATTTTAACCTTACTGTTGCAACTACCAAATAAATAATACAGATATAATCACACTGAAATTTACTGAATCACATCAAGTCACAATTAACATGCTCACATAGTCATTTTTCGCATTAAAAACCCATAACGATACTTACTGTTATTAAAATGACATGAGATTTTAACCACAGACACATTTCAAGTTTTATCACACATGCAAATTTCATATTTTTCTGAACCATAGTACATTTACAGAAATTAAAAACATTCAGCTTCATACTATTCATAATTCACTTTACCATGGAACATAGCACGAACATCAGAATTGACCATTCAGAACCCTGATCCTAACATAATCATCATCACAAAAATTTTCCCTGATTTATTGCAAAGCACATAATTTAATGTAAATTTTACAATTTCTACGCATGTCTTCTAATTCAAAACAGAAATTTCAGTAATTCCCAGTCATGGAAAAATTCTCAAAATTTCAGGGCATGGACTGATACATATACACATGATATAGAAAAATCTAGGCATTGATTCTCAGGAATTAAGTAGACAGTAGATGAACATGCATAATCCATCTTTTCCCAACATGTATTTCAATAATCAAAAAGAATTCATGCCATCCACAGAAAAATGCAGAAGTTCTACACACACACCACTTTATCTATTTTACATAGCATATAGAATTTACACTATATCCTCATTGCGAAAACATATCGAAAATAATCATCTACCAGGAAGAACAGCTCATGTTCTATCCTGAGAAACTTGGCGGCAGCCTCTGGCCGTTCAAGGGTTTGACGCACGATCGCTGGACGCCTATGGGAGATCTTGGCGTCAAGGGTATGACGCCAAGTTCCTGTCTGTGCAGGGCACAGACCGAACTCCAAATATAGAGTGAAAGGGAGGGTCCAGAACACGATTTAAAATCCACAAAAATTGCTGGGACCTAGGGCACATGTAGGATTGAGATATCTATAGGTTACTTGCCTCTCAATTAAATCTACAAGATCGGAATAAGCTGATGAAGCCCTTCTCGGCCTTGCCAAAAAGGTGTTCAGAAACTCCTTCGATCCTCTTCTCCTGTCGATGTAGATGGCACCTCGGAGCTGGGATCTCTTCTGGATGTATTGGCCGTCTCTCCAGACGTGGCAGCTCCTTGGTTTCCTCCTCCAATCGACGGATTAGAGCTTCTTAAGTTCAGCTTTTCTGCATCTCGGGTCCAAGGGTTCACCAAATGTCAAAGCTTCCTCCTCGATCTAGGCTGGGTATTTCATAGGTTTAGGGTCTGGGGATGCTTCTTGGGTAGCTGTACTACGCTCCCATCTTCATGGATCTCTCAGAAGGTCTCCCAATCGCCGGATCAAAGCTTGGGAAGATCAGGGTTTCCTCTAGTTTTCTCACAGCTAGGGTTTCCTGGCCCAAGAGACAAGGTGATCACCTCCAACTGCTAAGGGGTGTTTATGATAGATCTAGGCTTGGGGCATGCGTGGGCAGGGTCTGATGTGAGTTGAGAGCCGTGGGAGACATCTCCCCAACCAGTGAGCTTGCTTGCCCCGGAAATTCTGGGTCTGCAGCGCACAGAAAATTAGGGATATTGACGTCCACATACATGGACGGCTACATTAGGGTTGGCGTCAGTCGATATGGACGCTGACATATCATGGGCGTCCATCCATGTTGACGCCAAGACACTCTTCTGCAGAACTTAAAATCATGCAGAACCATGCTTAAACACACATATATGCACATGAAACCCATGTGGCATAGTGTATACACCATTACACCAGGTAACCATCCAATATTTACTACTAATCCTACACATACATACATAGGTACATCAAGATAATAATAATATACGCACATAAATATCTACACCGCATACAACGTCAAGGTATAACATGTATCTTACTACACCATGAAATCAATAACATTTATACCTAGGCATGCCATGCATACATAAGCACACTAAGATAAGATGTACGTAGGTACCTACTATGCGTGCATGAGGTTTAGAATACAATATACACTACTAAATACACTATCATACTTGCACTTGATATATATATATATACATGCAATGTACAAAGTACAATGTACACATTAACTACACCATGCAAATGAACAACGTTTACAACTAAGTAACTCATGCATACCTAAGTATACCAAGGTGTTACATATGTACAATTAAGTACACAATTATCACACGCATATGATAATCTACATACGTACATACACATATGCACTTCATATATTCGCACACAATATTCATGAAATGGGCAATATAAGGTATACTTCAATATTTAGCTAGCACCTGCATAGTATTTAAATAGATACTTTATACTCAAAATTAGTCATACTCATCTTCACGATAATAGTATACATCCTCGCATATACCCATGCAAAATTTATATCTATAATATGCACTATTTTGTGCACGCCCTTTATGCAAGAACAAGTAAACAACATATTCATAAAATATAAGTGAGAAAGAAATTCGGGGCCTTACACCACCTCAACAACCCTTGGAGCTCCTCATATGGATCTATTTGGGACCAATGAGGTACCAGTCTTGGAGGAAAGAATTTTGGATTTGTCATAGTTGATGACTACTCAAGATTCACATGGGTGTCATTCCTAGAACATAAGGATGACACTTTTGAAAGTTCGTCAGCTTCAGTAAGAAAGTTCAGAAAGATCAAAAGTTCAGCATTGTGTCTATCAGATCAGATCATGGTGGTGAATTTCAAAATGAAAAATTACTAGATTTTGTGATGATCAGGGAATTGAGCATAATTTCTCAGCACCAAGGACACCTCAACAAAATGGCATGCTGAGAGGAAGAACAAAACCTATTGGATATGGCAAGAACTATGCTCTCAGAATATGATCTGCCAAGATACTTTTGGGCTGAAGCAGTCAATACAGCAAGCTACATTATCAACCGAGTAATGATCAGGCCAATCTGAAGAAGAAGACTGCATATGAACTATTCAAAAGGAAGAAGCCAAAGATCAGCCACTTCAGGACTTTTGGATGTCCTTGCTTCATTCACAATAATGGAAAAAGGGACATTGGTAAGTTGGATGCCAAATCAGATGAAGGCATCTTTATGGGGTACACCTCTAAACCCAAAGGCTATAGAGTATTAACAAACGTACTTTATTGATTGAACAGTCTGTACATATTATTTTTGATGAAACTAACCCTTCCTTGAGAAAGGAAGTAGATAGTGACATGATGATGCAGATGAACTGTCCAAGAAATTAAAAGATACATCAATTGAGGACAAGGATGATCCACCTCTGGAAGAATTGCAACAAGAAGAAGTTACTCATGAAAACTTCCAAAGGAATGGAGATACAAGAAGATCACCCACTTGAGAATATTATTGGTGATCCATTCATAGGGGTAAGAACAAGAGGTAATGTTATTCCTTGTGATTACCTAGCTTTTGTTTCGCAAATAGAGCCTAGGACAGTCAATGAAGCTCTCTCTGATGAATCTTGGATAGTAGCCATGCAAGATGAATTAAATCAATTCAAGAGAAACCAAGTATGGTCACTTGTTCCTAGACCATCAGACCATCCAGTCATTGGCACCAAATGGGTGTTCAGAAATAAACTGGATGAAACTGGTGCAATCTTAAGAAACAAGGCCAGATTGGTAGCTCAAGGCTATTCTCAAGAGGAAGGCATAGATTTCGATGAAACCTATGCACCTGTAGCTAGACTTGAGGCCATTAGAATATTCTTGCATATGCATCTGCTTTGAACTTGACACTATTTCAAATGGATGTTAAATCTGCCTTTTTAAATGGTTTCATAAAAGAGGAAGTTTATGTGGAACAACCTCCGGGTTTTGATGACACAGAATTTCCTAATCATGTTTTCAAACTTCACAAGGCATTATGGTTTAAAGCAAGCACCTAGAGCCTGGTATGAAAGGCTTAGCTCTTTTCTTCTAAATCATGGTTTCAGTAGAGGTCAGGTAGATAGTACTCTTTTTATAAAGTCAAAAGTCAAACACATCCTATTAGTTCAAATCTATGTAGATGATATCATTTTTGGTTCTACTGATGAGTCTCTTTGCAAGTATTTTGAAAAGTTAATGCAGGGAGAATTTGAAATGAGTATGATGGGAGAACTCAACTATTTCCTTGGACTTCAAATCAAACAAGGAAAGGAAGGACTCACATCTGTCAAGCAAAGTACACAAAAGAACTCTTGAAGAAATTTGGATTCGAAAATACCAAGCCACTGTCGACACCAATGAGTACATCAACAAGAATGGACAGTGACAAAGATGGTAAGAAAGTAGATCAAAAGATATATAGAGGTATGATTGGTTCACTACTTTATTTAACAGCTAGTAGACCAGATATACTATTTAGTGTATGCATGTGCGCTAGATATCAAGCAGATCCTAATGAATCACATTTAATTTCTGTGAAAAGAATATTTAGATATTTAGCAAGATCTCATGACTTAGGTCTATGGTATCCAAAACATTGTGAAATTAGCCTAGTAGGTTACTCTGATGCTGACTATGCTGGATGCAAATTAGATAGAAAAAGCACCAGTGGTGGTTGTCAATTTCTTGCAGGATGTCTAATATCTTGGTCTTCAAAGAAACAAAATTCAGTAGCACTATCTACTGCTGAAGCTGAGTACGTAGCTGCTGGAAGTTGCTGCACACAACTCTTATGGATAAAGCAACAGCTTGAGGACTTTGGATTAAATATCAAATCAATCCCGTTGCTGTGTGACAACACCAGTGCCATAATCTCACCAAGAATCCAGTCCAGCACTCAAGGACCAAACATATTGAGGTTAGATATCATTTTATTCGTGGATCATGTTGCAAATGGAAATATTGAAATATCCTTTATTGATACAAATGGCCAATTAGCAAACATTTTCACAAAAGCCTTACCTGAAGAGAGATTTACATCTCTTAGAAGGGAATTAGGCATGTGCAATTTGTGATAAAAGTTTGCTTACAAGTGACACATTAAATTTCAGAATTAAAGTAATTCTTCCCTCCATGGCGATAAGCAAAAGAATTCAAATTGCATTGTTGTAACCGCTCTCTCATTGAAGTCCGTTTGAATAGTCAAAACCTTTTATCGTTTTCCACCGCCTTTTGGCGCCTCACTTTCCACGTAGCATTAATTTATTCATAAAATCTATAACAGAACGATTCGTATCTCATCGTCTACCTTTTCCCCTCTTTTATCCTGTCGCTTGAGCCGATGCCCTAACAACTCACATCTCAATCCTCTGCAAATTTGAACCTTCCTCTACTTCCCGCAAAATTTCTTGAGGATTCCTTCTCCTCACCTTCCGTCTCCACCCTCCGTTGCCTTTCCCACCTGAATCTATGGCCGCACCAGTTATTGCCGGCAGTTTGGGTGGCTACAGTGCCGAGTTCCTCACTCCTGAGCAGCAGGAGAGGTTTACTTTTATGAAGACAAAGCTCTGTGGCATAAAGAAGTAGATGTCGCTAATCTGAGGAAAAGTGGAATGAGCAGCGTAGTAGATTTGATCAATCAGATGCAGTGGACAGAAATTACCACTTTTTCAGAGGTCAGTTATCCAGACTTGGTAAAAGCCTTCTTCGTGTGTATGAGACAGAGGAAGATGGGTCTCTAGTTTCTTCAGTAAAGGGAACCATGATTAGGATAGACCCTGAGTTGCTGAAGATGTTGTTTAATGTAAAGTCTTCCGGATTTAGTGGCGTTCACACCGTGGACGCCCAAGTGAAAGGTTTGGGAATTATCTGGCCAGGATTCAAGCTGAGGGACGACAAGATCGATATAAATCAACTATCTCCCTTCAACCGCCTCCTTCATTTTATTATCTGTCAAATCTTAGTTCCCAGAAGTGCAACTTTTTCATCTTGCACAAAGGCCGACTCAGACATGATGTACTGGGCCATTCAGAATAAGGAGATAAATATGGCCGCAGTGATGATGGAAAGAATGAAATTTGCCAGAGATCAGATTTGGGACACCAAGAGTAAGTTTAATGTGTCCCTGCCATATGCCCACCTACTTACCAAGATCTTCAAACACTTCGGTGTTGATCTTTCTGGGGCAGTTGTAGAGAAAATGGGCCAAGCATCAGGTCCAGAAACCTGAAGAAGAGTGCTTCTCGGTTGAAAGTGGTGTCTGGTTCAAGGCTTCAGTTGCTGAAGGCGAAGCCATCATTGACGACACCTCAGTTGTTCATCAGGAGATGGGATCAGCGGATATGATTCCAGAATTGCCAGTGGAGTTAATTTCAGCTCCAGCAGTTGGAGCAGCAGAATCTTCAAGCCCCTCCATTACAGAAGTTCAGTCTGAAAGTGCAGTAGAAGAGAAGAGCGTCTGTAGAAGCTTCAGGATTTCCAGAAGAATCAGTTCAAATTTTGCAGAAAGGAGAATTGAGGATATTCTCCCAGAGGACATTATTCCAGTTGAGGACCCACTACCCTCAACTGTAGTTACGTCTATTCTGGCAGACATCATGATACGATTCCTTTCATCTCAAGTGCTCCAGAAACCAGTGGCAGAGTTGCAGAAGAGACTGTGGCATCAGGCCACATTGATGAACCAATGGAAGATGTTCAGATAGAGGTAGAGCACCCAGCTGCCCAAGGTGACTCTGGATGAAAGTGCTCCCATTCAGGGGGAGCAAGTATCAATGAAGAAGATGCTCCTATTGAGGGGGAGCCATCAAAAGAAGTTCAGCAGGAACAACTCCAGTTGTTGATGGTCAGGAGGAAAGGCATAGATTCTCAAAATTTGGATGACAGAGAAGGAGAGATTGCAAGTTCTTCAAGCTCAGAAGATGATCAACCTCCTCCAGCAAACGAAGGCAAGAAGAAAGGAAAAGAAGTTGCCTCTGAAGTTCCTCTCCTGGCTGATACACCTTTTGAGAGGCAGGTCAAGCAGAAAATTGTCATAAATTTGAAACCAGTAATTGAAAGGCTGAATGTGCAAGGTGAGCTCTTATGTACTCTCCAGTCAGATGTAAACTCTATATTTTTCCAAGCTTCAGCCAACAAAGAATTGGGACAAATCAGAAATGCTATGAAATGGTTTAACAGGAAATGAGCAGCATGAAAGGCATGCTCTCAGATATTATCAAGGCAGTTGGAGCTCAAGCTCCTCCTCCTCCAGAAGCAGCAGCAGCACCAGAAGCAGCACCAGAAGCAGCAGCAGCAGCACCAGAAGCAGCACCAGAAGCAGCAGCAGCAGCCACCAGAGCAGCAGCAGCACCAAAAGAGGTAGAGCCAACAGGGCCAGCTGATCAGGTGAAGGGCCAACAGGCCATCTGAGCAAGGATCAGGGCCATCAGGGCCATTGGAGAGTGAGTCTGTGCAGATAGAGGCAGAAGAGTTCTTGGCACCCAAGCCCCCAGCTCCCTCTTCCCCCTCTCACACACCTATTCCTCCAACTCCACCCTCAGCTCTACAGCACCTCCTGCTCCTCAAACATTCAAGAAGCCTCAATCTAGACAATTTCTTCTCCTACACTATTTCAGTCCACCTCATCTCTTGTCTCCTCTACTTTCATTCCTTCTTCTCCTCCCTATACATGAGGCCCCTCCAGCATCCTCAGCTAGAGCATCCTCCTCCTCCTCTGGTCCCTCCCTTGGACCAATGGATGACCTCCCTACTACCTCTCACTCTTTTCTTCATCCTTCTCCTCCCCCTCTTTCATCACTATATCATACCTAAAGGAGCTCAAACTCAATCCCTTTATGGAAAAGATATAAGGATGAGTTTGAGGAAGGGATCCTCAGATCTGTGTTGAAAGTTGGGGAACATATTCACAGGGCAGACCCTTCTAGTCCTGCCCCCAAGAAAAGGAAACTTTCTTCTACTTCCTCTTCTTCCTCTGACCCCAAATTCCCACCTTTGTGATTTTCTCTCACAGTGGACAACAAACATAACCACTGTATAGGGAATACCTTTCCAAAGTTGTTTTTGCACCATCATCAACCTTCCTTTTCAAAATCTCACAGATCATTTGAACACATTCTACCCTGTAACGACCCTCTTCATACCGGTACGATTATACCAATCCCCATCGGTATAAAGGGCGTCGTCACAGTGGGACATTTACCCAACACTGGTCGATAGGTTGATATGTACCTGGATAGCAATAGAGTACAGCGGAATAAAGTAAACAACTCAACTCTTAATCCATCACCAACACACATTCACAATCTAAATAGCGAAAATAAAAAGACAATGTCCACATTAATACAAACTTAAAGAGAACTACAATGTCCAAATATTGTCCATACATTTATCCTTTTTGCAAAATAAAAGTACAACTGGTAGCCGCTCCACAAAATGGACTTCTAAATGATGATTCCTCGCCACGCTTCCTCTAGTGCATGATACCTGTCAACCTGTACGCCGAAGCAAGAGTGAGTCCAAGGACTCAGCAAGCGACACTACTCATGATATACACATACAAGTCTTAGTGGTTTCTACATGCACTTTTACAATTAACAACACATAGCATGCTAGTCGATTGAGTTTTCTACCTATCATGAAAGCTCTACAATTTTATACATAACTCATGCTTTTTGATTTGTAAAATGAAGTTCACCTATCACATGATCTCTATTCCATTTGCTCCAGAGCTTTAGTCTTTTAAAGAGCTAAAACATGAAAGCTATCAACATGAACAATTTACACATATGAAAGGGGACACAACTAGCATGGATTTCACATAGTTTTAAACACATACACGAACCTTTTCACATGCTTTAGATTGCTGATTTCATATTATTCAATGGCTATAAATCTACACATGAGAGCTACATTAATGCCTAAAATACATCATGTGAACAAGTAATCAAGCTATCTTGCACTCATTTTCACTAATTATCCCTAACATGGATTCTAGGCGTTTATGCACACATAAGCATTGTGATGACAACATGAGTTGACGGATTTCGCATGGTTTCCAATAACACATTCTCACGTTTTCGGTTTCGCATGATTTCCCACTTACTCCTTGACATTGTTCACTTTTACACATTTAGCATGTACACATGATCGCACTTACACAATTTACTTATTTCCACATCATTTTCTCTTTCACTTTCACTTATCACGTGTCACATCGATTGCACTTACCACGTGCATCTGGGCACTTACCACGTGCCGTATTCACATATTTCACATTTTACTCATTTTTCATTACTTAACAATTTGCCATGACACGTAGTCCTAACCACCAGTAGAGGACACTAACAAATATCTCTTAGCTCGTGCTCATTCCTTAGCACAGCTCTCAACACAACTCATCACACACGCATATCACAACGCGTATCACAACGCATATCATGACTCATACACATACTCACCACCTAGGCAATACAGTGGTGAATCTTGGTAACTGCGCAGACCGGGAGAAGCCCTCTCCACCCTATCCGTGGTACTTGTCCACCTCCGGGGTTTTCCCAATGCCTTTGGGACAAACTTATATCACATGGAGCCTTCTATAGGGACTTTTCTATATACGGCTCCCGATGCCTCTAGGGTAGCAGTGTCACATAGGCACAGCTTTTACACTTTTATACATTTACCGTTTTACACATGGTTTTACACATAACTCATCTCATTTCATTCACTTTCTCACTCACACTAATATCTCTGTTTTTCCTAATAATGGCACTACAGAATTTCCAAGGTTTAACACACAATACACACATTAATCATGCTGATTTTAGATCATAACTAACCGTATTTCGATTATATGCATGAATTATCGTACTTCACTTGAAAACATATAACTCTTTATCTACTGTTCCAATTGGTCTGAAAATTTAACCACATGCTGTTTTCGGGTTCAAAATCATACCCTCAATTTTTCAGATTTTTCTGAGCTAAATAGGATTTATAGAAAATCAAACACCTAATTAGCATAATATTCACAATTTAAGCTAACATGGGCCTAACAATTTGCAATCTATCCACTTACTGTTTTGCACAGAAACCACTATCATATGCATTGATTTAGAATACAACACCATCCTAATTCATACATCTATAAATCTTTGTCACAACCTATTTTTACATGTTTTTATTTTTACCGAACTACACTTATTAACAATTCCGCAAGCATGCGTAGATTACCAAAATTTCAGAACATACATACATGCCCCACAATTCCTTATGAATAGACTGAAACAAAACACTCCACTAATCCTGATCATGGGACTTGGATTGCAAAATCATTTACAAGTTATGCTCACATGCTTACAAGACATCATTACCCACATTCACCACACAACTCACACACATTCACAAGCACGATGCACGATATACATAGCTTATGGGAATACCATATATCCTCATCGCATAAACATACCGAAATTAAATGTATAAGTGGGACAGAACAGCTCACTGTTCTGTCCTGAAGAATTAGACGGCGGTCTCTGGCCGCTGACTCAGGGTCAGCGGCATGGTCGATGGACGCCAAGGGTGAACTGGGCGTCCAGGGACCTTGCCGTTTACTCAGGTCTGTGCAGAAAACACAGACCCGAGCTCTGAATTTGGGTGAAATGGAGGGTCTAGGACTCGAGGAGAATTTCATAAAAATCATGGAAACATCCTAGACTCATAAGGGAACATCATGGATAGCTCACTTGCCTTTAGAAAATCACCCCAAGGATCTAGGGCTTGGAGAAGCTCTCCTTGGGCAGTCCCAAGAAGTTGCAGAAGCACCTCCAAAAACGCCTTCCTTCGGGCTCCTGGATGATCACCACGCCGAGGGGATGATGGGGAAGCCTTCTCCTTGGCTTCAGCTCCCTCCTTGATGCAGTAGATCTCCAAAACAAACTCCAATGGGTCGGATTTGAGGGTTCCAAAGTGAGGTTTTCTCACAGAAAGCTCTCTAGGGTTTTCTCTCTTCTTTTCCTCCTCTCACAAAGTGAAGTGAGAAGTGGGAGGAGCCAACTTCGGGTTGGACCCTAAGAAAAGCCCCTCACCCACTCACCATACCCATCTGACATCCCTAGAGCCGTTGGGAAACACCCCCAATGGGGGGCCTTGTTTCAGAAGACAGCAGCTCTGCTGCGCATGCAGGTCAGAAAGGTTGGCGTCCAGATCGCTGGACGCCGGAGCTAGTGCTGGCGTCCATGTCTGGACGCTGACACTGGCTCAACGGCCTGGGCTTGACGTCAAGGTGGCCTTCGGCCAGAACCCTAATTTATGCAGAAACTATGCATGTATTCATGCATTAAGTATATAGTAGGGTATACATACTATCACCATTCATTACACAAATTATTTACATTTAATATAACCATATGCGCATTAATTATACTAATTAATATGTACATAGATATCTATATACATACACAAGCATGCATAAATGTACTAAGATAAAACGTACATAGACACCTACCTGTACGTACATGATGTTTTACATAAGTGTGACTCAACACACGGCAAATTAAATGACGAGAGTTATGAGGGCTTCGCAAATCATTAGGAGGTGATATGATTTATGCTAGCTAGGAATAATCCATTCGATAAAATAGTCCTCGTATGCACACACTTGATTTGACATATATATAGTATACGCTCACTGGTGTAGCCTACTTATGTTCATTATGCTTGGAATAGATGGATACAACATGCGCACCGGTAATTTGATTAACTTACACAACTTTACCTAACATTGCTTAAGTATTACATGTATAGGCTTTCTTAATATATACTATATGCATAATTCATCCAATTGACTATTCTCACCTAATCATCATAAAGATATATGCATGTTATTCATGAGGAGTATAGAATCCCAATATGACCACTAATTACACCTACTATGCTTGAACTCTTTACGTACATGAAATGCACGAAGTACAATGTACACATTAACTAAACCATGCAATAACAACGTTTACAACCAAATATACATATGCATACGCAAATACACCAAGGTGTTATGCATGTAGAATTAAGTATACAATTATCACACATATAAGATAATATACATACGTACTTACACATAGGCACTTCATACACTTCCATACAAGGTTCCATAAAATAGGTAGTATAGGATATCCTCAATATTTAGATAGCACGTGCATAGTGTTACTCAAGTATCCTATGTCAGGGGTTCTTGGTATTCCTAATACACCTCTAGTTGTTCAGTTCCACATTAATTATCGTATTCCCGTATCTATACTTATATATATGCATACAGATATACGTACATGCTCATGTTCAAGGAAAGGATAAATTTATAGTAGGCACAATGAACTACGCACACTAAGCACACAGTAAGAAAATACTCAACACGCCATTCATATACATACGTATATTTATAAAGAGAATAAAAATCCGGGTCTTACACCCTCCCCCTCTAGAAAAAGATCTTCGTCCTCGAAGATCGCATCGAGTACCTGTGGCGACGTTGCCTAGGTCATCATCAGCTACTCTCGCTCCTATATCGCGGTCGGTGAAGCCTCTCGCGGAGTGAACTTCGTCTTCAGATTCGGACACTCTTTAAGCCGATGATCTTTGCTTCCACATTTAAGACACCTTCCTTCCTTCCTCCAACATGCTTTCCCACCATGACGCTTCCCGCACTGGGTGCACTCGGGCTTCTCGATGCTTGAGGCCACAGTTGATTGTTGACCTTCCAAGGTTTTCTCTTTCTTCCTATCTTGCCTTTGGAATGGCTTGATCATATTCTCCTTTGGAGTTGCCTCCCCCTCCGGGAGAGATCCCGCTCCTTTCTCTTGCTGGGTGGTCACGCCTAGAAGTTCTCCTAAGGTACGTGAATCGAGTTCCAGAAGCCTAGCCCTTACTGATGGCTTAAGTCCTTTCACGAAATACTTCAGCTTGCGGTTCTGCTCATACCTCCGAGACTGAGCACCACGTCTACCACGTCCAGCCATAGTCTGCCAAATAAATAACTCAATTAGAACCTAAGTTACTATATTCTAACTATTCTCTCTATTATCTTTTATCCATTAGTAGGAGATTCTATATGTATGGACAATTCTCTGAAGACTTTGCAATGTTGTGACGGTGACTTTGCAATGTTGTGACGGTGATGGCCTATCCATGTACAGTCTCAACCTTATGCTCTGATACCAATCTCTGTAACGACCCTCTTCATACCGGTACGATTATACCAATCCCCATCGGTATAAAGGGCGTCGTCACAGTGGGACATTACCCAACACTGGTCGATAGGTTGATATGTACCTGGATAGCAATAGAGTACAGCGGAATAAAGTAAACAACTCAACTCTTAATCCATCACCAACACACATTCCACAATCTAAATAGCGAAAATAAAAAGACAATGTCCACATTAATACAAACTTAAAGAGAACTACAATGTCCAAATTTGTCCATACATTTATCCTTTTTGCAAAATAAAAGTACAACTGGTAGCCGCTCCACAAAATGGACTTCTAAATGATGATTCCTCGCCACGCTTCCTTCTAGTGCATGATACCTGTCAACCTGTACGCCGAAGCAAGAGTGAGTCCAAGGACTCAGCAAGCGACACTACTCATGATATAACATACAAGTCTTAGTGGTTTCTACATGCACTTTTACAATTAACAACACATAGCATGCTAGTCGATTGAGTTTTCTACCTATCATGAAAGCTCTACAATTTTATACATAACTCATGCTTTTTGATTTGTAAAATGAAGTTCACCTATCACATGATCTCTATTCCATTTGCTCCAGAGCTTTAGTCTTTTAAAGAGCTAAAACATGAAAGCTATCAACATGAACAATTTACATATGAAAGGGGACACAACTAGCATGGATTTCACATAGTTTTAAACACATACACGAACCTTTTCACATGCTTTAGATTGCTGATTTCATATTATTCAATGGCTATAAATTCACATGAGAGCTACATTAATGCCTAAAATACATCATGTGAACAAGTAATCAAGCTATCTTGCACTCATTTTCACTAATTATCCCTAACATGGATTCTAGGCGTTTATGCACACATAAGCATTGTGATGACAACATGAGTTGACGGATTTCGCATGGTTTCCAATAACACATTCTCACGTTTTCGGTTTCGCATGATTTCCCACTTACTCCTTGACATTGTTCACTTTTACACATTTAGCATGTACACATGATCGCACTTACACAATTTACTTATTTCCACATCATTTTCTCTTTCACTTTCACTTATCACGTGTCACATCGATTGCACTTACCACGTGCATCTTGGGCACTTACCACGTGCCGTATTCACATATTTCACATTTTACTCATTTTTCATTACTTAAACAATTTGCCATGACACGTAGTCCTAACCACCAGTAGAGGACACTAACAAATATCTCTTAGCTCGTGCTCATTCTTAGCACAGCTCTCAAACAACTCATCACACAACGCATATCACAACGCGTATCACAACGCATATCACGACTCATACACATACTCACCACCTAGGCAATACAGTGGTGAATCTTGGTAACTGCGCAGACCGGGAGAAGCCCTCTCCACCCTATCCAGTGGTACTTGTCCACCTCCGGGGTTTTCCCAATGCCTTTGGGACAAACTTATATCACATGGAGCCTTCTATAGGGACTTTTCTATATACGGCTCCCGATGCCTCTAGGGTAGCAGTGTCACATAGGCACAGCTTTTACACTTTTATACATTTACCGTTTTACACATGGTTTTACACATAACTCATCTCATTTCATTCACTTTCTCACTCACACTAATATCTCTGTTTTTCCTAATAATGGCACTACAGAATTTCCAAGGTTTAACACACAATACACACATTAATCATGCTGATTTTAGATCATAACTAACCGTATTTCGATTATATGCATGAATTATCGTACTTAACTTGAAAACATATAACTCTTTATCTACTGTTCCAATTGGTCTGAAAATTTAACCACATGCTGTTTTCGGGTTCAAAATCATACCCTCAAATTTTCAGATTTTTCTGAGCTAAATAGGATTTATAGAAAATCAAACACCTAATTAGCATAATATTCACAATTTAAGCTAACATGGGCCTAACACAATTTGCAATCTATCCACTTACTGTTTTGCACAGAAACCACTATCATATGCATTGATTTAGAATACAACACCATCCTAATTCATACATCTATAAATCATTTGTCACAACCTATTTTTACATGTTTTTATTTTACCGAACTACACTTATTAACAATTCCGCAAGCATGCGTGGATTACCAAAATTTCAGAACATACATACATGCCCCACAATTCCTTATGAATAGACTGAAACAAAACACTCCACTAATCCTGATCATGGGACTTGGATTGCAAAATCATTTACAAGTTATGCTCACATGCTTACAAGACATCATTACCCACATTCACCACACAACTCACACACATTCACAAGCACGATGCACGATATACATAGCTTATGGGAATACCATATATCCTCATCGCATAAACATACCGAAATTAAATGTATAAGTGGGACAGAACAGCTCACTGTTCTGTCCTGAAGAATTAGACGGCGGTCTCTGGCCGCTGACTCAGGGTCAGCGGCATGGTCGATGGACGCCAAGGGTGAACTGGGCGTCCAGGGACCTTGCCGTTTACTCAGGTCTGTGCAGAAAACACAGACCCGAGCTCTGAAATTTGGGTGAAATGGAGGGTCTAGGACTCGAGGAGAATTTCATAAAAATCATGGAAACATCCTAGACTCATAAGGGAACATCATGGATAGCTCACTTGCCTTTAGAAAATCACACCAAAGGATCTAGGGCTTGGAGAAGCTCTCCTTGGGCAGTCCCAAGAAGTTGCAGAAGCACCTCCAAAAACGCCTTCCTTCGGGCTCCTGGATGATCACCACGCCGAGGGGATGATGGGGAAGCCTTCTCCTTTGCTTCAGCTCCCTCCTTGATGCAGTAGATCTCCAAAACAAACTCCAATGGGTCGGATTTGAGGGTTCCAAAGTGAGGTTTTCTCACAGAAAGCTCTCTAGGGTTTTCTCTCTTCTTTTCCCCTCTCACAAAGTGAAGTGAGAAGTGGGAGGAGCCAACTTCGGGTTGGACCCTAAGAAAAGCCCCTCACCCAATCACCATACCCCCATGACATCCCTAGAGCCGTTGGGAAACATCCCCCAATGGGTGGCCATGCCTTGTTTCAGAAGACAGCAGCTCTGCTGCGCATGCAGGTCAAAAAGGTTGGCGTCCAGATCGCTGGACGCCGGAGCTAGTGCTGGCGTCCATGTCTGGACGCTGACACTGGCTCAACGGCCTGGCTTGACGTCAAGGTGGCCTTCGGCCAGAACCCTAATTTATGCAAAACTATGCATGTATTCATGCATATAAGTATATAGTAGGGTATACATACTATCACCATTCATTACACAAATTATTTACATTTAATATAACCATATGCGCATTAATTTTACTAATTATATGTACATAGATATCTATATACATACACAAGCAGCATAAATGTACTAAGAAAAACGTACATAGACTACCTGTACGTACATGATGTTTTACATAAGTGTGACTCAACACACGGCAAATTAAATGACGAGAGTTATGAGGCTTCGCAAATCATTAGGAGGTGATATGATTTATGCTAGCTAGGAATAATCCATTCGATAAAATAGTCCTCGTATGCACACACTTGATTTGACATATATATAGTATACGCTCTGGTGTAGCCTACTTATGTTCATTATGCTTGGAATAGATGGATACAACATGCGCACCGGTAATTTGATTAACTTACACAACTTTACCTAACATTGCTTAAGTATTACATGTATAGGCTTCTTAAATATATACTATATGCATAATTCATCCAATTGATATTCTCACCTAATCATCATAAAGATATATGCATGTTATTCATGAGGAGTATAGAATCCCAATATGACCACTAATTACACCTACTATGCTTGAACTTTACGTACATGAAATGCACGAAGTACAATGTACACATAACTAAACCATGCAATAACAAGTTTACAACCAAATATACATATGCATACGCAAATACACCAAGGTGTTATGCATGTAGAATTAAGTATACAATTATCACACATATAAGATAATATACATACGTACTTACACATAGGCACTTCATACACTTCCATACAAGGTTCCATAAAATAGGTAGTATAGGATATTCCTCAATATTTAGATAGCACGTGCATAGTGTTACTCAAGTATCCTATGTCAGGGGTTCTTGGTATTCCTAATACACCTCTAGTTGTTCAGTTCCACATTAATTATCGTATTCCCGTATCTATACTTATATATATGCATACAGATATACGTACATGCTCATGTTCAAGGAAAGGATAAAATTTATAGTAGGCACAATGAACTACGCACACTAAGCACACAGTAAGAAAATACTCAACACGCCATTCATATACATACGTATATTTATAAAGAGAATAAAAATCCGGGTCTTACAACCCTACACTTCTCTTTCCAAATCCAAAAAGTCCAAAATCTTCTCTCTTGCTCACTCCAAATCTGAAGAGCAGTGGGGCAAAGGTCACAAGGATCTTCTCAAGAAGTTCACTCTGCCAAATCTGCCAGATTTCCTCCAAGGGACCACTCCTTGACCCTATCTGAATGGTTCAGGATATATCACCAAGAACTCTGGGCACCCTACATTCAACGGAAATAAAAATGATCAGGCACTTCATGCTATTCAACAACTACAGATATATTCATAGACTTCCAGAAGTTCAGCTCTGTCAGTTCAGAGAGGCCATTTCAGCTTTGACCCCGAATATCTCTCAATCTTCAGATGTTCAGGTAGATTTTGCTACCCTTCAAATACCTGAGGAGATAGCCCTTCCTCAAATTCACTTTCTAGTTATGGAATCCTCTGTAGGATCCATTATCTTTGAACGTTTTGCCAGAGTAATGGGCAGAATTAAAGTGCAGAAAGGCTACCTGGTTGCCTTTACTAGATTCCTATTTAGGGAATATCACCAGGGGCATATAAGTGTTGAAGTTCTGGCCCCTATTCTGTCTGAATGTGAAAGGCTCACATCTTCTGAATGGTCCAAGTTCTACCCCTGTCAGCTCAGCAGCTGTTTGAACTCAATGAAGCTCAGGCCAGGGAAGGCAAACCAGCTATTTCTCCAGCCACTTTCCTAGATATAACGATTTGTTAAGTGTTTCACAACAATTTCTCCTGTGTCATAACGACTTGGTCAACCTGGCTTACTCATAACGATTTCATAAGTCATATAGCCATCGATGTCATATCTTGATATCTTACTCATCTTAAAAGCGTTGAATAGTCTAAGTCCACGTAGACATCTCTCTGACGCTTTTGCATTTATGAGATCTGATCATATCTCTGCATGCATGCAGACCATATCGTGCCTACTTTGATAACGTCCTTTAGACTTAAGCTTTTTGGCATTACTATTTCCATGTCTATTACTAATAACGTTGACTGACATCAGAGACAGCTTAGCTGTCTGCTATTTGAGTTTGATATTTGTGCAGATCTCTGAACCAGCTTCATAGTACAACGTTAAACAAATAGAAACCAACGGATATTTCTGAAGATTTATCTCTTTGCGTGCTCAAGTAATCAAAAGACTGTTGACTGGAAGCTTCCAAGACTCCAGATGTCATTCAGTCTAACGACTACTTAAAAGAGAGACAACGGACACTTCAACATCTTCATTTCAAATTGAAGATATAAATTCAAGTCAGAAGAACAGAAGAACACACATCGCGTATTCAAGCATTCAAATTCTTCTGAAGAAAGTCCAGAGCCAAGAACCGTCATTCCACTTAGCTTTTGCTCTTTTGCTCTCCACTAGTTTGTGAAAATCTTGAGAGAGCCTGTATAGTTCTGAGAGTGGGCCTTGTTTGAAATCTCTTTGCTCTCAGTTCTAGTTGCTTCAGATCCTTGCTTATCAAAAGCTTGATCTAGGGGCCTGAATTTCATTCACTCTCTTTGTGTTGTTCCCTTCGGTTGTGAAGGAAGACCTGGTGGTATCCAGGGTGTTGTTCCCTTCGGTTGTGAAGGAAGACCTGGTGTGGTATCCAGGGTGTTGTTCCCTTCGGGTGTGAAGGAAGACCAGCTAAGCTGGGTGTTGTAGCGTCCTTAGGGGGACTGTACCCTAGTTAGTGAAATCCTGAGTTGTTGCTCAGGGACTGGACGTAGGACTCCTAAGGAAAGGAGGTCCGAACCAGGATAAACCTCTTGTTGTGTGATTGTCTTCTTTGTGTGTTTGTTATTTCAACTAACTGTCACTAACCTACTTCGAAGAACGGTTGTGTGAATGTTTTTAGTTACAGGTATCTTCTAGATTAATTTTTAAAGACCCATTCACCCCCCCCCCCTCTGGGCTCGTCAACTGGACAACAAAGGTCCCCCTCCTCTTGAAGTTGTTGCTGCTGTGGTTTTCATTCTGTGGTTGTGTTCAAGGGCGTTGCTGCTGTGATTTTTCATTCTGTGGTAGTGTTCAAGGCGTTGCTGCTGCGGTTTTTCATTCTGCCCTATTTCCCCCTCCTCCGTGGGTGTCATTTGGCGGTATTCTTCTGTCTTGAAGGCCGGCACTCTGTATTTTTCACTGTGCCCTATACCCCCCTCCTCTGTGGGCGTTGATCTCATTTTAGTTTTTTTATGTTATTGATTGTTTTTGTGGTATATCCCTCTCCTCTTTGGTGTTCACTATGTTTGGGGGAATTTGGTTTAGGGATACTTCTATTTTTGCCAATTATCCGCTTCTGTGATTATTATGTAATGTGTAATTTGTCACCTTATGGATTGGAAATTTTCCAGCTCTCTTTATTAGGCTATCTTGAGATGTAGACATGTTATTTAGATTTTGGGCAGCTATGGACCAACAAGAAATTGAATCTACTGTTAATTTTGCTTGTGTTCATGGCAATTGGAGTCCTACTTGTTTTGTTTTTTCTCTCATCTCTTTGTTTATCCCATTATCTATTTCTCCAGCCAAATCAATCCCCACCAGATCCACTCCATTACACTAATATAGCATCATTGCTAAGAGTTTTCCCATTTGTCTTCAAGGGAGGATTCCTACACTACATAAATTTCGATGTGTTTACCTATACAATTAGTTTCACGAATTCATGTTGACGACACATACTTCATGCAAGAACCCATAAACATGGCGTGACAGTTCATCACCAAGGAAGTTCTTATTTTGTACACCATAAAATAACATATATGTCACCCTAGTTACTATTTGTATATGGCAATCACATTGGATAATCATGGCAAATTTACTAGGATTAATCATGGCAAATTTGAAAGGTTTGCCAGCTATCATATCCGAAAAATTGTGCTACACAAGGAGTGATGGCAAATTGGGGGATCATTTGGGATTTGATCTGGGTTTTTATATTCCTTTCTTTACTCTCTAACCACTGGGCCAATGTTCAAAGAAAAAATTCATTTTCTGTTGCCAGTAATTTCTGTAGATGTGATCATGTAGATCCTGTTATTTATGCTCCTGCCATGAATGTTTAGTTCTATCTATCCTATTCATGTACTGGTTCCTAGTGTGATTTCTACTTTTTATGTAGTTCATTGTGTTTCTTTCACTGCCTAGTGTTTATAGTGTTTATTTGACTACCAGTATATATTAATTTACTGGTTCCTAGTGTTTATAAGAATGTAGTTATGTAAAGAGACATGTAGATCCATGTTTAGTTCTATCTATCCTATTTATGTACTGGTTCCTCCTGCCATGAACTGGTTTTTATGTCATTCTCCTTTGATTAATCCTTCTGCCATGAATTAGAGATAGACATGTAGATCCATGAGCTATTCATGTAGATCCTGTATTTATCCTCCTACCATGAATGTTTAGTTCTATCTATCCTATTTATGTACTAGTTCCTAGTGCGATTTCTGCTTTTTAGGTAGTTCATTGTGTTTCTTTCACTACCTAGTGTTTATAGTGTTTATTTGACTACCAGTATATATTAATTTATTGGTTCCTAGTGTTTATATGAATGTAGTTATGTAAAGAGACATGTAGATCCATGTTTAGTTCTATCTATCCTATTTATGTACTGGTTCCTCCTGCCATGAACTGGTTTTTATGTAGTTCTCCTTTTATTAATCCTCCTGCCATGAATTAGATACAGACATGTAGATCCATGAGCTATTTATGTAGATGTGATCATGTAGATCTTGTTATTTATCCTCCTGCCCTGAATGTTTAGTTCTATCTATCCTATTATGTACTAGTTCCTAGTGTGATTCTACTTTTTTTTTATGTAGTTCATTGTGTTTCTTTCACTGCCTAGTGTTTATATTATTTTTTTGACTACCAGTATATATAATTTATCGGTTCCTAGTGTTTATATGAATGTAGTTATGTAAAGAGACATATAGATCCATGTTTAGTTCTATCTATCCTTTATGTACTGGTTCCTCCTTCCATGAACTGGTTTTTATGTAGTTCTTCTTTGATTAATCCTCCGGCCATGAATTAGATATAGACATGTAGATCCATGAGCTATATATGTAGATGTGATCATGTGGATCTTGTTATTTATCCTCCTGCCCTGAATGTTTAGTTCTATCTATCCTATTTATGTACTGGTTCATAGTGTGATTTCTGCTTTTTGTAGTTCATTGTGTTTATTTCACTGTCTAGTGTTTATATTGTTTTTTTTGACTACCATATATATTAATTTACTGGTTCCTAGTGTTTATATGAATGTAGTTATGTAAAGAGACATGTAGATCCATGTTTAGTTCTATCTATCCTATTTATGTACTGGTTCCTCCTGCCATGAACTGGTTTTTATGTAGTTCTCCTTTCATTAATCCTCCTGCCATGAATTAGATACAGACATGTAGATCCATGTGCTATTCATTAATATATATTTAATTGTGGACCCGGTTTTAAGGTTTTGAGGTGCTTTTAGCGGTGAAAATTTGAAGGTTGTCTTAGCCAGGTACTTCAACTAATTTTAAATTCAATTTTTTATGTTTACCTTTGTTTAGTGATCATGACTTCGTATAGCATTGTCATATTTAGTTTAAATTGAGTAATTACCATACTTCTTGGGAACTATTAGAAAATGTTTTATGCATGTTTTTATTTGTGCATATTTTTTTTAATTACCATCTCCCAATCCATCCTTTACCGGCCTGCCAAAACTGAGTTGGTTGTTGCTTATCTGTGCACAAAATGGCTTGTTCAATTAAAATTGATATCTTATCCCAGAAAATACTCATAAACCCATTTGCACCCATTTGAATGGAACCAAACGGACCCTAACTTAATCATTCAATCATGGAACTAATGGTGGGGCTCTCTTGTACTGCTTTCAAGCTAGAACCAAGTGAATAACCGATATCTAATAACATAGAAAGCTTAATACTTCCAGATCTTAATCCCCCCTGGATGCATGGGAGGGTAATCCCTTCTTTCTTTAACCATCTAGAAGATAAAGATAACTGGAAATAGCCAATGTAGAAATCCTCTCTTGTTCTTTTATAGTTTATTTAACCATCCTTAGTTCAATAATAGCATCTACAAGGGCATGGCTCCCTAAAAGAAAATGTTCAACCATCCTTAGTTTTGCACATTCTTTCATGGAGGGAAAACATTTTTTATCAAAGATTTTAATCCTTCTGAACCTTTGACATATTACTTGATACTAACTACCAATCAAGTTTGATGGGACAAGTGCTAGGATAGCCATTCCTCTCAAGACCTGTCTCAATTTTATTTTTACCTTTCTTGTTTAAGATACTATGTTGATGATCATGTGTGTTTTTAAACAATAAATTAGATTATATATGTGATGATCAGTCCATCCCCATATAATTTTATTTAATTATTTACAATTTGGTGATTAACAAAACCTTAACAATTATTTTCTAACAATCTTTTATGAAGTTCATCCATAAGGAATAAGTCAAGCCTAATCTATAAGTAATCCCAAAATTGTATCATTTAAAGTTCAGAGAATGTATTTTCTCTAAGTCCATAACGATTTCCTTATAAGCATAACGATTTCATTAGTATCCGTTTCTTTATAAGCATGAACGATTCTATCGCTACAATGATTTTGGTTTCACATCGATTTCGGTTTCACAACGATTCGTTAAGTGAAACAACGATTTCGGTCTCACAACGATTCGTTAAGTGAAACAACGATTTTAGTCTCACAATGATTTGTAGAAACAACGATTTGATTGTTGTAACGATTCGATAAATGAAGGCAACAATTTGATAGCTAGAACGATTGCTTTACGGTAGAACGATTTGTTTATATTTGAACAACGATTTGCTCAAACATAGATTTGTTTATGTTTGAACAACGATTTGCTCAAACAACGATTTGTTTATGTTTGAACAACGATTTTCTCAAACAACTATTTGTTTATATTTGAACAATGATTTGTTCAAACAACGATTTGTTATGTTTAAACAACGATTTGCTCAAACAACGATTTGATAAGTTGCATAACTATTTCCTTGTCATAACGACTTCATGGATTACATCGATTTCACATATGATATTCAAATTTATTTTCAAATATTGTGAAAGTCAAAGTCTTCCCGCGTGCATCACTAATATCCTTGCATTTAATGGGATTGTACACTCCTCTGCACGATGCATATCTGGGGGACTTCTATCCTATGTTTCTATAGAAAACACTTTTCAGGATAGCAGAATGGCATCACTATTTTGGTGTACGTTCTTACTGCATGGTTTCTAACGTTGACGGACAAGCATAGAGACAGTCTAGCCATTATGCTTCGACATTTATTATGTGCAGGTCATATCTTACAATGTTGGACAATCAGAAGCTGAAGAATATCTGCATGAATCTTCTCTTTGCGTGCATGGCTCCAGAGCATTAAATGGCTGCAAGCTTACTATTGTGCACGATGAACCATGTTGTCTAACGTGCTTCAAGCTTAGAGACAACGACCATTTCAACGGCTATATTCTCAAGAGAAGACATATATATAGAGGACTGAAGACTCCCAGTTATACAGTTCGACAATTTGAATCCTTGCGGAAAAGAGCCTTCAAGAAAAACCTTCAACAACGAAGAAGAGCCTCTGCTTCACTCCATACATTTCTTACTCGTAGCTCATCCTTTATTGTCTAGATTTTTGAGAGCTTGTAGTTCTGAGAAATTTGTGTTATTGTTGATCTTTCTCTCTCAGACTTTGCCTCAGATCAATCATTTCATTGTGAGCTTGATCTAGGGGCATTTCACCTTGTACTCATTTTTGTGTATATTCCTCTTCGGGCTGTGAAGAGAAGACCTGTTGGAAACAGGTGGTTGTTTCCCTTCAGTAAGGAAGGAAGACCTGTGTATCAGGGTGGTTGTATACCTCTTTGGAGTTTGAAGAGAAGACCAGCTGCGGCTATATGTGTAAGGGTCCTTGAGGGGGACTATACCCTTGGTTAGTAAAATCCAAGTTGTTGCTTGGGGACTAGACGTAGGACTCCTTGGGATAGGAGGTCTGAACCAGGATAAAAACTCTTGTGTTGTGTGATTGGTTCTTTGTGTGTTTGTCTTTATTATCTCTAACTCTAACCATCGATCTTAGTGTCTTCCTATAAGTGTTTTTATTGACAGGTGTAGATTTAATCGAAAATTTTAAAATCTCATTCACCCCCCCCCCCTCTGGGCTTGCTAGCTGGGCAACAAGTGGTATCAGAGCTAAGTCTCTTCGACAAAGAGGATCTTACGATCTAAAGAGCAAAGATAAATGGCAGCTCAAGGGTATACAGAAGGCCAGTCAGTTAACAGACCACCTTTGTTCGATAGTGAAGATTACAACTATTGGAAGACCAGAATGGAGTACTTCCTTCAAGGTCTTGATTTTCAAATCTGGTCAATCATTGAAGAAGGAGATTTAGTTGTTCTAAATAGCAAAATTGGATAGATGATGATAAGAAGAAGATCTCCCTCAACTGCAAAGCGAAGAGTATATTATGTTGTGCTCTTAGTAAGAAAGAGTTCAACAGAATCTCAGCATACAAATCAGCGATGGAAATGTGGGAGAAACTTAGAATCACATATGAAGGAACACACAAAGTTAAAGAAATAAGGATAGACATCTTGGTAGTCAGTATGAGCATTTTAAATGCAGCCAGGAGAATCAATTACACAAATGTACAGTAGATTCATAGATATCACTAATGGTTTGGTTGGTCTTGGAAAGAACTACAACACGGGAGACATGGTAAGAAAAATACTGAGATCCCCACCAGCTTCATGGACTCCTAAAGTGACAGCCATAGAGGAAGCTAACGACCTGAAGAAGATGTCTCTTGAGAAGCTCATTGAGTCAATAATGGCCCACGAAAAAATATGGAAAGGCTTGGGGAGTCTTCAAGCAGAAAGAAGCATAGCAACGCGCTAAAAGCTACTGAAGGTAGCTCTGAAGAAGATTCAGAAGATGAAGATAGTGGTGAGAATAGCGAAGATGAAGAAGCATTCCTATCTAGAAGATTACAACGCATATGGCCAAGAAGAAATACCATTCTGGAAGGAGACATTTCAAGAAAGGGAAAGACTTCAGGAACCTGAAGTCAAGGATGGCAAGAAGTCAGAACCCATCTGTTTAAATGTAAGAAATCTGGACATATCAAGGCTGAATGTTTGAAACTGAAGAAAACAGAATTCAGGAAGAAAGACAGCTCAAAGAAATTCAAAAGATATAAGAAGAAAGCCATGGCAGCTGCATGGAGCAATGACAGTGACTCAAATAGTGAGTCTAGCTCTAGTGAAGAAGAAGAAGAAAAGGCCAACCTGGCCTTCATGGCAAACACTGATGACAAGGTAACCTCTGACTCTTCACTCACTTCTTGTAATGATTCAGATTCTGATAGTTTACTAGAAGCTTTTAATGAGTTATATAGTAATATAAAGATGTATGTAAAATACTAAAAACTACCAAGAAAAATCAGGCATGTTTAGAAATACTAACTCAGATTTAAAATCTGAAAATGAGCAGTTAGAAAAATAAATTTTCGAATTAAAAAGGAGAAATGAATTATTATGTGAAGACTTGAGAAATAAAAAATGAACAAATAACAAATCTAGAAAGTCAGGAAACAACAAGCAAACTTAAAAGGGAAGTTGACACACTAACCAAAGATAATGAATATTTAACTAACACTATTGAAAAATTCACAAATGGTAAATTGACATTAATATTAAAAGGAGCCTGAAGATTAGGGAAAAAGAAACATGGTTTAGGGTATACTTACCAGATAATGAAGAAACAATAATTCATTCTAAAATCTATCCAACCCCAAAGTTTGTAGCTGAACAAGACACTAAATATAAATCAATGTTAAGTATATCCCAACTGAAAAGGTAAGTAAAATATCCTGCTGTAGTCATTGTAACAAACTAGGACACACTAAAATAACTTGTCCAACTAAACACCTAAAATGGATACTCAAAAGAAAAGATGAGGAAACTAACCAGCAAGGACCCAAAAGAATTTAGGCACCTAAATCTTAGTGTTTCTATTGTAGGGAATTCTTAGAGCATCAAAATGGTACCTGGACAGCGGGTGCTCAAGGCACATGACAGGCAACAGAAAGCTGTTCTCACACATTGAAGATGAAGAAGGTACAGTAACTTATGAAGATAATGGAAAAGAAACAATGATCGACTGTGGATCAGTTGGCAGCCAAGACAAAACCCTCATTGAAGATGTTCTATGTGTTCAAGGACTCAAGCATAATTTGATAAGTATCAGCCAGTTGTGTGACAAAGTTCACCAAATCAGATTTCAAGAGTCAAAATGTCTTATTATGAAGATGGAGTAACAGTGTTCGAAGCCTGCAGAGAAAAGAATTTATATGTGCTTCACCTGGAAGAGTTAAAGGATCAAGATGTATGTCTTGCTGCAAATAAAGATCAATCAGCTGAATTATGGCATAGGAGATTAGGCCACTGTAGTCTGGATGGAATCAGAAAATTGGTCAAGAGAAATCTAGTAGAAGGTTTGCCCAAATAAGCTCAAGGATAGAAGGTGTGTGTGAACCTTGTGCAAAAGGGAAGCACACAAATTCATCCTTCAAGTCGAAGACAATTGTAACTACCTCCAAAACGTTGGAACTGTTACATATGGATCTGTTTGGACCGATGAGAACCACAACCTAGGGGGAAAGAATTTTGGATTTGTGATAGTAGATGATTATTCAAGATTCACTTGTGTATCGTTTTTAGAGCACAAAGATGACACCTTTGATAGCTTTGTAAATTCAGCAAGAAAGTTCAGAAAGACAAGAAGTTCAGTATAATAAGTATCCGATCAGATCATGGAGGAGAATCAAAATAAAAAATTTACAGAATTCTGTGATGATCAAGGGATTGAGCATAACTTCTTAGCACCAAGGACACCACATCAAAATGGAGTTGCTGAGAGAAAGAATAGAAATTACTAGATATGGCCAGAACCATGCTGTTAGAGTATAATCTACCAAGATATTTCTAGGCTGAAGCAATCAACACTGCATGCTACATAATAAATAGAGTGATGATCAGGCCAATCTTAAAGAAGACTGCATATGAGCTTTACAAGTAGAAGAAGCTAAAGATCAGTCATTTCAGAACATTTGGTTGTCCATGCTTCATCCATAACAATGGTAAAAGAGATATTGGTAAGTTACATTCCAAATCTGATGAAGGAATATCATGGGGTATGCTTCTAAACCTAAAGGTTATAGAGTCTTTAACAAACAAAGTTTATTAATAGAGCAAACCGTCCATGTTATTTTTGATGAATCTAACCCTTCCTTGAGAAAAGAAGTAGGAGTATGATGATGATGCAGATAAACTATCCAAGAAACTCAAGGATACATCTATCAAGGATAATGAAGATCCACCCTTAGAAGAATTGCAACAGAAAGAATATCTCATAATGATCTTCCAAAGGATTGGAGATACAAGAAGGATCATCCAAGAGACAACATCATTGGAGATCCATCTGTTGGGGTAAGAACACGAGGTAATGTAATTCCATGTGATTACTTAGCATTTGTCTCTCAAATTGAGCCGAAGACAGTCAATGAAGCGCTGTCTGATGAATCCTGGATTTTAGCCATGCAAGATGAACATAATCAGTTCAAGAGAAACCAAGTTTGGTCCCTTGTTCCGAGACCATCAGATCATCTTGTTATTAGCACCAAATAGGTGTTCAGAAATAATTGGATGAAGCTGGTGTTATCACTAGAAATAAGGCTAGACTAGTCGCTCAAGGCTATTCCCAAGAGGAAGGCATAGATTTCGATGAAACCTATGCACCAGTGGCTAGACTTGAGACTATTAGAATTTTACTTGCATATGCATCTGCATTGGATTTAAAGCCTTTTCAAATGGATGTAAAATCTACATTTTTAAATGGCTATATAAAGGAGGAAGTCTATGTAGAACAACCTCCTGTTTTTGATGATGAAAAATTTTCAAATCATGTCTTTAAATTACATAAAGCACTATATGGTTTAAAACAACAGTACCTAGAGCATGGTATGAAAGGCTTAGTGCATTCTTATTAAACCATGGTTTTATCAGAGGACATGTAGATAGCACATTATTTATTAAGTCTAAAGTCAAAAATATATTGCTTGTACAAATCTATGTGGATGATATAATATTTGGATCTAATGATGAATCTTTGTGCAAGTACTTTGAAATGCTTATGCAGGGAGAATTCGAAATGCATGATGGGGGAACTAGATTATTTCCTTGGACTTCAAATCAAGCAAAGCAAAGATGGCACACACATCTGCCAAGCAAAATACACCAAGGAATTATTAAAGAAGTTTGGGTTTGAAATGTAAAACCACTGTCCACACCAATGAGCACATCTGCAAGGTTAGACAGTGATAAAGATGGTAAGAAAGTAGATCAAAAACTTTACAGAGGTATGATAGGATCATTACTTTACTTAACTGCTAGTCGACCTGATATTTTATTTAGTGTATGCATATGTGCAAGGTATCAGGCTGATCCTAAGGAATCTCATTTAATATCTATTAAAAGGATTTTTAGATATCTAGCTAGAACTCTGATCTAGGGTATGGTATCCAAAATCATGTGAAATTAATTTAGTAGGATATTCTGATGCTGATATGTTGGATGCAAGGTAGATAGAAAAAGCACAGTGGAAGTTGTCAATTTCTTACAGGATGCTTGATTTCATGGTCCTTAAAGAAACAAAATTCAGTAGCACTATCAACAGCTGAAGCTGAGTATGTGGTTACTGGAAGCTGTTGCACACAACTCCTATGGATAAAACAACAACTTGAGGATTATGGATTACACATCAAGAACATTCCCTTGCTGTGTGACAACACAAGTGCAATAAATCTTATCAAGAATCTAGTTCAGCACTCAAGAACCAAGCATATAGAGGTTATATATCATTTTATTAGAGATCATGTAGCAAATGGTAATATAAATATTTCTTTATAGATACATTAAATCAGTTAGCAGATATCTTTACAAAAGCCTTACTTAAGAGAGATTTACGTCCCTTAGAAGGGAACTAGGCATGTGTAATTTGTGATAGATTTTTCTGCACATAACTGAAATAATAATATCTTCAGAATAATGCTTATTCTCTCCCCTGGATTTAAGTGAATTCTTTAATTACGTGCATCATAAATTGCCTTGACAGTTTGTTATTTTATAAGACTTATCCTTTACGAAATCGTCTCCTTGTTTGTCATTTTCCGCATTTATTGTTGTGTCCTTTCAAAAGTACCTTTAAAAAAAAAATTATTCTGTAATCTATGTCATATCGATTCCACAATCTCTCTCTTCTCTTTCGACTCGCCTGGAACGATAAACCCTATCGACTCCGGCATCGACTCTGTGAGATTTCAAAGAATCCATCTTCCCGCCAAAATCTCTTGAGGCTTCTGCTCTATTCCTTCCCACGATCATCCAAAACCTTTCCCTGTTCAATTCCATGGCGTTTTCTGGAGTTTTTGGCACCGTTGGGGGCTACGGCGTGGCGTTCCTCACAGCTGAGCAACAGGCAAGATTTGCAGCGGTGATGACGAAGCTCTGTAGGAACAAGGTTGTGGATGTAGCTGATCTGGAAAAGAACGGCACGCACAGTGTAGTTGCAGCTATGGAGCAGATGAAATGGTCAAGGATGGTGACAATCGTAGAGGCAAGTTATCTGGATTTAATGAAAGCTTTTTATGTTTGCCTGAAGGTAGAAGAAGATGGGTCCGTCACCTCCACAGTGTAGGGCACTCCTATTCATATTACATATGATCTGTTGGAATCCCTGTTCGGTGTGTCTACCGCCGGTCGCAGTGGGGTAGATAGTGTTGACATCCATGTCAAGGGTTGGGGATTATTGGTACTGAGTTTATGTTGAAGGACGGCAAGATTGACATCAATCAGCTGAACGCCTTCAACAGGATTTTACATTTCATTGTTTGTTAGATTCTCGTGCCCTGGAGCGCAACTTTTCCACATGCACTAAAGCTGATTCGGATATGATGTTCTGGGGATTCAAAACCAAGACATTAATATGGCAGAGGTAATAATTGAGAGAATGAAGTTTGCAACAGCAACAATTTGGGGACACAAAGAACAAGCTCAACGTCTCTCTTCCCTATGCTCACCTGCTGACAATGATTTTCCAGCGCTACAAAACATCAGTTTGAATGGTGAAGTTTCTGAGAAGATGGGCCAAGCTATCAGGTCCAGAAATTTGAAGAAGAGTGGTTCTCCCTTGTAGCTGGGGTTTGGACGAAGACCTCGGTTGTTGAAGGTTAAGAAATTATTGGGAAAGCCCAAGAAGTTTAAATTGCAGAGGCAGAAGAAGAAGTAGCTTTAAGAATCGAAGCTCCTGTGGCAGAAGCTCTAGAAGCTCAAGTTCAGCAAGAAGAAGAAAGAGCAGAGATTTCAATGATCCAAGAAGAGCAAGCAGCAGCAGTAGCAGAGGTCAGAATTGAAGTTCCAAGGGTCAGTTTAAGTAGAATTGAAGAGATACCTCATGAGCATATTGAGCCCGTTGGGCAAGTATTAGAGGCTGACACCCCACCTCAATTATAGCATCTGTGCTTAGAGATGTGTTGGAATCAATCACCAGCAGTCAGGGGGAGCAAGAGAAAGTTGTGGCATCAGGCCACAGTATAGATGTTCAGATGGAAGATGCTCCTATTCAAGGGGAGCATGTAGCTGAAAAGGATGCAGGACTCAAGGGGAGCACACAACTAGTGCCCCTACTGATCAATTTAGGAAGGTGTGTGGAGAGCACCTCTGATGAGGATCATGTTGATAATGTGGAGCCAGATGTTGGCACAAGTGTCAAGGGCAAGGGTGTGGCCACTGAAATTCCACTTCTTACAAGAAAGGCACACCGGAGCTCAAGGAAGAAGAAAAACCATGTGCACTTGAAACCAGTTATTGAGAGGCTAGATGCACAAGGTTAGGTTCTCTGCTCTATCCAATCAGATATTGCTTCAATATTATAAGTCAGAGCACTGGAGCTAAGGAAATGAGAAAGGTCAGAAATGCATTAAGATGGGTGAGAAGTGAGTTTGGAAGCATAAAGGAATCCGTGTCTATTCTTTCAGATCTGATGAGGGCACAAATATCCACTCCTGCAGTACCTGCAAGCAGTCCGAGCCATCAGGGCCAAGGCAAGCAGAAACAGAAGTCCGGCTAGCAGGGCCAGTGATTGTTGAAGAGTCTGGGCCATCAGGGCCAAACTTAGTGAAGCATCAAGGAAGGATGAGCATGGTCAGGTAGCATCAGGGTCACCAGGGCCACTGGATGAGCAGTCAGGGCCATCCGGGACAGTGGATTGTCAGGTTGAGCAAGTAAGAGAAGAAGCTCCTATAGAAGAGGCTGTGCCCCAAGAGCTCCCTCCCTCCTCTTCAAACTCCATCCCCTCCTTCTCCACCTCATCTACCACTGCTCCTCCAACTCCTGCCACCTTAAACAACCCCAACCTAAGCACATTTCCACACCTACACCATTTCCTACCACAACCTCCTCTTCTCCTACTTCTTCCACATTCATTCCTCCTCCTCCTTCTGAGGCACCTCCAGCATCATCCTCCTCAGCTGGAGCCTCCTCTTCTGGTCCTTCTTTAGCTGGACCATCTGTCATATCTGCTCTCTACATCTTATTCTTTTATTCATCCTACTCCTCCTCCCTCCTTTGTTACCATCATTCCTGAGGGTGCCCAACTTGATGGTCATGAAATCGAGGACATCAAAGATGAGTTTGAAGTAGCAATACTCCGCTCAGTCCTGTCTATTAGCACTTATATTCATAGGACATGCTCCTCTAGCCCTGTTCCTAAAAGAGGAAAATCTCTTCAAATCTTGCTATTTCCTCTAAGCCTCATTTTCCACCTCTTTGGTTTTCTCTCACCGTTGAAAATCGAAGAAGGTCTATTTATTATGATTCCTCCAGAAATGCACACTTGCCACTCTTTTTGGCCTTCCTCACCTTAATCTAACCGACCACCTAAATGTCGTTCTCCCTCTCTCTTCTCTCTCTAAAGCTGAGCAATCAAAAATCTTCTCCATGACTGAGGCTAAATCTGAAGATCAGTGGGCTATGGGCTACAATCTCTTTACAATAATTCCTCCTTACAAGGTCAGCTAGATTCCCACCCAGAGATCATCCCTTGACTCTCTCTGAGTGGTTTGTGCTTCATCACAAGGACACTTAGTCTCACTTTGGTAATGAGTTAACTCAAAGTTAACTCAGAGTTAACTCAAAGTTAACTCAAAATGGACTTTGGCAACCAAAAAAAGTTAACTCGGTTAGGTTTGAGTTAACTTTGAGTTAACTCAACTTTTTCTAACCCACTCACACCCCCGGAACAGAGTTAACTCTACTTTTTCTAACCCACTCACAAAGCAAAAATTGAGTTAACCTTGAATAACTTTAGCCATGGGTTGGAGTTAACTCAAACTCCAACCCATTACCAAAGTGAGGCTTAAGGGCCGTTCATCCAGAAGAAGATCAAACTTATCACATACTTCCAGATGTTTAACGACTTCAGATATCTTCACAATCTGCACGAGGTTTAGCTTGGCCAATTCCAGCAAGATATTTCTCTCCTTGGTTCCAATATTGTCCACACCACCTCAATCCAAGTGGATTTTGCCACCTTGAAGATGCCAGATGTGGTATTCCTACCTCTACTTCACTCCTTGGTCATGGAATCAGTTGTGGGCCCGGTTATTTTGAAAGGTTTTCTAGAATCATGGGCCGTATTTCAGTTCAGAAGGGCAACTTGCTTGCATTCTCCAGATTTATCTTCCTAAAATATCACCAGGGCCACATCAAATCTTATGTTCTTGCCCCTCTTTTGTCTGAATGTCAGCAGTTATCTCCATCAGATTGGGAAAGACTTTATCCTCTTACAGCTCAGCAGCTTGTTGATCTCAATGCTTCCCAAGCCAGATCAAATCAACCTCCTCTGTCTACTGTAGAATTTCTAGATCTAAATTCCATTCATCTTGTTCGAGATCCATTTGATACATGGGTTGCGAGATACAAGGTGTATGTGGCTATAAAAAAGGAACTGAAGGCAAATCAGATTTTCTATCCAATTTCAGTTGATCAGTTCTTCCAGCATGCTAGTTTTGGCACCTCTACCTTCTACAAAATGTCTCTTGGCCAAAATGAGTATGGAACCTTTATGGAAGCTCAGCAGCAACTGCACATCCAAAGGATGGCTCCTGTTATGGGACCCTCCTACTCTATAGTTTATGGAGCCTTCCAAAGTTATTTTGAAGAGCAGGAATGCAAGGCATGGCCGATCATTACTCACTATACTTCCCTTCTGTCCCCTGCTTTCTACATTCTTGTACCTCCTTAGTGAAATAATATAATGTTTTTTCCGTCTTCCATTTATCTTTCTTCTCTTCTTTGTCTACTTTGATTCCTTTTTGCTTAATGACAAAAAGGGGAGAAAATAAAACATCTAAAATACATACCTACAAAATTCTCATTTTAGAAAATTTATTTCAGCACATTGTATGTTATGTTTTGTCATCACCAAAAAGGGGGAGATTGATGATTAGTCCATCCCCATATAATTTTATTTATTATTTACAATTTTGGTGATTAACTAAATCATAACAATTATTTTCTAACAATCTTTTTTGAAGTTCATCTATAGGGAGTAAGTCAAGCCTAATCTGTAAGTAATCCTTACACTGTATCATTTAAAGTTCAGAGCATGTATTTTCTCTAAGTTCATAACGATTTCCCTTATAAGCATAACAATTTCATAAGTATTCATTTCTTGATAAGCATGAACGATTCTATCGCTACAACGATTTTGGTTTCACATCGATTTCGGTTTCACATTGATTTGTTAAGTGAAACAACGATTTTGGTCTCACAATGATTCGTTAAGTGAAACAACGATTTCATTCTCACAACGATTCGTAGAAACAATGATTTGATTGTTGTAACGATTCGATAAATGAAGGCAATGATTTGATAGCTAGAACAATTTGCCTTATGGTAGAACGATTTGTTTATGTTTGAACAACGATTTGTTTATGTTTGAACAATGATTGCTCAAACAACCATTTGTTTATGTTTGAACAACGATTTGCTCAAACAACGATTTATTTATGTTTGAACAACGATTTGTTCAAACAACGATTTGTTTATGTTTGAATAACGATTTGCTCAAATAACGATTTGTTTATATTTGAACAACGATTTTCTCAAACAACAATTTGTTTATGTTTGAACAATGATTTGCTCAAACAACGATTTGTTTATGTTTAAAAAATGATTTACTCAAATAATGATTTGATTATGTTTGAACAACGATTTGTATAAACAACGATTTCATAAGTTGCATAACTATTTCCCTGTCATAACGACTTCATGGATTACATCGATTTCATATATGATATTCAAATTTATTTTCAAATATTGTGAAAGTCGAAGTCTTCCCGTGTGCATCACTAATATCCTTACATTTAATGGGATTGTACACTCCTCTGCACGATGCATATCTGGGTGCCTTCTATTCCTATGTTTCTATAGCAAACACTTTTCAGGATAGTTGTAACGCCCCTCTTAGACCCAGTACACTTATTCCAACTCACATTGGATCTAATAGAGGTATTACAGTGGAACATATCCAACAATAGACGGTACAGATTGAGATATACGTAAATGACAATTTAATTCCAACAATATGCAACGGAATATGGAACCAAATACTTTGGAATCAACATCATATTCAAAATGTTAAGTCTAAAGCATAAAAGAAGATAACAATAGTCCAAATTATTACAATCCATAATTCTAAATGCATAAATCAAAGATACATAATTTCCTCACATACATAGTCACTCTAGTACTCTCAAGAAGATCACTAAACCTCCACGTCCTCACGCTCCGAGTCAGTGTGCACTAACTCTTGGTTATCCTCTGTGTCTCCTGAAATGTTAAGCAAGTATGTCACTCCCCGACGCAGAATATCGGAGCGCGAAGGCAGTTGCAAGAAAAAGGTATAGAGCGTATACTAGACATCAAACTATTGCACATTGAATAATACTAAAGTAAATCTTTCTCATTAATAACTTTTCAAATGTCTAGTTACAACCACTAATATCAGAGCCATTCTATAGGGCCCAATTACATTGCAATAAAAGGAAATAACTAACTACAACTCTAGGATAACATAATGACTCGAGGGTACTCCTGGCTTCACTCTTGGTCATTCCCTTCCTCGTAAGTGTATGTGTCATCCTCGGTCTCACCTGAGAACACAACATCAAATAACGTAGGGTGAGTGATAACGCCCAGTAGGACTTAAATCTCAGGCTCAAGCAGGCTTTAAATAATTAACGTATTTAATGGCAGAGTATCTAGAGATAGCAGGTACAAGAGAGTCAAAATATAGCAAGAGATAGCACGACAGGTAACAGGATAGCACAAGAGCACGAGATCGAGTATAGTTTCCAAAATAGCACAAGTATCTAGTATAGCACGAATAGCAAGATGGCCATAGCACAACTAGCACAAGTATAATATAGCACGACGAGTATAGCACTTGTTTGTCATTCTAGACATCGAGAGAGTATAGCACGTTTTGTGTTTTGATTGTCATATAGATAGTCGAGCTAGATAGCACTTGAGTGTAATGCCAAACACTCTGATCATTTAACTCCCATGGGCACTAGCACTTTCGGGCGCACATCCCAGGACCAGATCGGGCCCTTCATATATGGCCAGGCATTGGTTATATTGTATCTTTAGACAATCAGTCAATGGCCAATATAGAGTACCAAGAATAGTTAAGAGCACTAGATGAATAGATGAGATAGTAGAGTGTACGTGAATAGATGAGCGAGTAGAGTATGGATGAGAACTAGTGGACATTACACGTAACACATCGAGTAATAGTAACAGTTGCACAACACGTGCACGTCGTATTGGCAGTCAGGTGGAATTCACGATCTTCCCGCTGGCCATGTTATGCACAAGTCCAGAGGTCCGACGTGATTCAAGATAAGAGCGAACTTCTAATAGCCATTTGGATCATATCGATCCCTAAAGGTGTAATGGGTGTTAGGGTACAACCGGCTCATCGACCATGTGGGAATCCATGATTAGAGGAGACTTACGGAGGCCTTTGATGATCAGATATTTTGGTGATTAACAAAACCTAACAAGATTTTATCTAATGAATCTTTCATAAGTCTTTAGTACAGAAAAAAACTTCAAGGTCAAACAAGCAGTTAAGGTATGAATTATCTCCCTAAAGCTTTTTATCTGATCAACAATTATTTCTCTAAGTTCATATCGACTTCTATTGAAGGACGTAACGATTTCTTCATAAGCATATCGATTTCAATAGATATCATAACGATTTCATTTCTGGCTGAAAAGTCATGTTGTTTCAAAAAAATCGATGTTGTAACGATTCTATAGTCATCACAACGATTTCTTTAGAAAGCGCAACGACTTGCCCGTCGTAACGATTCTATAAGTCATTGCAACAATTTCTTTAGAAAGCACAACGACTTGTCCGTCGTAACGATTCTATAAGTCATTGCAATGATTTCTTTAGAAAGCGCAACAACTTGCCTGTCGTAACGATTCTATAAGTCATTGCAACGATTTCTTTAGAAAGCGCAACGACTTGCCCGTCGCAACGATTCTATAAGTCATCGCAACGATTTCTTTAGAACTCGCAACGACTGCTCGCCGTAACGATTTCTTTAGTGATCATAACGATTTCTTTAGAACTCGCAACGACTTGCTCGCCGTAACGATTCTTTAGTGATCATAACGATTTCTTTAGAACTCGTAATGACTTGCTCGCCGTAACGATTTCTTTAGTGATCATAACGATTTCTTTAGTGATCATAACGATTTCTTTAGAACTCGCAATGACTTGCTCGCCGTAACGATTTCTTTAGTGATCATAACGATTTCTTTAGTGATCATAATGATTTCTTTAGAACTCACAACGACTTGCTCGCCGTAACGATTTCTTTAGTGATCATAACGATTTCTTTAGTGTCATAACGATTTCTTTAGTAATCATAATGATTCCTTAAAAAACTCACAACAACTTGCATCTTACAACGATTTGTTAAGTGTTTCACAACGATTTCTTCTATCTCATAACGACTTGGTCAACCTGACTTATTCATAACGATTTCATAAGTCATATAGATAACATCTTTATAGTTTATATCGACTTGATATTTAAAATGTTGACTGTCAATATCTTCTCTTATCTATCTGACTGATGTGCATTTAATGAAGACAGAACGTATACTGCATGCATGCAGATGATATCTTTTCATTATCGTGCATACTCTGTCAACATCTTAAATCAAACTATTTGGAATTGCTATTTTGGTGAAAACTCATGTAAACATTTACTGACAACAAGAGACAGCCTAGCTGTCTACTCTTCTAGCATTTAATATGTGCAGGGTCCTAAAGATGTTCTGTCATACAACGTTGGACCATACTGATGCCAGAAGACATTATCTCTTTGCGTGCTCAAGTGAATAAAAGATTGTTGAAGCTCTCAAACTGTCAAGCAGTCTAATGTCCACCCATCTAAGAGACAACGGTTACTTCAACGTCTATATTTCGTATTGAAGATATAAATACAAGTCAGAAGAACAGAAGAAAAACAATGAGTGTTCTAGCATTCAAATTCTTCTGAAGAAAGTCAAGAGCCTAGAACTTTTTCTCACTTTTCAGCTCTTCGCTCTCTGTGATGTAATAGATTTTCTAAGAGAGCCCGTGTAGTTCTGAGAGTGCAACTTGTCTTAGATCTTTGCTCTCAGCACTAGTTGCTTCAAATCCTTGCTTGTTAAGCTTGGTCTAGGGCTTGGTTTCAATCTATTTCTCTGTGTGTGTTCCCTTCGGTTGTGAAGGAAGACCTGGAAGTAACCAGGGTGTTGTTCCCTTCGGTTGTGAAGGAAGACCTAGAAGTAAACAGGGTGTTGTTCCCTTCAGTTTGAAGGAAGACCTGGTGGGGTATCCAGGGTGTAATTTGTTCCCTTCGGGTGTGAAGGAAGACCAGCTGAGCTGGGTGTTGTAGTATCCTTAAGGGGGACTGTACCCTTGTTAGTGAAATCCTGAGAGATTGCTCAGGGACTGGACGTAGGACTCCTAAGGAAAGGAGGTCCGAACCAGGATAATATCTTGTGTTGTGTGATTACTTTTCTCTTGTGTGTTTGTTATTCAAACTAACAGTCACTAACCTCCTTCGAAGAACATTTGTGTGTATATTTAAATTTACAGGTATCTTGTTGAATATTTTTAAAAGACCCATTCACCCCCCCCCCCTCTGGGCTCGTCAACTGGCAACAGTCTTGTGCAAGGGTTCACTAGTCCGGCGAAAGGAATATCCGATGGAGAGTTCACCATAAGCCAAGTAAAGTGTATATAAAATAGGTGCTCACGTTCTAGAGGAATTCTAGAACAGTGGAGCGTCGATATCGGTATATAAACAACGCTAGAAACGAATACGAGTGCTTTAAAATAGGGCAATTAATATACGTTATTGCAATAAATTACCAGATACATTATGAGATATTTTATGCCCGACTTCAGCCATATATGGATGGTTCATGTGTGTGCATGTGTAAGAGAAATCATAGATAGAAAAGAAGTCGTGAATATGTATTTTAAAGCATTCAATAAAGCACCATTTTAAAACAGGTGTTTTTACTGCGTATGTGACTGTTTGTCATTCTAGACTAGTAAGTGAGAGTAACAAATTTTATGGGTTTTCATGCAAAATCCTATGAACGCGACGTAGACCAGTAAGGGTAGCGACAGGGTCAGGGCAAATCGCGACAGGGCTGAAAAGGGTCGCGACAGGGCTGCCAGGACAGAGGACCAGAACGGACATAGGGTACTGTCGCGTTCAGAACGTGACAAGAAGAGGTGTCGTGATGGACTTGAGAACGCGACCTGTCAGGCCGTCGCATTCTCAGGTCCGTGGACTGAGTCTGACAAAGTTCTGCTCTGTCTTGGATTGCGGTCTAGAAATATCAGATTTTAATATAGGGTCGTTCAGAAAATCACAACTAATTGTATACACGATGAAAAATCATGAAACTAGGGCAAATGAAACTAGACATGCGAGAGTACTTCCAGTAAATAGGAATTAGAGAGAGAGCATGTTTTGAACATGGTTTGAGCATGAACAATAATGAGTAACACATAACATGATACACAGAGCAAGATTGATTTAATTCGAGCAACATGCTCAACAAAAATTAGGGCTTTTAGGGGCAAAAGATCCCTAACAACATGAAGTATCTACAGCAAGAATTTTGTAGCATGGGATCAAGTATTCATAGAGATTTGAATTAAACATGATGTCTCGGGGTTATCATGTTTGCAGATCTTCTAAAATCAAGAACAAAAGATTGGCTCGATGAAAAATTATGAAACAAGAGGGATTTTGTTCCTGGTGATTGGAACTACCTACAGACGGATTTGATTGGTTTTTTCTTGTGAGAATGCCTACCTTTGACTCGATTATCTTCTAGAGCTTAGAACTCCAAGAACGAAGGAAGATTTGATGGATCTTCCTCTCCTTGATTTCTCCTCCTCCTTGGCCTCTTCTCCACGTCCATGAACCCCTTTGCATGAGCTAGGGCCGGCCATGAGGCTTTAAGAGGTGTATTTATATAAATACAAGTTCCTATTCCTACTACTACTCAAATTCCTCTTAATTATGAGATTTCCTAACTCCACCTTTCCTCTCTTGCTTTCCAACCTCTAATTGGGTTAGGATAGTATCTAAATTCATGCTAGACTATATGAAGTAGGTTTAGGAATCCAATTCAAACTCTTATTGCCTCTTTTAATGCTTAAAGAGTCCTTTTCTATTTAGGAGATATTAAGACTCCGAATTTAGGGTATTTTCTTTTTATTTACTATTTGTAAATTCATATTTTGACCCAATAAGTTCTAGAGGATCCATTAAGCAAAGCCCATTACTCTTTTCCTATTTAATGGGTTTTATTTAATGCCCTTTTCATTGAATATCCCTTTAGCTGAGTTTTTAATTTATTATTTAAATTTTTATTTTTCTGAAAATTCAGGTTGCTACAAAATATGAGTCTACAAGACCCAGCAAGTCACATAAGGGACAGTTCAAGATACTATGTATAGATATAATTTAAAATCATGGAAACTATATATCATTCACATCCTTGAAATCTTATAAACTTTCCTACTAACTGGTTCTAAGTCATGTGCAATCAATCTTTACATAGCTGTCTAATTATCATGGAAATAAAACATTTCATGCAATGCATATAAGTCATATCTTATATTCTAACAATTGAACTAACATGTACCGATGCATAGCAGTCAAATTTTCATGATATATATGCTTATTATCATGAACATGTAAACACTTTCAAGTAAATCTTTAATTTCATTATGCCATATGCAACTAGTTTTCATGTAGCAAGTAGTATATTTTAAACATGTAGTAATTATTTATCATGTATCATGTGTCATAGTATCATGTATAAACATAACATGTGGATCATGTAGCATGTAACATATAGACATTTATCATTAATCATGTAGTCAATTATCATGTAGTTGCCAAGACATAGCCCACACTATTATAGAGATTATGTAGTCGTATAGTCATTCACTTATCACCTAGGCAAAGTAGTGATGAAGTCATGGTCATTATGCAATACCGGGGAAAGTCCTTCCCACCTTACCAGTAGAACTTGTCTATCTCCAGGATTTCAATCCATTGCCTACGGATTCAGTAGATCATTTCATATAGTTGAACCATTACCATAGGGCATTCCATGGTGTAGGTCCTTGTAGGAAATCTCTATCATAGCAATGTCTTATTGGCCAATTTATTTCAAATTATGCATTAACATGTATGCAATCATACAATTTACATTTTCATATAATTCTATCATGCTCTTTCATGCCTTAAACATAATTTATCAAGTGATTAATACAATATCATGCAATGAATTTTTCCTCAATTTTTGAAATCAACCATACTGTGCAACAGTAACCTATCATGGTACTACTTGATCACATTCATTCATGTACATATATACTCATGTAATAATAAATTATGTGTGCATTTTCCCTTCATAAATTCATAACCATATGTACAAAAGTCTAAAATTCCCAAAATTTTGACAATAGTTCCATTTTAGATCATATCATGCGCATACAAAATTTCATAATTTTCTAATCTCTGCAATTATTTTTCATGAACATTCTTTGAAATTCTGAATTATTTAACATGATAAATAGTGATCAAATCATGCAAATTTACACACAAGGATTAAATACAGTGGATCTACAGTACTAATTAATAGTGGTACAGTTTCTAACTTCAACATTTTAACATGGATTACGCATGCATTTGTTTCAATACTTTTCTACATCACATGTAATTCCAAAAGAATACACTAAACATAATTTGCACATCATTGCAATGACCTGTCCACATTGTAACAACACTGAAATATTCAAAACACAACTTGACCGAAAGCCCATACATCTATGAATCGCAGACAAATAAGTAAAAATCAGATTTTTGAAATTCACAGTACTGATAAACTTAACGGCAATATATGTGGCGTTTACTTGAAGTAGACGTCCACATATTCTGTTGCTAAGAATCAGTAGACGGTGGCACATAGCGCCGTTAACATATAGTAGATGTCTGAAAAATACATGTCGTTTACTTGAAATAGACGGCAGTCGATGGTGCGTTTTATAAAAAATCATCGGCAAGGGATATGGACGTCAAGTTCATACGTCCAGAAAACACAGAAACTCCACATAAATGGTAGAACTTCTACCCTTTCCCGTACGTTATTTTCATGGTTCAAAAATCTGTAAAAATATTAAATCTACAGTCTAAACTATCATAAACCAATTCCCCATGTCACTTGCCTCTCACCTTCCATCTGGAGTGACGAATCAAGGCCCGAAGAAGCCCGCCTTGGCAGTAAGGCAGTCCACCTCTCCGGCTTCAATCTCTCCAAATCCGCTTCTAGCGTAGCTCTACCGCTTGTAGAAGCTTCAGATCTCGATGATGAATGTTCCACCTTGGTCCAAGAACCTTCAGATCGCACGAACAGCACTACAAAACCCTTCTCTCGGCCCTCCTTTCTCTCTTCTCAAACCAGTGCGAAAATCCTCTCCAATGGCCAAAACTGAGTCTTAAAAGGATTCCCACACCTAGCCAAGACTTAATCCTAGCCCTAGGATTAGAAATGCACCAGATCTACCCATTAAATGCTTGGAAACGGCCGATTTAGTCTCCCCCCGAACTTTAACATCAAAAATAGGCAAGTCAGGTTAACGTCAACCTAGTAGCCGTCAGCCACGATGTAGACGTCAATCAATCATGTCGTCTACATACTTGCCCGAAAAATTAAATATTTCAAAAATAATAAACAACACATTATACTGTCGTTAACAAGAAATAAACGGCAGACGATCATGCCACTAAGAGTTGTCAACGCCAGCAGATGTTGACACTAAGTTCAACACAGAACAACACAAATACATGCAGAAATAAACGTAAAATTGCAATATAAATTTCAAGAAAAATTCTAGGGCACTACATCCTCTCCCCCTTAAACTAATCTTCGTCCTCGAAGATTGAGTTAGAATACTCACCAAACAAGGACGGATAAAGCTTCTTCATCCTTTCTACAAGCTCCCACATCGCTTCTTCACGCGAGAAATTCCTCCACAAGACTTTCACGAAGGGATTGACTTTGATCTCAATTCTTGTACCTTCCGAACCAGAATCTCCACAGGCTGCTCCGCATATGACAAATCTGGCTAAAACTGCACTGACTCATAATAATCACATGAGCCGGATCTCTAACATATCTCCTCAACATGGATATATGGAAAACTGGGTGCACTGCTGCCAAAGATGGTGTCAAAGCTAGCTGGTATGCCACATTCCCTATCTTCTTCAATATCTCAAAGGGACCAATAAATCTCGGGTTCAGTTTGCCACTCTTTCCAAATCTCACTACCCTGGTTGGAGATACCTTTAGAGAAATATGGTCTCCTACCTCAAAAGTCTAGTCCTTCCTTCTCGTATCCGCATAACTCTTTTGGTGATGTTGAGCCGCCTTTAATTTCTGCACAATCAACTGGATATTGCTGAGGTTTCCTATACCACTTCTGGTCCAACCAGATGCCGATCTCCTGCTTCTTCCCAACACAACGGGGATCTACAAGGTCTTTCATACAAAGCCTCAAAAGGTGCCATACCTATGCTCGAATGGAAACTATTGTTATATGTAAATTCCACAAGAGCTAGGTGGCATTCCCAATCTTCTTTCCACTCTAGAACACAAGCCCTAAGCATATCCTCCAATGTCAGAATAGTCCTCTCGGACTGTCCATCTGTTTTGTGGATGAAATGCCGAGCTCAACTTCAATTGACTGCCAAAAGCTTGCTGCAAGCTCTGCCAAAATCTAGAAGTAAACCTCGGATCACGATCTGAGATAATCGACTTCTAAATTCCATGCAGCTTCACAATACCATCAATATACAATCTAGCCAAGCTCTCTACGGACTGTTTCTTCTTCATAGCAAGGAAATGAGCACTCTTTGAGAATCTATCCACAATCACCCATATGGAATCATTCCCTCTAGACGATCTAGGCAATCCAGACACAAAATCCATGGTCACTTGCTCCCACTTCCACTGAGGAATATCCAGCTTCTGCATCAAACCTGAAGGTCGCTGACGTTCTGCCTTCACCTGTTGACAAATCAAGCATTTTGCCACAACATCCGCAACATCCCGCTTCATGCCAGACCACCAGAATGAACATCCTTATATCTTCCCACTACCTGGGTGAATAGAGAATTGCGATCTGTGCGCTTCCTCCAAAATCTCCTTCCGCAAGTCCACATCATTAGGGACACACATCCTATGATTCAGACGAATCACACCATCTTCATCTCTAATAATGCCAGCCTTTCCAACTAACTCCTGAAATAGAGGGTCATCTTTTTGCAGAGCAATAGGCCGATTATGAAGAGAAGATCTAAGGGTCAACTGAGCCATGAACATGCTGCACAACTGCGGTTCCAAAACACCCAAAAATCCTGAAGCATCTTCCAACATCTTCCAATCCAGCCGCATCATTTGCCTCTTCCTGCTCAAAGCATCCGCCACAACATTGGCTTTCCCTGGGTGGTAAGAAAGCTCAAAATCATAATCCTTTAGGAATTCTATCCACCTCCGCTGCCTCAAATTCAACTCCTTTTGGGAGAACAAATATTTGAGACTCTTGTGGTCTGAGAAGAGCTCAAATCTGACTCCATATAGATAGTCCCTCCAGATCTTCAAAGCAAAGACCACCGCCGCCAGTTCCAAGTCATGAGTTGGGTAATTGCGCTCATGCTCCTTAAGTTGCCTAGAAGCATACGCCACAACTCTACCTTCCTGCATAAGAACACAGCCGAGCCCAATCTTCGAAGCATCTATGTAGATAGAGAAAGAATCCACACCATTGGGCAAAACAAGCAATGGCACAGAGGTCAAACGAGTCTTCAATTCCTGGAAACTCTTTTCACAAGCCTCTGACCATTCAAACTTCACTCCCTTCCTTGTCAGCCTTGTCAAAGTAGCCGCAATAGAAGAGAAACCCTCGATGAATCTTCTATAATAGCCAGCCAAGCCAAGAAAGCTCATGATGTCAGCAATGATCTCGATGTCTCCCAGTCAAGGACACTTCCACCTTAGTTGGATCCACAGATACCTTCTCCCGAAATAACATGCCCCAAGAAATGGACTTCCTTCATTCAGAAGTTGCACTTACTGAATTTAGCATATAGCTTGTGCTCCATCAAGATTTCCAGCACAATCCTCAAATGCTCTCGATGAGACTCTTCATCAGGAGAGTAAATCAGCACACCATCAATGAAGACTACTATAATAGAATCCAGATACTGCCTAAATACCTTGTTCATCAAGTCCATGAAAACTACTGGAGCATTGGTCAAACCAAAGGGCAAGACTAGGAATTCATAATGACCATATCTCGTCCTAAAAGCCATCTTAACAGAATCTTCTGGCTTAATTCGGAGTTGATGATAGCCAGAACAAAGATCAATCTTAGAAAACACCGAAGCTCCACGCAACTGGTCAAACAAATCATCAATACGAGGTAAAGGGTACTTGTTCTTGATAGTCACCTAGTTGAGCTTGCGGTAATTAATACACAGCCTCATCGACCCATCCTTCTTTTTCACAAAGAGTACAGGTGCTCCCCACGGCGATACACTCGGCCGGATAAAACCCTTATGTGCAATTCTTGTAGTTGCTTCCGTAATTCTGCCAATTCCTCTAGCGCCATACGATAAGGAGCAATAGAAATAGGTGTTGTGCCAGGAACTAACTCAATGCCAAACTCAATCTCCCTTACAGGGGCAAACCAGACAAATCCTTGGAAAGACATCGCTGAAATCTCAGACAATGTCAATATCTTCCACAGACAAAACCTTCTTTGAATCTTCAGACACAACCACACTAGCAAGAAAACCATCACAACCCTTGCTCAACATCCGGCTGCCTTCAGAGCAGAAATAACAAATTTTCCCGACATGTTCTTGGGTAACGGGTGAACAAATTCTCCTTACCAGGGATCCGGAAAATAATAATCTTCCTCCTGCAATCCATAAGAGCATAGTTCTCCTCGAGCTAGTCTAAGCCCAATATAGCATCATAATCCTTCATCTTCAGCAAATAGAAACTACCAGGCAAAACCCATCCTCAATCTCAAATGAAGAGAAGAAAAACACTGCCCAGTCCTTATAGACCCGGCTAGAGTATGAACGGTCAAGGGGATCTCCAACTCTTCCGGAACCAGACCATTCTCCTTCATCAAAACCTTCGCAAACCTCTCGAAAATAAAGCTATGGGTAGCACTAGTATCAAACAAAACTCTAACATGCATTCCCATAATCAAAACTGTATAGACGTTCTCTGCCAACTCTGCCTCGTCTCGCCAAAGCGAACACTCGACCCTAAGCCCTCGGTCTCCCTCCTGCTCTCGGTGCCGGTCTAGCTGCTGCTGGTGCTGCTGCCGCTACAGTCTGCTGTGCCATCTTTGGACATTCTCTGATCTTGTGGTTCTTTTCACCACACCTCAAACATCTTCCAGAAGTAACCCAATAGACCTCTCCTCCATGACGCTTCCCACACTGAGTACACAAGGGCTTTTCTGCAACTTTGTCTCCGCCTGGTGTCGGTGCAGCCACTCTCGCTGGTACCACTGCTGTCCCCTGAAAGGCTGGGGCCTTCTTCTTTCTATCCTGCCGTTGGAATGCTGATCCTGGCCTCTTAAAAGAAGCCCTCTTCTCCTCTAGGTACACCTCCATCTCTACCTCCTACATGCAAGCCACTGACAAAGCCTCCTCAATGGATCGATGCCCTAAAGCCACCAGTCTAGTCCTCAGGGACGGCTTCAACCCCATAATGAACTTCTTTACTTTCCTCTGCTCATCTGCCACAATGTGGGGGCATACTTGGACAGCTCCGCAAATCTAGCCTCGTACTCAAGCACACTCATTGACCCCTAGGTCAATGTCAGAAACTCATGCTCCATGCGATCTTGCACATGCTCCGAAATGTACTTTTCTGAATAGACAGATGAACTCAGCCCAAGCAACCTCCATAGCTCCATCTCCAAACTGTGCGTAGTACTAACGACCACCACTCATCCACACGCTCCTACAAAGAAGGTAATTACCTCTAAGGGTGCACCACAACTAACAAACATAAACCTTCTTAAACCATTCTTTACCTACAGTGTAACGTCGCGTGCCTTTCGGATCCATGCGGATCATGTGTGTTGTGGTTGTGGCGGCCGTTGTGAGGCCATTGTGAGTTGGTTGTGTGGAATGCATGGTGTGGATGTGTGGCTTGAACAGGTGAAGTGCAGGTTTGGTCCTGAAATGAAATAGGACCTGCTACAGTTCAGTTGGAGTTGGCGGCCAGGGGTGGTCGTTGACCTGTTGGCGTCCAGGTATGTGGCCGTTGACTGCATGAACTTGGCGGCTCAGGATGTGGACGTTTAGGGTGGCGGTTTCTATTGGCGGCAGAGGGGTTGACGCCAACCTGAGAATTCTGCAGGTTATAGGGTCACCCGAGAGCAGGTTTCCACCCTGCTTCTCTCTCCCTCTTGCCCCAGCTTTCTGCCTCAGTGTTCCTGAAGCTTCTAACAGGTACTGAAGGGTGCTTGGAGGATCGTGGAACTCGTGGCGTTGCTGAATTGCGCGAGGAAACGCCGTGGTGTGGTGCAATTCGCGTGGGAGCTCGCGGAGGGTTCGGCGTGAACCGGGAGATTGCGGGAGGTTTTAGTGCGTTCTGAGGTAGGGGACGAACCCTGTTAGCTCCGTAGGATCATTAAAATATGACTTAACCACCTGAAACAACAGATTTAATGCATTTCGGATTAAGTTGCACCATGCGGGGTTAATGGGTGGTTTGGTGAATTTAGGTAGTAAAACATGTTGTTTTGGTTTAAATATGGTGCATGGATGTTAGAGGGATCATTATAGTATGTTTTTCCGTTGTTTTAATGGTTGGAAAACCTGTAGAATCGGTCTAGGGTTTCTGTAGGGTCGGAGGCTGAAGAGCTTGGTGTCAAGGTCGATTGACGCCAGTCTCATCAGCCAGGATGTAGACGGCCAGATCCCTTGCCGTCTACTTCCCATAAGCGGCAATCGATGTTGCCGCCAGCATGTGTGTGAACAGAAATAGCTAATTATGGTAATTATTGATAATATATGGTGCGTTGGCACCTGTTGTGCACTGAGTGTACATGTTTTCTGTGTTTAGCATATGAGATATGCAGTTAGTTACTTACCTTCGAGGTTGCGTGTTGTTCACGCGAGTTCAGTAGGGTTCACGTGTGGTGGACCGTTGTTACTTGAGGTTTCACGTGGTTTGTGTGTGACGCGCACGTGTTTTTGTGTACGTGGCGAGTAGTATGACGCCTACCGTGGTTACCTCTCTCAGTTGGGTGCCCCAGGTTCTTTGTGAGCCAGGCTGTTAGCTCGGGCTTTGTCCCGGTACTTGTGTTGTACCGTCGAGGTCTGTGTCGTCTGACCTGACCCCTCACACTCCTTTGCTTGAGTTGTATGTCTGGCTGAGGGAAAGACGACAGTGGGACAGTGACACTTGTGTTTGTCTTTAGTCACTTGTAGCGCGCTCGTAGTTGGGGGTACGGACACCAGTAGACGTACTGAACCCCAGCTAGTCCTTTCCCCGTGCCACTCTAGAGACCCAGGCCAGGATCTCCAGAGGTGCCAGGCATGGGCCTGTGACCGTGTGGTTCGCAGTGGTGGTGTTTAGTTGGTCTCCACAGTTGCTTGACCTTTTCACGTGGAGCGGCAGCTGGACCTTTCGTCCGTGGCTGCGAGACTAGAGTTAGACCTGTGTAGCTTGTCCGAGTCAGTTTCTAGTGTCGCGAACCAGTTCACATGGCTCGTGTTTGCTGTCTCTACTTTAGCTTGTACACCTGTACTGGTTGCCGTTTAATTATTACACAGTTGTTTTTCGTAGTCGGCAGACGGTGAGTACTTTTACAGCTTTTATATCATGCTTAGCTGTATATGAATTGTTGGTATTGTACTACTTTCGTACTTGAGGTTTGGTTTTGCTCGGTGTTGGGGGAGTTCCCTACTGAGCCAGTGACTATCGAGGCTCACCCCTACCCCCCACAGGTGAGAGCGAGGAGGACGTTTCCGACCGTCGTCCAGTTCAGAGCCACGTCGTAGCGGTGCAGGGTCGGTACCTCCAGCTGTGTAGTAGCAGCTCCAACAGTGTAGTGTTGTGTACTGATTAGTTGTTTATTTTCTTCAGTTGTACCTCGGGGTATACCCCAGGCTCTTGTACTTCTTTTCAGTTTTGTGGAAATTTGGCTATGTAACTTGTGAATATATATAAACTGTGGTGTGTTCCTTTGTTTACACGGACTGTGGTTTGGTATCCCTTGCGAGGCTTCGGCACGTTCGCGGGAGGCGGACTCGGACTAAGTACGTTATCGTTTAACAGGCTTGGCCGAGACGTTCCGTCACAGTTGGTATCAGAGCAAGGTCCGTGGTAATATAAGCGAACTAGAAAGATACATAGCCTTATTTCAGTCTTTGTACACTACTGGTAGGGACCCTGGTTTTTGATAATTTGTTGTTTTAATTTTTGATCGGTGTTTTGTGTATGTAGAAATTTCTGGAATGGCTGATAGAAGAGATTGGGGTGGTGGAGGAGATGATCTAGAGGAAAGTACCAGCGTATGATAGAAAGAATTTGGGAAAGCCTTACGATATTCGGGCAAGAATGGATCAGTAGGCGCCAGTACCACCAGTTGCAGTGCCACCTGGAGGTGGAGAGGCTGTACCTGTAGCTCCAGTTCCGCCAGGAGCAGAGGTGCCTTTTGTAGCACCTGTGCCACCACCCCCACCACCAGTGCTGTTAGCAGAAGAACCAGTGATGCATTTGAAAAGTTTCTGAGATTGCAGCCACCTACTTATTCAGGAGGGCCGAATCCAGATACAGCAGAGCATGGGTTCATGAAATTGAAAGGTTTTTGCGACTATGAGATGTCCGGCAGCAGATAAGAGTTGTCTTAGCTGCTTATCATTGCGGGGTTTTGCATTGGAATGGTGGCGATGAAGATGCAGACCACCTTTGCAGGTAGGACAGAGGAGGCTATTACTGGTCGGAATTTCTAGATGTATTTAACGATACATTCTTTCCGATCCAAGTGCAGCAAGTAAAAAGAGAGTAGTTTCGGACTCTCCAGCAAGGTAACTCTTCAGTTTTAGAGTACCAGATGAGATTTATGGCACTCAGTCGTTATGCACCTTATGTGGTTTCAGATAATAATATGATGGTTGAGTATTTTATCAGAGGTTTGAGAGTGGAATTGCAGGATGCGATAGTACCTCTTATGTGTAAGACAGTGGAAGAAGCAGCCCAGAGAGCAGCTACTTTAGAGAGGTCTATTCGGACTCGACAGGTGGGCGAGTCAAGCTCAGGTAGTTTCCGGCTACCGCAGCATCAGCGGGTGCAAGTAAGGGTAAAGCACCAGCAGGACCTTCTTCATCAGGTTTTGGTAAATGGGGTCAGAAATTGAAACAAGCATTTAAAGAAAAGGAAGAGGATGGGGAGTCGTCAGCAGTTCAGCAAGGCCGCGGTAAGCCTAAGTGAGGGTCGCAGCAGAGTACTGCAGGCAGCCTATTACTCCACCAGGGTATCGGTGTTATAATTGTAATCAACCGGCATTTGATCCGCAATTGTCCCTATCCAAGAATATGGGTATGGAAGAGGTGTGCAGCAGCAGCAACCTCAGCAGTTTCAGCGCCACAGCCAGGTCGTGGCAGAGGAGCACCGCAGCAGCGAGGAAGAGGCCGGTTATGGCTATCACCCGAGCCCAGGCGGAGGCATCGAATATGATAGAAGGTACTTTACCTCTTTATGATTATTCAGTAGAGTTTTATTTGATTCGGGTGCCTCTCATTCTTCATTTCCGAAGAATTTCTGGATTGTATAGCTCATCCTTTAAAGAAAAGTCTTGTGAGTTAGTAGTGGAGGTTCCTTCAGGTGAGTTCTGCTCACTTCGAGCTATGTAGATGAAGCTCCTGTTATGATTGAAGGGAACCAGATGCTGGGTCGGTTGTATGCCCTGCAGTTGTCAGATTATGATATTATTTGGGTATGATTGGCTTGAGATGTATGGAGCAATGTTAGATTGCAGAAAGAAAAGATCAGGTTTTGTCATCCTAATGGTGCAGTGTTTGAATATCAAGGTATGCCTTTTTATACCTCTAAAAGTTCTGATTTCTGCAATTAAGCTAGAAAGTTGGTAATGATGGGTGTGTGGCTTATTTAGCCTCAGTAAGTCTGGTAGAAGCCAGTCAGCCAGTAAAGCAGTTCCCGTGGTTAGGGAATTTGCTGATGTTTTTCTGAGGATTTGCCTGGTTTAGCTCCACATAGAGAGGTGGACTTTACCATTGAGTTGCTGCCAGGTACCATGCCGATTTCTAAAGCTCCATATCGGATGGCACCAGCAGAACTTAAAGAATTGAAAAAGCAGTTAGAAGAGTTGTTGCAGAAAGGGTTCATTAGACCGAGTCATTCCCCGTGGGGAGCGCCGATTTTATTTGTGAAAAAGAAAGATGGAAGTTTTCGGATGTGTATTGATTATAGAAAGTTGAATGATGTGACCATTAAGAATAAGTACCCGTTGCCAAGGATAGATGATCTGTTTGATCAGTTGCAATCAGCGAAAGTGTTTTCTAAAATTGATTTAAGGTCCGGGTACCATCAGTTGAGAATTAAAGAGGAGATATAGATAAACAGCTTTTAGAACCAGATATGGTCACTTCGAGTTTGTGGTTATGCCATTTGGGTTGACCAATGCTCCTGCAGGTTTTATGGATCTGATGAATAGAATTTTTCATCCGTATTTAGACCATTTATTGTGGTCTTTATTGATGATATTCTAATTTATTCAGCATCTGAAGAGGAGCATGCAGCTCATTTGAGGTTTACCCTGCAGTTGTTAGGGATAACCAGTTGTTTGCCAAATTCAGTAAGTGTGAATTTGGTTGAAAGAATTCAATTTTTGGGTCATGTCATCTCAGCTAAAGGAGTAGCATAGACCCGAGTAATGGAAGCAGTGATGAAATGGGAAGTGCCTAGGACAATAATCGAGATTAGAAGTTTTCTGGGATTGGCAGGTTATTACAGGCGCTTCATTCTGGATTTTTCTAAGATTGCAGCACCTATGACCAAGTTGACCAGGAAGGGTGTGCCTTTTGTGTGGTCCGGTGAATGTCAGAGAAGTTTTATGGAATTGAAGAAAAGACTTACATCAGCACCTATATTGACATTACCGGCAGGGATGGTGGTTTTGTATTGTATACTGATGCTTCAAGGAGAGGACTTGGCGCAGTGCTTATGCAGCATGGTAAAGTGATAGCTTATGCGTCCAGGCAATTGAGCCAGCAGAGGAGAATTACCCCACTCATGATTTGGAATTGGCAGCAGTTGTGTTTTCCTTGAAAATGTGGAGGCATTATCTGTATGGCGAGAGATTTGAGATCTTACAGATCATAAAAGCTTAAAGTATATCTTCTCGCAGAAAGATTTGAATCTTCGCCAGCGCAGATGGATTGAGTATTTGAAAGATTATGATTCAGTTTGGCTTACCATCTGGGTAAGGCCAATGTTGTAGCAGATGCCTTGAGCAGAAAGGCATATGAATCTGATGATGATTAAAGAATGGAATTGTATGAAGAAGTAGTGGGAGAACTCCTTATGTGCCCAGTAGTCAGCGACGGGCAATTCTAGCTGCTAGTGCTGTAGAACCGTCTTTGTATTGGCAGATTGTTGAAGCTCAAGAGCAGATGCAAGTTTGCCTGAAATTGTGAAAATGGAAGGAGTTACATGATGATAATTGTGTGGTTCAGGCTCAGAGGCAGGTTGTTTGTTCCTACAGAAAGAGAGGTAAAGCAGCGAGTGTTGGAAGAGGCTCATAAATCTAGGTACACTATCCATCCGGGTAGTACTAAAATGTACCATGATTTGAGGAAGCATTTCTGGTGCCTCATATGAAGAAAGAAATAGCGGAATTTGTTGCAAGTGTGCTATCTGTCAGCAAATTAAAGCAGAGCATCAGAAGCCTGGAGGTCTATTGCAACCGTTACCCATTCCACAGTGGAATGGGATGACATTGCTATGGATTTGTGGTGGCAGTTTTACAAGGTCGAGTTCAGGGCATAATGGAATGGGTATTTGTTGACAGATTAACCAAGGTGTGCAGATTAGTGGCAGTAAGTATGTCTTGGACAGTGGACAGATTGGCAAATATTTATTTGAAAGAATTGTTCCACTGCATGGTATTCCGAAACTATTGTGTCTGATAGAGATCCATGATTTACTTCTGGTTTTTGGAGAAGTCTGCAAAAAGTAATTGGTTCTGAGCTGAGGTATAGCTCCGCTTATCATCCCCAGACAGATGGTCAGACAGAGAGGACTATCCAAACAATTGAAGATATGTTACGGGCTTGTTGTTTAGTTTGGGGAGGTAGCTGGGAGCATCATTTGGAATGGTTGAGTTTGCTATAATAATAGTTATCATACCAGTCTTGGGATGGCACCGTATGAAGCTTTATATGGAAGGCCATGTAGAACCCCATTAAACTGGCATGAGTGGGAGAAAGGCAATTAGTGGGTCCTGAATTAATTCAGCAAACCACTGAAGTAGTAGGCTTATTAAAGAGAAATTGCAGGCAGCTCAAAGCAGCAGAAGAGTTATGCAGATGTTCGGAGAGACCACTTCAGTTTGAAGTGGGAGATTTTGTTTTCTGAGAGTTTCCCCGAGTAAGGTATTATGATGTTTGGCAAAACTGGAAAGTTGAGTCCAAGGTATGTGGGACCTTTTCAGGTGATTGAAAGAATGGGGAAGCAGCTTATAGGCTGGATTTGCCAGCAGATTTTGCGGATGTTCATGATATTTTCTCCATTCTCCATGTTAAGGAAGTGTATTGAAGATCCAGCTCAAATAATCAGATATCAAGGTGGTGACCTGAGGCCGGATATGACTATGCCAGAATACCCGGTTCAGATCACAGATCGAAAGATAAAGAAGCTGAGAAATAAAGAAATTGAGCTAGTTAAGTGAGATGGGAAAATAGGTGGGTGGTGAGGATACCTGGGAGTTAGCCGAGGAAATGGCTAAAGGTATCCCTATCTGTTTGAATAAGCATGTGTATTTTCTTTTTAGTGATAGTGCTTGTAAAAGTATGTATGTTTAAGTTGTTTAACTTTAAATTGTATTATGAATTTCGAGGTCAAATTTTCTTTTTAGATGATAGTAATGTAACGTCGCGTGCCTTTTCGGATCCGTACGGATCATGTGTGTTGTGGTTGTGGCGGCCGTTGTGAGGCCATTGTGAGTTGGTTGTGTGGAATGCATGGT
>CM024756.1:101000684-101079097 GCA_014218235.1 Colocasia esculenta
AAATATAGTACCTGGTGAGAATGGGTAGAGAATGGGAATATGATAGAATGAACAAAACACTCCTACCCATTGACTCTGATAATGTATCTAGAGACATTAATTAGGTTCCATCCTTTTCTCAGGACCCTCGATACTCTCTCACTCAACCGCAATGGCTCGCAACCAATGGGAAGCTATGTAAGAAACAGTGGCAGGATGACTCAGGCTTTACGAAATGTGGTTCAGGCTGATCAGGCTGCTGCTGCTGCTAGGAATGGAGCTGGTGATTTAACCGCAATTTAGGAGTTTGACCTCCTCGTTTCTCTGGATCCCCTGATCAGGATGAGGAAGAGAACTGGCAAGAGAGATAGAAAAGGATCTTCGAAGTCATGCAATGCACTAACAGGGAGAAGGTGGTACTGGCACTTTTCAATTCATAAGGATGCCCGAGCATGGTGGAAGGCCACATCGACCCACCTGCCAAATGTAGCGGAGCTAGAGTGGGTGGATTTCTGGAGATCTTCCAAGGAAAATATTCTCTGAAAGAGTTAAGGAAAAGAAGGCGGTGGAATTTTCCGCACTAAAATAGAAAGGGAAGTCCGTGGCTGAGTATGGATGAAGCTCAGTTCGCACGTCTTGCGGTATATGCCCCACACTGGTGGGAACGGAAAGATTGAAGGCAAATCGGTTCATGGATGGGCTAAGGTCCATGTTCATTGAGAAGCTCGGACCTTACAACATTCAAACTTACAATGAGATGGTCCAAAGTGCTCAACTAGTCGAGACCATGACAAAGTGGCATGAGGGGCAAGGCAACTCCAAGGAGGTCTGAGGGAGGAGGGGCAAGGACAACCCAAGATGGTCTTCGTCAAGAAGGGAGCACTAATATTGCTCCAACTTTCGTAACAACAATACCACTTTACACAAAAAAACAAGAGGCCGATGCTGGAAGAGATGTTACTGGAGACAAGAGAGTCAAAGTGGAAGGTAGGCAGTTGGTTGAAACTGCAAATTCTGTGATAAAACTAGGGCACCGAGCAGAAGAATGCTGGAAGAAGCTCGGGGCATGCTTGAGATGTGGTGGTCGTGACCACCGTATTCTGACTGTCCAATGATGAAGGACCAACCAGGCAAAGCCAGAATGTACCACGATGTCAAGGATGCCTTAATGCTGTCGTAGAAGCCGACTACCCGAGGAAGGGGGTATGGTGGAAGGTACCATTTCCATACACTCTCAACCTGCATTTGTGCTTATTGATACTGGAGCTGCATATTCATTTTTTTCCACCACATTTGCTGCAACTCTACCTATCAAGCCTATACCCTTGAAATCCAAGATCACTGTAGCCTCTCCATAGGCTCAAAATCTGAACTCACTCACTACTTGCCGAAATGTTAACTATAATTGGAGGAACAATCTCCCTGCCGACCTTATCTGTTTAGACATGAAGGGTTATGATGCCATTTGGGGTCGATTGGCTAATTGAATATGATGTTGATGTAAACTATCACCATAGGAGGGTCACTTTTAAAAAGACCAAACCTTCCAACTCTATCACTACTTGGCACCCGTTATCACAAACACCCTATCTGATATCCTCCTAAAGGTGTCTAAGCTGATTAACCAGGGTTGTGATGCTTTCCTAGTTTCAGTCTTGGCAACTGAAAAGAAGAAAGCAACCTAGAAGACATCCCAATAGCCAGGGACTATCCTGATGTTTCCAAAGGAATTACCTGGTATACCACCTGAGCGGGAGGTAAACTTCACCATTGAGTTACTCGCTGGGGCAGCCTATGTTTCAAAAGCTCCGTATCGCATGTCCCCTGTTGAATTGCAGGAGTTGAAGAGACAAATCCAAGAATTATTAGATCAGGGTTTTATCAAGCCTAACACATCCCTGTGGGGAGCGCCAGTGCTATTTGTCAGGAGAAGGATGGGACATGAGACTAGGCATTGATTACCATCAGTTAAACTAGTTGATAATAAAGAATAAGTATCCACTGCCCTGCATCGACAGAGCGTTTGACAGATCTTCGGGTGCACAATATTTCTCCAAGATAGATCTAAGATCAGGCTACCATCAACTAAGAATAAAGGAAGAGGATATTCACAAGTCTGCATTCCGGAGTAGATATGTCACTATGAGTTCGTGGTCATGCCGTTTGGTTTAACAAATGCTCCAGGGCTTTCATGCAATTATGAACAATATTATAGGCCATACTTGGACCAGTTTATAGTGGTGTTCATTGATGACATCCTTATTTACTCCAAATCCAAAGAAGAACATGAGGAACACTTGAAGGTTGCTCTGCAAGTGCTCAGAGATAATCAACTCTATGCTAAACTTAGTAAGTGTGAATTATGGATGGGGAAGTGTCTTCCTTGGTCACATCATATCCAAGGAGGGAATCTCTGTGGATCCATCTAAGGTGGAGGCGGGTAAACAACTAGGAAAGGCCGACAACTTTGTCAGAGATTAGAAGCTTTCTGGGTTTAGCCGATTATTATCGTCGCTTATTAAAGATTTCTCAAAGATAGTTGTACCATTGACTAGGCTTACCAGGAAGGAGAATCCATTTGCATGGACTGACAAATGTGAAAAGTTTCAGGGCATGAAAGAGCACCTTACCTCAGCACCCGTACTGACCTTCCAGTTGCTGGGGGTAGTTTGAAGTGTACACCGATGCATCAAGGATCGGCCTAGGCTGTGTGTTGATGCAAAATGGGAAAGTTATATGCTATGCATCCAGACAATGAAGAAGCACAAGGACAATTATCCTGTACATGGTCTGGAGCTAGCTGCTGTAGTCTTCGCCTTGAAGATATGGCGTCATTATCTATATGGTGAGAAATTCATTATGTGTTCTGACCATAAAAGCTTGAAGTATCTGTTTTCTCAGCAGGACTTGAATATGAGATAGCGAAGGTGGTTGGAGTATCTCAAAGACTTCGACTTCACGATCCAATGTCATCCAGGAAAAGCAAATGCTGTGGCAGATGCTCTAAGTAGAAGGCCAATGATCACATTGTCAAGTTTAATGGTCGACGAATGGAGGTTATTAGAAGACTTCGCCAAGTTAAATATTGATGCTGACATCAAAGAGAAGGGATGCCTTGTTGCTAGTGTTAGAGCACAACCTACACTATTGGAGGACATCACAACACTCCAAGACAATGACCCTGTACTTGTGGAGATTAAGGCTAATCTAGACCAGAGGCTAGATTTCTCATTAACTGAATATGGAAGACTATGTTCCGGGATTGAGTCTGTGTACTCGACCATGCGGAGACAAAGAAAATGATTATGGATGAGGCTCTCAAGACTAGGTATACCATTCATCCTGGAACTACCAAAATATATCAAGATTTGAAAAGAAGCTTTTGGTGGCTAATATGAAGAGAGAGGTGGCGGAATATGTCGCCCGATGCTTAACATGTCAAAAGGTCAAGGCGGAACACTTGCGACCAACAGGCAAACTCAAACCCCTAGAAATCCTAGCATGGAATGGAAGGTGTAGGGATGGACTTTATTTTCGGACTACCCAAATCTATAGGTGGATTCAATGGTATTGGGTTATTGTCGACCGCTTAACTAAGTCAGCTCACTTCTTGCCAGTGAAGAATAAGTGGGCAGTAGATGTTCTGGCTGCATTGTATGTGAAGGAAATAGTCAGATTACATGGAGTACGGGGTCTATCGTGTCTGATAGAGACCCTAGGTTTACATCCCACTTTTGGAAGGACTGCAACTCCTTGGGATCTAAACTAAACTTTAGCACAGCTTTCCATCCATAGACAGATGGTCAGATGGAGAGAACCAACCAGCTGATTGAAGATATGCTTAGAGCATGTGTCCTAGATTTTGGAGGTAGCTGGCACGAACACTTACCTCTTGTGGAGTTCGCCTACAATAATAGCTATCAAGCTAGCATTCAAATGGCACCATTTGAAGCACTCTATCGCAGGAGTTGCCGATCACCAATATGCTGTATGAAGTTGGCGAAAAATAAATGCTAGGACCAGAGATGATAAGGAAACCACAGAGAAGGTAAAGCTTATTAAAGGAAGAATGGCAGTGGCGCAGCAAAGACAAAAGGCATATATAGATAATAGAAGAAGAGACCTAGAGTTTCAAGTGGTGAACATGTATTCTTGAAAGTATCTCCAGGCCGTGGGATCAGGTTTTTTGGCATTAAAGGGATGTTGTCACCAAGGTTTGTCGGGCCTTTCAAAATCCTTGAAAGATTGGCGAGGTGGCATATCATCTCACTTTACCACCACAAATGGATGGAATACACAATGTGTTCCACATATCCATGTTGAAAAAGTATGTAGGGATCCATGGCATGTATAGAATATGAGCTCCTGGAATTCAACAAAGACGGAACATATCAAGAGAAGCCAATTAAGATCGTGGACCGGGAACTGCGCCAATTAAGGAACAAGATCATCCCACTGGTAAGGGTAGATGGAATCAACGCATGGATGAAGACGACACGTGGGAACCGAGGAAGCAATGCGCAAAAGATACCCGGAGCTATTCAGAAGTACGTACACCTCACTTGTACAATGTCTTTCTATACATGAATTTGGGGGCCAAATTCTCTTAAGTGGGGAGGGTGTATCACCCTCAAAATTTTAGTTATATAAATTCAAATAAATGGAAATAATAATTTCTATAATATCAAAGTATTTAAAACATACGTATCCTTACCGTATGTGCTAAAACATATCAGAAAAATTCTGTAAAAATTATAAATCAACCCCAAACATTATTAATAAATGTTTCACAAAGAAATTTGTGCCAAGAAAAATGGATTAACATGTTTAAAGGTTTCGCGACTTATTGTCGTAATTCATGAATAAGTCGAAAAAACATTATCACATGTACTCGAATGAGTCAGAAAAATTAATAAAAATCATATACGGACATCAAATAATATCCTCTAATGACCCATCACAGGACTTTGGGTCAATAAAAATAATTCGGACTTGGTTTAAGAGTTATTGTGACTGATTATCCAAATTAAGAAACAAGTCGGAAAAATCGTTTAAACGGAAATATGACGCAACCAAAAATTAAATAAAAGGTTGGAGAGACTTCCAACATTATATGTTAATGACCCAATATATTAATTGGGACAATGGACCACATATGACCAAAAATCAAATGAAGTAAGAAAATGCATGGAAATTCGTAACCATAAATAAGCTGAAATTGGAAAGTGGTAATTAGGGTTAATTGGGATGCAATCTTGCACTCTTGGCAACCTAAAATTCGTGCCTACCCACTCATGGAGATTGCTTGATGGCCAAGACTCTCTAATGAACGGAGAGATCTTCAAATTATGGAAAGACATAAGCCAATCCCGCAAACCCTTCTTTCCTAGTTACAATAGGACTCCTAAATACCTTGGTTTCTTAAATACTCTTCACCCAAACCCTAGGGATGAGTTTTACCAACTTGCTGGGGTCGTGTGGAGGAGCTCTTGGTGGCTGTAGAGCTATGGATCGACCACAAGAATGACATCTTCTTCCCCCATTCGCCTGTTACGACCTGTGACAAACCATCCACTTGAAGTTGATCAAAGGTAGACAAAACCTAAACCAAACCTTGCAAGGCCTATACCACTCGAAAGAGGGTCAAGTCTACGTTCTAACCCAAGTTGAATGCCCAATGTCCATGCAGTATACATGGAGTACTAAGCGTTCTTCAAACAGTGGTCTAAACATGGATTTTATGGAAAAATGAGACTTCATCAACCCAAAAGGTAGATTTTCAGGCAAAACCTTAACAATCCTATACCAATGTGTAGGAAATCAAGTTATCTTCGTTTCCACTAGGTTTCATCAAATTTCAATGAGTAAATTTTGAATTATAAGCGTTTTCCCCAAGTCACGCACTATTAGGGCTTTTCCCGTCTTTATATGTTGCAGTGATTCAAGACTGGAATTAGAGAAACCACAACATGAAAGTTTTTTACTAATTGTTATAATCATGTTGTGTTGTGAATAGTTGTCTAAATGTCATCAGTTAGAGAGTTATAAGCATGGTATGAGGGTGCGGGCATGATACTGCATTTCGGTTGCACTTGGTTTTTACATTGTGTGATTATCACTCATCTCTAGGTCATTTAAAATATTTAAAATATAGTCTGTATCTATTTCATCTTCCCTACAACTTTCGATGAACTTTGGCCCTAAAAGCCCTAATTATTCCGGCATCGTACTTGCAAAGTAATCTTGCATTTAATAATCACAGTCTCTTACCTCATGTTGGACTTGATTCAAGCTGTCGAAACCATCATTATTTTCTAATTTCCATTTCTGGAAGATCCCTTCATGTCTAGGTTGGTTTAAAAATACTGTCATATTTTTCATGTACCGTACAATTTGATCTCTATTTTTGAAGCACCCTGTGTCAATATAAGGCAGTCCGGACCACAATCCAAGAAATGTCTTTTCTCTGTCGGATTCAAGCGTAGACCCTATCAATGCGACAGCCGATAGGCCGCATTCTGTGGTCTTGTCGCGACAGCAAAAACCGTCACGTTCTGAATGCGACGAGCGCACCGTCGCTATCTCTTGCCTGTTCTGACTGCCATGTCGCGTTCTTCACATCCCCTTGTCGCGTTCTGTCCCAACCCCGTCGCGACCCTTACTGGGGTGCGTCGCTATCTCAGATTTTGCATGAAACCCCACTATTTTTCTTGCAAATCTTACACTATACCTGAGGTCTGTTAAATATGATATTTACCGTGTAAATTCACTGTCTTAGGTCTAATCATTGCATGATGGTTATTTTAATGGCTTAAAAGTGGTTAACTCATTTAACAGTTTTTAATTACATGAATGTTATTCTAATTGCCCATTAAATGATATGATCCATTCATGCAACTCGTGATTTAATCTCCTATTATTCTACCATGTTTAAAATGATAATTTGTTATATTAAATCTTGCAAACCCGATTATTTAAAGTGTATAGTTTCATGTCATGCCATCATGTTAAGTGCTTTCTGCGAGTTTGAAATCGATGGTTTGTGAATTGACACACGTACATCACTCCACACTTACACTACTAGGCAGCCCTTTCTTGGGGATTTGGAAAACTCTCTACCGGTCATTACGAATCTGTAGACTAGAGACCTTTTCTCCAAGGCCTTCGTAAATCTCCTTCACCATAGATTCTCACATGGCCGACGAGTTGGTTGTACCATTGAAGTTCCCTGAAGATAGCGTTGCCACTTCCTTTCTCTTCTTGTGCTCATGAGGGTGATTTACAATCTAGACTAAAGCTATTAATGTAAAGACTAAACTAAAGTATAAATTGTACCGTTATGCTGCTGAATTTATCTCTTGACCATTGTTATCATGGAAATCATGTTCAATTAATATTACGTGTTCTTATCATCAACATGAAATGATGTTATACATGCTACATTTTGAAACTCTCACTGGCCATTATTAATGACTATGTATCTACATTTAAAAATTGAAATGAGATGTTGATCGGGCACGGCGAGTGTCCAAGGGCTCTAGTCTAGCCCCCATTGACGGAGAGTATAATGTTACTAGCGTTGCATCTGCACTAGGAGTCTTGCGTGCTTGTTGAATGATAGATACAATAACCACATACACGTGTCTGGTGTACATTCTTGATGGATTTTTCTTGGTGTACATTAGTGTCTACGTGCCTGATTAGTGTTACTAGATCGTGCTCGTACATTCTGCTTGCTTGCTGCTTGCATGATATGGCCATCTGCATTTATTGCAATTTACATGATATCTTGTGTGCATGTTACATGCCTACTCTTGACAACATATTGCTCATTATATTCTTGCTTTATCACGATCACTCTCTCTCTCTAGCTTGTTTCATGTATTCCTGTTTTTAATGAGTTTTATCGTACATGCATATCATGACATTCATCATTCTTACCTACTTCTAAATGTTAATCACTTATATCATTGCCCGGACATTGAGATATTAAATCCTACTGGGCTAGTTTGCTCATCCCCTACTTTTACCCAATCTAGGTGACTATGACATTCAAGAGGAAGAGCAAGTCGAGGATAGGAATGCGTTAGAGTAAAGAGCGTTCCAACTATGATTCTAGTATAGTAGAGTTGCTTTGAGTGTTAGACTCATGTAGTAGGAAGTGAGGAATAAATGTAATTCCCTTTTTATTGAGTCTTAGTCCTGTAATAGTTTCCATTTGGAACACAATGAGTTGATATTTGAATAAAAATTAGTTGAGTTCAATATTTCGGCCCTATGATGATGTATGTTGTTATACATTTAGTGCGTGAGCTAGAGGCTTATTTGCTGATGTTCACGTCTCGAAATATCGACTCAAATTCTTCGAACTAATATCCACTGCGTAATTCTCGAGACATGACAGATTCTCTAAGTGATCACATCTATTTCGATCTCAGAACGATTCACTAAGTGATCGCATTGATTTCGATCTCGTAACGATTCACTAAGTGATCGCATCGATTTCCATCTCATAACAATTTGATAAGTGAGAACAACGATTTGCTCTCACAACGACTTGATTCATAACGATTTGGTCGTCGCATCGATTTGGTAAGTGTGAACAATGATTTGCTCTCACATCGATTTGGTGTTTATGTCAATTCGTTAAGTCTCATATCGATTTGATCTTTTATAACGATTCGATACAGCAAACAACGATTTGCTCACTACATCAACTCAATAAGTGAAAGAACGATTTATTTATACTATCATACGATTTTATTATAACGATTTGCTTATAACGATTTGATTATAACGATTTGCCCACAACGATTTACTTATAGTGTCATAATGATTGTTATCCAAAATGATTTGGATATGGATGCATAACAATTTGCGCGTACAACGATTTGTTTACGAATAAGCAATGATTCTCATAACCAATGACTCACTAGCACAACGATTCTATAAGTCGTTCATATCGATTTCATCTGCTATAACGACTTGATATTCAAATATCTTGACAAGTCAAAGTCATCCCGTATTTCACTGTTATCAATGCATTAAATACAACCGTACATTTCTCTGCACAATGCATATTCAGATATCTTCTATTCCTATGCCTGTGCATGTAATATCTTTTTGAAGAGACAGAATGAAATTTCCATTTTGATGTTATTCTCCTAACTTTGACTGACAACAAGAGACAGCTTAGTTGTCTACGTTTTAGCATTAATGTGTGCAGGTCACTGACAGCACAACTCTATACAAACGTTGGACAATCTAGAAGCTCGAGGATATCAAGTGTTTATCTTTTCACTAACACTAACTGTTATCGAAGTGCATTTTGTGTGAATGTTTTGTGGACAGGTTTTAAGTGTTCAAATTTTAAGGATCCCATTCACCCCCCCCTCTGGGCTTACTAGCTGGGCAACATCAAGCGTCCCTTAAGCTTGATTCACGTGTGGCTAGTTGTTTGAATGCGTGTTTGCTTTAGAAAACTTGAGTGTGTGTGTTGTAAGAGTTGAACTCGCTTATAAGCAGTCTTTCTGCATGTGTGTGTGGATAGTGGACGTAGGATACACAAGTGGTGTACTCCAAACCACTTAAATCATCGTGTCTGTGGTTTGAACGTTTTATGGTAGATGTTTGGTAGGCACGTTGGTTTCTCACACGCTATATAGGGTGTTATTTATTCTGCTCATAATCAACACATACATCTTGGTTCAAATTTAGTGCAAGTCTATTTGAGATTTTATAAGTCAGTGTTACCATTGAAAAGAAGGTCATAGTGGTTTTAATTGTAGTAATCTATTCAACCCCCCCTTCTAGATTAAGTTATAGATAGTTTCGCATATCTTTCAATTGGTATCAGAGCTTGGTTTCTCTGATTTACTACTTTTAAAGTTTGATCTTACGATCAGGAGATTATCGATGTCATGGAATCATACAAGGGGTTTATGGCTGAAGGACACTCAGTATCTATGCCACCCTTCTTTGATGGCACTGACTATCCGTATTGGAAAAATCGCATGCAGGTCTTTCTAAGAGCTCAAGACTTTGAGCGATGGAAGATCGTCAGCAAAGGAGCATATGTGCTGCCGGAGGAAAAACATACTTGGACGAAGGAACATATTCGTAAAGGAACTCTCAACTGGAGCGCATTGAACATGATGCTGTGCGCTGTGCATCCCAAGGAATTTTCAAGAGTTTCCACATGTACTTCATCAAAAGATATGTGGGACAAGCTTGAACTAATCTACGAAGGTATGTCTGAGGTAAGGGAAACCAAATCAAGCATGCTTATATCTGAATATGAGATGTTTAAAATGAAAAATGAAGAAACCATATCAGATAGGTTTGCAAGGTTCATGCTAATAATCAATGGATTGAATGGTCTTAAGAAAGAATACTCAGAAAGTGACCTAGTTAGGAAGATACTTCGATCTCTTCCATCCTCTTGGAATACTAAGGGCCATCATCATTGAGGATTCTAAAGATCTTTCAAAAATGAAATTAGATGTGTTAATTGGCTCCTTGATGACCTATGAAATAAATATAAGAGGAAGAAACTGAAGAGAATCCTAGAAAATTCAATGCTCGAAAAGCCTTCAACAAAAATTTCTAACTCCAGAAAGATATTCAACAGGAAAGTGATGACAATGGAACGTATAGTGATAGTGAGAATGATGAATGGCAATGCTCACTAGATAGTTCAAGAAATTCCTAAGTTCAAAAAGAAAGGCTCAGGTAATTTTATATATTTTCAAAAGAAAGACTCTTCAAGTAAATTGATTCTAACAGAAAATTTGACATGATAGTGTGTTATGAGTGCAAGAAACCAGGGCATATGAGAGGAGAATGCCCGGAGCTTAGAAGAAAGAAACTGAGAAGACAAATTCACCTTCCAAGGCAATGTTGGCAACTGGAGCGATGAAGACGAAGATGAGGACGCACAAGCAACCTCTGGAGATGAAGAGATTCACTGCTTAATGGCAAGGAGTGAGGATCCACAGAGGTAAATTCTTCCTTTGAGAAACTATACTGTTGATGAATGGGAAGAAGCATGCACTATATTGTTTGAAACTTTTTGTGGGTTGAAGTCTGAAAATAAAGCACTTAAGAAAATGATCAATTCACTTATTCACAACAAATCAAATGATGAACAAATTGCAATCCTAAATAAATAATTCAAATGGATGAAATTGATGAGGAAGCTCACAGTGAGGAAATGGATTGCATGAAAGCAAAACTGCAGGAAAATGAGAAAGAAAACAAGTCTAATCAATTCTCTTGAAAATCTTCAAAATGAACATCAAGAGATTAAGAAAAAAATTGGAACAATATGAAAAAGAGTTAAAAGAAAAGACTGAAGATCTTACAAGATTTGTAAAAGGAAAGCAAAATCTGATGTTGTTTTAGGTGCAAGAATTAATGTAACAAGGCATGGGCTTGGATACCAACCAGTAAAAAACAAAGGAAATTGGAGAGACATGAAATCATCCTTTGTTTTTTTTTTTTTTTTTTAATGAAAAGGGCCTAGCAGTGTCTGCAACCGCGGTCGAGTGCATCCCACCCAGCAGGGTGAAATGGAATCACTCCTCCAGGCGGACACAGCAAGGGCAATTTTATAAAAAGAAAGGTAATAGTACAAGAGCAACGGGGCATACCACTGAAAACCCAACAAGATTTAAGCAACTCTAAAACTACAAGACCCAACCTATCCCCAATAAAAGCAGGAAACAAGATCTGGGAAGATCAGAGGGAGAGGTAAAAGTCCCATTACAACAAACATTGCAGGCTAAATGGCGAGGGCGCATCGTGTCTGATTAGCTTCCTATACACATGCTTAACCGGAACCTGAAACTGCTGCAAAAGAATAGTAAACAGTCCACCACCATCTAGAGCACTCCCACGAAGGAGGGGTCCCTGATTGAAAGGAGTTAACTAAAATCATTGAATCCGTGGAGATCTCAGCTAAGCCGAAGCCTTTTTCCAGAGCCATTTGAACACCAACACACATTGCACGAACTTCAGCAATTAAACTGCTCCCAACACCATAAAAATGAGAGAAAGCCAAATAAACAAGCCAAATAAACAAGCCAAATAAACCATAAAAATTGATCACATCCTTTGTTGATTGTAGTCCAAGCACAAGTAAACAAGTTCCTTCCAAGAGCAAGAAAACTCAAAAAAGGGTAAGCAACAGCAACCCAAACAAAAAGATTTCAGTTGTTCAACAAACTAAGAAGTCTGTCGACAGACCCAATGAGAGCTGTCGACACCATGGAAGTACACTGTCAAGGGACAAGCATCTAGGCATCAAAAGGGAAAATGCTAATGAATGTTCATCAAAATAACAAAACAAATGCTTTGAGAAAATCTCCATCATACAATGTTTGTAAGAAACTTGGCCACAATGAAAAACAGTGTTGGAATAATTCAAACAAACTGAAATGCAAACAAGTTTGGATTTCAAAGCATTTACTTTTTGGCTTGAATGAAAAATTTGGACCCAAAGTAATTTGGGTCCCAACACCTCTTGTCTGATCCATATGCAGGAATGCTAAAGCCAAAAATCAAAACAAATGGTACTTGGATAGTGGCTGCTCGAGGCACATGAGGCGACAAAGAAAAATTCAGTTTGCTGGTCAAAAAAGACGGAGGACAAGTTGTGTTTGGAGGTAAAAATAAAGGCCAAATCATTGGCATAGGTAAGGTAGGTAAGTATGCTTCCAACTGAAAAACAACTGGCTGATATCTTCACCAAACCACTGTCTGAGGATAGGTTCATAACACTTAGAAGAGAATTGGGATTGTGCAAAATTTAGTGAATCCAATACCAAATTGTGGAGTAAATGGTCCTTATGTGTAGTGACTATGAGGTATATTATAATGGTGATATGTGGAAGAACAAGTTCAGCTTGTTTGGGAACTCTCATTATGCGTGAGTAAATATACTCCGCCAAGTATCCGTAGTCTTCTTATACATAAAGGTCATTAACTTCATGATAAGGTATTTGGATTCTCTTATTTTGTCACATGCATCTCCTTAAAAGAATGAATTTTTAGTACTCACATGTTTATGAATGACTCTGTTGTGTGCAAATGCTTTGTATGTTGTGCATCTCTTTAATTGTCTTGCTTGAATGATGAGTCATCACATGCACACACTATGGGGGAGCAAGGTAAGGATAAGTGAGTGAAATTGGTAGGGATACCCTTCATATTTCATGTGTCTTTGTCCCTCATTCACATGATTCCAATGTCTCATAAATCAAACTCTTCAAATTATTTTTCAAAGTGCCTGTCGACAGCCAAAACCCTGCTGTCCACAGCCAGGTCCTCCCAGAATAAAGATTCTGAAAGAATTCAATATCTGTCGACAACCCACATCTACCTGTCGACAGATAGCCTCTCCCAGAACCAACATCTTACTAGAATTCAGTACCTGTCGACAGGAAAATCCTTGCGGTCGATAGATACACTTCTCATGCCACTTTTTCATTTTTTCTCATCCCTTCTTAATGAGTATGTTCAGAATCTCTATGTAAGGGGAGAATTTGGACTTAATGATCATTACAACCTATCATACTCACATAGTATCCATGACATTTATTTACTCGCAATGATTTTGAAATAATATTTTGTGCTTGAGTCTAGGTTGTGTCATCTAGCAAACATTGAACAAATCTAATGAACTTAACTTAACTCATTTGAATACTCCCTTGTGGATCATCATGTTTCCAACATGGTTTGATAAGTAAGACGTTATGAACTTAATGTTTTACATTGGCTTTTGACCTTAAATAACCATTAACCTTGATTGATAAAAGAAAAAGAGAGGGAAAAGCTACCTATTTCTAAACTTAAAAAAAATAATAAAGAAAAAAATATTGAAATTGGATAAAAGGCAGAGTAATGATGATCATTACTGTAAGCCAGGGACATGGCATCATAAATGTCTGTCTTCGCGCGTCAAAAAGTCATTTCATTAACTCTGCAAAATGGTATGATGGTCACTCACGCTGAGTACTGGGGGTACGGGCATCCCTCATGTCTACCTTCACGTCAAAAAGTGAAAGTGTTCCTAATTACAACTTTTTCCATTGCTCAATCATAAGTAGTTGATTTTTCTCAATGGTTTTATTCAAAGGGTTATCTTATATTCATATGTTCTTGAATGATGTTTTCTACATGCCATAACTTAAGATTCCCGGAGTATTATCTCTTAACCTTGTAGAATTTTTATGTGTCTTCATACTGGTGGTTATGACACTTTGTAATGAGTATAAAACCTGTTCTCAACCTTAAAATCCCAACGGCATGCTCATTCCCCATTCACATCCCCCAAAATTAAGCTCTGGTAAAACTATGCTCTGCAGCTGTCGACAGCTGCCTGGCTGGCTGTCGACAGCTGCCTGGCTGGCTGTCGACAGCCGGCGGCCTGGGCGGTTCAAAAGCCCACCGACACATCTTTTGGCCGATTTTTTACATCCTTTCCATTCAAATCCTTTCCCAACTTCTTTAAAATGGAACCCACGTCCCCTCAACCTCTTCCACCTCTTCCCAAAAGGCCTCTCCTCCCTCTTTCAGCCCTAGCCTCCTCCTTCTAGGGCATCAGAACCCTGATTCCAGTTCTTTTGTCTCCTCTTTTCTCTGGTTCTCCTCCTCTCCACAACAATCCTCCACTCTCCGACATCACCTTTTTGATGGCTCCCAAGGGCAAGCGTGCAGTCCCTCGGTGGCGTCCTATCTCGCCCGAAGTCGGTGAAGGATCCAGGGCTACTATAGAGCGCCGAACCAAGCACCGGGACGATCGTCTGCCGGAACTCACTGTTCCTACCCCCAACCTCCCCATTTCTAGGTCCGGGGCACCTTCACCAAGTTTGTGCAACCTTGTTACGTAGATTTCGAGTCCCTGGAAGACATGTTCACTAGCCTCCAGCCCCTATTCGACACTCAGGGCTGGACCGTCTTTTTGTACTCCGACACGCGGTATTCTCCCACCGTTGTGACGGAGTTCTACAACAACCTGAAGATGTTGGTGGTAGTGAGGTGCTATATACCACGGTTAAGGGTACTACCTTCAGATTACCCCCAATCTATTTAGCCATGCGCTTCAGCTTCCTCACTCTGGGGCCAATATTCTTCTTATCCTCTCCATCTACCTCTGAGTACTACACACTTATCACCCACCAACTTTATCATCCCAGTTATGATCACTTGAAGCATAATGCCAACACTTTTCCTCCCCTGAACCGTCTAATTCATCACATCTTCACCACACTTGTGGTTCCCAAAGATGGAAGCAGGGAACTTGTCACTACAGTTCATAAGTCCCTCTTCTATTATTTCCTGAAGTGTGAGCAAATTAACCTTACTTTACTTATGGTTGACCTCATAAAACAATGTTTTCAAATTCTAAGAGGTCCATGCCATATGCTACCCCATTACATCCCTCCTATCCTTATTGGCATTCCCATTCTCACTCTGAATGCACCACTCTCAAATCGTGTAGCTCTTTTGATCTCACTGTGGTGCATCGCATGGATGGGAGAGTAACACGGACTCTCATAGGTCAAGTTCCAGATGTTGAGTAAGTGTCTGCTAAAGATGATGATGATGATGAAGACTCCCAAGCCGAGCCAGTGGATGCTTAGGGAGATGATAGAGAAGATGCTGAAGACCGAGCTCCACTGGCTCTAGCACAATCACTTCAAGATTTTATCACTGGTCAGATGGCCCAGCTGCAAAACCAAATCCTTACGGGCTTTGAACATCTTAATACTCATCTTGATCATGTTGATACCCAGATGGTTGCACTGGCCGATACACATGTGGCAATTCAGCATCGGCTTACCAGGCTCTCTATGGAGTTTAATGAGTTTTGTCATCCCACTGCTCCTGGGAATGATGATGTTTAGAGAGTTTGGGTTCTCTAGTCTTTTTCTTTGTCACTAGGTTTGGGTCATGGGTCACTTTGTCATTTGCATCAGTCATGTATCTTCCCTTCTTTTGCCTTCTTTATGTCATGTCATGCAACTTTTTGTAACTGTGTGTACTGAATGAAAATTGAATGAAATTCACAGTTATTTGCCTAATTCCTCTTCATGAGTGCATGATTTGTCTTTTTGGATGTTTCCAAAAGGGGGAGAAACATCAATGTGCATAAATTGAAAATTGGTCATCATCAAAAAGGGGGAGAATGTTGTTCTTATGTGTGATGATTGTGATTAAATGTTTTTGATGATGAGAAAGATTATTGATGTTGTTTGTATGATAGAAATATGATGACAATGACAAAGACATGCAAGAAAACAATCACATATGAGAACATGCTTTTATTGATCATATATACATTCATTATATCTCACTTATAATGTTTCTCAATGTAGGTGTGAGTGTATACATGTCAAGCAACAAGATTCAAGTGAAAAAGATCAAGAAAAAGACTTCAATTGAACTCCTGTCGACAACCATGAAGGCAGCTGTTGACAAATGGATCATCCAGAACAAAACAATACTAGAAGCTCATTGGGACAGTAGTTGTCGACAGCTGAAGGTCACCTGTCGATAGATACAGATGTCCTGTCGACAGATGAGAATCACCTGTCGATAGCCCAGTTGTTCCAGGAACTCTCAAAGGTTCTGGAAACTAGAAATGCAGTAGTTGTTGACAGCAGCAAATCGCATGTCGACAACCAAGTTTTAGAAAGATCCGATGGTCAAGATATGATCTATATTTGGGTGATCCCTTTAAGAACGACTCTCCATGTTTGGACACCATATATAAGGTCATATGGAGCTATTTTCATAGCAAGAAGCCACAATACCAAAACCCTAAGCAAAACCAAGAGAGAAAGCTTTCCTGTTGTTCTGCTTCAACCCTCCATCCAGAGCGAAGAAGATCCGTCTTCCAAGCAGAGTTGAAGCCGGTTCGTCCACTGTTCAAGCTTCTTCTTTAACTGTTCTTCATCCAAATGAAGTTTGAAGTTCTTCTGGACGACCATCACGAAGAGTTCTTCATCAGGATTACTTCCACATCTCTGAACTCTTCTACTTCTACACTTTTCATATCTGTGTGTGTGGTTGTGATTCAAGCGTCCCATGTGCTTGATTCAGTGTGGCTAGTTGTTCTGAATGCGTGTTTGCTTCAGACAACTGAGTGTTTGTGTTGTAAGAGTTGAACTCGCTTATAAGCAGTCTTTCTGCGTGTGTGTGCAGACGTGGATGTAGGATACACAAGTTGTGTACTTCGAACCACCTTAAATCATCGTGTCTGTGGTTTGAACGTTTTACGGTAGATGTTTGGTAGGCACGTTGGTTTCTCACACGCTAGATAAGTGTGTTATTTGTCTGCTCATAATCACACATACATCTTGGTTCAAATTTAGTGCAAGTCTATTTGAGATTTTGATAAGTCAGTGTTACCATTGAAAAGAAGGTCATAGTGGTTTTAATTTGTAGTAATCTATTCAACCCCCCCCCCCTCTAGATTACCGTTATAGATAGTTCCGCATATCTTTCAAACATGAATTCCAATTAATAGACAGTATGTACTAAGATCATGTTAATGATTATAGAGAACAAGCAAGTGGACATGATCTTGAGTAAATTTTGGCAGCACAATGGCTTGATTACTTTTGTTCAATCTTTACATTTAATGGCTTCTTTTCAATGTGTCAAATCACTCTCACGGGAAGGAGATAATAACAGAGGTGCATTCTATCTTCTAGTTACTCTGATGGTACAACCAACTCGGTGTCCATGAGGGAATCCATGGAGTACGGAGAATTACAGAGGTCTTGGAGAGAAGGTCACTAGTCTACCGATACGGAATGACCGATCGAGAGTTTCCAAATCCCCAAGAGAGGGCTGCCTATATGTGCAATGTGACGTGTAGAGTATGTCTCAATCCACAATCCATCGGTTTAAAACATGACGGAAAGCATTTAATATGGACGCATGACATGGTATATCATTCAGTCTATCACATGATTTCTGCACTTTTAACATGTAACAATTCTAGTTATAAACAAGCTAGGGTATGGACATTGCTCATATCAATCACATGGTAGATAGAATCAAACAATCATTAAGAACACTTAGAATAGAAGTTCATATTCTTATAGCTTTCATGTAGGTTGATCACTTTTAATCTATTGAATGACTACATGACATGATATGACAATAGGACATGCATATGGATTACTATACAACTTAAGAAACAGTCTCGGGTAGGCCTCTAAATCACGATGGATTCAATCGTCACACTTCAAAGGACCATACCCAATCAAAACATGACCTGTGAAAAATTACTGAATCGCGACAGACCTACATGTCGCATTTAAATCGTGATAGGACATATCATCACCTTTTCCAACAGGAATCGATGTTGGAACGATTACTGCGTCAGCAACGTGACGGTTGGGTCTGTCGCCTTCCTGTCGCAACAGGCCAAAATGTCACCATGATCTTTGAATCACGACGGTTGTACCGTCGTGTTCAATAATTAACTTCAAAATCTGAATATAAAAGCAATGCAAAAAACTTGGGCGGGAAAACAGTCAAATCGCGATGGCATATGTTGTCGCATTCAAGACGGGTATAGAAACCCATGTGGCACATATTTTATGTGTCAGGGCTGACGGTCAAACACTAAAATGCGAGGGGGTGTTCGGTCGCCTTTACCTGAATCACGATGTAGATGTACGTCACGTTCAGGCAATGAGAAACGCGATGTCTGGAGTGGTCGCGTTCTTGGATCTTACCTGAATCCTAGAAAAATGCTACAACCCTTCATGATAGACTTATAACTCAAAATACAGAGGTGTTTGGACAAACTTTGAACATGAAAATTGTCGAGGACAACGAATAGAAGAGAATTATGGTTTTGGTTTGACCCAATTTAGCCTCGATTTATGTGAAATATAGTAACACAATAAAGCCTATTCATGCGCGACTCTTGGAAAACGCTTAATAGGACTCACATGGTTCATACAATTGGGGAAAACACATGCATATGAAACTAGACTCGATGCTATTTCCATTGGTATGTGCTATGTTTAGATTAGGCTCGAGAACACCTACCTTTGGTCAGATCTAAGACAGGTTTTCTGCACAGGTCGTAGCAGAGAAAGGTTGGAGAAGAAGCTTGGTTCTTGGTCGTCCTCCTCCTCTCCTGGTGCCGTAGCTCGCCTCCTCATGACCCCAGCATGATGGTGACCTTCCCAACTAGTCATATGATGATTATTTATATGATTAGGGTTAATTTGAAGTCCTAATGAGACTAGGAAGGTTGGGTTGCAATTCTAGCATTGTGCCTTCCAAGTTTTTGTGATTCTCCACCCCAGGATTGGATGTAATGCCATTAGGAAACCTCGTAACATGACTCGGTATGAATTTGGTTTCTTTGTATGGCTATTTACCTTTGTTTTAGCCCTAATTTGCCCCTTCCTATTTTCTGCACAATTTTGGTATGAATTTTGGGATTTAATGTCATTGCGTTTTGTTCTTTGGCCCAATAAGAGTTGTATTGGCCTAGAATAATTTAAATGGTTGATTCCACTTCTTCGGATTTAACTATGACTTTTAATTTATTTTTATTTACAAATTCTTATTTATTTGCTATTTTCTTAAATTTTAATCCATAAATTTTTCGGGCGTTGCACATTCTTATTTGTAATCTCTTCTGATTTTTGTGTTTGCTCATTCTTCTGAGAAGACACACTATTTGCTTATTTCTGTGTAAGAAACCAACAGGGAGTTTGTTCCCTTTAGTACTCCTCTGTGAACGGAAGACTTTTTGGGGAGCAAGTGGGTTGTAACACCGATCAGGTTGAGAGAAGGCCAAGTGTTCTTGGCAGTTAGTGGAAATCCCAATGGGGTTCTTGGGACTAGACGTAGGACTCCTGATTGATAGGAGGTCCGAACTAGGATAAATCATTGTGCACTTGTGTGAATGTTTTCGCCAGTTTCTCACTTGTTTCACACACACCACACTAAGTACTACGATACTATATAGTGTTATATATTTTCAGATAAAATTTAAAAGTGCAAAAAGTCCTACTCATGCCCCCTCTAGGACATCAAAGTGCCATCCCGATCTAACATCTGCAACAAACGCAGAGCGCGGGCAGTGAGAACATGACTGATTGGACCGTACTGGAAGACAACCTGAAACCACCTCGGCATCCTGCCCCAGCTAGAGAGTTCTGCAAATGACTCTACGTCGCCATCCTTACCATTTTTCCCTTAGCTCTAGAGTCCGTAACTTGAGCACTCCCTCCACCAAGAGAACTCCCTCAACCGGTGAGCAGGGATGGGGGGTCTAGGTAACGGTAACAACCGCTAACAGAACAAGCCCTCAAAAGCCCAACATCGGTGAATGAGAACAGGCGAGGCAACCAACCACAACAAGTGGCATGGCTAGTTCGTAACCCAGCCAGCCCAGTAGGCACAGGGCAAGCATGGCAGTCCTTTCGGAAACCCCCCAGGATGGCCATCGGCCAAACCAGGCACACATACCACTGCCAAAAACTCGGCAAAAGAATGCGACCACAGGGGCGTCGTCTTCAGAAGTAGAAGGCGACGACCAACCCGTCGCAACCAGGTAGCGACAGCCCGAATGTCGCCTTATGACCAGAACACGATGTATCTATCCGTCACATTTAGCATTAAAAGGTAGAACCCCAAGCAGGCCAACAGACCCACAGCCAAACACCACCAGAGCCAGAAGGTGACAGGCAGACCATCACGACCTGAAGTAGAATGTGACACAGCGCCAGTCGCGACCAGAAGGCACGAACTGGGTGTCTCCTTCAGATGTTGAATGTGATGTATCGACCTATCGCATTCACCCTCTGAAGTTAGAGCCCATGGGGGATATAGCCCCAAGGCTCACACCTACAAACTCGACGGTGCAACGACCACGACAAACTAGTCTTGTGCCTACATTGGGGAAGGCACATCCCATAACCATCTTAAGACAAACCAACACCCTCAAAAAGCCCGGGAAACAGGGAAATAGAATGGCAAGATGAACGAGATGGCAAACCTGTTGCAACCACGAAGCGACAGGTGGTCCATCGCCTTTTGACTGGTATCGCAACAGCCAACCTGTCGCGATATCAGTCAGAAGACCGAAACCAAGGATGGGCCATTGCACAGTTTCCCAAGGCTACAAAATGATCCAACAGAATGAGGGGAGGAGGCTAGACCACTAACACACCGAAAGGAAACCTCAAAGCAGCCATTTAACCTCCACCAAGCCCAACAATGCTAGGAAAACCACTACACAAGGGAAGGAGCACCACCGGCAAGCATCCATCCATGCAAAACACTGAAGAACCACACAGGCACAAGAAGGACGACCTAAAACCAAGCTCCATCCACACTAACAAGAAAGAGAGCACGAAGATCACTACTTTAACTTGAAGAGTCAGACCCATTGGGGCCGTTCATGTCATAATAGTTGTTTCCACCTCACTCCACGCTGCTCTAACGCTCCGTCACGAGCACGTTGGCACCTCCACTATGCCCAAAATGCCTGAGAAGGGAGAGGGGTAGCTCCCCTGCTGCGGAGAGGAGGAGGGAAGGGAGGAAGAAGGAGAAAGAAGAAGAAAGATATGTCTGCAAGCCTTAAGACCTCAGGACTGAGGTCGCGATAAGGAGTGCCTCTCGTTCTTACCAGAATGCGATAGGAACATTTTTGCCTTCTCAAAAGTTCCGACAGGTCTTCTGACAAGTAGACAACCTCCAGACCAAGTGTTACGCATGCATGCGTCTCAGGTGAACGCGACACCTAGCATGTCGCCTTCCCACACATGTGTGCAGACACGTGGCACACTAGCCACAGATAGAAGGAACGTGACACGGAGGTCATCACCTTCACAACTAGAAGGCGACACAGATCACGTCGCGTTTAGAATGCGACACCTCGAATGTCGTGATCCCAAGAACAATGCCAAGAAAGGGAAAGACACGGCCCAAAACTTCAGAGTGTTACATTTTTAATATTGGGTATATAATTAACACAAATTTTATAGTTTGGCAATGACTGGTAACTTTTTCATGTATGAAGCATACATGATTTGGTCGTAATCAGTTGAAGCTTAACTTCATCATATCTGAAGTCTAACTTCGTCATATGCAAAGTTCCACTTCGTCATGCATGATTTGGTCATGATCAGTCGAAGCTAACTTCGTCATATCTAAAGTCCATTTTAACTAGCGACGTAAACATTGACTGCTGGCCACATCGATTGGCAATTAAACATCGAATGCTGGCCAACATCGATTGGTCATTAAACATCGATTGCTGACCAACATTGATTGGTCACTAAACATCGATTGCAAAACCAACATCGATTGTTGACCAACATCGATTGGTCATTAAACATCTATTGTTGTTATGCATATAGATTGTCTTACACATTGATTATTATTATGCTTATAAAGCACTTATGTATGTGTGTATCCCTTGCATACTTAATCCAACCTGGGTTATTGTTGTTGTTTTGGTTTTGTTTTTGCGGCCTCACACTCACGAGTGGATGGCCGATGCACATGTATGATCGAGGGTAAGTCGCATGTGGCACTCCTGATCGTTGACTAGTGGTAGTTTGTAATATCCCGATTGTCCAGATTGTAGTTTACCAGGTTTGGGGGCTAGTTTGTGGCCCATTAGTTGAGTTGGTGTGTGTACATGTGTGTTTGGTGCTATGTGTAGCAGGGTGTGAGGCTGGGGGGCTAGAAAACCTCAGCCCAACAGACCTCTGGCGGGTTCATTAAGAACGCGACCAACACAGGCATCACGATTCTTCATGAATGCGACCACCTACTTGTTGGGTTGAATGCAATTCATATCATTTCCCTCCTATTTGATGATGACAGAGGTGTTCTTAAAGCAATTTAATTGAAACAGTCAAAAACATCATACCTGAGGTTCATATTCAAAAAGCATTTTTCAAATCACATTTATCATTTATAGTCATGATAAATCATTTAACTAATGATATATGTGTTTATTTTTCAGGTACAAACATTTTTATGCAGAAGATGTGTCGACACACTCATCAATGGTGTCGACACAACAACACAGATTTAAAGACAAAATGAATAAGAATGTTGAGACTGTGTCGACACATGTCAAGAGTGTGTCGCACGAGTGGCATTTTTTCAGAAATCAAGCCTACCCAGGTCGACACACTCATAGAGCAGGTCGACACTAGACCCAGTTCCCAGAACAGCCAGTTTGAGAAATTGGGACAGCAGGTCGACACACTCATAGAGCAGGTCGACACTAGACCCAGTTCCCAGAACAGCCAGTTTGAGAAATTGGGACAGCAGGTCGACACACTCAAGAGCAGGTCGACACGGGATCTCTTTCCAGAACAGCCTTTCTCATATCTGGACAGTGTGTCGACACTACCACCAGGGCAGGTCGACACACTACGGAACTTTTCATCCTAAAAGTTGATGGCTGCCACGTGTCCTCCTAAGGCGATCAGAATCTATCTAGGAAAGCGTGCCCTTGTACCCCAAAAGGGTATCTTTGGAATCCTAAGGGTATAAAAGGTTCTTTTTGGCCTGCCTTCACAAGAGACAACGGATCAAACTCTCTCAGAGCCTCCAGAAGCTCCTGGCGGCCAGAAGAGCTCGTGTCTCCTTCCTCTGCTCTCCAATTGCTTCTAGAAGACCAATTCCCACCAATTCAAGGTGTGGGAAGGAATTTGAGTCCTGAAAATTCCTCTAAAGCATTCCAAGGAGGCAGATCCTGTAGAAGACTTCATTGGTGAAGAATTCGAGGAAGATCCAAATTCTCAGATTGCGAGCATCGACTTGGACTTCAAGCTTCACATGCTTCTTCCCAATTCAAGCCTCTACAAGGGAGTACACTGAAGACGAAGACTTTCAATTCAACTTAATTTCTCTTCTGTTCTTCTGAGATATCTTTTGGGATTATGCAAGTACTTCTGCATAACTCTCTTTAGAGTTCTCAAACTTCGACTAGATCTATTGCTAGAGGATCTTAGTCTTAAGTTGGTGTCTAGCAGTTTCAGTATGAGATTGTGCTCAGGGTGTTGTGAGCCGTCGAGCTGAGTCTGAGTTGTAAGCTCAGGGTTGGTTTTGAGCAGTCTTGCTCTGTGTTTCTAGAGTAGTCTTTCTCTAGAGGTTGGTGAGTGTATGCTCTGAAGTATTGGAGTTGTCATACTCCTTTGGTGTGTAGCCCAGTTGTGTTAGTGAAGCCTCACGGGTTGTGAGGGGTGGATGTAGGAATCACATGGGTGATTTCCGAACCACCTAAAAATCCTTGTGCATTTGTCTTCTGTGGTTTGATTGATTCATTCGCTAGATGCTTGCTAGGATTCGTATTTAATTCACTCAATCAACTTGCTTCACATCTAAATTTTTCAACTCACTCAATCTAATCAGATCTGTAGTTTTCACTGATAACATTGCCTCTGTTCTAAATAGTTTTCAATTGCTTAAGCTTCCGCAAAAGTGGCTAAGATCTATTCATCCCCCCCTTCTAGATGTTTCCACACATTTACTTCGATCCTTCACTACTATGTCGCGATTTTAACACTGCTTTTACGTGGGTGGGGGCAGTGCAGGCGCTCCACGTGGCGCATGCCGGTGCTGGGACTTAATTGCGATGACAGGTGCATCACGTTTTAACGCGATGGCCCAATACATCGCGATTTAGCTTGCGTCTTGTTTGGGCTCCCAGCCCTGGCCAAACAGTGCAGGTTGTACTGTTCGGATGTAGGGAGAGCTGGGGAAGGTTATGCTGGTGATTTGAGGCTGTTGGGGTGTTTTCCGGCGTGCTTCAAGTGCGAGTAAGTACTTTGGAGTGCAGGAAACACCGGGACATTATGGTTATCGTATTCTTCATATTTTTAGGGGAACTTTCTTCTGTTTTTTATTGTGTGGGTTGTGTGGTTAGGTTTTGAGGATTGTTATTGGGGAATTTACTTATACTTGATAGTAAGCATGCTTAGGATACTGTATGAATGGTTAATTCATGTTTTTACATCAAGTATGGGTGAATTGGGTGATTTCCGGAATGGAAGAATAGAGTAGGGTTTTCCAGTTTGAAAGGCGACGGACCCAGACGTCGCATTTTTGAATGCTATGACTTGTCCGATCTCGATTCAAGTTTTAAAGGCAACGGGTTGGTCCATCACGATTCATGCTTCGATTGGCGTCCACTGTGTTGGTCGCATTTTAGAATGTAACCACTCGAGCTGTGGGGTTCTGTGGCCAGTCTGTTTGTTTTCTATTATACATTGCTTTTGCAGTGTTGGCTAAGTAATGTCAAGCATGTAAGGGGTGTTTTGACTTATATCATGGTTGGAAACATCGAGTTTGCTTCGTTATGTGGGCATAGAAAGTTGGGTTGCTTAACGCCTTCTGTGGTTACCTCTCAAGTCGGATACCCCAGGTTCATTGTGAGCCAAGCACAGGGTGCTCAAGGTTTATCCCGTACAGTGTGTACCATCAGTTTGTGTTGTCTTCTTGGACACGCTCATTCCTGAGTTTGAGTTGTACGTACAACTGAGGGAAAGATGGCAGTGTGGCAGCGACGTGTGTTTGTGGGTGTGCGATCCCTTGTAGCGTGCTCGTGGTTATGGACGACACCAGTAGACGTACTAGTCCCCAACTAGTCCAATTTTCAGTGCTTCACTTTAGGGAGCTCAGGCCGGAGTCCCTAAAGGTGCCAGGCTTTGGCCTATAGCTGTGTGGTCTACAAGAGTGTGTTGGTTGGTCTCCATAGTTCTTGACCTTGTTGAGGTGGAGCGGCAGCTTGACCTTTCGTCCGTGGCTGCGAGGCTGAGAGGTAGTTGTGTGGTTTGTCTAGGTCAGTGGCTAGTGCGCAAACTGATTCTCGTTATCGTGTGCAGTGTGCCCTTCTTTAGCTTGTACACATGTACGTGATTTGCCATTTATTTAAATACAACTGTAGTACCATGCGTAGGTAGCGTTACCTTTTAATTTAATATAAGCCTTGTTTATATTATATGCTTCTTTATCGTTCTCTCGGCTTTTAGGGAGTTACCCTATTGAGCCAGTGACTTGTGAGGCTCACCCCTTCTTCTTCCACGTGAAGGAGAGCAGGAGGGTTCTCATCCCTCTTCTAGTTCGGGACCGCACCGTAGCGGTGTTGGGCCTACACCACCGGCATAGTATTTTCCTTCTTGTTGTGCCTTGGGGGTTTTGTCCCAGGCAATTTTACTCTGTACTTTGACTTTGGTTCAGATCTAGATATGTACATTTCATGTGAATATGTGTAAGATATGGAATCTCATATATGTTCAGCGTGTTCTTTTATATTTCCACAGACGTGTGTGTTGATATCCCTTGCGAGGCTACGGCCAGTTCACGAGAGATGAAGTCGGGTTAAGCACATTATTGGGTTAATAGATTTGGACGATGAGGACCGTCACATAGTTATTTCCCATGGCTAGTGCCTTTGTCCCGACAGATTAACATTTTTCTATGTTTTCAACATGGTGGTTATCACAGCGGGTTGGTTACATGAGGTTTTCGGTCGCATAGTGTTTTTCCTAACCTGTAGTCGTTTAGTAGCCCTTCCTTCTACATTTTCCTTTAGTAGAATAGATTGTTGTTACTCTTATTCTTTGTTTATATATATATATATATATGTATATGTTCTACTATTGGAACTAGTGGGAGATTGGTAGTTCCTAATGGCTTTTGTGTAAAGCTTACTCCCTTCTTTTCCTAGGTGAGACTTCATAGTAACAGTAGGTTATGCGGCAGGTGGAGGAGGAAGAACCTTGGACGTTGGTTTTGTCCCTAGCAGTGTCCCCTTTGTGATATAGCATTGTAAGCCCTAGATTTCCTGCATATTTATCACTTACTATTATGTTTAATTGCTGCCCGAAATTCTTCTTGACGTCAACATCTTGTGATGTTGACCGTTTGTGGACGTCACAGTGTGTGCCGTTTACTTTATGTTAACGACAAGATCGATTGCCATTTACTTCACATTAACGGTAGTCACCTTGACGTCAACACCTCCGTCTGTGTTCTGGTCTCCTTCCTCGAATCCTTCCTGATTTCTTCGTGGGTTAACATGGAAACCCCGAATTGGGTTGGGATTCTCCTTCCTACCATGACCATGACCCAAACTTCTATAAAACTTGATCATCTCGATAAGGAGAGGGCTTTTACTCAATTAGGGTTTATTGGGTTTGGTGAGAGAAAAGAGAGGCTTTTAGGTGAGAGATCCGGCGAACCAGAGGCTGCACCGGTGTTCTTGAGCAAGACGAAGGGTCTACATGACGTGGGATGCTCTAACCACTGGGAGATCATCTGCTAGGTCGTGTTAGACGAATCAAGCTCGAGGAGGGCTTCATCACCTTAGTATCATCTAGGGTTTTACGATTTTTAAGGATTTTTATCTTGGTTCCTAGACCCCTAAAATTCTCTTTTCTTTTGGTTTCGGTCTGCACTTTCTGCATATAGGAAATTGATGAAAACACCCTTGTCGTCAAGTTCCTGAGTTAACGACAATTGATCATGCCGTTAACTACCCTGATGTCAATGATCTTGCTGTCAAGTTCTTCAATTTTCCATAAATATATTTTAGCATGTGTGATGCAATCTTTCAGAGATTTTGAATGTATGAGTGGGTTATAGGGTTTTTTTCTTGTCATGTATGAATAGTAGAATGAACTATGAAGTTTTGATATTTTTCTGATGATATCTGCAATTTTTAGAAATTTTTGTCATGAGTGAATGAGCTTGCCATATTAGGTTTAATCCAGGAAAAAATCAAGTATGTTGTGTATCATTGTCTCAGTATTTTTCCTTGGGCTTAGGGTTCTTGTGAACGTTTTAGACAGATAGAATCATAACTTTCTTGTTATAAAATAGATATACACTTGCAAAATCTTAAAAATTAGGCATCTAATATGTTCCATTATATGATTCGTGATTAAAATTTGAACATGTTCTAACACACATAACAACTATTTTCAGTTATAAGACTTTAATGACCATGTTAAGCATGATTAGTTAAAAGTAGTATTTTTCTATTGATTAGTACCATGATTAGGTTCTGTTAAGGATGTTTTAACACTGTTAAATAGTAATGATTACTCCTATAACCTGAAATATTTGTTGTAACAGAAGCATGCGAATATACCAATAATTACATGAGAATTATGTTTTAAACATGTGAATAAAGTGATTAATGAGATTAAGTGGTTAAGGTGCCGATATTGACACTGCTATCAGAGAAGGTTGTGGAGTTGTATTGTAGAAATGATCCTATGGGAAGGCTCAATGTGTATGTGGTATCTTGTGGGCATCAGGATGAAATCCTGGAGGTGGACAAGTACCATTGGTTGGGGTGGAGAGTGCTTCTCCGGATTTTGCACAGTTACCAAGATTCATCACTTTATTGCCTAGGTGACGGATATGTGATATGTGTGTGATAGTGCCCTTCTTTATGATGGTTCGGACTATGTGTCACGGTAAAAGATGTGTAAAGAAGTGAATTAAGTGTGAATATGTAATGTGATCATGTGGAAGTGATGTGTTAATGTGCTCCAATGTGTAAGAATGTAAAACCATGTGATTAAGCTACATTTATGTTAAAACAAGAAGCAAAAGGTGAGAATTTGTGACATACGAACATATTGAATGTGTTAGGTATCATGCTAGTATCTCTAAAAGACATGTGTATAGTTTTATGGTAAGAATACTTGTAATTATGTCATATTCATAAGTTATGTTAATCATTATATGCCATATGAAATACATGTGTAGTTAACATTTTTAAGCTTGTTCATTTAGCACTTGCTAACAGTTACATGTACCATGTGATAATTTGCTTAATGGCTTGTACTCATGTAGAATGAATGTGGTAAGTGTTTGGATGCAACCAATAGGTTGCTTGCTGAGTCTTTTGTGAAGACTCATCCTTGCTTAACTATACAGGCGAGTTAGGTATTGCCCAGATGAAGGAGGAGATAATGAGGAGCGACTCTGAGCGAGAGGCGTAGCCGAGGCATAGAGAGCTATTCTTATAGCTTGTACCTTTATTTTACTTAGTACGTGAGACGATGTTATTGTGATATGGACTTATGGACATGATTATTTTTGGACTTGGTATATTTATTTAGCTACCATATAGACCATGGTATGTGTGTGGTGACGATGGATTAAGAGTTATTTTCATTTCCGCTGTACTTTCCCTTGTTATTTATGTACATATCTATCTAGTGTGTTGTGTTGAGTATATGTCTCACTGTGATGGCACACTTTATATCGATGTGGATTGGTGTAATCGTACCTGTATAAAGAGGGTCGTTATAGAGATTGGTATCAGCAAACATGTTGACATTGTATATAAATAAGCCAACATCTGCACACTATTTCAAAGTCTTTCTAGAATTAGTCCATATATATGGAAAATAGCTAATAATGAATTAAAGATAGTAAAGGAAATGGTTAGGTCTATGAACTTAGATTTTAATTGAGATAATTATTTTTCAAATAATGGCGAGCCATGGTAGGATTGGTGCTCAGGCTCGGGAGAACTAGCAGAGGCGAGAGGAGAGGGGCAAGTAGCAGGCCCCAGTGCACCAAGATCCCACTGTGATACCACCACCGCCACCAGTGGACTATGGCATGTTCATGCAAGGTCTGGTTCAGATGATGCAGATGCAGGCACATACTCATGCAGCATTATAGGCCCAATTACAGGCATAGGTTGGCATTGTGAAGTAGGAGTAGGCTGTTTTGTGGTTGAAGGATTACTCATGAGTTGTAATTTGTCTCAGGCTCAAGCTCTAGCCCTAGTTCCTCAAGAGTTTGGACATGGTGGTCCTTCCATCATGGATCGATTTAAGAGGATGGCTCCACCTCTTTTTAAGGGGGAGAGCCATCCCCTTCTAGCAGAGAGCTGGTTGAGAGAGATAGAGAAGATCTTCCGTGCTATCAGTTGTGCGGAAGAGGATAAAGTGAGCTTGGCGACCTACATGCTATAGGTACTTAGAGTATGTGTGCTTGCATGCGGTTGCTTTCGGTTTAGTTGGTGCTTATTAGTTGATTGTTGCAGGAGAGAGCCGATGTTTGGTGGGCCTTAATGCTCCGTACTAGATACGAGGATGGGGCGTTGGAGGTGACTTGGGTCGAGTTCACCAGACTCTTCAAGGCCAAGTTCATCCCCGAGCACATTCAGGACAAGATGGAATAGGAGTTTCTTTCTCTGGAGAGTGGACTACAAGTATGAGTCTAGAGTACGAGACTAGATTTGCTGAGCTTTCCAAGTACGCTCCCCATATCGTGGAAGATGAGCATAGGAAGGCCAAGAAGTTCGTGATGGGGCTCAGACAATCACTCAGGGCTAAATTGATGGCCTTTGATCAACGGACTTTAGACAAGGCTCTCAGCGCAGCTTGCAGATAGGAAAGTGAGATGGACTAGTACCTAGAAGAGAAGAGGGTGACCCAGAAGAGGTCGGTTGCACCATTCCAGAGGCTGGATAGAAAGAGGGCAACAGTTCCTAACCAGTCAATGGTTGTACCCAAGACGACCAGCTTCAAGCCCAGGGATAAGAAGGAGTCTCCTCATTGTGGAAGGACACATGGTGGCTAAGAGTGCTGGAAGTTAGTAGGGAAATACCTGAAGTGTAGGAGTATCGAGTACCAGATCAAAGACTATCCGAGACTTCAGTAGTTTGCACTGAGAGGATCTCTAGCCATAGCAGTAGTAGCAACACCAGTGACCGAGAATCCGGGAAGCCGGGAAGGCCTGGGGCCTAAGCCTGAGTGTATTCACTTGCACGTGAGGATGCAGAGCAGGCAGAGAATGTCACGGAAGGTACTGCTTTCGTTATGGGTGTGTAGTCTCGAGTATTGTTTGATACGGATGCTACACACTCATTTATTTCCAAGCGGTTTACTAAGCAGTTAGCAGAGGAGTCTGGAGTTGAGGCAGAAGATTTAGAGGTTCCCCTGTCGTTACATACCCCTGTAGTTACTGTAGCGATCAGGAAGTGCTTTTCTTCCTTACCGATGTGCATTGAAGACCGAGGTTTGTTTGGGTGCTTCTACTTGCTCAAGATGAAGGACTATGATGCTATACTTGGTCTGGATTGGCTTGAGGAGCACTATGCCTTGGTCGATTGCAGGAGGAAGAGAATTACTTCCCGCATTCTTGGAGAGGATGATTTCTCACATCCTTTGCCTAGGAATCTAGCGGGAAAGTATGTGATTTCCGCTATGAAAGCTATGAGGGTTGTGACGCTTTTCATGCCATTGTTGTTTTAATTCCTGAGGCCGATCTGTCACCTACCCATAAGGAGATCGAGGTTGTGCAGAAGTTTCTAGATGTGTTCTCTAATGATCTATCTGGATTGCCACCAGCAAGGGAGATAGAGTTCACTATCGAGTTCCTCCAAGGCACCTCACCTATCACTAAGGCTCCCTACTGCACCTGCTGAGTTAGCTAAAATGAGGAAGCAATTGTAGGAGTTGCTCAATAAGGGGTTTATTCACCCTAGCGTTTCACCATGGGGCGCACCTGTACTATTCGTGAAGAAGAAGGATGGTCAGCTCAATAGCACCATCCTCGTACCTAGTATGTAGTACGGAGGCCCACCAAACATCGGCTCTCTCTTGCAAAACATGACCCATAAGCACCATCTAAACAAAACCTTAATCTACACAAGTACATATATATATATTTAGTAACTGTAGTATGTAGGTGGCCAGGCTAACTTTGTCTTCCTCAGCACACCTAATGGCTCGGAAGATCTTCTCCACTTCCCTCATCCAGCTCTTTGCTAAGAGGGGCTGACTCTCCCCCTTAAAAGAAGGCAAACATCCTCTTAAACCTCTCCATGATGGAAGGACCACCATGGCCATGCTCCTGAGGAACTGGAGCTGGAGCCTAAGCCTGAGACAACAGCAACATATAAGCAACATAACAATCATACATTTAAGAAATCAGACTACTCCTATTTAGCAACTCTAACCTGAGCCTGCAGTGCCGCCTGCGTTTGAGCCTGAGTCTGCATTGCCTGGACCAGGCCTTGCATGAACACACCATAATCCACAGGTGGTGGTGGAGGAAGTATAGTAGGACCCTGGGGTGCTGGGGCCTGCTGCTCACCTTTCTCCTCGCACCTCTGTCGTCATCCCGAGCCTGAGCACCATGCCTACCACTGCTCGCCATTGCCAGAAAAACAATTATATTAGTTAGAAACTAAGTTACTTAGTCTTAACCATTTTCTTTACTTAGAAACTAAGTTATTGAGCATTAACCAATTTCTTAACTATCTTTCATTCATAATTAGATATTTTCCACATATATATGGACTAATTCTATAAAGACTTTGCAATATTGTGAAGATGATGGTTTATTCATGTACAATCTCAACCTTCTCTCTGATACCAATCTCTATAACGACCCTCTTTATATTGGTACGATTATACCAATCCACATCGGTATAAAGGGTGCCGTCACAGTGGGACATTTACCCAACATTACACAATAGGTTGAAACATACATGAATAATAAGGAAAATACAGCGGAAATAAAATGTAACTCTTATTCCATCATCATTCACATGATTCCACTGTCTATATAGCAAAAGTAAATAACAAATGTCCACATTATTACATGTCCAAATGAAATACATTGTCCATAACATTGTTTACATACTATGAAAAGAAAGTAAATATGTAGCAATCTTCCACAAGTAGCTACTCCTCATTCTTGGAGTCATTCCTCACAATGTCCTCCTCAAGTGCGGGGACACCTGTCTCACCTGTACGCCAAAGCAAGTATGAGTCTTCTAAAAAGACCCAGCAAGCAACCTAAGGCACATCCTTACACATATCACACTCACATGCTATTTTTTAAACAACAAAAGAAATACATGGTACATGCTTTATGGCAATTTACAATTATACATAAACAACCCACACATGCTTTCTACACATGAGAAAAACTTGATTCATGTTGCTAATCACAACTCTATTGATCATGTTCTTAAACAATTAAAGCATGGAAATTGGCACAAGGTAACTAGAAATCCTAGCATGATATCTAACCATTTTCACATGCTTTTAAAACACATATGCGCATCTTTAGCTTGCTGTTTTAACATGGATTTATCACATTCACATGGTTTCACATCCTTTCACATGCTAACACATTCACATGTTCACATTGCACATTTTCACATTGTTCACACTTTTACACTTAATTTATCGTGACACATAGTCCGAACCACCATAAAGAAGGACACAAATTCACATAACACATACCCGTCACCTAGGCAACACAGTGACGATTTCACATGAGTGCAGTGTCAATATCAGCACAATTTACACATCAACACTTTATGACATGGTTTGCATTATTCACATGCACTTTTTAACTCATCCACATGCACTTTAAACAATTAAACATGTCTTCAGTTTATAAAACATAGTAGTACTGTTCCACAGTGATAAACAATTCACAACAGAGTCTTAACAAGCTGTTGAACACTAAATTTCACATGGTTTAACTCACATACACTTAATCATGGTTTAATACCGTCGTTCAAGGCAAACAGTACCCACGAGTATCAAAATAGTGTCAAATTTTTATCGCGGACTTCTTACAGGTAATATGTCACAAGTCTAATTTTTCATATATTTCGCAATAGAAAAACTAATTTTAACAATTTAACATAGAATTCAGGTAATTTCAATGAAATAGTAGATCAGTCGGTTCCAACAGTTTTAAAACATGAGAAAAGTAACCCTAATGTCATATAATTTTTCTGTGATATTATCATGTAGCAAAACATTTTTTTCAGAATAAAACACAGTCACAATATACTTAATTCACCACAACAGGAAATATATTAATTAAAACTATGCACAGAAATTCGACCTACACTCATGATATGACCTACTGACCATACCTGACCAAACATAAATTTTACGGCATGCACAGTCATCCAGAAATCTGAAATCATACTATAGACATGCTCAACATATTTTTGTTAAGAACAGAAGAACTTGGCAGCAAGGCCCTTCCCATCAAGGTGTGTTAACGGCACACGATGTTGCCGCCAACTCAGGATCTTGACGGCAGTAAGCTTGCCGTCAAGTTCCTGTCTACAGAAAGTGCAGATAGAATGCATTAAAATGGAGAATTGGGGGTTACAAGACACGAAAAATCCAAAAAAATCCTAGGACCTAGAGGATATGCCTAGGGATGAGACCCCTCGATTACTTGACTGGAATAAATTCTTTATTGGGTTTAATTAGTCAAAGAAGCTCTCCTCGGCCAAGTCAAGAAGATGCACAAACTCCTCACAGATCCAGTCTTTCTGTCGATGCAGATGGATCTCTGGAGTCGAGGAAGATTCCTCAATGCTTGGAGTACCTCCCAATTGATGTAGATCTCCGAAGGAAGTCCACACACGCTAGATCAAGCCTTGCAAAGACTCAGTTTTCTCACAGCAAAACCCTAGGTTTTCTCATAAGCCAAAAGACTGAATTTGAGCGAAAACTAGGTGTTCTATAATGCTAAAGGGTTGGGGTACGTGTTACATTAGGTTTCCTACCGTTGGGGGGTAGTTTCGGATCTGAAATTGCAACATACCAGAGAAGTAAACGGCACTTTGCTTCCGTTAACAAGAAATTAGCGTCCATCGATCTGGATGTCAACAGGAAGTCAACAGCACACTGGTTGCCGTCAACCTGCCATTAACGTCAAGGTATGTTGACGTTAACTGGCATTTCGGCAGAATACAAAAACATTAATTTGCATACTTACACATCATAAACACATACAATATGAACAACATTATTTAAATACAATATGCATAGAATTAAATAAAGACAATATGTACAAAAATAAACATGTATATACATATATGCACATTGTTGCCCAGCTAGCAAGCCCAGAGGGGGGGTGAATGGGATTCTTAAAAATATTAAAAACTTTCAACTTGTTCAAAAAATAGTCACACAAAACACACTTCGCAGATTGTTAGTGTTGGTGAAGGAAAAATCAAACACACAAAGGCAATCACACGACACAGAGAATTATCTTGGTTCGGATCTCCTCTCCTTAGGAGTCCTACATCCAGTCCCTGAGCAATATCTCAGGATTTCACTAACAAGGGTACAGTCCCCCTTAAGGACACTACAGCACCCAGCCCCAGCTGGTCTTCCTCCACATGAAGGGAACAACACCCTGGAACCCACCAGGTCTTCCTTCTACTCGAAGGAAATAACACCTTGAATACCACCAGATCTTCCTTCTACCGAGGGGAAATAACACCCTGGATACCACCAGGTCTTCTTTCACAATGAAGGAACAACACAAGAAAAGGGTTAGAGATGAAGCCCCTAGATCAAGCTTATAGAACACTGCTTGATCTAAGCTAAGAACTGAGAAGGAAAAGATCTACAGTAATGAACTCTTCTCAGAACAAAAGGCTCTCACAGATCTACACTTAGCACAGAGAGTAAGAGCTAGAACAGATGGGATTTTTTGCTTGGCTCTGGGAAAGCTTGCAAAAGGTTGTATGCGTGATCACTTGTTTCTCTAATCGTTGCTCGTTAACCACTCTCTGAGTTCTTTTGGAGCTTCATTCTTCTATATATATAACTCTTTTGAAATTTGTTGAACTGTCCGTTGTCTCTAAGTTCTGGTTTACGTTAGACTGCATGGTACTGAAGAAGTTCAACGGTCTTTTGGCTTTCCATGCACGCAAAGAGAGAAGATCTTCTGTGTATCCTTTGGCTTCTATTTTGTCCAACGTTGTATGACGAATGTTGTCATAGACCTGCACACATTAAATGCTAAACTGACAGCTAGACTGTCTCTTGTTGTCAGTCAATCGTTAGATTGATTTTATACAGAAGTAGAAGTTCCATTTTGTTCTTCTAAAAAGATGTTTACAGAATAAGCAGGAGAATAGAAGATATTGTCTGCATGCACGCAGTGATACGTTCAGTCTCCATAAATGCACGGCTGACAGAAGAAGGATATGTGTGAAGACTTTGACTTTTCAACATTATTAAAAAATTAACTCGAAAATCAAATCGTTATTAGTCCATGAAATTGTTATATGCATGACTTATGAAATCGTTATGCATTTGAGTTGATATTCATGTAAATCGTTGTGTACTCATAAGCAAATCATTATGCACACATCGTTATAATAAAATTGTAAAAGACAATGTGAATGAATCGTTATTTGCTGTATCGAATCGTTACAGTGACCAAGTCATTATGTAACTTGATGAATTGTTACAGTGACAGAGTCGTTATGTAACTTAGCGAATCGTTATGAGAGCAAATCGTTGTGATCACTTAACAAATCGTTATGATCACTTAAGAAATCGATGTGAGACCAAAACGTTACGATCACTTAACGAATCGTTGCAAGAGCAAGTCGTTGTGATCACTTAACAAATCGTTATGATCACTAAGAAATCGATGTGAGACCAAATCATTATGATCACTTAAGAAATCGATGTGAGACCAAATCATTAAGATCACTTAAGAAATCGATGTGAGACCAAATCGTTATGATCACTTAATGAATCGTTGCGAGAGCAAGTCGTTATGAATACATAGCAAATCGTTACGAAAGCAAATCGTTGCAATCACTTAATGAATCGTTCTGAGGGCAAATCGTTGCGATCACTTACCGAATCGTTATGGAAGCAAATCGTTATGAATACTCAGCAAATCATTGCGAAAGCAAATCATTGCAATCACTTAACGAATCGTTGTGAGGGCAAATCGTTGCGATCACTTACGGAATCGTTATGGAAGCAAATCGTTATGAATACTTAGCAAATCCTTACGAAAGCAAATCGTTGCAATCACATAACGAATCGTTGTGAGCACAAATCGTTGCGATCGCTTACCGAATCGTTATGGAAGCAAATCGTTATGAATACTACAACAAATCGATGTTGTAGCATAAAGAAAATTGATTTGGACTTAGATAGATTTCATGCTTTGAAACAAAATATCTACAGAAGGAATAATGCTTACCATTTGGCATGATTTTCCTTGTTTTATTTCCTGTGCTCAAGACTTGTAGAAAAATCGTTAGATTAAACTTTATATAGTTTTGTTAATCACCAAAATAGATATGTAATTTATTTAAATTACATGGGGATAAACTGATCATCAATCTCCCCCTTTTTGGTGATGACAAAACTTAACAATTAGCAAAGATGATCTGAAATAAGTCTAAGCATAATTGCGAAAGAAGAAAAAAAAATATAAGGGATGTATTTCAGAAATGCTATTTTTCGCCCCCTTTTTGTCATGAAGCAAAAAGATACAAGAGTGAGACAAAGAAGAGAGAAAAGAGCACAAAGGAGAAACAAAAGAGATTTATTGAGCATTGGAGGGTTCAGAGAGATAGAAGGCAGGAGACAAGAGAGATGCAAAGCGCCTAATGACAGGTAGCGCTTGGCGTTCCTGCTCTTCAAAATAGGCTTGAAATGCGCCAAGCTCAATGCAATAGGAGGGTCCCATGGTGGAGCGATCCTCTTGATGTGAAGTTGCCTCTGATCTGATATGAAATCCCAATATCTGTCGTTGCCAAGAGCTACCTTGTAGGTGTGAAGCAACCAAAACTGGCAAACTGAAGAAACTGAGTAATTTTAAAGGGATAGAAGATCTGATGCTGCCGAAGTTCCTTCTTTAATTCCATAAATACCCTATACCGCTCTCCCATTTCATGAAGGAGTCCCGACAAGGTGAAGAGAATTGGCATCCAAAAAGTCAACGGGAGTCAGAAGAGGTTGATTGGAACGAGCCTGAGAAGCATTCAGCTCTTTAAGCTGTTGAGCAGATAGAGTGTAGAGCTTTTCCCAATCAGCAGGTGACAACCTCTCACACGATAGAATAGGGGCAAGGATATCTGCCTTGAGGTACCCCTGAAGATACTGCTTGAAGACAAATCTATGAAAAGCAAGGTTACGACCTTCTTGCACAGAGAGCCTGGCCATAACCTGAGCAGCTCTCTCAAACATGAGTGTGCCGACGGATGAGTCCATGATCAGGGAGTGAAGTGGAGGAAGGAACACCACATCGGAATTACCAAGGTGGCAAAATCAACTCGGAGAGGTTCGGTGTGAGCAACCCTGGAACTGAGATCACAGATGGCTTGCCTGAACTGACCCAGCTGCACCTCTGGAATGTTATTAAGATAGCAGTAATCGCAGTACATTTTGTAGTGCCGGATGAACTTGATTTCCTTCTGAATGAAAGGTCCAAAAATTTTTTTATGATGAATCTGAAACCATTCAGAGAGAGGGAGAGAAGCTTCTCTTAGTGGATATCTGGCGGCTTGAGTCTGACAGAATCAATTGTACAGATCTCTGTTGCTCTGAGCCCACTGCTTTTCAGTTTTGGCTTCAGTCATGGAAAAGTTTTTTGACTGTTGAGCCTTGGAAAGACAGGCATAAGGGAAAATGGTATTGAGATGGGCCGAATGATTTTGGAAGGGAAGGCCAAAGAGGTGAGCAAACACTACCTTTTGAAGAAATTCTTCATAGATAGATCGTTGCTTATTGGTGATAGAAAGAGAAAACCAAAGTGGAGGATAACAGGTTCAGAAGAGATAGGATGGGTTGAAGTGAGTCTCCTCTTCCTAGGAACAGGACTGGAGGAGCCTGTCCTGAGAATGGGTCCTAACAGCTAAGACTGAACGAAGTATTGCTACTTCAAATTCATCCTTGATGCCCTAGATTTCTGTGTGAGCTAATTGGGCACCCTCAGGAATAATAGTAATGAAGGAAGGAGGTGTTTGTGGATGGAAGAGGGATGCAGGGGTGATGGAAGGGAGATCAGATGGTCCTGAAGAGGAGAAGGACCACTAGAAGAGACTCAGCTGAAGAAGATAAAGGAGGAACCTCAACAGAAGATAAGGGTTGAGGAATGATGGTGGAGGCAGTAGGAGATGAAGGAGTTTGGGAAGAGAAAGGTGTAGGTGATGAAATGGTTATAGATCGGGGTCGTTTGAAGGTGAGAGGAGCTGGAGGAGCAGTGGATGAGGTGGGTGGAGAAGAAGGGGCTGGAGTTGGAAGGGTAGGAATAACAAAGGGCTCTGGAGCTACAGCCTGATCTTCTTCTCTTACAGCCATAGATTCTAGTGGAGGTGAAGCATCCTCTGGCGGCCCTGCTGGCCTAGATTCCTTAGCAACAACCACTTCTTCAATGTGCTCATTCTCAACATGAATTGGCCCTGGTGGCCCTACTGGATTTTCAAACAAAGGCCTTGATGACCGCTCTTCCTATTTCTGCTGCTCTGCAAAGACAGGCCTGATGGCCGCGTTCCTCTTGCTGCTGCTCTACAAAGACAGACCCTGATGGCCTATTACTCTCTTCACTTGGCCCTGATGGCCCTACACTACAGGAAGGAGGGGTGAGATGGTAAGTGCTCCCTCACAAATGCTAACAAATCCACAAGCACCTTCCTCATACTGTCATAATCTTTTCTGACGCTTGCAAGTTCAGAGGACAGTGCCCCTAATTCATAGGCAGATGAGCTTTGAGTGATAAAAATGGAGTCCAAATCTGACCTCACGGAACACAAAATTTTGCCTTGCTCATCCAGGCGCTCAACAATAGGTTTCATATTAACTTTCAATTTTTTTCCCAAACCTCCTGTGTGGCGTACTAGTGAGGAGAGGAACTTCTTTAGCCACACCTTTTCCTTTGCCTTCTCTTGCCCTAACCACGGGCTCTTCATGATCAACATTTTCATTTTCTTCTTCTGAGGCACTTTCCACAATGCCTTCTCTTAACTAATCATCAATGGGGGCATTGGCATTTTGACTTGTTGCTTGCTCATCAACATGTTGCTCCCCCTCAATGAGAGCATCTTCTACAACTAGGTCTTCACGAGCAACTACTTGCTCCCCTGACTGGGAGCTTCTTCCATAACAATCTCATCAATGTGGCCTGATGCCACAGCTTCTGCAATTTGAACTTCCCTAACTACTAGATCCCTTAAAGAGCTTTGGAGGGATTCCATTACATCTCTGAGTACTGAGCCTACTGGGGAAGAGGAAGAGGATCCTCTGAACCATGCCCAACGGGCTCAATATCCTCTAGAGGTATATCCTCAATCCTGTTGCTAGATTCTACTGCTGCTGCTGCTGCTTCAACAGATGGTGCTGTTGTTGACTCTTCTTGAGCTACGACTGCTGTTGCTACTTCTGGATCTGCTGCTCCTGAACTGCTTCTACCTCTAGAACACAGGAACTGCGCCAGCTTCTTCCTGACCTTCTTGGGCTTCGCCAATGATAGCTTCACCCTCAGCCACAGAAGTCTTTGTCCAGACCCCATTGACAACGAAAAAAACCACTTTTTCTCAAATTTCTGGACCGGATATCTTGGCCCATCTTTCAGACACATCTCCACCACACTAATGCCATAGTGTTGAAATATCTTGGTGAGCAGATGAGCATAAGGTAGAGAAACGTTCAGCTTGATCTTTGTGTCCCATACATGTGCGCTTGCAAACTTCATCCTTTCAATCATAATCTCTACAGTGTTGATTTCTTGTTCTGGACAACCCAGAACATCAGGTCGGAGTCCGCCTTTGTGCAAGTGGAGAAGGTGGCAGTCCTTGGGACTATTATTTGACACAATGAAATGCAATAAGTGATTAAACGCATTCAACTAGTTGATGTCTAGTTTTCCATCCTTCAATCTGAATTCGGGACCAACAATCCCTAAACCTTTCGCCTGGATATCCACAGTGTGAACTCCACTGTGTCCGGAGATAGTCACACCAAAGAGAGATGCCAATAGGTCTCGTGAGACCCTAATCTGGGTTCCCTTGACCATGGAAGTCAGGGTTCGTCTTCCTCTGTCTTCAGACATACATAGAAAGCTTTCACAAGGTCCGGATAACTTACTTCTGATAGGGTGGCTATCTTTGTCCACTTCAATCTGCCCATAGCTACGATGATACTGCCCATTCCGTTCTTCTGCAAGTCAGCCACATCTACTGTTTTGTGGCCGCAAAGCTTGGTCTTTACTTAAACATATCTTTCCTGCTGCTCGGCGGTAAGAAATGCAGCTCCATAGCCCCGACCCCCGACGCTGCCGGAGACACCAGAAGAGGCCATGGTTTTGGATGGATGGGAAGAGTTTCTGGATGATCGAAATGGAGAAAGGAGTAGAACCCCTCAAGAAAATTCCCGCAGGAAAGAGGTGGAAGCTTGAAATCTCAGGGAGTCGATGTCGTAGTCGATAGGGTATCGCCTCAGGCAGAAGGAGGAAGATGATGAGAAGGGATGCGAATCATTGCCGCACAGATTTCAGGATATAAAGGAAAATTAAAGGAATGACCTTTAGAATTTGGAGGCGCCATGATAGCAGAAAACGACAAGCTGACTAGTCAATGGAATAAATTCATATAAAATAACGAACCAACATGACAAACTTAAAAGGATAGACAATAATTGGAATTTTGCTCAATTTTGGAGGAAAAATAATTTTAAATTCTGAAAATTAATATTTTAGTTTTAAACAGATAAATCTTTCACAATTTACACATGCCTAATTCCCTTCTAAGAGAAGTAAATCTCTCTTCGGGTAAGGCCTTTGTGAAGATATCTGCTAACTGATTGTTTGTATCAATAAATGAAATATCGATGTTGCCATTTGCTACATGATCACGAATGAAATGATATCCAACCTCAATGTGTTTAGTCCTTGAGTGTTGTACTGGATTCTTGGTTAATTTATAGCATTGGTGTTGTCGCATAACAGTGGAATGTCTTGATGTGTAGCCCATAGTCCTCAACTTGTTGCTTGATCCATAGGAGTTGTGTACAGCAACTTCCAGCAGCACATACTCAGCTTCAGCTGTTGACAGTGCTACTGAATTCTGTTTCTTGGAGGACCATGATATCAGACATCCTGCAAGAGAAAATGACAACAACACTGGTGCTCTTTCTATCTATTTGCATCCAGCGTAGTCAGCATCAGAGTATCCTACTAAATTAATTTCACATGATTTTGGATACCAAAGACCTAAATCATGAGTTCTAGCTAAGTACCCTAAAATTCTTTTAACACTAATTAAATGGGACTCTTTAGGATTTGCCTAATACCTAGCACACATACATACACTAAACAATATATCAGGTCTACTAGTAGTTAAGTACAGTAAAGATCCTATCATACCTCTGTAGAATTTTTTATCTACATTCTTACCATCTTTGTCACTGTCCATTCTTGTTGATGTGCTCATGGGTGTTGATAATGGCTTGGCATTTTCGAATCCAAACTTCTTTAAGAGTTCCTTGGTATATTTGGCTTGACATATGTGGGTGCCTTCTTTTCCTTGCTTAATTTGCAGTCCAAGGAAGTAGTTGAGCTCCCCCATCATGCTCATCTCGAATTTTCCCTGCATAATCTTCTCAAAATACTTGCAAAGAGATTCATCAGTAGAACCAAATATTATATCATCAACATATATTTGAACAATCAAAATATGGTTGACCTTAGATTTGACAAATAATGTATTGTCTACTTGACCTCTAGAGAAACCATGATATAATAGAAATGCACTTAGCCGTTCATACCATACTCTTGGTGCTTGTTTTAATCCATATAGAGCTTTGTGCAATTAAATACGTGATTTGGAAAATCAATGTCATCAAAACCTGGAGGTTGTTCCACATAAACCTCCTCTTTTATGAACCCGTTTAGAAAAGCAGACTTTACATCCATTTGAATAATTTTATATCTAATGCAGATGCATATGCAAGTAATATTCTAATAGGCTCAAGTCTAGCTACTGGTGCATAGGTTTCATAGAAATTTATGCCTTCCTCTTGGGAATAGCCTTGAGCTACCAATCTGGCCTTGTTTCTTATTATCACACCAGCTTCATCCAATTTATTTCTGAACACCATTTGGTGCCAATCACTGGATGATCTGATGGTCTAGGGACAAGTGACCAAACCTGGTTTCTCTTAACTGATTCAATCATCTTGCATAGCTAAAATCCAAGATTCATCAGTGATGCTTCATTGACTGTCCTAGGCTCTATTTAGGAAACAAAAGCTAAATAATCACATGGAATTATGTTACCTCTTGTTTTACCCCTACAGATGGATCACCAATAATGTTTTCAGGAGGGTGATCTCTCTTGTATCTCCATTCCTTTGAAGATTCTCATGTACTATATACTTTTGTTGCAGGTCTTCCAGAGGTGGATTTCCTTGTCCTCAATTGATGATTAGTTCTTTAGCTTCTTGGACAATTCATCTGCATCGTCATTATCATTATCTACTTCCTTACTCAAGGAAGGGTTAGTTTCATCAAAGATAATGTGTACTGATTGCTCAATTAATAAAGTACGCCTATTAAATACCCTAAAGTCGTTAGGTTAGATGCATACCCCATGAAGATGCCTTCATCTGATTTGACATCTAACTTACCAATGTCTCTTTTGCCATTGTGTGGATGAAGCATGGACATCCGAATGTCCTAAAGTGACTGATCTTCGGCTTCTTTCCCTTGTACAACTCATACGTAGTCTTCTTCAAAATTGGCCTGATCATTACTCTATTTATGATATAACTTGCTGTGTTGACTGCTTCATCCCAAAAATATCTTGGCAAATCATATTCTGACAACATTGTTGTAAGGCCCTCGAATTTTGTCCTTATTATTTTATTGTGTGCAATTTTATGCTTATGTATGTATATGCATTATCGTGTAAGTATTATGTATACATTATCTTGGTGTACTTATGAATGTATGTATAAACTTAGTGTATGTATATATCGGTTGATTTCGTGACATAGTGAGAGTGTGTGCATTACACCTATGTATTGCATGCATGAACTTAGGAGAAATTAGGGTTTTGCATGGTTTTGGGTTCTGGCCGAAGGGTTAGTCGACGTCAACATTAATGGATGCTCACTTATTGTTAACGTCCATATAGGTGGACGTCGATTATTCAGTCGACGGCCATATCGGTGGACGTCTATATCCTGACAGACCAGTCTGCAGCAGCATGGTGTGCCATGCCTTGATGGGAGATACCAACACTCCCCAACGGCTCCTTGGCCTTCCAACCGACCTCTTGCGTGGGGGGTGAGAGGGTCCTCTCTTAAGAGAGCCCTTGTTGCAACCTCTAGAGCTCTCTTGGCTCTTTGCAAAGAGATAAGAGAAAACCCTAGTGAGCTGTGAGAAAACTTGGAGTTTGGAGGCTTTGATCCGGCGATCCAAGGCCTCATCTGGAGATCTACTTCGACAAGGAGGGAGACAACACATCCGCTACACATCCCCGACCCTGGATTGCAGAGGGGAGCATCACAGAGGCCGGACTGGAGACATCTTGGAGGCTTCTTGGGACTGCCCAAAGAGAGCTTCTCCAACCATTTTGATCCCTTTAGGAGTTTTTCCAAAGGCAAGTAACCCTTTCACCTTGTCCATGTATGTGTCTAGGAGGTTTCTATCATTTTTATGGATTTTCCCTCGTGTCCTGGATCCCCTACATTCACCATTCCTTGAAGCTCGGACTGTGTTTTTGCATAGGCCCGAACTTGACGGCAAGATACCTCGCCGTCAAGATCTTTCGTTGACGGCCAACGATATTGCCGTTTACTTTTTTTGACGGCCAGACTATGCCGTTGAGTTCTTCTTGACAGAATAGGGACTGTTCTGCCCTATATCTTTAAATTCCGGATTCCTGCGCATGAGAATATAATGTAAATTTTATATGTTATGTAAAATAGATAATGTGATGTGTGTGAAATTTCCTGTATTTTTGTGTGGATGGAATTAATTATTAGAATTATTAAAAGGCATGTGTAGGAAAGAGGTTACGCATGTTTAATTTTGTTCCCATGAATTCTGAGGAATTAAAGGCTGTGAAATTTTATGGACCATGTTTATATGTATCAGTCCATGCCTGCAAACTTGGAAATTTTTCCCATACTCATGCGAATTTTTATAATTTCTACAATGAGAAATAGAAAACATGTGTAGACCTTGCGAAAATTCTAGTAAATCGTGTTAGAATTAAATTGGGAAAAATTTCTTGTGCCAATATGTATGTGGGTCATGACTGTGCATGATTAAATCTGAAATCCATGATATGTTCTATGTTAACTTAATTTATGAATGGCATGAAACCAATGTTTTAATTTCTATAAATACATGTGAATTCAGAAAAATCTGAAAATTTGTAGGTGTGTTCCTATAACCGAAAACAGCATGTGGTTAAATTTTCAGAAAAATTTGATAACATTAGCCTACACTATGAGATTTCCATGTGAAATAAGCTACAAATACATGTACCATGATTTAGGTTAAATGATGTGCATTCCAATTAATCCATGAGAGCTAATAAATGTTTGATTTCTGTTATTAGTAGCACCATGTTAGGAAAGACAGAACCATGTGCATAAACATGAAGTGTGAATATCATATGTAAAACGTGTGTTAATCGGAATGTGTAATGTGTAAAAATGTGCCGTGTGTGACACTGCTTCCATAGAGGGCTGTGGAACTGTATCATAGAAAGGTCCCCATGAGAAGGTTCAATGTGTTAAGATATCCTAAGGGCATTAGGATGAAATCCTAGAGGTGGACAAGTACCACTGGTTAGGGTGGAGACGTGTTCTCCCGGTCTGCGCAGTGCCAAGAGTCATCACTGTATTGCCTAGGTGATGTGCTATGTGTTTGTGTATGTGATGTGTCCTTCTAGCGGTGGTTTGGACCATGTGTCACGGCAAATAAATTGTGAAATGTGAATGTGAGCATGTGTAAAATGTGTATATGTGAACATGTAAATGTGAAATGTGAAATCATGTGAACTATTTATGTTAGAATGTGAACATTGTGTACATGTGAAATGTTTGAAAAATGAACCATGTGAAATATGGGAATGTGTAACCATGTGAAGTGAATGTGTTAGAGTATGAGACGATAATTCATGCTATGATATTTCTAATTCCATGTAAATGCCATCATGTTATAGTCAAATTAGAAGTGTAGTTTTCATGTGATTAAATGAGTAGAAAGCATGTGATAGGGAGTGTTATGTGAAACATCATAAACCATGTACCATGTGTTTTGACTTTGTAGAAATACATGATAGGTTGTCTCTATTGATGTTCAAGCATGCTGTATGATTGCCGTTGCAAATTGAAATAGTAGAACCTACTATGATGTATGTATGAATGATGTGTATGGAGTTACTTGCTGAGTCTTTTAGACTCACTCCTTGCTTCGGCGTACAGGTTTAGTTGGTGACACACTTTTGGAGGAGATCGTGGAGAGCGACTCCGAGCGTGGAGAGTAGCTTGTGGAGTTGACGTTTGTCCCTTTTTGTTTCATAGTTTGTAAATTGTAGCTTGTATTAGAGTTATTATTATATAATTGTGGACAAATTATGTATTAAAGGTAGAACTTTAATCTTGTGGACAATGTAGTTTGGTTTAATTTCATTATGAAAGTTTAGTCCTTTAATTTGCTATATGGATCATGTATGAGAAATGTGGATGATGAAATGTGATGACAGTTAGTCCTTTGCTTCCGCGACTCTGTGTCTATATTTGTGTATATCTCAATCATGTGATAGTGTTGGGGTAAATGTCCCACTGTGATAACCTTTATTATACCGACGTGGGTTGGTATAACCGTACCGGTATAATGAGGGTCGTCACAATTGTTCTTTCCATGTCCAATAAGGTTCTATTCTTTCTCTCAGCAACTCCATTTTGATGTGGTGTCCTTGGTGTTGAGAAATATGTTCAATCCCTTGGTCATCACAGAATTTTACGAATTTCATTTTGGAATTCTTCTCCATGATCTGACCGGATTCCAACAATGCAGAACTTCTTTTTTCTGAACTTTTTACTGAAGCTCACAAAGCTTTCAAATGTATCATCTTTGTGTTCTAGAAAGAATACCCATGTGAATCTTGAATAGTCATCTACTATAACGAATCCAAAATTCTTTCCTCCAAGACTTGTGGTCCTCATTGGCCTAAATAAGTCCATATGAAGGAGTTCTGAGGTTTGGAGGTTGTTACTACAGTCTTTCACTTGAAGGATGACTTGGTGTGCTTCCTTTTGCACATGGTGCACAGACACCGTCCATTCTTGTGCTGACCTTTGGCAGACCTTCCACCAGGTTTCTCTTGATCAGCTTTCTCATGCCATCCAAGCTACAGTGGCCCAATCATCTATGCCACAACTCAGTTGACTGCTCCTTACTAGCTGCTAACGATACCTTGATCTTTCAGATCTTCAAGGTAAAGTACATACAGTCTTTCTCTGTTAGTTTCGAAAATAACTTCTCCGTCCTTCATGATGCTGCATCTAGATTCTTGGAACTTAATTGATGTCCTCTGTCACATAGCTGGCTTATGCTGATGAGATTATACTTCAAACCTTTTATGCATAGAACATCTTCAATAAATATTTTCTCTTTATTGCCAACAGATCCGCATCCTATCACTGTTCCTTTTCCATTGTCTCCATATGTCACTATGCCTTCTTCAGCTTCGAGGTGAGAGAATAGCTTTCTATTACCTGACATATGCCTTGAGCATCCACTATCCAAATACCATTTGGATGCTCAAAGGTTTCCCTGAAATGAAAACATCAAGCTTTAGGTACCCAAGTTCTTTTTGGTCCTGGATGGTCAGTGTCATCAAATTTTCTTTTAATTATCCATTTTTTATGTTTGGTGGACAAGTTATTTTACTATGACCTAGTTTGTTGCAATGGCTACAGCATGTCGTTTTAGTTACCCTTTCATATGGAAATACTTAAGGTTTGATTTATAAGAAGTATCTTGTTCAACTACAAATTTAGGAGTAGGATATGTTTTAGGATATACTATTGTGCCTTCATATCTGGGGGTGTATACCTAATCCTTGTTTTCTTTTTCCTAACTGTCTAGCAACTTTTAGTATTAAGGAATTTCCCCATGGTGAATTTTTCTAATGTACTAGATAGTTTTTTCATTTTCTTCTGTTAGAGTCTTAACTTGACCTTTTAATTCTCTAAGGTTTCTTGTTTTTCTAATTTTGTTATTGTTTATTTTTATCCTTCAGATCCTTGCATAACAGATCGTTTCTTCTTTTAAGTTCATTGATTTGCTTTTCTAGTTGTTCATTTTTAGATTTAAGTCTGAATTTGTGTTTTCTAGGCAAGTATGATTTTTCTTACTAACTTTTAGTAATTTAGATACTTCTCTATATTTGCTATAAAACTCGTTGAAAGCTTCTTCTAAATCATCAGAATCATTACAGGAATCGAAAGATGAGTCAGAAGTTACCTTTTCTTCTGTGTTTACCATGAAAGCCAAGTTAGCTTCTTCTTTTTCCTCGCTACTCGAGCTTGACTCGCTGTCCGAGTCTCTACTGTTATCCCAAGCCGCTGCCATAGCTTTCTTCTTGAATCTTCTTGGTTTTCTTGAACTTTCCTTCTTTCTGTATTCTGATTTCTTGAGCTTCGGACACTCTGTCTTGATGTGTTCGGGCTTCTTACACTCGTAGCATATGGGCTCACCTTTCTTTGGTCCTTTCCTTCTATCTTCTTAAAATCCTTATTTTTCTTGAAGTATCTTCTGTCAGACTGATATCTTTTCTTTTTGGCTAAGATTCATTGAAGCTCCTAGATAGCATAGCTTCTTCATTTTCAGTGTCTTCACTGCTGGCTTCATCTTCAGATTGTTCCTCAGAGCTGCCTTCTGCTGCTTTAAGGGCATTTGTGGGCTTCTTCCTATTAGATGATTCTCCTAATCTCTCCATGATTATCTCATGGGCCATGAGGGACCCAATGAGGTTTTCCAATGACATCCTTTTCAAGTCATTGGCTTCTTCCATGGCTGTTACCTTGGGAGTCCAAGAAGATGGTAGAGATCTAAGAATTTTCTTGCCATGTCTCCCATCTCATACCTTTTTCCTAATCTTGCTAACCCATTGGGGATGTCTGTAAATCTGCTGAACATTTGTGTAATGGTTTCTCTTGACTGCATCTGGAATCTCTCGTATTGCGTTACCAGAATGTCTATTCTGGTTTCTTTCACTTTATTTGTGCCTTCATAACTGATTCTTAACTTCTCCCACATCTCCATTGCTGATTTGCAGGCTGAAACTTGGTAAAATTCTTTCTTGCTAAGTGCACAGCATAATATGCTCTTAGCTTTGCAGTTGAGAGAAATCTTCTTTCTATAATCTTGGTCCATTTGTCCTTTCGTTGGTGACTAGAAGGTCTCCTTCTTCTATAATTGACCAGATTTGAATGTCGAAGCCTTGTAGGAAGTATTCCATTATTGTTTTCCAATATGTGTAATCTTCTCCATCGAATAGAGGTGGCCTGTTAACTGATTGGCCTTCGGAGTGACCTTGGGCTGCCATTTGATCTTTTCTCTTCAGATCGTTGGATTTTCTTCTTTGTCGAAGAGACTAGCTCTGATACCACTTGTTGCCCAGCTAGCAAGCCCAGAGGGGGGGGGGGTTGAATGGGATTCTTAAAAATATAAGAACTTTCAACTTGTTCACAAAACAGTCACACAAAACACACTTCGCAGATTTAGTGTTGGTGAAGGAACAATCAAACACACAAAGGCAATCACACGACACAGAGAATTATCCTGGTTCGGATCTCCTCTCCTTAGGAGTCCTACGTCCAGTCCCTGAGCAATATCTCAGGATTTCACTAACAAGGGTACAGTCGCCCTTAAGGACACTACAGCACCCAGTACCCCAGTTGGTCTTCCTCCACACGAAGGGAACAACACCCTGGAACATACAAGGTCTTCCTTCTACCGAAGGGAAATAACACCTGGATACCACCAGATCTTCCTTCTACCCGAAGGGAAATAACACCTGGATACCACCAGGTCTTCCTTCACACTGAAGGGAACACACAAGAAAAGGTTCAGAGATGAAGCCCCTAGATCAGCTTATAGAACAGCTTGATCTGAAGCTAAGAACTGAGAAGGAAAAGATACAGCAAAAAACTCTTCTCAGAACAGAAGGCTCTCTCACAGATCTACACTTAGCACAGAGAGCAAGAGCTAGAGCAGATGGGAGTTTTTGCTTGGCTCTGGGGAAGCTTGCAGAAGGTTGTATGCGTTGATCACTTGTTTCTCTAGCCGTTGCTCGTTAACCACTCTCTGAGTTCATTTGGAGCTTCATTCTTCTATATATATAACTCTTTTGAAATTTGAACGTTGAAGTGTCCGTTGTCTCTAAGTTCTGGTTTACGTTAGACTGAAGGTACTGAAGAAGTTCAACGGTCTTTTGGCTTTCCATGCACGCAAAGAGAGAAGATCTTTTGTGTATCCTTTGGCATGTTTTGTCCAACGTTGTATGACGAATGTTGTCAAAGACCTACATACATTAAATGTTAAACAATAGACATCTAGACTGTCTCTTGTTGTCAGTCAATCGTTAGATTTATTTTATACAGAAGTAGAAGTTCCATTCTGTTCTTCTAAAAAGATGTTTATAGAATAAGCAGGAGAATAGAAGATATTTCTGCATGCACGCAGTGATACGTTCAGTCTCCATAAATGCATGGCTGACAGAAGGATATGTGTGAAGACTTTGACTTTTCAACGTTATTCAAAAATTAACTCGAAAATAAATCGTTATTAGTCCATGAAATCGTTATATGCACGTCTTATGAAATATTATGCATTTGAGTTGATATTCATGTAAATCGTTGTGTACTCATAAGCAAATCGTTATGCACACGTTGTTATAATAAATTTGTAAAAGACAATGTGAATGAATCATTATTTGCTGTATCGAATCGTTACAGTGACCAAGTCGTTAAGTAACTTGATGAATCGTTACAGTGACATAGTCGTTATGTAACAAATCATTATGATCACTTAAGAAATCGATGTTAGACCAAATCGTTATGATCAGTTAACGAATCGTGCGAGAGCAAGTCGTTGTGATCACTAACAAATCGTTATGATCACTTAAGAAATCGATGTGAGACTAAATCGTTATGATCACTTAAGAAATCGATGTGAGACCAAATCATTATGATCACTTAAGAAATCGATGTGAGACCAAATTGTTATGATCACTTACGAATCATTGTGAGAGCAAGTCGCTATGAATACTTAGCAAATCGTTACGAAAGCAAATTGTTGTAATCTCTTAACGAATCATTGTGAGGGCAAATCGTTGCGATCACTTACCGAATTATTATGGAAGAAAATCGTTGTGAATACTAAGCAAATTGTTACGAAAGCAAATCGTTGCAATCACTTAACGAATCATTGTGAGGGCAAATCGTTGCGATCGCTTACCGAATCTTTATGGAAGCAAATCGTTATGAATACTCAGCAAATCGATGTAGCATAAAGAAAATCGATGTGGACTTAGATAGATTTCATGCTTTGAAACAAAATTGCTACAATAGGATAATGCTTACCATTTGGCTTGATTTTCCTTGTTTTATTTCCTGTGCTCAAGACTTGTAGAAAAATCATTAGATTAAACTTTATATAGTTTTGTTAATCACAAAAATAGTATGTAATTTATTTAAATTACATGGGGATAAACTGATCATCAATCTCCCCCTTTTTGGTGATGACAAAACATAACAATTAGCAAAGCTGATCTGAAATTATTGGGAGTGTGAATATAATACATTCTCCTCACATTTTGATGATGACAAGTTGTGACTTTAATGCATAACCATTGGAACATGTGAAATACATCACACCTGAAATTACAATTCAAAAAGCATGTTTCCAAGCACATTTATCTTTATAGTCATGATAATACATTTAACTAATGATTTATGTGTTATTTTCTCAGGGACAAACATTCTTGCCAAGGTAGTATCGACAAAACCATCAATGGTGTCGACACATTGGTTCAGAGCAAAGGCAGAAATGTGAAGAAAAGATCAACTAGTGTCGACACTAGTCCAGGGCAGGTCGACAATAGGGAGCCTTCCCAGAAGGCCTGTTGTTTAGATAGCCAAAGCAGGTCGACACTAGATGGCCTCCCAGAAGGCCGTTTTTTAGATGGCCAAAGCAGGTCGACACGAGATGAGATCAGGTCGACACAAGAGAGCTTTCCAGAAGGGCTGTTTTACTGTCTGGGACATGAGGTCGACACTGAATCATCTCAGGTCGACACTAGAGACTTCTCCCAAGGAATTGATTTGCCAGTCTGGGACAGTGTGTCGATACACCTGAAGGGCAGGTCGACACACTCCGGAATCTTTGTGACTTAAACTTTGTCCTGGACACGGGCACCCTAGGGATGTGTTGGATTAGCCTTGGATCGTGTGCCCACGACCCCCAAGGGTACATTTGAACTATTAGGGGTATAAATACCCTCCTATTGGCTATCCAACATGCAAGAACCTTTTAGAGCCTCCCACAAGTCTCATTGGCGGCTAGAAGGTTTCTCCTCCCTGTTCTTGCCTTCCTGGTGCATCCTCGAGCCAAATTCTCATCTGCTCAAGCATGAGAAGTGGCAATTGATCGTTGAAGAAGCAATTGGATCACCACAAGGAAGCATATCAAGTAGAAGCCGACTTCTGTGGAGAATTCAGGAAGATCCTCAAGATCAGATTTGCAGAGGATCGTCCAGGAACTTCTAGAGATCAAAGCACTTCACAATTCGACCTTCTACAAGGGAGTACATCTGAAGAGAAAAGCCATCAATTCGATTCTCATCTTCTTTTTTCTCTTCTGAGTGATTCTGAGATTGTGCATGGGTTGTTGCATGAGTCTCATGAATTCACTCTTGTTGGACTAGATCTGTTGCTAGAGGATTCTAGTCTTATGTTTTTCTAGCAAGTTGTTTGTGAGTCGTCGAGCTTAGTGGTTCTTGAGTCGTCGTACTCAAGGTGTTTGTTGAGCAGTCTTGCTCAGGGTCTAGAGTAGTCTTGCTCTAGAAGTCGTGTGAGTTGTAAACTCAAGGGTTGGAGTTGTCAGGCTCCAGTGGGTGTATTGTTACCCAGGTTGGTTAGTGAATCCTCACTGTGTGAGGGTGGATGTAGGAATCACATGAGTGATTCCGACCACCTAAAAATCTCTGGCATTGATCTGATTGTGGTTTAAACTTATCCTTCATTAGATGTATGCATAGGATCGTTTAAATTCATCTAATCAATCTGTTCACACACACTTCATTTGCACAACTCACTTAATTTATATTCAGATCTGTGAAATCTGTGTTTCATTTTTCCTCTGATTCAAGAGTTGTTAAAATTGTTAAGCTTCCGCATTAGTAGGCCTAGATCTATTCAACCCCCCCCTTCTAGATCTTGTCCTCATCTTATATCGATCCTTCAATTGGTATCAGAGCGGGTTTACTCCTGATCTGATTTGATCTGAGTAATTTCTGAGTATTCTGTGTGATTGTTTGCTTGCTTGTATGTTTGCTGAGTGTTTCCTTCTTTGCGCCATCTGTTTAATTAAATGGATTCCAGAGGATTCATAGCTGAGGGTCATTCCATAAATAGGCCACCATTCTTAATGGAACGGACTATTCTTATTGGAAAAATAGAATGCAAGTTTTTCTAAGAGCCCAAAATTATGAAATCTAGAAAGTAGTGGAGGTAGGACCCTATGAAAACCAGGGAGAGGAAGAAACCTGGACTAGGGAACAGATAAGAAGTGCTACATTGAATTATAGTGCCATGAACATGATACAATGTGTTGTTCACCCCAAAGAGTACTCAAGAATCTCAATGTGCAAATCTGCCAAAGAGATGTGGGATAAACTTGAGGTACTCTATGAGGGAACATCTCAGGTTAAAGAAACCAAGGCTAACATACTTGTCTCAGAATATGAATTGTTCATGATGAAGTCTAATGAGACAATCTCTGAAATGTTTGCCAGGTTCATGATCACAGTCAATGGACTAAAGGCCTTAGGTAAGGACTATACTGATGCTGACTTGGTAAGAAAAATTCTACGTCTCTCTCCTCAATTGGCACACAAAAGCCACTGTCATTGAAGATTCTAAAGATCTGTTCAAAATCTCTTTGGAAGAATTGATAGGATCTTTAATGACATATGAAATCGATTTAAGAGAAATGAAGAACATATAATCAAAACCAAGCCAGTAGCTTTAAAGGCCTCATCTAGTAACAGACAAGACTCAGGATAGAACTAGTTCTGATGAGTCTGAGTCAAATGAGGATGAAATTGCCCTCATGACCAGGCAATTCAGAAAATTCTTGAAATATAGAAAAGGAAAATGTCTGGCAAAAAGAAATATTCATCAGGAAAAGAAACACTTCCTTTTCTAATGCTAATTTAACAAGAATAAAAAATCTGACGAAACTGTCATATGTTACAGGTGCAACAAGACAGGACATATGAAGGGAGAATGTCCTAAAAACAAGAAGGAGAAGCACAAAAGATTCACAAATTCAAGAAGCCAAAGGCCATGGTAGCCACTTGGTCTGATGAAGACTCAAGTGAAAAGGAAGAAGAAAAATCCTCAAGTTCTGATAGTGAGGAAATCTGCTTCATGGCTAATAGCTCTGATGGAAAGGTAAGTACATCTTTCGAAGACTTTTCAGTTGAAGATTGGCAAGATGCTTATGCAGAACTTGTTGAAAACTATACTGAAATGAGGAAAGAAAATAAACATCTCAAAAAGAAAATTGAAAGCATTTACCATAACCAATCCTCAAACAAAAGAATTGTGAACTAGAAATGAAGTAACAGAACTGAATGAAGAAAAAGAAAATCTTCTGAATTTGATTGATGAACTTAAGCTAGCCTCTCAAAGGCCAACCATGAATTCAAAGAACTATCCGGAAAGCTGGAAATTGAAACCATGATAAACAACAAAAGGTTGAAGAAATAAAAACCTTACAAAACCAGCTAAAAGAAAAGGATGAAGTTATTGAAACATTCACAAATGGTAAAGATATTCTGGAGGCCTTGCTGGGAGCAAAAATGAAATCAATCTCTCATGGACTAGGATTTGATAAACAAAAATCTAAGAAAGACAAATCTGGTGAGAAGAAAGATAAAGCACCATTAATCAAATTTGTCAAAGGCCCTAGTCTTGAGAACACAGAAATCAAACAATCATCAAAACAAACTCCAAAAATTCCAAAAACTCAGAATCAAAATAAGGCAAACTAGGTCGACACAGTCACCTGACAGGTCGACACCAGTCCACAAGAAGAAGGTTTCTGTGGCTGTTGTGTCGACACCAGTCAAGGACAGGTCGACCTGCTCAACATCAACCAAGACAAACACTGAATAAAAAATTCAAATAAAAATTTAAAAATAAGAAAAGTCAAAGGAAGTCATTCTTGAAAAAACTTGGACTTCCAAGACAAGACATCAAGCTGATTAGAACCAATGGCATTACAACCCATGTTGGTATCATCCCTAATTCTTCTATCCAAACGTTTTGATGTACAAACAAAATCCTTGGATTCCACCTCCTCATCTAAATCTCATGTTCAAATTAAAACTTCCCCTCCTACCAAAAACAAAAACACTGGTGTTTTCATTTCTAAAGGAAAGAAGAAAGTGAAAAAGACAGAGAACACCACTGTAATAAAACAAAAATAAAAACAAGTAAATTTGGGTGAGAAAAGATTTGTTAACATTGTCCAAACATTCTGATGGTCCCAACTCTATTTGGGTACCAAAATCTTCTCTCCACTAATGATTTTGCAGGAAGGTCGTGCACCCAATTCAAATGTGTGGTTCCTTGACAGGGGGTTCACGATATATGACTGGAGATAGAGCCAAATTTTCATTCCTGATTGAGAAGGAGGGAGGTCAGTAACATTTGGAGGTAAAAATAAAGGAAAGATCATTGGATCTGGAAAGGTTGGTCAAACTTCCTCAAACTCTGTTGATAGTGTTTTATTAGTTGTTGGTCTTAATACAATCTGCTAAGTATTAGCCAACTATGTGACAAAGGTCACAAAGTTGTGTTTGAATCCAATTTCTGTAAGATCATTGATTCATCAACTGATAAAATAAAATTTTGTGAAAAAAGGGAAAACAATGTTTACATGATTGACCATAATAAAAACTTTTCTGAAAATCTTTGCTTTGTTGCTAATAAAGATGAAATTGCATGGACTTGGCACAAAAGACTTGGCCATGCAAGTTTCAGAACATTGAATAAATTGTTAAGGCTGAACATGGTTAAGGGTCTTCCTGAATCTTTCTCTAACATTGAAAATCAAGTTTGTGGGATCTGTGCCCAAGAAAAACAAACCAAGAAATCTTTTAAGAACTTCAATGAGGTACTCACATCTAGGCCACTAGAACTACTTCACATGGACCTTTTGGGCCCAACAAGAGTTCTAAGTCTAAGTGGCAAAAGATATGGATTTGTAATCATTGATGATTTTACCAGATTTACTTGGGTTATCTTCTTGTCCCACAAAAGTGATACTCGCCTTGAGTTCAGGAAATTCTGTACCACTACCCTAACAAACTTTTCATATAAAATCAAAAATATTTTGAACTGATCATGGGGGAGAATTTGAAAACCAACTTTTCTGATTTATGTGTTGAACTTCAAATTTTTCACAAGTTTTCTTCACCAAGAACTTCAGAACAAAATGGAGTTGTGGCAAGAAAGAATAGAATTCTTGTGGAAATGGCTAGATCCATGCTCTTAGAAAGCAATTTGCCCAAGTCCTTCTGGCTGAAGCTCTAAACACAGCAAATCACATTCTGAATAGAGCTTTGATCAGACCAAAAATAGAAAACCCCCTATGAATTATTGAAAAACAAAAAGCCAATTGTTTCTTACTTCAAATCTTTGGGTGCAAATGTTATGTACACAACAATAATAAGAAAATCTTGACAAGTTTGATGCTAAGAGTCAGGAAGCCATCTTCCTTGGCTATTCAGAAGTGTCAAGAGCTTTAGAGTGTACATTCTCAGAAAACAAAATTGTTGAAGAATCTCTATATATTATTTTGATGAAAATTTCATTTCAACTAAAATTCTAAATATTGCAGGGAAATACAAGACAGTGAAGTGGATGATTTCATTGTGGACTCTTCACCAACTGTTGAGGAGCTTGAAGACACTGGTGAGAACTTGAACATCAATCTCACCATCTCAAGTGGCCCAGATAACATTGTTCCAGATTTAAGTACCCCTCAACAGGTAATTTCTGAACATCGAATTTTGAGAGATCACCCATTAGATAATGTTGTTGGCAATTTGCATGATAGAGTTAGGACTAGATCATCATTCCTGCATGATATTGAAGAAGACCCACTAGCTTTAATTTCCCAATTGAACCAAAGTCAATTGATGAAGCTTTATCAAGTTATGATTGGATTAATGCCATGCATGATGAACTTCACCAATTTGAAAGAAATCAAGTATGGGAATTAGTACCTAGACCTAGTGACCAAACAGTCATTGGCACTAGATGGGTTTCAGAAAGAAGATGAATGAGAATGGTCAAGTCATAAGAAATAAAGCTAGGCTAGTTGCAAAGGGGTACAATCAAGAGTTTGGAATTGACTTTGAAGAATCATATGCCCCTGTAGCTAGACTAGAAGCAGTTAGGATTTTCCTTGCTTTGCATCCTTATGAAATTCAAAGTCTATCAAATGGATGTTAAAAGTGTATTTTTAAATGGATATATCAAGGAAAATGTTTTTGTTGAACAACCTCCTGGATTTGAAAATGAGAAACATCCTAACCATGTTTTCAAACTTCATAAGGCTCTCTATGGTCTTAAACAAGCTCCAAGAGCTGGTATGACCGTTTGAGTTCCTTTTACTTGAAAAAGGATATTCTAGAGGAAATGTTGATCAAACATTGTTCACAAAAACAATAAATAATCAATAATTACAGTCCAAATTATGTTGATGACATAATATTTGGATCAACTAATAAAGGCCTGTGCAATGAATTTTCCAATCAAATGAAAAATGAATTTGAAATGAGTTTAATGGGAGATTTAAAGTTTTTCTTGGGATTGCAGGTTAACCAAACTCATGAGGGGATCTTCATCAGTCAAACCAAGTATGTCAAAAACTTCTCAAAAGGTTTGACTTTCAGAACCTCAAGCATTCAAACACACCAATTGTCATTAATGCTAAGCTAGAAGAAGACTCAAATGGTAAGTCAGTAGACCCAAAGACTTACAGAGGTATGATTGGCTCTCTACTTTATCTTACAACTTCTAGACCTGATATTCAGTTTAGTGTGTGTTTGTGTGCTAGATTTCAATCAAATCCTAAAGAAAGTCACATGATAGTGTTAGAAGAATTTTCAAATATCTTGTTGGAACATGTGATTTAGGAATTTGGTATCCTGCTAATTGCAAGTTAGATTTGATTGCCTATTGTGATGCTGATTATGCTGGTTGTAAATAGATAGAAAAAAACAAGTGGCTTGTGTTTATACTTAGGTGGGTGCCTAATTTCTTGGGCTTCTAAGAAGCAACATTCAGTTGCTCTGTCAACTGCAGAGGCTGAGTATGTTGCTGCTGGTAGGTGTGGAACCAAATTCTTTGGGTGAAACATCAACTTCTTGATTATAACCAAGACTTAGGTTGTGTTCCATTCTATGTGATAACACAAGTGCAATAAATCTGTCTAAAAATCCCATTCAGCATTCCAGAACCGAGCATATTGAAATTAGGCATCATTTCTTGAGAGATGAGGTAGCAAAGAAATCCTTTGAACTCCACTTCATAGAAACTGAAAAACAAATTGCTGACATTTTCACAAAACCCCTCCTGACAATAGATTCTCATCTTTAAGGAGAGAACTTGTCTTTGTAAATGTCCATTAGATTGGGTTGAGTGTTAAGCATCTTCTGAGGGGGAGTTCTTTGCATCATCATTCATTTGCTTCATTGATTCATACTGATTATATCTCTCTCCATTTCACTTCTAGTTCTTTTTGACATTGAACTCTTCAACTCACATTATGTTGAACTTTTGGTATATCAAATGGTGATTTGAAGAAGGACAAGTTCTGCTTGTCTGGACACTTTCACTATGCGAGAGTATATGTCTCCGCCAAGTACCAAGAAATGAATATGCAATTGTTGAGGGGGGTTTTTTGTTGTTCAAAGAGAATTATTTCTGATTTCAAAAACTTGCATATTCTATTTGATGAAAAGTGGTTGAAATCCTCATCTCAGGGGGAGCTAGAAAATTCAAGTCATATCTTTTGAAAAATTCAAAACTTTTCTTGCATTACATCAATTTTCTTGCATGATGTCCTCATTCATGTGTCTAGAGTTCAAAATGATCCTTTGAGTGATCTACTATATTCATTTGTCAACTCTCACCTATATTCTTCAAAACTATAGAAATTCAGATTTCTTCAAAGACTGAAAGAAAATGTGTGCCTTGAATCTAACCATGTTTTTGTTTGCAATTGATGTTGGATATAGATGATATCTTTTTGTCAAAAAATCTCCAAAATTTGTCAATTCAACAGAGCAATGGCACATGTGCTGAGAAACTGCACACCTTCATAATGAATGAAGTGTCATGTATGTCATGAAGCACTAATGCTATCTTTGTTCAAAGGGGTTAAAATTTAAAATAAATGAAAAACAAAATAAATATGTCTATTCTTTTTTGATGATGACTGAGTAACTGGAAATATTGCGTCTAAAAAACGTATATTTTCATGTCAAAAGGTCATCATTTACCCCTTTGAGACTTCATAATGGATAAATCTTTAGTATCCAGGGACTATAGTGTGTAAAAAGCATTAGTTCTTGAGTGAACAAGATGTATCTCATTTGATAGTTTGTTTCAAAAACAAAGTGTGTATATCATTGGAGAATTGTTTTAAAAGAATCACTTTTATCCATCATCAAGTTGTTCTTAAAAACTGTTTACTTTCAACACACTTGATTTCAGTCTAAAAGATTTTTTTTATTTCTTGGACTTGAGAAGATATGGTAGTGTGTAGTTGATTTATTAAATGTATTATATCCCTCAAATCATCATTTTAATGACTCAAGTCAAAGAATGCTTATATCCTGTGGATATTGTGTAAAACTTGAATTGTGTTGAATTTTTGCAAAATTTAACAAATGAATTTTTTAGTCTCTTAAAAATCCTTGAAATGATCATTCCACCCATTGTTTATCATTATAAAGATGTTCCAAAGCTCACTAATTTTTCCCCATTCAAATCTTAAATTTTCATCAGGCCAGGCAACACTACTCCATCTAGTGTCGACACACTTTCACTCAGGTCGACACTCACCTCCTCTAGTGTCGACACTGAACCCCCTGCCAGACTCTTTTCACCGTGGGCGCCAGGTAAGGTTTTGCTGTACCTGCGAGGTAGCATACCATAAAACCCCTTTTTCTTCTCCAGGTCGACCCGACGGTCATCTCCTTTCTGGAATCCGGCAGGTTTTCAAATCCATCTCCACTTCTACCCTCCTCCATCCCTTCCCTGTTCCTCTTCTCTCATTCCTCTCTCTCCATCGTCCCCTATTTTCTATTCCATGGCACCCAAGAAGCATCCTCGCCGTGGAGCAAAGTCAAGGGATTCGGCAAGGCCCAATCCGGCGGATGATGTTCTTCCTACGGAAAGGAGAACAAAAAGGCGCCATGACCCTGCAGAGCAGCCAGGGTCTCCTCTGCATCCCCATCACATGCTAAGAGAGGTAGGGCTTCATCTTCTGGGCAAGGTCGAGGTCTGCTTACCCTAAGAGGAAAATTCTGGATTCCTCTCCTGAAGTTTCTGAGTCCTCATCCTCATCCTCATCATCCTCCTCAGAGTCTTCCCAACTTTCAAAGAGAACTCCTTCCAAACCCCTTAGTGCAGGGAAGACCATCTTGAACCCCAGGGCAGTGGACTTGGATGACATGAATTGATTGCTGCCTTTCCTGAAGTCCTTAATTTTTCAAATTTCAATCTTGGCAACCCTTTATCTCAGAATTTCGAATCATACACCCTAGACTTGTCCAGGAGTTCTACATGCATTTGGAATGCACAGATGAGGGATACAAGTCAAAGGTCAAAGGGATTGCAATTGATATGCCTACAGACATAGCAACAACCATCTTCAAAATTCCAGATGAAGGGGCAGACTATCATACATTGAGTTTAACCTCCATGAAGCATATAGCATTTTGACTGGATTGCAGGTGATGTGAGACTGATCTCAAGCAAACCCATGTCACCAAATTCAATACCAACACTTTTCCTCCAGTGTTGAGGCTTACCCATCACATCCTTACTACTATCACCACCCCAAGGTGGTGGGAGGGACAGACTCACTGATATTCAAAGGTTTGTGCTATATTGTATGAGCAAGGACATCAAGATAAACCTCCATGTCATCATGTACCAGATTTCTCTGAGACCACTAGGGCTGACTTGCATAGATCACTTCTTTATGCAGCCCATTTGACTCAAGTATTTAAACACTTGGTGTGTCTCTGGAGAATGAGAAGTCTGAGAAGATTCCTAAGTCCAACATCTATTGCTTTAAGCATGTTCAAAAATTTATGGGCTTTAGGATTGTGGGTGATCAACTGAGGAGAGGGCCAGCTGCAGTAGAGGCCCCTGTGGTCCAAGAGGAATAGCCTCCAGTACAAGAGGAACAGCCTCCAGTGCAAGAGGATCAGCCTCCAGCTCCAGAGGATCAGCCTCAGGTACATGAGGACCAGCCTCCCATAAATGAGGATCAGCCTCATGTGGCAGCTCAAGTTGATGAACCATTCATTGCCCCTCATTCCCAAACTTCAACCCTCTTCCTCCATGAACCTTGAAACTAAAATCCCATCCTTTTCTCCACCCCCCCAGTTCATGCATCATCCTCCTTTGGTGGACCTTCTGTTCCACCAGAGTATACACGTTCTTGAATGACAAGTTTGATGCTTTGAACACCTCTATTCAATCCATGTCAGAAAATTTTGAATTGAGGATTCAGAGGTTGGAGAATTCTGTGTCTGCCAGGTTCATTGAACAGAAAGCAGCCTCAGACCATGCCACCCAAAGATTCAACAGGCTCATTGGCACCTTGGCAGATGCTTCAGTGGACCATAAAGAACATCAAGAGAAATTGGAGACAGTTTTAAGGCTTTTGGCCAATTCCCAAGTTGATGTCTTCAACACAAAGAAGACACTTTCTCAGATAAGTAAGACAAGACGTCTTTTGCTCACTTGGTGGATGACTTGGAGAGCATGAAGAATCTCTCTGCTCACATTGATGAAGAGATGTCTGCACTTAAGAGAGAATTCAAGGTTTTGAATAGGCCTGGTTGGTCAGCTGGATCTTCTTCCTCTTCACAGCCAGTGTCAAAGGAATTCACTGCACTTCAAGCTTCAATGTCAGAAAATTCAGAGAGAATGGAACATCTTTGCACACAAGACTCTCAACTATCCAAGCTCAAATGAAGTTTAGTCTAACTTCAATGGAAAAGAGGCTAACGGATATTGAGACCATATTGTTACCCATTCCTCCCCTCCTCCTCCCAATAATGTAATTTTTTTGATGGTGTGAAAGGGGGAGAAGATAGCAAGATTGTAATGTTACATCTTAATGAAATGAATAGAAATATTTGGTGCTCTTCAATGTCTGAAAAACTGTTTTGAATCAATGTGAATGTAAATCTTTTGAATGAATGTGAATAGTGATGAAATATGTCAAGCTGCTTGACCTTTGTGTGAGAGTAGCTGACTTAATCTAACGTAGGTTCATGTAAGTGTGCAGTGGACTAATTCAAATGTCACACCAAAAAATGTTCAAGGTCCTTGACAAGTATAAATAAAAGGAAATGAAAATTCTTAAAATCACAGTTCATTGAAACTTTCTAATTCCATATGAATTTAATGTTGTCATCATCAAAAAAGGGGGAGATTGTTGGGTTAAGTGTCAATATAATATATTCTCCTCACATTTTGATGATGACAAGTTGTGACTTTAATGCATAACCATGGAACATGTGAAATACATCACCTGAAATACCATATTCAAAAAGCATGTTTCCAAGCACATTTATCATTTATAGTCATGATAATACATTTAACTAATGATTTATGTGTTATTTTCTTAGGGACAAACATTTCTTGCCAAGGTAGTGTCGACACAACCATAAATGGTGTCGACACAATGGTCAGAGAAAAGGCAGAAATGTGAAGAAAAGATCAATAGTGTCGACACTAGTCCAGGGCAGGTCGACACTAGAGAGCCTTCCCAGAAGGCCTGTTGTTTAGATAGCCAAAGCAGCTCGACACTAAATGCAGGCAGGTCGACACTAGATGGCTCTCCCAGAAGGCCTATTTTTCAGATGGCCAAAGCAGGTCGACGAGATGAGAATCAGGTCGACACGAGATGAGATCAGGTCGACACTAGAGAGCTTTCCCAGAAGGGCTGTTTTCTGTCTGGGACATGAGGTCGACACTGAATCATCTCAGGTCAACACTAGAGACTTCTCCCAGGGAATTGATTTGCCAGTCTGGGACAGCGTGTGTCGACACACCTCAAGGGCAGGTCGACACACTCCGGAATCTCTGTGACTTAAACTTTGTCCTGGACATGTGGCACCCTAGGGATGTGTTGGATTGGCCTTGGATCGTGTGCCCACGACCCCCAAGGGTACATTTGGACTATTAGGGGTATAAATATCCTCCTATTGGCCATCCAACATGCAAGAACCCTTTCAGAGCCTCCCACAAGTCTCATTGGCGGCTAGAAGTTTTCTCCTCCCTGTTCTTGCTTCCTGGTGCATCCTCGAGCCAAATTCTCATCTGCTCAAGCATGAGAAGTGGCAATTGATCGTTGAAGACGCAATTGGATCACCACAAGGAAGCAGATCAAGTAGAAGCCAACTTCTGTGGAGAATTCAGGAAGATCCTCAAGATTAGATTTGCAGAGGAGCCGTCCAGGAACTTCCAGAGATCAAAGCACTTCACAATTTGACCTTCTACAAGGGAGTACATCTGAAGAGAAAAGCCATCAATTCAATTCTCATCTTCTTTTTTCTCTTCTGAGTGATTCAGAGATTTTGCATGGGTTGTTGCATGAGTCTCATGAATTCACTCTTGTTGGACTAGATCTGTTGCTAGAGGATTCTAGTCTTGTGTTTTTCTAGCAAGTTGTTTGTGAGCTGTCGAGCTCATTGTTCTTGAGTCGTCTTACTCAGGTGTTGTTGAGCAGTCTTGCTCAGGGTCTAGAGTAGTCTTGCTCTAGAAGTCGTGTGAGTTGTAAACTCAAGGGTTGGAGTTGTCAGGCTCCAGTGGGTGTGTTGTTACCCAGGTTGGTTAGTGAATCCTCACTGTGTGAGGGGTGGATGTAGGAATCACATGGTGATTTTCGAACCACCTAAAAATCTTTGTGCATTGATCTGATTGTGTTTGAACTTATCCTTCGTTAGATGTATGGATAGGATCGTTTAAATTCATCTAATCAATCTGTTCACACACACTTCATTTGTACAACTCACTCAATTTATATTCAGATCTGTGAAATCTATGTTTCATTTTGCCTCTGATTCAAGAGTTGTTAAAATTGGTTAAGCTTCCGCATTAGTAGGCGTAGATCTATTCAACCCCCCCCCCTTCTAGATCTTGTCCTCATCTTATATTGATCCTTCAGAAATAAGTCTAAGCATAATGCGAAAGAAGAAAAAAAAATATAAGGATGTATTTCATGTCACGCCCCGACGCGGAATATCGGAGCGCGAAGGCAGTTGCAAGAAAAAGGTATAGAGCGTATACTAGACATCAAACCATTGCACATTGAATAATACTAAAGCAAATCTTTCTCATTAATAACTTTCCAATTGTCTAGTTACAACCACTAATATCAGAGCCATTCTATAGGGCCCAATTACATTGCAATAAAAGGAAATAACTAACTACAACTCTAAGATAACATAATGACTCGAGGGTACTCCTGGCTTCACTCTTGGTCATTCCCTTCCTTGTGAGTGTATGTGTCATCCTCGGTCTCACCTGAGAACACAACATCAAATAACGTAGGGTGAGCGATAACGCCAAGTAGGACTTAAATCTCAGGCTCAAGCAGCTTAAATAATTAACACGTTTAATGACAGAGTATCTAAAGATAGTAGGTACAAGAGAGTAAAAATATAGCAAGAGATCGAGTATAGTTTCCAAAAAATAGCACAAGTATCGAGTATAGCACGAATAGCAGGATGGGATAGCACAACTAGCACAAGTAAAAAATAGCACGACGAGTATAGCACTTGTTTGTCATTCTAGACATCGAGAGAGTATAGCACGTTTTGTGTTTTGATTGCCATATAGATAGTCGAGATAGATAACACTTGAGTGTAATGTCAAACACTCTGATCATTTAACTCCCATGGGTACTAGCACTTTCGGGCACACATCCCAGGACCAGATCGGGCCCTTTATATATTGCCAGGCATTGGTTATATTGTTTATCTTTAGGAATCAGTCAATGGCCAATATAGAGTACCAAGAATAGTTAAGAGCACTAGATGAATAGACGAGATAGTAGAGAGAACGTGAATAGACGAGCGAGTAGAGTATAGATGAAAGCTAGTGGACATTGCCATAATGCGACGAGTAATAGGCGATAGTAACAGTTGCACAACACGCGCACGTCGTATTGGCAGTTACTTGGAATTCACGATCTTTCCGCTGGCCATGTTACACAAGTCCAGATGTCGACGTGATTCAAGGTAAGGGTGAACTTCTAATAGCCGTTTGGATCATATCGATCCCTAAAGGTGTAATGGGTGTTAGGGTACAACTGGCTCGTCGACCATGTGGGAATCCATGATCAGAGGAGACTTACTGAGGCCTTGTGCAAGGGTTCACTAGTTCGGTGAAAGGAATATCCGACGGAGAGTTCACCACAAGCCAAGTAAGTGTGTATATAAAACAGGTGTCGACGCTCTAGAGGAATTCTAGAACAGTGGAGCGTCAATAGCGGTAATAAACAACGCAAGAAAACGAATACAAGTCCTTTAAAATAGGGCAATTAATATACTTTATTGCAATAAATTACCCATACATTATGAGATATTTTATGCCAGATTTCAGCCATATATGGATGGTTCATGTGTGTGCATGTGTAAGAGAGATCATAGATAGATAAGAAGTCGTGAATGTGTATTTTAAAGCATTTAAATGGCTCCATTTTAAAACAGGTGTTTTTACCGCGTGTGTGACTATTAAAAAGGCGTAAGAATATTCTAGAACAGAAGGCCAGAACGCGACGTAGGGTGCTGTCGCGTCAGTACGCGACAAGCAAGGCGTCGAAGGGCTTGAGAACGCGACCTGTCGGGCCGTCGCGTTCTGTAAGGTCTCCAGTCTTTGTGGATCCTTATTGGGTCTTGTAGAGGTTCTGTGTGGTTGACGACAAGACCATTGTCGTTGACTTGGGGTTGACGGCCTGGGGCTAGCCGTTGACTTGGTGTTGGCGTCCAGCGGTGTGGACGTTTGTTGTTGAACTCAACGACAAGCGATGTGGACGTCAAGCCTTTGGCGGTTCAGTAAGCGGCTAGAGAGGTGGACGTCAACTGGTCGGACCTGTGAAATAGGGCAACCCGAGAGCAGAGCTCATTCTTCTCTACTCCTCTCCTTCCCTCCACCTTTGCCTTTCTCTTTTTCCACAGCTTCTGATGGTTGGGGGAGCTCGTGGGAAGGCCTGGATCGCGTGGTGGTGCTTGATCGGCGGGAAACACGAGGTTTTGGTGCGATTCGCGCAGAGTCTTCGGGGGGTTTCGGCGCGTTAGTGGCTGTTTGGGGGTTTATAAAGTGTTCTGAGGTAGGGACTTAACTCCTATAACCCTCCTTAGCAAACAACATGCTCATTTGAGTGAATTATATGCTAATTGCGGTTTAGGGTTGGGTTGTACCATGCCGGAATTTTGTGTGTTTTGGGCAATCTAGGTGTTTGATTGTTTAAATTGGAAGTTCTGGTAGTGTTAATGATGAGAGGAAGTATTTTCCCTCCATCAGTCATAGTTCTGTTGGGTAATTCTACCCAATTAGACTGATTCGGAGCTCTTCTGGGTTTAAGGGACTGAAGAGCTTAACGTCCACATCTGTTGACGTTGAGATCTTCAAGGTGATATAAACACAAGGTCGATTGCCGTTGAGTCAGGGTTAACGACATGATGAGTGTCGTTTACTTTATATTGGCGGCAATCATATGGCCGTTAATATCCTGTGTCCCAGCAGGCTTGAGTTTTGTGTTTGGTGGCGATTGACATGTGATGTCCGCCCTGATAACACATGTGGGCCAGGCTTAGAGTGTGACTCTGCTATGCATATGAGTAACTAGTTTTGACATGAGTGTTCACTTACTGTACGGAGTTTCAGGCGTTGAGTGTGTTCCGTCTGTTGTACGTGCGTTGCGTTACCGCGTGCCCGTTTCTGTTGTGTTACCTAGGCGTGGGTGCGACTCCGTCTAGACAACTAGCGTGTGGTTGTCCTCCGCTAGTGAGCCAGGATGCCGAGTGCGACTCTGTCCTGTGCGTACTCCTTGTGGTGGTTTTGAGCCGGTCTCCGTGGAGCCCCTTCTCTACCGCTAGGGTCAAGCGTAGGGGAAAAACCGGTCGTGGACCAGACGCGAGAGAGAGCGTCTGTAGTGTGCACACGTGGCTGGGGTTGAGAGCCTCTGTGGTGACGGGATGCCGAGCCACAGACCCTAGCTGAGTCCTACTTACTTTGTGTGTGTGAGTGGGTATTACTGAGCCGCGAGGTTTACAGTTTTGTGTTGTGGTGGGACGTGTACTTACTTTCAGTTTTTACTTTCCGCACTTTAGTTCTGTTGCCGGTGGGGTTACTTTTCCCTACTGGGTCTCTTTTCTTGAGACTCACTCCCCTCCCTTTTACGTGGGTCTTCGTCGACTCCCGTTCCAGGCGAGTCTAGCCACTCCGGTGTTGGTGCTCCTTAGCTTCAGTGAGTAGTACTTTTTGTTGTACTTCTATACTCTGTACCTTGCTCAGACTCTGAGTTGTACATATTATGTTCATATAGTGGAATTTTACAGCTTTACATGGTGTGTATCTTCTTACATATAGTCTCCTCGGACGTTCATTTCCTACCCTTCCGAGCTTGTCTCGTGGGTTAGCGGGTCAGAATTCGAGTTACTGGTTATTACTGGTAATGCGGATTCTGGGTCGTTACAGTTTGTTATCAGAGCCTGGTCTGATAGATATATATATAAGGAAATACCCATCATGTAGACTCAGAGCATAAGAGTACAACTGCAGCTATTTAGCCCGGAGTTAGTTAGTGTATTATGTGTTTATTTTTGCTCTGTGTATAGTACTATGGCACCTAGGCGACGTCCTAGAGAGGGAGTGGCTGAGCAGGCGACTCGTCAGGAGGCTGGAGATGCTCCACCACCTCAGCAGACGCAGCCTTTGCCAGAGGATGCACACAGTGGTATTGCTCCGCCGCCACCTCCACCTCAGGTAGCTCAGGGATTTGACATGACTCGATTTCTTGAGGGGATGGCTCAGTTTGTAGCTCAACACCGTGATGCGCCGGTACCCCAGGGTGGTACTGGGAAGTTTTGAGGGGTTCTTGCAGTTTCAGCCTCCTCAGTTTTTGGGCCTGCCTGATCCAGATGCAGTGCGGGCATGGTTAGATGCAGTGGAGCGGACTTTCGTGTTCCATGGGGTGTTTCCGAGGAGCGAGTGTTGCTAGTCAGTTACCAGTTGCAGGCGGGCGTTGACTTGGTGGTCCTCTGAGTGGGAGACTACTTTTCAGTCTCGTCCACTTAGACAGATTCCGTGGCAGGAGTTTGTCGTTTCTTTTGAGAGAGCCTTCTGTCCTACTTACGTCCGAACGGAGAGGTTGTACCAGTTTCTGGATTTACAGCAGAGGGACTTTACTGTAGTGCAGTACAGGGCCAGATTTGTAGAGCTAGGGCGTTATGCTCCGCAGATTATGGCAGATGAGGGTCTGAGGACTCAGCAGTTTGTGAGGGGCTTGAGGCCAGAGCTCAGGCAGGCGTTGATAGATGCTCTTGTCAAAGACTTGGATGCGGCCTATCAGACAGCAGCAGCGTTGGAGGCAGACACTTTGCGGACTCGTGCTCGGAGCACAGAGGTTCAGACACAGGTAGTTCCTTCTCAGCTTCGACAGTAGCAGGGTAGTGTGCAGACGACCCGAGGACTGCGACTTCCTACGCGTCCACTTCTACTAGGACGACGGTGAAGTCAGGATCTCGGAGGAAGTTTCGGCGTGATAGGAGGAAGGCAGAGCAGAGACAGCAGTCGGTTGGGAGTGTTCAGCATCCATAAGGTCAACCTTCGCAGCAGGTACATCATACTTTTGCTGTCAGTGTTACCGGTGTGACCAGATGGGTCACATGGCGCGAGATTGTTCTTTGCTACCTCGTGTGCCGCAGCAGCAGACCCAGTCACACAGCCCCGAGTGCAGCAGCAGCAGCAGCACCTGTGCAGCAGCGTCAGCAGACAGGAGGTTCTGGTGGGTTGAGAGGTAGAGGTCGTGTTACTCACTTGACCCGTGCGGACGCAGAGGCAGCTCACCTAGTGGAAGGTACTGTTTCAATTTTTGGTTGTACAGCTAGAGTTTTGTTTGATTCCGGTGCCTCTCACTCTTTTGTGTCTGAGGAGTTTTAGACTCCCTTGGAGAGTTGAGTTCGGGAGAGTCTGTTGAGTTAGCAGTAGAGTTGCCGACAGGGGACTTTGTCCTTACGTCCTACTATCTTGAGGAGGTACCTGTGCAGTTGCAGGATCAGTGGTTGTCGGCTCGTCTGTTTGCTTTGCAGTTACATGACTATGATGTGATTTTGGGTATGGACTGGTTAGAGCGGTATGGTGCAGTGATGGATTGCCAGAAGAAGAGGGTGCACTTGCGGATACCTGGGGAAGCGGCGTTCTACTTCCAGGGTATCGTACCTCTTACTTCTCGCTTTTTAATTTATGCTTTGAGGGCATGGAGGTTACTTGCTTCTGGTTGTCAGGGTTTCCTAGTTTCTGCAGTTACTCTTGACCAGATTGCCTCGGGAGTGGGAGACATTCCCGTAGTGTGTGAGTTTCCGGATGTTTTTCCGGAAGAGTTGCCTGGTCTACCGCCAGAGAGAGAGATTGAGTTTACTGTAGAGTTGGTTCCTGGCACTGTACCTTTTGCTCAGGCACCATACCGTATGGCACCAGCAGAGTTGAGGGAGTTGAAGAGGTAGCTTGAGAGTTGTTTGGAGAAGGCTATATTCGTCCTAGATTTCTCTCGTGGGGGTCACCTGTTTTGTTTGTCCGGAAGAAGGATGGTAGCCTGAGGTGTGCATTGATTATAAGAAGCTAAATCAAGTGACCATCAAGAATAGGTATCCTTTGCCTAGGATTGATGATCTCTTTGATCAGCTTCAGTTTGCTCGTGTCTTTTCGAAGATTGACTTGAGGTCGGGCTACTATCATTGCGGATTAGAGATTCTGATATTGAGAGGACTGCTTTTCGACCAGATATGGACACTTTGAGTTTTTGGTGATGCCGTTTGGGCTCACCAATGCTCCAGCGGCCTTCATGGATCTGATGCACCGGGTGTTCCACCAGTTCTTGGACCGGTTTGTCGTAGTGTTTGTTGACGACATTCTGGTGTACTCCATTTCGGAGGAGGAGCACGCCGAGCACCTGAGGATCGTGTTGCAGACTTTGTGTGAGCACCAGTTGTATGCCAAACTTAGTAAGTGTGAGTTTTGGCTACAACAAGTTCACTTTTTGGGGCACGTGATCTCAGGTGAGGGAGTTTCGGTAGATCCAGCAAAGGTTGAGGCAGTTTTGCAGTGGGAGAGTCCCAGATCTGTGTCTGAGATTCGTAGCTTTCTGGGTTTGGCAGGTTACTACCGCAGGTTTGTTCGAGACTTTTCTCAGGTTGCTGCACCCTTGACTCGGTTGACGAGAAAGGGTTTCCGTTTGAGTGGTCGGAGCAGTGTGAGCAGCTTCATAGAGTTGAAGCGACTGCTTACGTTAGCGCCAGTTCTTGCCTTACCTTCAGGTGAGGAGGGTTTTGAGGTTTGCACAGATGCTTCAGGTGTTGGTTTGGGTGCGATTTGATGCAGCAAGGCCGAGTGGTGGCTTATGCGTCTCGCCAGCTTAAGCCCCACGAGGAGAGTTACCCGACCCACGACCTAGAGCTTGCAGCTGTGGTGTTTGCTTTGAGGATTTGGCGTCTTTACCTGTACGGAGTGAGTTTTATAGTCCGTATCGACCACCAGAGCTTGAGATATGTGTTTTCTCAGAGGGATCTAAATATGAGGCAGCGTCGATGGATGGAATATCTGAAGACTATGATTTCAGCATTGAGTATAAGCCTGGAAAGGCGAATGTGGTTGTAGATGCCTTGAGTAGGAAAGCACAGATGAGTCATCTGATGGTTAGAGAGTGGAAGTTGTGGTAGTCTGCGACAGAGGGGTCTTTCAGAGTTTCGTCCAGTCGTCGACAGTTTGTGTTGGGCAGTTTGTTAGCGGCTCCCACTGTTGTGAGACAGGTTGCTGAGGCTCAGCAGGCAGATCCCGAGTTGCACAGTGTGTTGCTTCTCCCAGAGGTTGAGCTTTGCGAGGACGGGATTGTTAGGTTCCGAGATAGACTCTATGTTCCTGTTGAGGAGTCTATCAGGAGAGTTGTGTTGCAGGAGGCACATGGTTCCAGGTACTCGATTCATCCAGGGTCGACCAAGATGTATCATAGGTTGAGACGTCAGTTTTGGTGGCCTGGGATGAAGAGAGACATAGCGGCTTTTGTTGCTAGGTGTTTGGTCTGTCAGCAGGTGAAGGCCGAACATCAGCGTCCAGGAGGACTTGTGGAAGTGGGACCATGTGACGACTGACTTTGTTTGTGGTTTGTCGAGGACAGCTAGAGGTTTTGACAGCATTTGGGTTCTTGTGGACAGATTGACGAAGACTGCCAGATTCTTGCCTGTCATGACTAGTTGGGGTGTGAGTAGGTTAGCTGCGTTGTACGCAGAGCGGATTGTTCCTTTGCATGGAGTGCCGATCTCTATTGTGTCAGACAGGGATCCTCGCTTCACTTCTGGGTTCTAGCGCAGTTTCCAGAGAGCTTTGGGGACGGAGTTGGCTTTTAGTTCCGCCTACCACCCTCAGTCAGACGGTCAGTCAGAGCGAACTATCCAGACTTTGGAGGACATGCTTAGAGCTTGCTGTCTGGAGTGGCAGGGATCGTGGACAGCTCACTTGTCGTTGGTCGAGTTCGTTTATAATAATAGCTATCACTCCAGTATCGGTTTGGCACCATATGAGGCTTTGTATGGACGACCGTGTCGCACTCCTCTTGACTAGTTCGAGGTTGGCGAACAGGTTGTCATGGGGCCAGAGTTGTACAGCAGGCAGTTGAGGTAGTTCAGCTTGTGAGGCAGAGGCTTCAGTCAGCTCAGAGTAGGCAGAAGAGTTATGCAGATCAGCCGCAGACGACCGCTCGAGTTTCAGGTAGGGGACCAGGTGTTTGTCCGTGTGTCTCCTATGAAGGGAGTGGTGAGGTTTGGTAGGCGTGGAAATTTGAGTCCTCGCTTTATTGGACATTTCACCATTTCTGAGCATGTCGAAGGTTTGGCGTACAGACTTGAGCTTCCGTCAGAGTTGGCAGCAGTCCACGATGTGTTTCACGTGTCGATGCTTCGGAGGTACCTTTCTGACGAGTCTCACGTTCTGCAGAGTGCAGAGTGGTCTGAGGTGACTCCAGTGTTGAATGTACCAGAGTTTCCGTTGCTCATTGAGTCCACCTCTCTAGCCGCTTACTGAACCGCCAAAGGCTTGACGTCCACATCGCTTGTCGTTGAGTGCAACAACAAACGTCCACACCACTGGACGCCAACACCAAGTCAACGGCTAGCCCCAGGCCGTCAACCCCAAGTCAACGACAATGGTCTTGTCGTCAACCACACAGAACCTCTACAAGACCCAATAAGGATCCACAAAGACCCGAGACCTTACAGCCTTCCCCCCTTAAGGAATTTTGCCCTCAAAATTCACGTTAGAATCATTTTCATATCATTACCATTTTTCAATGGGTTGATTGCTTTTAGGTCCATGCATACTATATAACATCATGCACATGCTGACAGACCAAAAAACCAAACATACTGTCTGACTAGCAGAAAAGAACAGTCCCGGGTTGGCCTATGAATGGCATCCAACACAGTGGATGTTTTCCAAACATGGGTGTCCAGGTAAACATGCCAAAACATGCAGAAAAGTAAATCGCGTCGGCCTACCTGGCTGCCTTTCAATCTAAATCGCATCCGCGCATAGCGGCGTGTTTACAGGAAATTCATTAAATATCAATCGGGCGGGAAGACCACTTGAATCGCGTCCGGGGATCCCGCCGCGATTCAGACCTGCACAGACTCCCAGGCAGGCGCGAAGTCTCACGCGGCCGTTGACCGGTCAACGCTAGAATCGTGTCGCCTCTCATGGACACCATTTAGTGGATCACACCGGACCTGGCCAACGTGATACCAGGCGCTGGAATCGCGTCGCCTCGTCCGAACGCGATTCCAAGCTTTAACCCGAAAATGAAGAAAAATCAACTGATCCTCTTACCATGCTTGTATCTATCTATCTAATGATAATCAGACAAAACGTCCAACATGAAAGATGAAGAGAACAACAAGAAGAAGAACGTTTTTGTTGAGGGTTTGACCTAATTCAGTCTTGAATCTCATGAAAACATGGAGCACATAGAAGCCATGTGCAACTCGAAACGCAGTATCATGCAGTGACTCTCTTACCATGCTTATAACTCTCTAACTAATGACATCTGGACAAAATGTTTAACATGAAAGATGAAGAGGACTACTAGTAGCATAACGTTCATGATGGGGGATAAGTCTACTTCAGTCTAAAATCGCATGCATAATAAGAAGAACATAAAAAGCCCTAACTATGCGCGACTTAGGGAAAATGACTAATACTCCATGTATACTCCATGAAAATTAGGCAAATCAAGTGCAAATGAACCTAAACTTGAAGCTCTACAAGATGGTATTGGTTTATTTAATCTTGGCCTGAGAACACCTACCGTTATGAAGATCTAAGACCAGTCGATGTTCTAGATGTAGCAGAGGATGAAGGGGGATGAAGCTCCGTTCCCAGCCATCTCCTCCTCCTCTGAAGCCCTAGCCCGCCTCCAAAGGACCCCAACTCATTTCCAAACCTTCCCTAAGAGTTTAGTGATGAGTTCTATAGATTTATGGTGTATTTACATGTCCTAATGGGACTAGGAAAGGGGGCTGCGAATTCTACTTCTACTTTCCAAATCTGGTATTCTCTCACCCAAAGGAGGTAGCTACACCATGGGAAGGTGTCATACAGGGTTGGCCACGATTTGGATTTCCATGCATGGCCATTACCACTATTTTAACCCTAATTTGCCCTCCCTAATCACTGCATAATTACATATACGAATTTCTGGGTATTTTTGTCCCTTTTCATCCCTGGGCCAAATGTGCTCCATGGCCCACTCTTGTTAATGGGTTATTAATACATGATGTTGGAAGTCTCTCCAACATGTTTATTTAATTTATGGTTGGGTTATTTTTCCGCGTTAACAATTTTTCGACTTAGTTTCTAAATTCAGGTAATTTGTCACGTGTGACATACACTCGGCCAATCGGATTTTCATTGAATGAATTTCTTTGTGGAACACTTAGGGACAATATTTGGGGTTGATTATAATTTTTACGGAATTTTCCGTTGTGTTTTATCTTGTATGCTAATGGTACGTAAGTTTTATCATTCCGATAAATGTGAAAATTATTTATTTTGATTTATTTCTAAATTTTTTAAATCTCTAAATTTCTAGAGTGGTACATCCTCCCCCACTTAAGAAATTTGGTCCCCAAATTTACATATAATGATATAGTTCGTACCTGAGAATCGTTATGGGTGGTTTTTCTACATTCTTTCCTCCGTTTTTCCAGGTAGCGTTGGTAACTCCGTCTCGACTCCATCGGACCTTCACCATAGGTATGGTACGATTCCTGAGTCGTTGAATCTTCCGATCCAATAGTTTGATCGGCTTCTCTTCATAGGTCAGGTCCTCCCGAATCTCCAAGTCCTCATGGTTGATTGCATGGTCAGCATTGAATAAGTACTTCCTCCTCAGCATGGATATGTGGAACACATTATGCACATTCGCCAGTGTGGAGGTAGTGCAAGTCTAAACGCCACCTGACCAATCCTTTCCAGAATTTCAAATGGTCCGATAAATTTGGGACTCAACTTTCCTTTCCCAAATCTTTAAATTCCCCTTGAAGGTGAGACCTTCAATAAAACATGTTCCCCAACCTGAAATTCTAGTTCTCTCCTTCTCTTGTCTGGATAACTCTTCTGCCTGGATTGTGCTATCTTTAGACGTTCCCTGACAATCTGAACCTTTCTGACAGTCGCCTCAATTAAGTCGGGTCCAACCCATTAGTTCTCCCCAACCTCTTCCCATCAAAGGGGTGATCTGCAACTCCTGCCATATACGGCTTCAACGGAGCCATCTTGATACTTGCCTGATAGCTGTTGTTATATACAAACTCCATCAGGTACAACTGATCATCCCATCGACCTCTAAAATCTAGCACCAGAGCACGAAGCATATCCTCCACAATTTGATTGGTCCTTTCGGTTTGTCCATCAGTATTAGGATGGAAGGCAGTACTAAGTTTAGTTTAGTACCCATTGCTACATGTAAACCCTTCCAGAAGTGTGATGTAAATCTAGGGTCCCGATATAATATTATGTTAGATGGAACCCCATGCAATCTAACTACTTCCTTAACATATAGTGCAACCAATACATCCACTGACCAGGTACTCTTAATCGGCAAGAAATGAGCCGTCTTTGTCAATCAATCAACTATTACCCAAATTGCATCCATACCACCTCTAGTCTTGGGCAATCCCATGATAAAGTCCATACCGATCCTATCCCACTTCCATTCCGAGATTTCCAGTGGTAGCAGTCCCCCAATTGAAAGGGTTGCAGAATTCCCAATATGGTAATCTAGAAGGGGGGGGGGTTGAATAGATTACTGTCTATTAGAAAGATTATCACCTTCTTTTCGCAAGAACACAGATTGTTGAAGCAATATTTAGAATTCAACTAAGTGTGGATGTGTGTGACTTGATAACAAATAGAGAGCAAACTATAAAGCATGTGTAGAGACACCGTACCTATCAATCATCTAACGTAAATTCATGCAAATCACAAGACACGAAGATTTACGTGGTCGGAGTACACAACTCGTGTATCCTACATCCACAGGCCACACCATACGCAGAACAATATGTTTATGAGCTAGTTCACAAACTACAACTCACACACCACACGTGTTATTTGATGTGCAACCACGATCAGATCAACACCCACACACGTCGTGTACCATGCACAAGACTGCTTGACACAACAACACACACACAGATTTGTAAAAGTAGAATAGAGAAGAGTTTTAGAGTTGAAGAATAAATCCAGATTGTAAACTCTTCTTGTGAACATCTGACTGGACTTCAAGCTTCGTCTTGATGATCACAAGTTGATGGACACACTTGAATCCACGATGTTCAGGCTTCACCTTCCGCTGGAGAGACTTCTCTTCTTGGTTCTAGGCGGTAGGTTGAAGCAGAGCAGCAGAACAAGACTTCTCTTGAGAACTCTTTAGGGTTTTGCTTGGAGGCTGCTTGTGTACTGATTAGCTTCAAAAGGATGTTTTATAGTGGTGTTTACATATGGAGAGTCGTGTAGAAAGAAACACCAACTTGGGCAATGTTAGATCTTTCCGTATCTGAAGGTTCTGTTCGTCTGTCGACAGGTCTGGCTGCATCTGTCGACAGATTGCAACAGGTTTGCAACATACAGAGATCTGGGATTTTAGGTCTGTGAGATCTGTCGACAGTCGACTTGCATCTGTCAACAGATATCTACAGTCCAGATATCTAGAACTTCTGTCAGTGACATCTGTCGACAGCTGATGGGCATCTGTCGACAGATGGCTGTAACATGAGCTTTGAGCTTTTCTGGCTGACCATATCTGTGAGATCTGTCGATAGGAACATTGTGGTCTATCGACAGGTGACATGTTTCACAGCTTTTTGTGATCTTTTTCTTTTGTTCTGTGATATCTTGGCTTTAAGCATTTGTTCCTACATGATAGAACATGTAAAGTAAGATATTATGAGTACATAGATAACCAATTAGTATCAGTTCAGTTCTTGTCATGTATCAAACCTCAATTAAACTTATCTATCATAAAAAATATGTTGTTAAAAACATTAGAATGAAAACCCAACACAGCTGTACGGAAATGCTCGGCCTTGACTTTCATGCATGTTAAACAGTATGACACATGATCGGCCACATCCCTCTTCATGTTTGGCCACCAATACGACCTTTTTAGTCTTGGTACATCTTTGTTGATCCAGGGTGGATCGTGTACTTGGATTGATGAACTTCATTTAATAACCTCTTCTTGAGTTCTCCATGATCAGGGACACATGTTCTACCTCCGAAGAGTAATGTTCCATCAGCTGATAGAGAAACATCAGGTCTTTGTTCTAGCTTCTCCCTGATCTCAACTAAGAATGGATCCTCTCCCTGTTTCTCCTTGATTTCGGTCAGTAGATCGGATTGTATCAGTAGATTGGAAATCATTACTTGCTTTTCCTTCTTTCCCATGTCTAAGTTCAAGCTTGCAAATTGCTCCAGTAGCTTCCATTCGCCCAGCATCATACTAGCTAGCATAGCTCCTGTTGTCTACTTAGAGCGTCTGCCACTACATTGGCTTTCCTAGGGTGATATTGAATGGAAAAGTCAAAGTCCTTGAGGCATTCTAACCATAGATAACCAAGTAGTATCAAGTTTTTATCATGTATCAAACCTCAATTAAACTTATCTATCATCAAAAACATGTTATTAAAAACATTAAATGAAAACCCAACATTTTCCCCTTTTGATGATGACAAAATTATTCAATTAGTGCACAATTGAGGTTTCTCTCCCCCTTTTGACAACATCTAAAGGCATTCAACCCAATGATATAGCCCGAACTGTGATTTTATTAATGAGATATGAAGCATACACAGTACAAAGTGTGATGACTGAAATGAAAGGTAAGAAGTTACATGACCATGAAGTAAAAAAAATACAGAACATGACAGACACATGTGAAAATTAGAAACAGACTGTGACTCCTAGACCCATAGACTTTCTATGCAGCATCATCGCCAGGCGGTGCAGTAGCCGACGGATTTCCTGAAGCCTAGTGAGACGCAGCTGTAGTTGGACTTGAGTGTCCGCTATTACTTACTCCATGTGTGCATCCACTGTGTCCAATCGTGCATGAATCTTATCAAATCCAGTGGAAATCTGGAGTTGCATCTGCTGCAATAAGATCATGTAGAGAAGGCTCTCTTGTGCATCACTAGCACTGTCTCCCGGAGCATCAAGAGGCTCAGACTGGGAGTCTTCATC